>BLBF01000033.1:18053743-18198510 GCA_015471245.1 Laticauda colubrina
AACTACCATTCCTAGATGTACTAATCTACAAAAAAACAGATGGCACACTAGGACACACCATATATTGTTTGTCTGTGAGTCAGACTTTCAAAGCCATTTCTGTTTTAAATTTGGTGCTAGCAGAATAAACACAGATCAAGACTCCCAACCAATCAGGATGAAGAAAAAACCATTCTGGCACAGTGTAGGCTAGTACCAAATTTAAAACAGAAATGGCTGTGGAAGTCTGTCTCACAGATGAACACTTACTCCTTTTTGAGGTTTTTAAGAAAACATACATACACACACACACACACACACACACACACCATATATTCCTTAAAAAGGAATGAAACATACATACATGCATGCATGTATACATATTTGTTTTACTCCTTTTTGAGGAAATTAAACAAACAAACAAACAAACAAACAAACAAACGAATGAATGATGTCATTGTTATGCCACTTCCCTGAAATTCTTTGTTCTGTCCTATCCTGAGATCTTGGCCTTCTCTTTTTGGCAATCCTCTCTACCATTTGTTCTAATATCCCATTTGCTTCATTCTGCTTCTTCACCTTTGTACTACTCTAAATTTAAATTTGTTAGCAATTTATTTGATTTCATGCTATAAATCCTTCCAGTTCCCTGCCAATGTGATTCACAACTTCTGACTTCAAAGCGATTTGCTAATGTTCTCTTTTGAAAATAGTGGGTATATGCTTAATATCATATTGTGGTTGGCTTTGTTTTTATTTTATTTTGTTTTATTTTTCATTAGCTTGACTTAAAAGTTGCACATGAGCAATTTGCCTCTGGTCACATCTTTGCTCCTTTAAAACTGAACTCCTTGATCTCCTTGTAGTAATAATATAGTCAGTTTGATTTCTGTGTACTCCATGTGGCGATGCTTATGTTTAAAAGCATTATTTTGATTATTTTGTATCAGCAACAAAGAAATCACTGGATTGGCAGAAACCAGCGTTATTCTCCAGCTTTAGTTCTACTTCCCTAAACCACACAGCCCAAAAACATTTTCTTCATTATTTCCAACTTTGGCATTCCAGACTCCAACCACAAGCAAAGACATCTTGCTTGCATGTTTGATTCATTTTGGATTGAACTTGACATTAAATTCATTAACCTCCTCCCCTTCTACATTTTTGGTTGGACCATAAACTTGGATAAATGTCATATAAAGGGCTTTCCACAAAGTCTACCATGTGAATGGTATCACATTCATTAATCATTGACTGCACTGTATCCAAGTCTTGTCTTTGCTATATCCTTCCTAATTAGCAAAGTAATACTGTTCCTTATTTGTTTTTCATACTCAGAACAGTTCATCTTAAATATTCATCTTCTGACTGGAAATGTCTAATTCCATTCCATTTCAATTCACTGATTTAAACCTGTAGTTGATTTATTTTCTCTTTCACTGTTATTTTCTCTTTCTCTATGGCAACATCAATTACTAGATGTCCCGAAGGCTTTAATGTAGCCATATCATAAGTACCAGTAGCATCTTAAAAGATTCTCAGCTCTGTCTCTTCCTTGTCTATCCATATGTTTCTTTTTTAGTAAAATGCAGTTGTTCACCATTACCTTCTCTCCTACAGTATGAAATGACATTTTTGCTGTTGTCACTAAAGTGGTCACTCATCTTCAATATTCTCCTATATCACTGCTGCCCGATGTAAGTTCCTGCTCACTTTTACTGGGCAGCTAGACTGACTTTCACCTCTTAAATAATCCTGATAGCATTATGTACTTTTAGCATTCCTTGTTCATCCTTTGTACCTCCCTGATCCAAAGAAGTATCAAAGCAAGGTTTAAGGGGATATATTGTTATAAGGCTACCTCACCTGACTTTGTTGGAGCCTTGTACAACCTGGTACAACACTTTGACCTTCAACTTCTGTCAGCCCATCTAGCATAATGGGGTTGTAGTCCAATACATCTCAAGAAGAAAATTGCCACCCAAGATACTTCAGTGGAAATGTTTGAGGAATCAACCATCACTGTTCCAATGTCATAAGTTTTGAGAGAGTACATTGGTGCCTTTTGACTATTTAGTTTAATCCATTCAAGGCTGCTCTTGGCATGCTCTTAACAGAACAAAAGCCAGAATACACACACAGACACACACAGACACACAGACACACACACACACACACACACACACACACTCACACACTCACACATTAAATGGTTCCTTCCTGTGGGAGTATGTGCTAAACTTATAGCCTGACATGCCCAGGAGGTTGCTCCATTTTATCCTACTGCACTGAGTAGCCAGGCCTCTATGGGAAGTAGCTCTATTACTATGCTGACTGCACAGCTAATTGGTGCATGTTTTATTTGTTCCTTTAATTACAGTGGGTTACCGCTGATAGAAATGGCAGAGATTACAGACCTAGCCAAAGAGAAAATGGAGAGCAGGAGGAGGAAAAAAGAAAAAAAAGAGGGAAAAAGTATCAGCCTTTGTTTTTGCATTTCCCAAGAATAGAAATCCTCTCCCCCAAATTGGCTGAGACAGCCCTCCACCATTTGTCCACTGCCTGTTGGCTCCAGATCCACCACACAGTCTTTCCAGCGAGGCACCTCACAGATCAGGGAGCCATTTGCCCTCCCTGCCGTCTTCATTGCATTTCTGCCTGGGGTTAATTAAAGGACCATGAAATCTGACTTCTCCTTTGCCATTTTTTTTTTCTGGGAGAAGCAAATGGAATCACTCGAGTGTGTCATTTGCAGCAGTGAGAGAAGTGCTGGGGGAAGAGGGGAGGGGTGACACTAAAGAGAGACTGAAGCTGACTGGCAGGCCAGCGTACAAGCCCTGCCATGCCTCAGAAACTGGGTGGATGGCAAGTTAAAGTTGCCCCAGCCAAGAGTTACAAGCAGGAGGAAAATACTATGAGGTGAATCTGGAGCCAACAGGCAGTGGGCAAATGATGGAGGGCTATCTCAGCCAATTTGGGGAAGAGGACTGCTATTCTTGGAAATATTCTAGAACTACGACGCCTTGGATCCAATCTAAGTATAGTATATAAATTATCTATTGCAATGTCCTACCTGTTAATGAATACTTCGGCTCCAATCATAACAGCACAAGAGCACACAATAGATACAAACTCAAGGTAAACTGCACCAAACTTGATTGCAGGAAATACGACTTCAGCAACAGAGTGGTCAATGTCTGGAACACTCCACCTGAGTCTGTGGTTTCTTCCCCAAACCCCAAAAACTTTAACCTTAGACTGAGCTAAGTTTAAGTGAGGTCTACTATTGACCTCACCTCTTTCCTAAGAGGTCTCTAGGGGGCGTGCATAAGTGCACCAACGTGCCTACTGTCCCTGTCCTATTAATTCTTTTTATTTTTCTTATATGTGTCCATTTCATGTATTCATAACTATGTTTATATTTATACCTGTTATCTTATAATCGTTTGACAAAATGCAAAAACAAAGGCTGATACTTTTTCCCTCTTTTTTTTCTCCTCCTCCTCCTGCTCTTCATTTTCTCTGATCACCCTGATCGCTGAAACTCAATGTAAGTCAGGGACAAATCGCTAGAATATGGAGCAATGTCATGCCCAACCAGTTGTTGCTAGGTGTCAGGCACAAGCAACACATAATTGTTGGAGTTGACTGCTTTATTGCATTCTGCCTGTAATATAGGAATCTCCCCAGATTGCTTGCCTTGGGAACAAACAAATAAGATATGTGGTGGTGCAGGACTTGGAATGCAGTATTGCAGGCTAATTCTGCTGACTGCCAACTGCCAACAGTTTGAGTCTCACAAGCTCAAGTTTGCCTCAGCCTTGCATCTTTCCAAGGTCAGTAAAATGAGGACTCAGATTGTTGGGAGGCATTATGCTGATTCTGTAAGCTGCTTAGAGAGGGCTGTAAAGCACTGTGAAGTGGTATATAAGTCTAAGTGCTAATGCTAATGCTGAGGGTGTCAGTCCTAGGTTGATTGCACATACAGTAACCCAAGGCCCCACTTAATCCATCCTGCTTGTCTTTTTTAAAAATAATCTCTTTGTTTTTCAACACTAGGATATGGAATGCAATCACTTTTTTGCTCCAGGCATTTATTGAGGAACATGGGTTCTTTTAGTGAGGTGGTATCTTTGATTTCTCTCAGTGTTCTCACACTAATGATGTTCTCACAATATTTCATGCTTCAAGCTCCCTGATACTGAGTTTATGGTCATAATGGTCTTCAAGGTCATCTGCAAGGTTGTACACTTGGTGTGCTTGAAAAGGCTCTGAACAGAGGGACTGCTGAATAGAAGTCGAGGAGTTCAGCTGCCTTTTTCTTGCACAGTTCTTTCCATGCAATTCCCTCTAAGCGTATTAATCCCATGGGCAAGCCAACTGGAGTTATATAGAAGATTATTTAAAAAGTCACAGACCTAAGCTGTTTTGAATGAATAAACCCAGGTTTTTTTTTCGTGGAATTATTCTCTATAGGCCACTAAAGCACAGATTTTCTTCGTGTTCCTCCATTTTTTCTGGAGTGGCTGCATTTATTCACAATTTTGTACCATATCTGAAATAACCGTGGGTTTTATCTATATTTGATCTCCTTTGGGTGATAAATATTTCTTTCCAGTTCCGTGAGTGCAACATTAAGATTTAGCATATAAAAAGGCAATTAGCAAGTTTTTCCAATGAGATAGAAAACTCATGTGGTTACCACAGTGCAGGTGATCCTAGCAAGCCTGCAGAATTGACCTTCCATAATGCTGTCTCCTCTTCCTGAAAGTTAGATTTGTATTCTGAACACTGTAAAAGAACTGAATGGTGTTTGTTTGCACTGCCATAAATGTGTCACCTGTACAACTGGAAAAAGCTTTCTGCTATGTAAAACAGCAAAGAGAGTGAGGAACAAAACTGCCAGAAATTGGAACAAACAGTATAATTAATCCATATATTAGCATCTTGTCTGGAGACAAAGTAAGGCTGAAAATAAACCAGGACAAACACAAGATCACATGGAGATGGATTAAAATAGGGCTCAATCTCACTATTTCCAGTGAAAATTTTATGTGGAAATTCTGACGCTTGGCTCCTTGTAAAAAGCTAAGGATGAGAGGAGATTCAAACTGTTACAAAGAAGGATATTGGTGAATAAGAATATTCTCTGGGGGTTTATTATTCTGTGTTGTTTTAATTCTAGCCCTTTGGAACTTTTGTGAACATTGTGTCTCCAAATAGGAAACCAATATTTTTTAACATAAATTACATACCTTTGGAGGGTTTCCCCCCTATTCTAAGCAGTGGAGCTTTCAAGTAAAAGACTTAAAGCAAGCATCTAAAGGCCCAGTCCCACTGGCCGATGGACGCAAAATGTATGCATAAAAGACACAGCGGACGAGCAAAATTTCGGGGGTGGCTCCATCCATTGTCATCCACTCCAAAAAGTGGCAAAAATTTGCATAAACAGAACGGAAAAGAACGGAAAAGAACGGACATGGGTAGTATGTTAAACAGATGTTCATCGGAAGCCTAGCGGATGAAAGCGGATGGAAGGGGATGACACCTCCGAAGGGGTTCCGGGGGAGAATTGCAACGGGGATGCATAGCGGATGAAGCGGATGCATCACATAAGCCTAAAGGAAAGAAAGGGGATGCCGTGTGGATGTATATCGGATGCAAATGCATCCTTTATATTTCCGTGCTACTAACGATGTATAGACATTCCATGTACCCTTTCTTTCCTCCCTCTTTCCGTTTTCAGCTGCAGCAGATGTGAGTTGCGAGGATGCCCAGAGGATGCAGAGAGGATACAGCGGACATTTAACGGATGATAACGGACATAGAACGTTTGTTGCTCGTATGTCGCGGATTTACATAGTACACGGCAGAAAGTTCATCCGTTCACAAAGTTTTGTGCAGCTCAAAACTTCTTGCGTGGATGAAATCGCAGTGGACGGATGCTTGATGGATAGAGCATATAAAACACGTATGCAATGAGTACACAAGAGATGCATAGGATTTTCCAAAGGATGGCAAGCTTTTTTTTAACGTTTTACATCCTCTTTGCATCCGTAAGTGCAGTGGGACCGGGCCTTAAGGATGTAAACTGTATCGGATAATTCCCCCAATGCAGCCGGATTATTTTATTACATTTTGAAGTAAGTGAAGTAATTTGTGTTATTTCCTAAATAGTTCCTTCTCATTAATATTATCATGCTGAGAAACTTATAATAATACCACATATGATAACTTATTTCCCAACCAAATCACTGTCACTGATGCTGTTCACTTGATTCCCTTATTTTATATCACTCCAAATTCTCAGTATGCAACTCTTTGTCTTTATGGGGCTTGAATCTCTCTCAGCCTGAAAGTTTCTTTGTTTTCTTCTAAGACCTTGATCTGTTGTCCCTGTGTTTGGCTCTACTAATCACTGATAACCACACTAGCAATTTACAGAATCACCCAACCGTACCTGATAAGATACAAGGCCTGTCCACAACAGTGATACATTGCCACAACAATGGCTGTATTATACTATAGATTACTAATTTGGATAGCCTTTGGGTCTTTATTAATGCTATCTTATCCATTCCCTATTTCTTGTCCTCCCACATTCTTCTCCTAAGTTACTTTAGTTCCAACATTGGCTTTAAAAAGTAACTAAAATATGGTCAGGGAATATTTTTCTTGGACTGTCCAGAAGCCATGTATTATTTCCACAAACAGTTCAGCTATTGCTCTATGATTCTACAGTAAAATCTTTCAAGGCCTTTCCTCCTTTAAGCAACATTAGAAAACCATTATCTCTTTCCTTTTTCTTCCAAATAAGTGTATATAGACCCATCCACACATACATACTCACACACAAAAATACCTTTCACACTATTCCTTTTTGGCATAGGCAACATTATGCAAAGCCCGAGAAATGAGGAAGACAGAGGGAAAAAGGAAACTAAAGGCATCAGATAAGAAAAAGGAAAGAAATGTAGCTAAATTTAATTTACAGCAACTCCCAATTCATTACAGCAATTCATTCTTGGTCTAATCTTCTCTTCTTAACTAACCTATTCACCCAAGGTTCAACTTTTTTTATTCTCCTGACCTAACAGTGTACAACATCAAGTTCTATATAGTACAAAGGAGAGCAGCTTGTTCATATATGGAGCCAGTTTGGCTTCCTTTAGCAAATATTCATTCCCCTCAAATACTACCCCACTACTTGTATCGCAACATTTGCACATTTTAAAATTTCTCCGTTATTTTTTCTATCTTTAGGGAATCTTGACCCAAGGTACAGAATTTCATCTACTGGCTCTAGGTTTTGTTATTTATATGCAGACTAACTCAGAATCATCCTCTCAGATTTTCCTGTCAAACACAATTGCTTTAGACTTTGATTCATTAATTTTTCAGATCCATACTGCTATTATATCATGCAATCTCTCTAATGTTTATTGCAAATCATTCTAATTCTTAGACAAGACCATGCTATCATCTCTAGGCATAGACATTAATGTCTTCAGTCTATTCATCTCTGACATCACCACAAACATCCCTTATATGTTTGTCTATAAATACATTAATTATACATCAAAGAGACATCCCATAGCCTGGCCATAATCGTAACTCAATATTTAATCATGTGCTAGGATTTAGGATTTTATATTCTCACCAATGTAACCTGGTTATGTTTCCCATCAAAGCACCAGCATCCCGAACATGTATCATCACACTTACTTCCAAGTTGGTGCAATGAAAGCAACTATATGCTGGCTTACAAATTGCATTGAATAGTGTGAACAGACTAGGCTTTAGTTACACTTGTGGCACACATGAAGTAACAAAACATTTCTGTTATGGGTTGTTAATATATGTATTATTTCACATTATTGGGGACTTCCAAGGTGCAAAACTAAAATTGAATTTCTTTCAAGAAACTGCAAGGATATTGAGTACTTATTCACACATTATGTTTGATATCAAATAGTTTATAAGTTAGATATGAGGAGTAGTGCGCCCCAAAAATGAGATCCCAGGAAATTTCAAATAAAAATATTAGATTGGAGACACACAGGCTCTGTTTCCCTCATGTACTTAATTGAGAGGTATAGGAGTGATTATAAAAAGGCCAAAAAAAGTTTGGTTGATCCAATCATGCACAACTCCATTAGTTATCTGTTTCCTCAAAACTATTTACTATGGGTTATCTCAACTTTTCCCTTGTCATTTGTAGTCTGCAGACAGAACCCATAAGAAAGGGCAGAAGAGCTACCTATCTCCAGCCTGGTGCACTGAATTAAAGGAACTGAGCATCCTGGCAGAGGATTTTCTGGAATTCAGGATTAACAGTTTCTCAGATCTTTGGATTAATACTGAAAATAAAATAATAATGTTTTTCCATAGATAGCGTTTACTTTTTGGCTCCATGCTTTTGGTTCATGTATAAAGACATATTATACTATTTCATCTCAGTCTTCACTCACTATTTAATTGTTTAATGTTTTTATCTAGAGCCAGGGTGGCAAAGTGGTTAGAATGCAGTACTGCAGGCTACTTCTGCTGACTGCTGGCTACAGTTTGGCAGTTCGATTCTCACCGGCTCAAGGTTGACTCAGCCTTCCATCCTTCCAAGGTCGGTAAAATGAAGACTCAGATTGTTGGGGGGCATTATGCTGACTCAGTAAACCACTTAGAGAAGATGTAAAGCACTATGAAGCTGTATATAAGTCTAAGTGCTATTGTTATCTGTTTCTATGGATTTTCACCCGGCTTAGAGTCTATTGGAGTTCTAAATTCAAATAAATAAAAATAATTGCAATCTATTTATTTGACAAATACATTGGCAGAAGGCCAGCAAACATATGTATATCCTTCTAGAAAAAGCAGGTTATTGGTACAATCTTGGTGTACTCAGTGAAAACAGAATCTCCCTGGAAATTCTGTCTCTATGGTTGCTTCAGTTTCCTCCCCAGATTTCACAAAGGCAATGTGAAAAATGGAGAGAAATGCTCAGGAATTGAACAATCCCTTTTTTGATCAGTCTATGATGGCTAAAACCCAAAACATGCCATTATTGGTTTGTTTTTTGTTTGTTTTGATTTGGGGTTTCAGTAGGGGGGGATTGGCTCCAGAAAAGAATGTGGAACAGGAAGTAACATTCTTTTTTCAGCAGTTGGGAGGACTATGAAAATGATTGTTATGATACTAGTGCATGTTGGTGATTCCACTAATCAGGAAAAGATGGGAAAACATTCATGCACAAAATAATATTTGTAAAAAACCCTAAATAGTTTTACTACAGGGTTAACAGTTCTTAGTACATATGCGCACATTACTTTTCCTGTTGTCATGTATTTAAAATTGCCTATGGCCAGTTTTTGGAGTACTAAAAGCTGATTTTCTAGAAACAGTAGTTGAGTGTGAGTATGCATAAAAGACAATGGTGCTGTATCATGTTTAATTTATGAAGTGTACAATTTATTTACTTTATCAAATTTATTTGCCGTCCATCTCACAATTCAGGGTGCTTCTGATGTATGATTTAGTTTTTGTCTTTAGGCTACAGCTCAGTTCTGTAAAACCTAGGTTTTGTTTTAAACATGTTTTTAGGATTTTAGCCCTAATCAAAATTGTGAATGTGGGGCAGATTCTAAGCATGTGGGGGGGGAGGGAGAATAATAAATGAAAGCAAGGAGTTTCTTCCTCCCTCCCCTCATCTCCCATATTTTCTAAATTATTATATACCAAGGATGATTAAGAAATGAACTCTAGTTTTTACATTGTACTATTGTGCAATAAAACGAACACAACAATTTGGCATATGCTCTTTATTTCAAAATGTTATGCAAATTCTGGCTAATTACATGCCAGAAAAGTTGTAAATTAGCTGGAGACTTAACTTTCATTACATATTTGCATATTCTAATTTCTTTAAATGTATACTCATTTCAAAAATCTCATTACCTAACACTAAGGATGAGCTCTAAAAACAGAAGGAATCGCTTAACACTAGACCCACCTCAAGTTCCCAAAGTTAATAAAAGAGATCTATAGTTTTCACTAGGCCTCTGTTCTGTTTCACCTCCTGGAGAAGGGTCAATCCCGGCCCTTAGTTTGACTTGTAGCATCTGTTCCTAGAGATACTCTTTTCCATCCTCCAATTTGTATTCCATCCTTCCTCCTCCTCCTCTCCTCCTCCTCCTCTTCTTTGACATTAATTTGCAGCCAATCCATTTCACCTTGTTTATTTTTAGAGCAACTCCAATAATCTTCTAAATAGGTTTTCCCCAGCCACACAAAACCTTCCAATCTTCCCGCTCTGATCTTGCAATTACCCTGCAGTTGTGCCCAGGGCTGGCTGCTATGGCTTTCTTCAGTAATGAGGTACTGAATGGGCTTTGATTATCTGCTTGAGCTGTTGTGACATAGCAAAAGAAACAACATGGACATCCTACTCAGTCAAGCTAACAGCTTTCTAAGCACAAGAATCCTAATCTGGGCCATTAAGTTAAACAAGAAAAAAAGAAGAAGTCCAGACATTTCTTACAACATAGAGGCTGTTCCAAAGGGGGAGGGGATCTTGTACACCTCCTAATCTCTTCAATAATGTAGATTTGTGTTGGTTTGCTTTAGAGAAAAGGGGCTATAAAGAAGCATATTTTATTTATTTTGCAGGAATATAAACTTAATGATGCAATCTTAAGCAGGTTTAGACCAGTATGTGTTCAGGCTACAGCCATAAAAATTCAAAGAGACCGCTTTTTTAAAAAATCTGAAACTAGACCAAGAATAGAGCACTTGGTGCTTTCCAGGTCTTCCATTACAATGATAGTAAATCTCAGCCAGCGTGGCTGAAGATTATGGAGTATTACTTATCCATAATTTAGAGGAATAACGATTATGCAACTTTGGCCCAAAGTACAGTTTTAACAGGAAAGAAAACTAGAGATGCAAACCAAAAGTTCTAAGTCCGCATATATACACTGGACTTGCATTGCTTGTTATCTGTTTCAGTATCACAAAACAAAGCCTGCTCAGATATTTTTCACTTCAGGCATGAAATTGGAATTCACCTGTTGTATCTTGCCTGAAAGAAGAGTGTCCTACTTGAAGCAATTCATTTAATCCTGGGTACTTTCCCTCCCTCCCTCCCTCTCTCCCCCACTCTCTCTCCCCTATGTGTGTGTCTTATAGAGAAATTGCCCCAAGACAATCAAACAACTATACTGTATATACAGTACAGGGAGTCAGAATAATCCAACTGTATTAAACTTTGACACACATCTTTTCACATCAATCAATAAAATATAAAACATAGCCCTGGTCTTTTGGCAATGGATAAAATATTTAAACAAAGAATAGTACAATGTTTTGTAAGATGTTTCCTTAATTTTTCTAGAGATCCTTAATTTCTGCTGGCAGGTAATAATAACGAAATAAGCATGTATAATGATTAGAAAAAGTGGATTAAAAATTTAGTTTAAAACTGATTTTCTCTAGAAGAGCCTTACTAGATAGAAAATTGAGCTTGAGGTTTTCTATTTAAACATTCATAGCGTAGCAAATTATCCCCAGGACTTCTTGGCTTCCAGATTTCTAAGATTCTAATTCCCTGAATTCTCAATAGTATTTAAAAATATTGCTAGAAATTTGGGCTGTGCGGCACTTTAGATTCTAAAGAAAAAAGGTGCTTTCATTATGTTCTGTATAAAGAATAGTAGACTCCTAAATACAGGTTTCTGATTGGCTAAAGAACTTGAATGGGGATTGGTTCAAAAGGAACCAATCCACACAGCTGCTCAAAGGCGGCAAATATTAAATACCTGTCATTGGCTACAAGCCGGCAAAGAAAAACCTATAAAAGGCTGCCGCAGCTTGAGCCAATGTTCCGTTTTTCAACTGTGTTATAAAATAAAGACTTTGTTGTTGGAACCCGGTCTACCTCGCGTTTTTCCGGACGGAACACTGGCGATGAGGATGGGATCGTCCTAAACGCGAGACTGAGCACACGGTGACAGATAAAACCAGACAAAGAACAATGGCTGGAAACAACGTGCCGCCCACACCCTTCAATCCCAATGAAGAGGATTGGGAATCCTACGTAGACCGTTTCCAGATGTACCTGGAGAGCAATGAGATGGAGGAAATCTCAGACCAGCGCAAGAGAGCTGTTTTCTTGACACACTGTGGGCCCGCAATCTTCAAAATGGCCAATGCTTTGGTGAAGCCCCGAGATGTAAAACAATTGACTTGGACAGAGCTCCAAAGAACATTAAAGGCCCACTATGCACTGGTGGTGTCAAATTTAATAAAGCGGCACGAGTTTTATCGGAGAGACCAGAAAGAAGGCAAAACCATCGCTGATTTTGTGGCGGCCCTCTGACAAATAGGGGAAGCGTGCGAGTTTCTGAACTTAGATGAAGCGATGCGGGATCGAGTAATATTGGGGTTAAGAGACTCTAATATACAGAGCAAGCTACTGAATAAACCCAATATATTAGTAGCCGAAGCTATCTCAGAAGCCTCGGCCGCTGAAGCCGCGAAAAAATCAGCAGATAAAATGAAACAAATAAACGTGAACAACGATGAAACAAGCCCAGCCAGAGGGAAAAAACAATCTCCCACCACCACTCATTACAAAGAATTCGACGAGACATCAGAATCCGGGGAAGAAGACGACCAAATCCACTGCCTATACGCCAACAAGAAAGGGTGCGAAAACAGAAATCGGCGGGAATGCGCTGGCTGCGGGGAAAACCATCCTCGAGCCGATTGCAGATTCCTCAATGCCATTTGCAGAACATGCAAGAAAAGGGGGCATATCGAGAGAGTCTGCAGGAACAAAAAGAATTACAGCCCAAAAAGACGCAGCGACTCCCCAGCAAAGACTGAGCCAAAACTATCTGAGAGAAAGTGGCAGCGAAACAAGCAAGCCATTAACTGAGAGAAAGCATACCAGACTTTCACTATCGGAAACGCTCAGACGGAAAGCGGGAAGAAGGTAAAAATAATTGTAAAAATTGAAGACAACCCCTGCAAAATGGAGGTTGACTCTGGATCTTTCCTATCAATGGTGTCATGGGACACCATCAAAAAACTGGTCCCAGACATCAAGATCAAGGAACTCCAGAGACAAAAACTAACCCTCAAGGACTATCAAGAAAACCAAATTCCTGTAGTAGGCCTAGGACATTTCCGAGTCGCCTACAGACAACATGTCGCAGTACTACCATTAACGATAGTCGACCAAGATCGACCAAGCCTCCTAGGCATCAAATGGTTCGTACCATTGGGCATTGGGATGACCGGAGTAGACCGGGTGGCCGCAAACGACTGGGAAGAAGACCTGATCCAAGAATTCCAGGACGTTTTTGATGGCTCCCTAGGCAGGTATCGGGGGACCCCAATTTCTTTTAGTCTAGACCCCCAGGTAGCCCCTAAAAGACTAAAGGCCAGACGAGTTCCTTTTGCTCTAAAAGCAAAAATAGAGGAACAACTAAATAAATTAATAGATCAAGGGGTTTTAGAACAGGTCGACCATGCTAAATGGGAAACACCAATTGTAACGCCGATTAAACCAGACGGGTCGGTTCGAATCTGTGGCGACTACAAGGCTACCCTGAACCACACGCTGCAACCAAGTACATACCCGGTGCCAGTCGTGCAACACCTATTACACTCTCTTGGGGGAGGAAAAGTTTTCGCTAAACTAGACCTAGCACAAGCTTACCAACAGCTCCCAGTAGACACCTTATCGGCTGAAGCACAAACAATAGTGACTCACAAAGGGGCATTCAAATGCAACAGACTCCAATTTGGAGTAAGCATAGCCCCAGGCGTTTTCCAGAGTCTCATGGAATGCCTGTTAAATGGTATAAAAGGGGTCATACCATACTTCGACGACGTCCTAATTTCAGCCAAAGATGCAACCCAGCTTAAGAAAAGACTTAAAGATGTCCTAAATAAATTCAGAGAATCTGGCTTTAAAGTAAAGAAAGAAAAATGCTGTCTAATGACTGATCGCGTCGAATTTTTGGGATATTTGATAGATGGAGAGGGCATACACCCTACTGAAAAAAAAGTCAGAGCTATTAAAGACGCACCAGAACCAAGGAATAAAACTGAACTGCAGGCATTTTGGGGACTAATAAATTTTTATAACGTGTTCCTACCCCACAAAGCAACAATAGCGGAACCATTACACCGATTACTGGATAAGAAAACAATTTGGACTTGGGGGTATAGAGAAAAGAAAGCTTTCCAAAGAATAAAAAACTTATTAACATCAAACACCGTACTCATCCAGTTTAGCAACACACTGCCATTGATGGTAACATGCGACACCTCACCATTTGGAGTCGGTGCCATCCTGAGTCACCAATTGTCAGACAGAAGAGAGGCACCCGTCGCATACTATTCAAAGACTCTGTCTAAAGCCGAGCGAAATTATAGCCAATTGGACAGGGAAGCCCTGGCAATCGTCACCGGAGTAAAACGCTTCCACGAATATTTATATGGAAGAACATTTGTAATAGTAACGGACCATAAACTGCTACTTGGAATTTTGGCGGGAAACAAACCAATACTGAACATTTTATCCCTGCGAATGACTAGATGGTCAGAATTCCTAGCAGCCTACTGGTATACTCTAACACATCGCCCTGGGAAACAAATCTCCCATGCAGACGCTTTGAGCAGAACTCCGCTACCAATTATAGAGGAAGACCCGGCACCAACGATGACCACCTTGCAGATAGAGACATGCCCAAATCTGCCCATATCTGCAAATGATGTCGCCAGAGCCACTGCAAAGGACCCATTGACTGCCCATGTACTGAACTGGGTAGGTAAAGACTGGCCGGAAAACCAAAAAACTAAGAACTTTAAGCCTTTCCGGACCAGACAAACTGAACTTTCAATTCAAAAGGGTTGTTTGTTATGGGGTGATCGGGTTGTTATCCCCTCCAAATTACAAACGAGGGTGCTCAATATGCTTCACGAAGGCCACCCTGGAATTGTTAAAATGAAAAGCCTTGCTAGAAGCTATGTCTGGTGGCCGGGTATAGATAGGGACATTGAATACTGGGTAAATTCGTGTAACAAATGCCAAAGGAATAGGCCTTCCCCATCACAAGCACCCATAAGGGACTGGGAAACCCCACGAGGCCCCTGGTCATGAATCCACATCGACTTTGTGGGTCCGACTAAGGGACATACTTTCCTCATTGTCGTAGATGCATACTCAAATTGGCTAGAGGTTAAAATTATGCCATCTACGAGAACTGAAACCCTTATTAAACAACTGGACAAACTCTTTGCAACCCATGGCCTGCCGGACGTCCTAGTGTCCGACAACGGGCCACAGTTAACAAGCATTCAATTCGAACAATACCTAGCCTCCCTAGGTATCAGACATGCCCTAACCGCGCCGGCCCATCCGGCTGCGAATGGCAGGGCAGAGAGAATGGTTAGATTTACAAAAGAAGGGTTAGAAAGAATGGACATTGGGGATATCCAAGATAAAATAAATCGCCTGCTCACCCTCCAGCATATCACACCCAGTACCATAACAAACAAAAGTCCGGCGGAACTACTAATGGGGAGAAAACTAAGATCGCAACCAGACAGATTGCACCCAAACTATACACCAGAAACCCCCCCCGACTCCTCCACCCATTTCAGGACATTTGAAATAGGCGACCTAGTCTATGCAAAAAATTTTACCGGGGACCCATTATGGCTACCAGGAACAATCACGCAAATTACAGGCCCCCGGTCCTACCGACTAACCATAGACGACAGCAGGGAATGGAAGCGGCACATAGACCAGCTTCATTCCCGAAACATCGAAAGAAGTACAAACATAAAACCACAAATATTAAAAAACGATGAAAACCAAACCAAAGGGGGGGGGAAATACGAGAAAATAATAAAGAACTGTTAAAATTAAATACAGAATACAATAGCAATCAAAAAGAGCATAAAAGAGACTTACAGTTAGAAGACAATCGTGGGGAAAGTCCAGACGAAGGGGCCAGCCAGGCCAGCTCGACCTGCCCGGAGAGACCAGGAGGGAGCGGCAACACCACCAGCCTAAGAAATCTAGGCGGCAGTAAAATGGCTGACTCACCCTTCCAGGCGGTTCCATGGGAAAGAACAAGAGAGACAGCAACCCCATCCGAACCGGTTGAAGTCTTCAACAGGAATGAACTGCGCAAGTCCAGTCGAGTCAAAAGAAGCCCCACCTACCTGCGCGACTACGTCACCACGTAGGACTAAGCCAAGAGGGGAGGGGTGTTCTGTATAAAGAAGAGTAGACTCCTAAATACAGGTTTCTGATTGGCTAAAGAACTTGAATGGGGATTGGTTCAAAAGGAACCAATCCACATAGCTACTCAAAGGCGGCAAATATTAAATACCTGTCATTGGCTACAAGCCGGCAGAGAAAAACCTATAAAAGGCTGCCGCAGCTTGAGCCAATGTTCCGTTTTTCAACTGTGTTATAAAATAAAGACTTTGTTGTTGGAACCCGGTCTACCTCGCGTTTTTCCGGACGGAACACATTATATATGTGGGCAACTCCAAACATCTATCTATACAGTTGTTTTAAAGACTTGTTGGCAGCTACTTTAAAGCTACTTTGAAGTAACTTGTTGGCAGCTGGACTAGGAAGACTGCTCTAGCAGCTTTGTAAAAACTGGGGCAACAAATATATGGCCCAAGTGCCCTTTTGTTTTTACTGTGTGGGAAATCATCTGCTGCTCATATATTTGAAATCTTTGCAAGAATATATATTTGGCTATTTCAGTGTGAACCATGTGACACTGCATTTCATGAAGTCATGTTCTTACAAAGGCACTGATATCCTTTAGTCTAAGGAGCCTTCACCAGTGTCTAGGTTTGTCCAAACCCTTTGAAAAAGATGCTGTGCAACTCAGGGAAGCACACAACAATCAATAGAGTAGCCACTTCTTTTTTTTCAGGCTTGCTAGGCTGGTTAAATTGCTCCAGGGTGTCTCCTGAAAAAAGACACAGCTGCTGTATTGATTCAGAGAAATGTGCTTTGTGACATTCTCTTGCACTTCTAAGCTCCTCTTTCAAAAAATTTACACAGCCATATCAATTATCATTTTTCATCCTTTTTTATCATAATTCACAGATAAGAAAATATTTCCTACTGGTATGCTTAGGTGAAAAAATATTCATTACTACAGCTCAGAGTTTCTCAAACTTGGCAACTTTTAGACACGTGGACTTTAATTCCCAGAATTCCAAAGCCATCATGGCTGACTGGAGAAATCTGGGAGTTGAAGTCCATGTGTCTTATAGTTGTCAGATTGAGAAATCCTGAGCTAGCTGGATTTTCTGCATAGGCTCAGAGTCTACAAAGAGAATCCAAGATTCTTTCTTTGCCTCATCATTCAAAGAACATAGTTTGTCTGCAGAATGTTCTGGCTTAGATTCCTTTCCTCTCTTACTCTCATGCATGTTTCTCTTCTCTCCAATGTTTGACCTTATGTATCTTCTTTCAACATCAAAAATCTAAAAATGATATACAGTGGTATCTTGGTACTCATCGTTAATTGGTTCAGAGAGACACAATGAGTACCAAAAACGATGAGTACTAAACATTTTTTCCCAAAGGAATAATGTAGTCAATCACAAGGCAGCTGACACCAACTAGCTTGTGTGTTGAGTACCAAACAAATGATGAGTACCAGGACAACATTTTCATATCAAAACGTACTAAATTCAATAAGTTTCAAAGCAGTTGACAACTAAGATGCCACTGTAATTTCTTCCTAACTGGAGTTTCTTTTGCTCCAAGAATGTTGTGATCTCTCAAATGGTCATTGTAATGGAAATTATCAGCACCTGTCCCAGAACCAGACACATTGATATGTCACACCTTTTCTTGCACAGTATTCCAGACAACTGGAAATACTCTTTCAGGAATTTTCTGTGCAACAAAATGAAAGCAGCAAGTACAAGCAGGCAGGAAGTCTTTCTGTAGCTTCTGTAGTTTCTGTAGCTTCGGGTTTAGGGAGCTCCATCTCCTTAGAGGAGGATTTGAATTTCTGTGTATCAGAGACAGTCCAAGATCTTTTAATATAGACTTCAGTTTTCTGCAACTTAAGATGAAGGTTGGTTTTGTTGATTCTTTTTATTATTTTTTGAGAGTTGTATATGGATTTTATTGTGGTGTTTTATGGTTGGGCTGCCTTTATGGATTGTTTTTTTCCCCTCTCGAGTACTGTTGAGACATTGAATTGGAAATATTAAAAAAAAAAAATCAGCTCTCTCGACATAGTTTGGGGGAAAGAGGATGAATTTATTTATTTTTCAGTCCAGTACAACACTTGCTTGCAGAAAAAAAGAATAGTAAAGCAGTTTTTCAGTTTTGTTTTACAAACGAGAAATGGTGTGAACATTAGTAATAGCTTTAGATCTACCAACTCGGAAACTTACTTAATCAGGTGACATCAAGCCAAATGCAGCTTTTGTTGACCAAGCAAATAAACCTTTGCTATTTTAATCTGTTTATTGTAATAACTTAATGCTTTTCAAAATATATTTCAGTTATATCTTTTATCTCTTCCAGTCACCTTATCCATTGTTTCCTCCATCTTTTGCTTCTCTTAACATTTTCAAGTGTACTATTTTTTTCTAGTCCATCTTCCATCATATGCCCAAAGTATGTGAGTTTCTGCTTGCTTGATCACCATGTCAAGGAAACAGCTTTTATTTAATCAAAATTGAACGATTGATTCCTTTTGAAATTCATATCCTAAACAACTTGATGAAGGTTTAGAAAAAGAAAACACTTCCAGTTATGGATTTTAATATCCCCATATAGTCCATGTATTCTTGTGATTTTAGGTTTCTGTATTTCATCATCACCATCTTAATCAAGATTTGTACTATACCCTACCTTTCCTTCTGAAGCTTAAGGGCAGCATATAAAAACACCCCCTTTTTCTTGTTTTTTACAGTACTACCATCACCCATTAGTGGTAAAAATATACAGGTAGTCCACGACTTACCACCATTCATTTAGTGACTGTCCAAAGTTATAGCACTGAGAAAAGTGACTTCTGACCATTTTTCACACTTGCAACATCCCGATGGTCACATGAGCACAATTCAGGCGCCTCACAACTGGCTTGTGTTTATGACAGTTGCAATATGGGATCACCTTTTGCAAACTCCTGACAAGCAGTGGGAAAGCCAGATGAATTTGACAATCTTGTTACTAATAATTAATATTTACAGACCCATCACATCCCAGACATAAACTGTTTCAACACTTTTCCTCAAAACAACACCATAGAGTAATGCATACAAGAACAACTAGACACAAGGACAATTTTTCCCCAAATGCCATCACTCTGCTAAACAAATAATTCCCTCAACACTATTCAACTATTTACAAAGTCTGCATTTCTATTACTGTTAATCTTCTTGTCACTCCTTATCGCCCATCCCCTCCCACTTGTGACTGTAACTTTGTCGCTTGTATCCTTATGATTTATATGGACTGTTTCCTAGTATGATTTGATTGTTTATTGTACCCTATGACTATCATTAGATGTTGTACTTGATGATTCTTGATGAATGTATCTTTTCCTTTATGTATATTGAAAGTATATGCACCAAGATAAATTCCTTGTGTGTCCAACCACGCTTGGCCAATAAAGAATTCTATTCTATTCTATTAACTTAACCGTAGTGATCACTTAACAACTGTGGCAAGAATGATCATAAAATGAGGCAAACCTCACTTTACAACTTTTCTTGCTTAGCAACATAAATTTTGCACTCAATTGTGGTCGTAAGTCATCCTGTACCTCTTCTATAGCACTATCACCCTTTACAATTTGCTGAATAACTTATTAATGTTCTTCCATTATTGTTTTTGTATTAGATGTATAGATTTGTGCAACATTGACTGCGGACCCAGAGCCTTGATCAGTTTTCTGCATCAATAAAAAGCACTTCCATGGGTGGTTGGATCTTCACATTTATGTGTATATCTATTCCCTATATTCCCCTCACTAACATAACTTTGCACTGTTACTAAAGCCCATGTCACACTGCACCAACGGATGCAAAGAGGATGTAAAACGGACAAAAAAGCTTGCCATCCATTGGTTAACGTGATGTATCCGTTCTGTACTCATGCCTCCGTTTTGCTTCCTCTCTATCCGTCCAGCATCCGTTTATGGACGTTTCATCCGTTCAGAAAGTTTTGAGCTGCTCAAAACTTTTGCATGGAAAATGTATCCAATTCATCCGTTCTGCATCCGCGACGCATCCGCTAGGCATCTGTTCTGCATCCGTTACACATCCGCTATATCCAGCAGCAGGTCTTTCCTCCGAATGCTGGCCACATGCGAGCTGCTTCCCTTTATATCCACATGGCTTACGCAATGCATCCCCCCCGCATGCGCAATTAACGCTCGGCATCCGTTCAGCTTCCGCTCTGCATCCGCTAGGCTTCCGCTCTGCATCCGTTTTGTCCGCTGTGCATCCGCTGTGCATCCGCTGTATCCATTCTGCGTCCGCTTTGCTGAGGTCCCCCGGAAGCCTAGCGGATGTGCCATCCGCTTCCATCTGCTGGGCTTCCGTTCCGCATCCGCTTTCCATCCGCCCTGCATCCTCCCCGCGTCCGTTCCTTTCCATGTTATCCGCTCCGGTTATGCAAATTTTTGCCCCTTCTGAGAGCAGATAACAACAGATGGGACATTTTTCTCGTCCGTTGTTAACGTTTTGCATCCGTTGGGCAGTGTGACAGGGCCATACGATTTTAGTCAGTGAACTAGCCATAATATTTCCAAGATTTTCTTTCTTTCCCATACCATGTAATCAGAGTATGAAATCAATCTCTTAGTCCTGTTCTATACAGGGTACAATTTCAAAGGCATTGACATTGACATTAAATCCCTATTCCTGAAATTAATTCTGGGAGGAAAAACCTATTCTCGGAATTATTCATGTGACTGGAATGAATAAGCAAGTTTTAATAAATTTGTGGATCAGTTGCAGCTTTTACAAGTGTCTGTACATATGTGCAGCATATATATGGCTCCCCACCCACCAATGGTTATCACATATAGTGCTTAAGGTTAGTAAAGTTGCCTACCTCAAGTGTGGAGACACCTTTATAAGCTTGAGGGATGGGATGACACATTATGTTTCTGCGTTCCCCAAAGGCCTCTTTAGATATGAATGAGAAAGGAATTCATGAATTGAATGAAAATGAGGGCTCTGGTGCAATATGATTCCTTTTCCTCTTTAGAGAAATGTTATCTCATGCTTATGTAGTCAATGGACTAATTCAACAGTATTGGGCTTCCACAATAGCTATATCTATTGTAGAAATACATTAAAATGCAGATGGATCATTGAACTTGGCCATGAAAGCAAACAAATGGAACTTCAAACAAATCAATCTAGAGTTCTCACAAGAACACAAAAAACCAAGCTTGAATTATCCTACTTAGGACACATTAGAGGAAGACCTAGTCCTCAGGAGAAAGCTCTGATGCTGGGAACAAGGAAGGAAAGTGAACCAGAAAACAGCAGCAAGGTGGCTGGACTCAGGTACGTTGGTGATGACTTCACCGTTGGAAGACCTGAAAGACCAGATGAGGGACAGATCATGGGGGGGGGGGGGGCAGGGAGAGCTTCAAAAATTTTAGCAAAGATTTCACTGCCTGGGGGTGGCCATGGCAATAGTAGGCGTGACCTAGTCAGCCTCATGCACCACGGGGGGAGGGCATTTTTGCCCTCCCTGGACTCCAGAGGCTTTCCTTGAGCCTCAGGGAGGGCGAAATCTGCCTCCCCAGGTTCTTGGGGGTCACTGGAAGCCCAAAACGGGCCCATTTCTATCCTCCCCAAACTTCTGGGAGGAGAGGAGCAGGGTGGGTGGGGCCAGCCAGGAGTGGGATTTGGGGGTTCTTCTAACTGCACAGAATCTTAGCTAGGGGCTCTCCCAAACCCCTGCAAACCCCCAGCAATCCACCCCGGGGGGGGGGGTCTATCTAGATGGACGCTTAGAGTCATCACTGAATTGATGGTATATAATCCATCAATCAATACATCTGTTCCTTTCTGTGCCTGAAACTAAAAAAAAGGCATACTACTTTATACAGGGTGGAAACTGCAGATTAAATTTAGATATAAATGCTTGTGTGCATATTTCTGTTAAAATGTAAAAAAAAAAAAACCTAACCAGGGTGAAAAGGGAATTTATTGGGTTGTCATTACACAGGTTAATGGGTGGACAAGTTTTTGAAGCTGATAAAATATGTTTGAGTTGATGAATTTTAAACTAGGAGGAGAGTGTAGTTGGGTAGAAATTGACATGGAGATTGCTGTAAGGACTATGGAATAAAAACATATTGCCTTTAATTATTTTCCTTGGTGCATCTTTGTGTCTCTTAAGAGAAATCTGGAAAATTTAACACTGATATCACAAACCTTTCCTGTAGGTCCCTTTCCCTCCTTTTTTAAAAAATAATATTCTGAGTTCTCTGTGTCTTCTCAATTCCAGCTTGTAATCTTTTATACACTGATCGCTTCTTTGCCTAAGAAGCAGAATCACATTTTTTGCAACTGCCCACTTAACATTAAAGATATTCCTATCAATGGACTTCTATTGACAACAGAAGTAACTGGAATGCTAGCCAACCTTTACTTGGAGAAGACCAAGACATTTCACCTGCACAAGTCACTTAAATTAGCTTCTTTTTTCATACAATAGTGGCTTGCAGCAATCCCAATTGTCTTTTGTGTGTGCACATTATAATGGTCCCATAACAGAAGTTCACAAGCTACGTAGATAGTCCCTGGCAAGCAGACTGTCAGATTTATAAGAACCCAAGTTCATATCTGTCTAGGCATGTAGGACTCCAGGGCTTAAACTAGAAGCCTTGTGGGTTTAAATTGAATCAGTCTAGTAAGTTACTTGGGTCTCTAGCCTCTATGTCTAGTATGCAAAATCCACTCGTGTGATTGATTGGCAGCAGTATGAAATTTGTGGATTGATCACATCTGATACCTCTGCCCTTGCCTGTTCAATCTGCCTGTTACACTATAGATTTGATTGTTTTGTTCCAAGCCAGTATAAAGACATATGAACCACTCTGGCACCCCCCAAAATCAATCGAGCCTTTAAAGTGTTTCTGTCAAGTCTTTGGAAGAAAAAAAAAAAAAGGGGGGGGGGTTAACATTCAATAAAAAGATTTAAACAGCCGGCTGGTAGAACAACAGCACCCCCTTCCTTGTGGTTAATCCTCACATTTCCCGAAACAAACAAGCAAAACTGATAATGACATATGTTGGGGAGAGGGGGGATAATATCTAACACAGTGCTATTTCCTGCCAAAATCATCCATGTATGTATTGTGAATGAAGTATTGTGGGGGGTTTTGCAAGAAAGAACTGCATGCTTAATAAACAAAATCTGTTGTTCTGCATATCATTTCCCAGGTTTTTATTTAAAGGTATACAAGATTTATTCTAAGTGAAATTAAGCCACCTGATATTTAATCTTTCCACATGTCCAATGCGTTCTTTGGGAAGGTGTGAGGTTGGCTGAAAATGTGAAGTAATGCAGCAGGAATTTCCTGAGAGTGAGAACAATTAATCAGTGGAATGGCTTGCCTTCAGAAGTTGCAGGTGCTCCATCACTGGAAGTTTTTAAGAAGACATTGGATAGCCATTTGTCTGAAATAATGTAGGATGTTCTGCTTGAGCATGGGATTGGACTAGAAGATCTCCAAGTCTATTAATCAGTAATTCTGAATGTATATTCCATTGTCCTCGGTCCAGCTTTCCAAGGGCTGTCTTTGCAGTTCTCCTTGTGGTCATTCAATAACCCTAGAACAATAGGAATAGCAAAAAAAATCTTACATGCTGCTTCAGATGCTTTACTCTGAACAGTTTACGGAGTCCAACAATCTGGGTCCTCATTTACTGACCTCAAAAGGATGGAAGACTGAGTCAACCTTGAGCTGGTCAAGGCAGTTGGCAGAATTAACCTGCAATACTGCTTTCTAACCACTGCACCAATGTGGTATGTTATCAGACGTGATCAGTCCACAAAAGAGGATGGGAGATTTTAAGTTGGACAAAGTGCTATTGCAGGTGTGGACTTGTGCCAAGACACATGTGGCTTATCCCTGTCCTTAGATTGTCAGTGCTCAAATATTTTATTTTAAAAAAACACATACAATTTAGACATCTGTTGTTGCCTTATGTTCAATAGACGAATCTGGCTGTAAAGAATTGATGGGTCATTTATAAGTGAATTGTCAAAACGTGTATTCATGTTTATGGAATCAAAAATTCAGAAATTGCTGGGTCCATTCCAGATTTTTTCAGACAATGGGATGAGAGTCACTCAAAGCTCCTTTGTACATCATCCTTGAGAATACCATATTGCTCAAGAGTCCAGCCATTTATCAGTAAATGAAGAGGATTCTGGTTTTCTTTTCTTTTTGGAACACTGTGAGATCCCTTTGCATGAAACTGTCATATCTGTGGAAAAAAGTATACAGTTTAAATGTTTTGCCATCTTGAAGCTGGCACTCTTTCATTTGTTGTCATTTCCAAAAAGCCTGGGAGGACAATGGAAGCAATAAAATTGAAAGGCTTACCTGACTGCAAATTGCCCTCTATGGGGTCTTGAAAAAGCTTAAACCCTTTTAACATTTAAAAACATTGTGTTTTCTGCATGGGTATGCACATATTCGTATGCTGCTTGTGGGTTGAGGTGGCTGTTGCGTACTCCCTGTTTCTGAATTAGTCCCGCATGAGAAAAAAAAGGAATTTAATCCCCCGGGACCCAAATTGTTATTGTTTTATGACAAATAGAATACCAGGAACTAAAGCAGAGAACAATTCGAGAATTTATTTATTTGCTTGTTATTTTTATTCAAATGAATACAAATAATGTGGTTCAATGTATATTTGAAAGCTGTTGGAAAACATGAATGTACCTTTGAAGTAAAAAAAAAAAAAGAATACCATTTGTTACACAGAAAATGAAGCTGTGCACTTCAGCTTCCAATTTTACATAGCAAATAAAATGAGCTTTCTTCTTTCCCTCTTCTTCAGCCCCCCTACCCACCGCCCTTTACACTCTATCTTAAAAGCCTAGTACAGTCTTTAAAATGCTAAGAAGTCAGCTGGGAATAAAAGAAGCAAAGCAGCTTAGAGAAATCCTAGATGGACTCTAAGCTCTTGTTGATATGGTTACTAAATGGCTCAGGTAGGCGCAAATATGGCAAAGGGATCAGAACTGTGTCATTGTTGATAATATGGCACAGAATGCTAGGTGTGGAGGAGAGTGGGTGTGCTAGTTTGGAAAATATGAATTTAGTTCCCTGATGTGTGTAATAATAATCCTGTACAATCCTTATGCCTCTATATTTATGCCTCAGTTCCCTTTACCCATAAAATATATACAGTGATAGTACTTCTCGCTTAGAAGGGGAATAAATCTTAACACGAGAGTCACGCAATTACTCGCCCTACATTTGGCCATGGGTTGTTTTTTTTTTAATTTGCTTGCTTGCTTGTTTCAGAAAGTGTCAGAACTTAACTTTGCTGATGGTAAATGTTCTGTCCGGAAAAACGCACGGTAGACCAGGTTCCAGTAAACAAGTCTTTATTTCAAACAAGCAACAGTAACGGAACGGCTGGCTAAAGCCGCGGCAGTCCTTTTTATACAGGCTTGCCTGCCGGCTTATAGCCAATGACATTTCTTTAACTTTGCTGCCTTTAAGCAGCTCCCTGGATTGGTTCCTAGCAAACCAATCCGCTTTCGGCCTTTCTGGCCAATCAGAATGTTCAACTTGGACACTTCCAAGTTATACAGAACACCCCTCCCCCCTTTAGTTTAGTCCTACATGAGTGACATTTCGCGCAGGTAGGTGGGGATTCTTCTAGTTCGATTTGACCTGCGCAGTTCATTTTCGCTGGAGACTTCGAGCGGTTCGGTCGGGATCGCTGTCTCTCCAGCTCTTCTCCATGGAACCGCCTGGAAGGGTGAGTCAGCATTGTTGCTACCGTTTGAGTTGCTCAGACCAGTGGTTTTGCTGCTCCCTCCTGGTTTTCCCAAGCAGGTCGAGCTGGCTTGTCTGGCCCTTCCAGGACGGATTCCCCTTCACTTGGATTATTTCTGCTGGTCTCATATAACCGTAAGTGTTCTTTTTGCTCTTTTTGATGGGTTAGATGTTCTGGATTTCTTTTTAATACTTCATTTTCACCCTCTTTTTTATTTCTTTGTATTTCCCCCCCCCTCCTTAATTGTGTTTTCGTCGATTTTAATTGTTTGAGGTTCCGCGGTTGTATTTCGCTCGATGTTTTGGGAATGAAGCTGGTCTATGTGCCGCTTCCACTCTCTTCCATCGTCCACAGTTAGACGGTAGGACTGGGGGCCTGTTATTTGTGTGATTGTGACTGGAAGCCAGAAAGGGTCCCCGGTGAAATTTTTTGCATAGACTAGGTCACCGATTTCAAATGTGCGGTATCGGCTGGATGACTCGGGGGGGGGGGTCACAGGTGTAAATTGGGTGCAATCTATCTAAATGGGATCTGAGTTTCCGCCCCATTAATAATTCTGCTGGGCTCTTGTTCGTTATACTACTGGGAGTGATATGTTGTAGTGTGAGTAAACGGTTTAGCTTGTCTTGGACATCCCCATGGTCCATTTTTTTCTAGGCCTTCTTTCGTAAATCTGACCATTCTCTCGGCCCTACCATTTGCTGCCGGGTGGGCCAGCGCAGTTAGTGCATGGCGTATACCTAAGGAAGCTAAATACTGTTCAAATTGTATAGCGGTTAGTTGTGGCCCATTGTCGGATACTAGTACATCAGGCAAACCATGAGTTGTAAATAATTTGTTTAACTGCTTGATAACAGCGTCGGTTGTCGTGGATGACATTACTATAACTTCCAACCAATTTGAGTATGCATCTACGACAATCAAAAACATATGCCCCCTAGTAGGTCCTGCAAAATCAATATGAATTCGAGATCAGGGGCTTCATGGGGTCTCCCAGTCTCATATGGGTGCTTGCGGTGAAGAAGGTCTAGTTCTCTGGCACTTATTACATGTAGCTCCCCAGTATTCAATATCCTTGTCTAAACCAGGCCACCAGACATAGCTCCTAGCCAGGCTTTTCATTTTTGCTATGCCTGGGTGGCCTTCATGGAGCATACCCAACACTTCTTTCTGCAGTCTGGAAGGAATTACCACCCGATCACCCCATAGCAAACACCCCTTTTGAATTGACAGTTCAGTCTGTCTGGCCTGAAAAGGTTTAAAATTTTCAATTTTTTGGTATTCCGGCCAGCCTTTACCTACCCAATTCAAAATGCGGGCAGTCACTGGGTCTTTTGCGGTTGCTCTGGCGACATCATTGGCAGACAATGGAAGTTCAGGGCAGGCCTCTATTTGTAGTGCGGCTGTAGTCGGAGCTGGGTCGTCTTCTGTTGTTGGCAATGGTGTTCGACTTAATGCATCTGCATGGGTGATTTGTTTTCCGAGTCGATGCAGCAATGTATATGAGCACGCAGCTAGGAATTCTGACCATCTAGTCATTCGGGGGGATTAAATCTTCAGTGTGGGTTTGTTTCCCGCCAAAATTCCTAGAAAGGTTTATGGTCAGTTACAATGGAAAATGTCCTCCCATAGAGGTATTCGTGAAAACGTTTAACTCCGGCGACAATTGCCAGGGCCTCTCTGTCTAGCTGGCTATAGTTGCGTTCCGCTTTGGAGAGCGTTTTCGAGTAAAAGGCAACGGGTGCCTCTCTCCCGTCAGGTAATTGGTGGCTCAGGATGGCACCGACTCCGAACGGTGAGGCGTCACAGGTGACCATCAATGGGAGTGTGTTACTAAACTGAATAAGAACGGTGTCTGATGTTAATAAGTCTTTTATGCTTGTCCTTGTGACCCCAAGTCCTATTAGTGTTTTTATCCAGTAAACGATGCAATGGTTTTGCTATCGTTGCTTTGTGGGGGAGGAATACGTTATAAAAGTTTATTAGACCCAAAAATGCTTGTAAGTCTGTTTTGTTTCTAGGTCTGGGTGCGTCTTTAATTGCTTTGACTTTTTTGTCTGTTGGGTGAATACCTTATTTGTCAATTAAATACCCTAAAAATTTGACGTGGTCGGGAGCCAGGCAGCATTTTTCCTTTTTTACTTTTAGGCCAGATTCTCTAAATTTGGTTAGCACTTCTCTTAGTCTTGCTTCTAATTGGATTGTGTTTTTTGCTGAAATTAGGACATCATCAAAGTATGGAACGACCCCTTTAATTCCATTTAATAGGCATTCCATGAGGTTTTGGAAAATGCCTGGGGCGACGCTTACTCCAAATTGAAGTCTGTTACATTTGAATGCCCCTCTGTGAGTTACTATTGTCTGTGCCTCGGCCGTTATTGGGTCTACTGGAAGTTGTTGATATCCTTGGGCTAAATCAAGCTTGGCAAAAAAATTTCCTCCCCCAAGTGAGTGCAGTAAGTGCTGCACGACTGGTACCGGGTATGCGCTTTGCTGCAATGCATGGTTCAGTGTAGCTTTGTAGT
The DNA here is from genome assembly GCA_015471245.1 of Laticauda colubrina. Classification (NCBI taxonomy): domain Eukaryota; kingdom Metazoa; phylum Chordata; class Lepidosauria; order Squamata; family Elapidae; genus Laticauda; species Laticauda colubrina. The sequence continues at coordinate 18,082,309 of BLBF01000033.1, forward strand.
CTCCGGAGATGTGCACAGACCCTTCAGGTTTTACTGGTGTTACTATTGGTGTTTCCCACCTAGCGTGGTCACTCGGTTCTATGACCCCTTGCACGATTAATTTGTTTAATTGTTCATCTATTTTGGCTTTTAATGCAAAGGGTAGTCGTCCAGCCTTTAGCCTTCTTGGTGCAATCTGGGGATCTAAATTAAAGGAAATTGGGGTCCCCCAGTACCTGCCTAGAGCGCCATCAAAGACATCCTGGAACTCGTGTATCAGGTTCTCTTCCCAATTGGTTGCGGCTATTCGGCTCACTCCGGTCATTCCGATGCCCAATGGTGCGAACCATTCGATGCCCAGGAGACTGCGACAGTCTCGGTCGACTATGGTTATCGGCAGGACTTTGGCATGCTGTTTGTAAGTGACTTTGAAGTGTCCTAGACCTACCACAGGGATCCTGTTTCCTTGGTAGTCCTTTAGAATTAATTTTTGTTTCTGAAGTTCTTTTAGTCTTATGTTTGGAACTAGCTGTCTGATTGTGTTCCAAGACACCATTGACAGGAAGGATCCTGAGTGACAGTCTGGTGGGTTTTTTTCTCGGTTGCTGGTTCCTTTGCTGCGCTCCCATTTTCTGTCGGCTTGCCTCGATTCAGTTCTTAGTGGGGAATTACTGTGCCTGCTAGGACTGTTGTTTTTACAATTTCTGCAAACTCTCTCGATGTGTCCCCTTTTCTTGCAAGCCCGACAGATGGCATCAAGGAACCTGCACTCGGCATTCTCGCCAATTTCTTTTTTTGCACCTTTTTTGGTTCGCGTTTAGGCGGTGGACCTCATCATTTTCTTCTTCTGTTTCTGATGATGTGCCGAGGTCTTCATGGTGTGTGGTAGAGGGAGCTTGCTTCTTTCCCCTGGGTATGGTCGTTGCGTCAGTATTGGCATTCATCAGCTTCATTGTCGCCGCTGATTTTTTCGCAGCTTCTGCAGCGGTGGCTTCCGCAATCACTTCAGCCACAGTTATATTAGGCTTATTCAATATTTACTTTGTAAGTTACAGTCTTTTAGGCCTAAGACGACACGATCTCACATGGCTTCATCCATATTCCGGAATTCGCAAGCTCCACCCAGATGTCGGAGGGCCGCTACGAAATCAGCGATGGTCTCATCTTCCCTTTGGTCTCTTTTGTAGAACTCGTGTCTTTTAATGAGATTTGACACCACAGGCACGTAGTGAGCTTTTAGCATTCAGTTAAGCTCAGACCAGATCATCTGTTTCACGTCTCTGGGCTTCTCCAATGCCTTGGCCATCTTGAACATGGTTGGTCCACAATGAGTTAGGAAGACAGCCCTCTTCCGCTCATCTGAAATTTCCTCCATTTCGTTGCTCTCTAAAAACATCAGGAATTGATCGATGTATGATTCCCAATCTTCTTCGTTGGGGTTGAAAGGTGCGGGCAGCGTGTTATTACCAGCCATCACTTCTAGCATGGTTTTCTTGCCGTGTGCTCGGTCTCTGCTTCGGGACGATTCCACCCTCATCGCCAGTGTTCCATCCGGAAAAACGCATGGTAGACCAGGTTCCAATAAACAAGTCTTTATTTCAAACAAACAACAGTAACGGAACGGCTGGCTAAAGCCGTGGCAGCCCTTTTTATACAAGCTTGCCTGCCAGCTTATAGCCAATGACGTTTCTTTAACTTTGCCGCCTTTAAGCGGCTCCCTGGATTGGTTCCTAGCAAACCAATCTGCTTTCGGCCTTTCTGGCCAATCAGAATGTTCTGATTGGACTCTTCCAAGTTATACAGAACAGTAAACAAAAGCAATGAATCTAGCAACAGGAAAAGATCCCAGAGGCAGCAACATAGGCCAGGGTTGTCAAACTCCCAGCCACCAGGCCGGATGCATCATGCGCTGGTCACATCCACACCCAGTTTAGCGAAGGGGGAAAATGTCGTGATGCTGCCATGATAATGTGAGTTTGACATCCCTGAGATAGGCAGTGTTTGCTGCTCTGCGCAAATCAAGGATCTTTCCCAGTTGTTATCACTCTATCCCAGACAAATTCCAGGATCTTCGTGATTAGGCAAACCCTTCCCTGCTCCGCCCCTCCCAAAAAAGTATTGGAAATAAGTTGAAGTAATGTTTCTTCTGTATTTTTTCCATTTTCAAGTTTTTATTCTGCCACAAGAGTCAGAAATGTATTCATTGGTAACTTTTGTGAATTAAAAAAAATAAATTAGGGGGAAATCGGCATGACGTATCTCTGGGTATCAGGTTTGACTTGAGGGTCATCGGTCTTCGGAATTAAACTTTTGTATTGAGATTAAGTTATGAAACCAAAGCAAGCAACAATAGACCACACAGAAATTCATGTTCTTGGCAGTCTGTTTATAATCAGATTTTATTTCTTTACTCTGTACATATCCATAGGTGTGATTGAATTTAAACACCTTCTGAGAATGAATAGGAAGAGTTAGCTAAATACATAATTACTAGATACAGTACCCTATTTGATGCTAATTTGAATAGTTGAGTCAACTAAAAAATAATAGAGGTTGCCCATCCAACTGTTGCATTGTCCAAATCACAGATCACACAGTTATTGGCTCATCTTATTTTCTGATCCTAAAGCATGTGCTAAAAATAGATGACCATATTCTAAAGTAATTATTGTTCCACCTCAGCTGCTGCAATGGCCAGAAAGGAGCATGGGATAGGAAAAGCATATTAATATAACATTTAATAAGATGCTAGTTTTGTGCAATAGCGAACGGATTACATTTTAATTATTTTTATTTTTAAAATATGTAAATCATAATTATGTCCAATTCATAATTTATTATTCTGACCAGTGCATATCAATACAAATGAGAAACATTCAAAACAAAATTAAAATATACTTTAAATCCAATATTACAAAGTACAGTCACGCACGTAGCCAAAGCTAGGCATCGCAAGCACTAGTTCTCACTGTGCAAAGATGTTCAATTACTATCCTGATCCGATGGGAGAAAAGCCAACTCTTTACCTCAGAGCACAGGAGAAAAGCCAGTTTTATAGACACTGATGAATAATGGCAAAGGAAAAGCAATGAGAGCAGAGAGGGTTTGGTAAACATTTTTATTCTTCATTCCCTAAAGAAATGTGTATTCAGTATTCCTCTCTTGGGAGATGCAGTGATTATAAACCTAAGGATTCTGCAATGGAATTAGTGGCCTAATTCTGGAATTGTCTTTTATTGACTGATTTTAACTGTATTTTTGTTTTTCCTTTGTTGACAAGATTATTTGGCCTTATTACCCGGCTAGGTGGCAGTACAAAGCTGACTTTGACTGATCTCAAAAAGTTAAGTATATAGTCAGTCCTTGTTGTTCTTACGTAAAGGACCATTAGCAAATACAAGGATTTCAATTTAGACTTAGAAATGAAAAGCTGGCCTGGAAAAAATGTGGTGGGAAGCCATGTTTGAACTATTGCCAAGCAAAGATATGTCCATGGGGTCCCTAGGAAATGCAGTCATTGGAAGGGGGTTTCACCTTTACTTTTCAGATCATAGCACAAAAGGTACAGTAGTACTATTGGCCTGTGTCAAGTTCCACACAGAGGAGCAAGGTCAAGGAAGCAAGAATTATATAAACCTCAGTTAAGACATCTTTAATAATAGTATTTGGGTAAATATGGGTAGTCTTCAACTTATAACCTCAAGTGGGACCGGAATATCCAGGACACCTGTATTTACCCTGAAGAAACTACAGAGTAACACATGTCTACACAAGCTATCTAGGCCACTTCAGATTGCAGATAACCGAAGCAAACATCTGTTGAGCCTTTAAAACCCAACTCTTCTTTTTTCATAATTGCTTGTTCCTAATTACTGACTTCCTTGAAAACTGGTGTGGCTAAGGTAGCTAAGGTAATGAGAAACGTCTGGTGCTAAAATTCTACTTGGCTTAATGATTGCTAATGTGAACTTAGATGTAAAAGGCCTAATCTATTTGCACTGGGGGCAGTTAACAGCTATTCCTATAAAAGTACAGTACATCAGCTTAGTTCTGTTTTTACTATGTAGAAAAATCTTCTTTTAATGAAAAGAGAGGTGTAACATCTTTGCTAAGATTTGTTAATATGGTTCCATATTTTCATACCAAAGCTGAAGATAAATGTTTTGCCATGAAAACTAAATACCACTCTTCCATTCTGGCAACACTGGCAAGATAAATAGCAGTAAATTAAATTAGACTATTTTCATTAAGTAATTAACAAGGAGGGAAACATTCTTGTGTGCTTTTTCAACAAGGTTGGTCACTTAGTAATTTGACTTTAATCGACTTTTTTATTTAGAACACCACAAATATATATAGTGCTGTGTTTCCATTTATATCTAAATAAAAAAAAAACCTGCATTTTATTTAAGCTTGTATAGATCTGAGAAATTGGCTTTATTTGTTGAAAACTGTGGGTCAGTTCTTCCATCTTTGTCACTAACTTTTAAGATGGTCAGCTCTTCCATCTTTGTCGCTAACTTTTAAGAGAAATCTGAAAGCAACCCTAGCAAAGACTAATTAAATCAATTTGAAATCCCCTTTTAGAAACTAAAGTTTCTAACTGATGTCCAAACTTCTGATACTATCTGCACAATCTTGCCTAATTCTCTGTAATTCTATGGACCAGTTCTCTAGACATTTTCCAGTCTTGTATGACTTTCAGTTGTTTTATGCTCTGGCTGGTATTGGTTTTGATGGGGTGTAGCCATTCTAGTTTTTGGTGGCCTCGCTTCTTTTTACTGCTGAACATTCCAAGTACACTTTGATGTGTGACATGGCCAAACTAAGTAAGGTAGAATTTTGTGATTTTTGCCTTTTTGTGATATGTCTCATTTTATATGCTTCATTACTTGTTTGCTTGTCATCTTTGCTGCTCAGGAGCCTTCTTCAAAACTACAGCTCTGACAAGTTGATTTTTCTCCTGCCTATTTTTTTCATGGTCCAACTTTTGCAGTTGTAGGTAGCTATATGAAAAATGATAGTAGGACTAATCTGCATTTGGTTGCCAGACTGAAGTCCTTGCTTTTTCATACTTGATTCATGCTCAATGTTGCTGTTCAACCCAATGCAATTTGACAATTAATTTATGGACTGCATACACTGCTGTGCTTAATCTGTGATCCTATGAATCTTTGGCAATATATAAAGATTTACTCCACCCTCATTCCCTGTCCTTTGCAGAGTTGAGGTACTTGAAGAGGAAATCTGTAATTCTCTAGAATCCAGAAGCTAACTTTCTTCTTGTTTACATTTTTTATCACTTCAATAAAATAAAGTTACTCTCAGTTGGTCTTTTTCTTTTAGATTAAAGTGGATAGCTTTGCTTTTTGTTTCAGAAGCACTACAGTCCTTAACTGTGTGTTCTTGTTGCTGTTTCCTCATTCAATTTCTAGGGCTACCCACTCACCAATATCTCTCAGAGGCTTACAGAAGATTAAAACAAGTAGAAACAAATAACAGAAAATCTGAATGACTTGCCTCATAGCAAAACTACATGTTACCTTGCCTATTATCTCAACATGATTTGAAACGAATTATGAATGGACCTAGAAGACATCAATAATTTTCACCTAAATATATTTTCCCATTGTTAGTGACAATACATGGAGATACCTAGAGAGTTAAACTGTCGGACTATTAATACAAAATAGAGATGATGTGTTTTGTTTTGTTTTAAATCTTTTTTTTTTCAGAAGATTATAAAATAAAGCCCACTCCCTTAGAATCTACTTTGTTCCTTCTGGTTCTCCCATGATTTTTGCCTGGAATCATCTGTGAGAAAATACATAACCTTCCTTTCTCTGGGAAAACTTCTCTGTGTGTGTTTTTAAAAGTTAATAGCAGACACAGCCCCCTTCCCCAATTCAGACTGGAACTGTCACCCAGGAGGACAGCATTACCCTTTCTCCCATACTGCTTTTACAATTAAAATAACCCTATCCCCAAAACTGTTATTTCTCCCTCAAGGCAAAACCTTCAGGTGTCCTACTGGTTCCTATATATTTTATCCCGTAGAGCAAAGAAACAGCTTTCAGGGGTGGGATAATTTTCATCAAGAAAATAGAGGGAAAGCAATAACCTCCATTTCTCACAGCTGATACCAATCTTTGGGCATGTTTATGTATGTATGTGTGCTACTACCTATAAGGATACATACACACACGCACACATATACACACACACACAAACACACTTGTTACCAATTTTAAAGCGAGCAAAAATCTTATTTACAAAAGGTGAACAACATGTATGGTAACATTTTGTTCAAGTCTAGCCATGTCAGGTGATTCGTCCATTGAAAATCCTATAATATCTCCTTTTAATCCTGAAAACATTTTGGTATATAAATGATGGTGGAGTTTAGTTGAAGCAATTGCTTTACATTTTATTATTGCATTGCATTCATTTATTTTTATGACTATCATATACAGGTAGTCCTTGCTTAATTATTTTAATCGGGTCTATCAACTCCATCACTAAGTGACACAACCATTAAGAAAAAAAAATCACATTAATGTGCTGGACTTATGACATCATTTCTGCTGTGATCATTAAATGAACCACCTGTGGTCGTTAAACATGTCATCATGTGACCCAGGTGGTCTTGCAATTTTATTGCCAGCTTCTCCATTAACTCTGCATGTCAGAAGCCAGCCTTAAAGCACACAAATAGCAATGATGTGACTGTGAGATAATTGTCACAGTCATAAATGCCCAGCAGCTGTGAAGTGCCCAGATCTCAGTCAGATCACCACTACAATGGTCACAAATGGGAGTGCTGATCATAAAGATATTTTTTCAGTCCATTGTAACTTCAAGCGTCACAAAGCATAGACTATCTGTATGTCACAACTCTGGATGAATAATAATAACAACAACAACAACCCACCCATTACAACCAGAACCTGATGCCTCAACCAACATGTTCCTGTATATCAAATAATATTAATACTTCCATGTTGGAAACACCAAAGGGCTTCTGAGGTGAAAAGATCTGCCAGTGTCATCACCATTGCCCAGTTGGAGGCTCCCTTTGCGGCCCTCCAAAGTTGCTCACTGAAGGACCCATTTTATATGCTTACGATTGCCCACTTTTGAATTGCTGCATTGGTGGAGGTGCTGCATGTGCCACCCCGTGGCGGCAACAGGTCTCGAAAGCAAGGCTGCCAATTGTCAGCCCAGCGTTCTAACCTCACAAGCCATTGCACTCCTACAATGTCAAGTATAACCCTCAAGACTCCAACTTCACCCTATTACCCATATTTCAGGGAAGAACCAGCTTTTTATTACCTTCCAGAGGCCAAAAAAGGGTGGGCGGTCTGCTGGATTCCAGGGGGAAGGCTGTTCCAATGGGCAAGAGCTGCTATCGAAAAGGTGTGCTTCCTAGATCCCAATAAATAACACCTTTGATAGAAAGGACCTGGAGCACACTCTCCAACCTAGCTGATCTGCTGCGACAAACAAATACCCTCAGGTAGAAGCAGTCCCACAAATAACCAGGCCCTGTTCCTTGTACTGCTTTAAAGATGATGCTTTACATATATTACACTGAATATGGCTCTGAAATCAAATAGTGGTGTCCTTGGGACAACAACATAACTACTATTAATGTATAACTCTTTGAAAGTGATGTATGTTTTCAAATAGGCTGATCCAGAGATACATAATCTTGATTTCTAGATTTCTCACTGTAGTAAAACAAGTGACAGGATATTTACGCATAGTAAAGGACAGGCATTTTCAGAATTAGCATATATCTTTTCCTTCATAGACCGAAATGTTAGATGGACACGCTGCTTTTCTGCTCCAATATTGAAGCTCCAATGCACCTTGTACATGATGGAAGAATGCACAGGTTTTGACACACTTTCTTTTGTGATTTCAGATGACGTTTCCCCATATTTCAAGACAGAGCCAGTGCGCACTCAAGTCCATCTAGAGGGAAATCGTTTGGTGCTCACCTGCATGGCAGAAGGGAGTTGGCCCCTGGAATTCAAATGGTTGCATGACAACAGAGAGTTAACCAAGTTCTCACTGGAATACAGGTATGTCAGAGATTGTCAGGATTTTCTGCAATGATCATCCCTGTAGCTGCTTGTCATTTACCCCCTTGGGACCTGTATTATCTGCAACTTTGGATTTGCTCACAGGGTCATCCTGGGTTTTTAATCAATTTATCTTCTTACGTAGCATCTAACAAGATTGGTGGAAAAGCAATTCCATGCTGTTTCTTCCATACAAAGATCATCTTCAGAATAATGCAAAATAGATAAATAGATTTTTGTCCTAGTCTGGAATGGTAACAGTGACAAAATCAGACAATTAAGCGAGTGGGTTGGACTTGTATGAATTGTGAAAGCCAAAATGAGAAAGATTTCTTCAGGCAAGCTACATTGAGCCCTTCTTCAGCAAGATTAATTTTGCCCATCTCACAAGTTAAAAAGAATTTCCTGTTCTGTGTACAAACTGTTAATCAAGAATCACTCAGTCTACATAGTTCTCCTTATATCCCTTGAAGCAATCAAGGAAAGTAATTTTGACACCAAGTTTATTAAGCCACTTTATTTACTTATGAAAGCTGGCTTCTTATCTCTAGATTCAGCTTTCTTAATACTGATTTGAAAACAAGAGTACGAGAGAGAGAGAGAAAAAATAACACCCTTGAAGAAGATGGATATAAACCACTTGGATTTTCCACAAGCAGCTTAATCTTTTAAATGGATATAGTTTCAGTTTCTCAGACACACGTGAGCTTTGATGTCCAGTCTGATTTTTACTGGTGGGGTAGACATAATTAATATTTCATAATCAGATAACTTACTTTCAAAGAGAATTTGCATTCCTTCTCTTATTCCCAGGTGCTTCCATGTCACCAAGGATCTTTTATACAAAGAACAAAAGATGCCTTTAACTAAATTGGTTTGCAGAAGGTATCCTGCATTAGTAATTTAAGACTAAAACAAATTGCACACAAGTTCAGCACACCAGAAATCCCACCTGGTTATGCGCGATCAAATCTCTGTCTATTCTTATCATGTAGATTTTCTTCATATATATTTCTCCAAAAAAAGGTTTTCTGTCCCAACCCCTCATCCTTCAAATCTTCCTAGGGTGCACTTATTGCTGTTGGTCATTCTTTCTTTTCACCTTTTTCAGGAGACGTCTTCACATAAAATGTTAAAATGTGATTATTTTAATCTGGCTATTTGTACATTGTGTGAAGACTCTGAATAGATTTGTTCTCTGTTTCATTTTTTCATTTTCTTAGCTATCCATGATAATCTCAGAAATCTTCTCCATCAACAAAGTTCAAAAGGATCAATTCATTTTTTCTGTGTTCTTCCAACATCCAGTGTGTTCTTCTGCAGAGTACCCAAGGAAAAAGCATGGTCTGAACGATTCAGGTCTTTGTAGAAACAAGTACATGTTCACACATGAGAATCTTTCCGAAGACCAAGTTTTTGTCTATGATGCTATGTTGACTGCTGGCTCCTTCATTGTTGAGAGTCAATCCTAAAAGACAGAAGCTATTCACCATTTTGGTATTGTCCATATCAGTTCTAAAGCTGGTTGCTGTATCTTTTGCCACTAGTTTGGCTTTTTTATATATTTGGACTTAATCTCCTTCTTTCACTGTACTCCTGGACTTTCATTATACAAGAACTTGCAAATTTTCAGTTTTAGCCATCAGAGCCCTGTCATCATCATAGTGGAAGTTTCTTCCTCCAGTTCTAAACTATGATCACTTTCTTCCAATTGAGGTTCCTTGATATATTGAAAGATGTATTAAAAGTTACAGCTATCACAGTACGGTTTATTAATTAATATTTTCAGGGAAAATGTTACTATACTTGTGGACATTCAAAATTCATGGATCAAATGAGTAGTGTTTAGAAGTAAACAGGGACCAGTTTCAACATTTAGTGTAATTTATCTAACAAATTGCCTATCAGTCATGAATTTTGGTACAACCTATATACATATATATGTGTGTGTGTGTGTGTGTGTGTGTGTGCTGTTCAGCTTCCTTCGGATATTAACCTACGTCATTGTAGTGCTTTTAAAGTTGTAGCAACGTTGCAGCAGAATCTCATCTGCCATCCTCAGGCTTCTGTATGGAGTTTGTATGTGGGTCAGGGTCTCACAGCTGTTGGTTTCTGGGCACATACAAACTCAATACAGAAGCCTGATGATGGCAGATGAGATTCTGCTGAAACGTTGCTACAACTTTAAAAGCACTACAATGACGTGGGATAATACCCGAAGGAAACTGAACAGCACACATGTAAGTACCTGAACAGCACACACATAAGCACACATGTAAAAAACAAATATCTGACCTCTACGGGGAGGAATTAAGTAGCCAGATCAAAAGCTATGAGAAGCTGAAAGTTAAAAGAGCAGGAATATTATGTGACCTGAAATTCCTACGCAGCTGCAGAGACAACAATGCAACACCGACCTGCTTCAAATTAACATTTCATCACCACACAGCAGCTACTAAATGTATCCTGAAAAGAACAGAAATGGCTTTACTCAGGAACGAAGTTCACAATAAAAGATTCCAATTGGATCAGTTAAACAAAGATTTGCCAGCACTACACCTGGAATTGAGCAGCAAAATCCACCCTCTACTTTGGGATAAGATAAAACAACTTACAACTTGGAGAGCTGAAACTGAAACCACTTACAAAAATGAAAAACTCTTAAAGAAACTAAAAAAATTAGAACATGACAAGAAAACCCCCAACAACTCACAACAACACCTGAAACAATTAGTATATAATGTTTCCAACAGAGAACTCACCAAAACAGAAACAGTTGTCCTAACCAAAGGATTCAATTATGCCAAAGCACCCAAAAAAATCCCCACAGAATCCATCATATGTGCAGTAGAATCCATCCTAACCAAATTAAATACAGATGAAGCTGACAGAATAAGACACCAGGTTACAAACATCTTATGCACAAGCAAACCACCGAAAAACAACTTGCAAAAAGATGAATTCAGAGCGCTACAAACCCTGAAAAATGATAACAGCATAATAATACTCCCAGCAGACAAAGGGAATGCCACAGTAGTAATGGATAGAAAAGACTACGAAACAAAATTGACAGACCTACTCCAAGACTCCACATACAAACCTACAAACACAGACCCAACCACATCTGGAAAAATTAACCAAGAAGAAAATTAAAACCAGCCACATAAGCAAAGAAATCCAACAGACAATCATCCCAAGAGAAAAATCTTCTAGATGCCCCAAATTATACGACCTCCCAAAAATACACAAAGAAGGCATACCTCTCAGACCCATAGTCAGCTCCAAAGGAGCACCATTACAAAACCTAGCTAAACACTTAGCAAAACAACTACAGCCCCATGCTGAAACCGCAGCTTCATATGTACAAAACTCATACCACTTCTTAGAAATGATCAAAGATCTACATGTGGAACAAGAAGATCTGCTTGTAAGTTTCGACGTGGTTTCACTATTCACTCAAGTCCCAATAAAAGAAACTCTTGAAATCATCAAAAATAAATACCAACCAGCTAAAGACCTCATGGAACTAACAGAACACTGCCTAACCAACACATATTTCATATACAAAGGACAAAGATACAAGCAAATTGAAGGAGCCCCTATGGGATCACCACTGTCACCCGTCATTGCAAACCTGTTCATGGAAGAATTTGAATCCAGAGCCCTGGCTAATGCCACCCACAAACCCAAACTATGGCTAAGATACATCGATGACACATTTGTGATTTGGCCCCATGGAAAAGAAAACCTAAACAATTTCCTAACACACCTAAACAGCACACACCCCAAAATCAAGTTCACTATGGAAACGGAAATAAACAAACAACTACCATTCCTAGATGCACTAATCTACAAAAGAACAGATGGCACACTGGCACACACCATATACCAGAAGAAAACACACACCAACCGCTACCTCAACGCCCAATCCCACCACCACCCAGCACAGATAAATTCCGTGGTAAAAACACTAATTACCAGAACCAAACGCCTGGCAGACAAGACACATATAAAGACTGAACTATGCACCCTAACTAAAGTATTGACAGCCAACGGCTTCCACAAAAACAAAATCACCAGCTTGATCCACAAAAACACACCAAGACATAAAAAAGACCTAGAAGATCAACAGACCTATGGAACAGCTGTCCTGCCCTACATAAGAGGTACTACAGACAAAATCAGTAAGATACTACACAGGCATCACATCAAGACTGCCTTCAAAACAGACAAAAAAATAGCAGCCATCCTTAAAAACCCCAAAGACAAAATTGACCTGGAAAACTAAGGCATATACAAAGTTCCCTGTGCATCATGCCCGGCCACATACATTGAACAGACCAATAGAAGAATAAGTACCCACCTGGATGAACACAAAAATGCAGTAAAAAAGCTGGAACACACCTCCTCACTAGTCCAACACATTAAAACCACAGGTCACAACATCAACTTCAATGGCACTAAAACCCTAGCCACTATAGAAAACCCCAGCCACAGAATCATCAGAGAAACCAGAGATTGAAAAAAGACCTGAAAGCATGAATAGAAGAGATGATTCCACCAGACTGTCAATCATTTGGAAGCCTGCACTCTCAAATAGAAAGATCTCCACACCACAAGCCAGGCAAACACCTGGGCACAAACAGACTCCCTCTGATACCTCCAGCTCAAACACAGCCCCACCAGGCACCCAGATGAAACCTAGCTTCCTAATAGATAATAGCCGTCCTTTCACACGAAGCCAAACTGCACTGAAAGCCTCCAACACAGGAACAGAGTGCTGCCAGCCAATCAAAGACACAAAAGACAGAAGAAACCAGAAACACCAATCAAACAAACTCCAAGTCCAATAAACACAGACCAAGACTCCCAACCAATCAGGATGTAGAAAAAAACATCCTGCCACAATAATAGGCTAGCCTCAAATTTAAAACCAACGACCCTGACCCACATACAAACTCAATACAGAAGCCTGATGATGGCAGATGAGATTCTGCTGAAACGTTGCTACAACTTTAAAAGCACTACAATGACGTGGGATAATACCCGAAGGAAGCTGAACAGCACATATATATATATATATATATAACATGCTATTGTGAACAATAGTCCACAAGGCGTGACACTAAGTATCAAGATCATGCATACAATGCTGGGCACAATACATGACAACCTCATGGCCTAATCAAGGGTTCACAGCAGCTTAAGAGAAGAATAGTAAGGAGGACCGGGTTGCTGGCCCAGCACCTCCATAGAACACACTTAAGCAGTGCAGCAGGGATGTCTGCTATACATGACCTAAACTGGAAGCATCCTAGGACTCATAGCAGTTCCATAGGACTCATAGCAGTTCAGGTACTATGATGGAACAAGGTACCACTTGGTCAAGGACTGGGTGATCAGCAGAAAGAAGCACATCCCCACTACCCAGAAAGAAGCACATCCCCACTATATTCTACTTATATGTTGAATACATAAGGTTGGAGTATACAGTTTTTCCCTCCTCCTTTACCAACCTAGAATCTATTTCATTTCACCATATTCGGCCTATCACATCCAGGCCTGTGTAAAAATTTCCCATGAGGATAATGAGATGTTCTGGGATTCCCATTTTCATAAGCACATACAGCAGCTTGACAGGGTTGCACAATTAAACCCTTTCTACAATCAATGAAGCACAGAGTTATTTTTATTTTTATATTTTTCTATTCCTTGGCTTTTTTATCTCAACATGCATCAGTAATCATGTGCTTTGTTCCTCAGAGTTTTTTTAATCTGTGTTAAATAATCTTAAACCTTATTCTGCTAGTAAATGAGAATATGGGTATTGTACAATAGTTTGCACATTCTGTCAAGTCTCCCGTCTTTGGTATTGTTACAAAGACTGACAGCTTCCAATTTGTAGGCCACTGTGTTGGCTTTGTTCTGTAGTTTTAGCTTGATTTGGAGTTTGCACATGAACAGTTTGTGATCTGTTCCACAACTCAGCCCCTGACAATGTCTTTGCTGCTGCAAATGAGCTTTTCTACCTTCTTCTCCCAATATTATCTGTTTGACTTCTGTTTTATTCTATCTGGTGAAGTTCATGCATATTGATGCTATTTAGTTGTCGGAGGACTATCTTACAAATAAGGAAATAATTGGATTGGCAGAAAGTGATGTCATTTTTTCTTTTTACCTCATTTCGGTTTCCCAGGCTATACAGTAAAACAACATATTTGGCTTGCATGTTCTATTGGCTTCAGATTGAACTTGACCAGCAACCTCCTCTTCTGCATCACTGGTTAAGGCATAAACTTGGATAATTGATATATTAAAGGCTTGTCTGAAAAGTTCAATTGATGTTATCCAGTCATTGACTTGATTGTGCCCAAGGACTATCCTTACTGTCTTCTTCCTGACGATGCTGTTCCTTTTTTGTTTTTCATGTCCTATGTAGTAGGATCTCCTGTTCAAAAGGGTCCAATTCCATTCCATTTTAATTTGCTGGTGTCAAAAATGTCAATGTGTAATCAGTTCATTTCATTTTTCTCGTGTTGACTTTTTCCATGCTCGTGTCTCTTACGTTCCCACAGTAATTCTGTCTTTCCAGCTTTGGATTTTATTTTCCTGCAGGGCAAAATCATCCACTAGACAAACCAAAAGCTTTTATCTAGCCATGTTAGAAACAATATTAGCATTCTGAAAGGTCTTCAGTTTTTCCTCAATAGTGTGTTGAGTGACATCCAGCCTCAGGCTCCCTTCATCTAGTGCTATATCATCAATCAGTTTATATTGATTATTGGTATGGGGTTTTTTCCGGGTAAATACAAAAGTAGTTTATCGTTGTCTTCTCTTGCACAGTATGTAATGATATCTGTGCATCTGCCTCCAATATCTTTCTGTATCGTTTCTGTCTAATACGCTGTCCACTTGCTATAGCTGGGATGGCCTTGTTTGAGCTGTACGCCCTTGGCATAACTCCTAGCATTCTTCTCGCATCCTTCCCAGAAACATCTGCTCTCCTCTACCCACTCACCCACCATAATAAGGCAGCATAGCATTGGATGAAAAAGATAAATAAACTCCTTATTAATATTATTTCACACATGCACAAACAAAAGCTCACCAATGTAAAATGCTTTGGGGTTTCTGGTCTGTCATTTATTTTGCTTTTTTAATATTTTCAAATAGTGGGCTGAAATGGGTTTCATCTCTAGTCAGATAGATTGTGAGATTTATGCCTAACACTTATATCACATTTTGGTAACAGGTCATACATTAGTAAAATGAGCATCACAAGTTCCCAGACACATAAAGAAGAGCTGTCGAACTAGGATTCACTTCTTATTAATTTGTGAAGCACTTGCCCTTCTCTATTAATTTATCAATGTTTTCTCTTGGTACACTGAAGATGGAAAGTGCCTCTGGTTGCAACTGACGTTTTTGTAGAGTTATTCCCTCTTCAAATAGCTTGTTAATTATCCCTCATTCTGATTGCTATCATTTATCTATCATGGATTGGAAACTTGGCTTTGTGGCCCACAGCAATCTCTGTCTCTCCCTCCCCCCCCTCTCCCCCTGTCTCTCGCCACTCAACTTTAGGAGCTCATCAAAATAAGTTTCCTTCCATTTCTTTCTCACTCAGTAATTTGAGAAGAAAACAACTGTCACAAAGTCAAAGCCACTCAAGGTCTAGCTTTAAATCAAGCCAAGTGCTTCCCAGTGTCTTGTCTAGATGTGTGTGTGTGTGTGTGTGTGTGTGTGATCCTCCCCATCTTAATCAATAATTCAGTACAAGGCAAGATGTGTTCTAATTTAAGGCATCATGTTTGAAGGCCTCTTGCTACTACTGCTGCTGCTGCTGCAATGCTGGGATCTTGGGAAAGATCCCTTCCCTGACAGCTGCCGAGAAAAGCCTCATTGAAAAGCCTAGGCAGTAGTTTAAGGCTCCTCTAGAAGGAACAGTGGAAAACTTTAGAACAAAATACTTTCTTTGACCAAATGTGATTAGACACACAGGGAATTGTCTCCATTGTAGAAGCTCTCAGTGTACATGCAAAGCAACAACATCATGATCGTTGTCATCATCATCATCATCGTTTCTTTTTTGTAAAGAAGATAATAAGGAGAAATGATAATATTACCATCCATACTGCATGGGTAAATATATAGCATATAGACATTAGACAGTGCTGTGAGAATTACCCAAGCTGTTCAGCAAATAGATGGTGTGAGGGAAAAAACTGTCTCTGGGTCTAGTTGTTTTGGTATGCAATGCCTGTAGCGCCATCCCAAGAGAACAAGTTGAAACAATTTATGGCTAATATGTGTTGGATCTGTAGATATTTTCTCAGCCTTCCGCCTTCTGACCTGTGCAATATACAGGTCTTTTATGGAAGGCAGCTGGTTGCAGTTGTTCTTTCTGCAATTTTAATTATCCATTGCAGTCTGTACCTGTCCTGTTTGATTGCTGTACCAAACCAGACAGTTATAGAAGTACAAATGACAGATTCAATAATTCCTCTGTAGAACTATATCAACAGCTCCTGGGGCAGCCTGAATTTCCTGGTTGACTCAGGAAAAAAAATTCTTTGTTGTGCCTTTTTGATGGTTCTAATGCCAACCATTTGTCCATTTCAAGTCCTTTATTTTGAAATAACATTTCAAGTTTCATTTTTAAAGCAGGGTCATGTAATTATCCTATGGATCCAAAGGTCTGTTCTGTGTGATTCCTTCAAAATCAGCTTAATTATGGGCAAGAAATCTCATTTTTGCCAAGGAATTAGGCCAAGGGTCTCAAACTAAAATCAACACAGGCGCCACCCAAAAACTAGTTTATTAAGTTGATGGCCATAGACCCGAAACATTTTTGTACATGGATATAAAAGTCTCTTGGCCATGGTGGCGTAGTAGTTAGAGAGCAGTATTTCAGTTCGCTATCAGGAGTTCGATCCTAGTGGGCTCATGGTTGACTCAGCCTTCCATTCTTCTCAGATTGATAAAATGAGGACCCAGATTAATATCCTGGGGGCAATATCCTGACTCTGTAAACCACTTAAGCCCCTGTCCCACTGCAGCAACGGATGCAAAGAGGATGTAAAACGTTAAAAAATGTTGGAAAACACTATGCATCCGTTGTGTACTCATTGCATACGTGTTTCATACG
Source organism: Laticauda colubrina (assembly GCA_015471245.1). NCBI lineage: Eukaryota > Metazoa > Chordata > Lepidosauria > Squamata > Elapidae > Laticauda > Laticauda colubrina. Next base: position 18,099,523 of record BLBF01000033.1, read on the forward strand.
CTCTGTCCTTTGAGCGGCCATCCACTGAGATTTCATCTGCTCAAGAAGTTTTGAGCTGCACAAAACTTTGTGAACGGATGAACTTTCTGCTGTGTACGATGTAAATCCGTGACATACGAGCAACAAATGTTCTATGTCCGTTTATCATCCGTTAAATGTCCACTGTATCCTCTCTGCATCCTTTGGGCATCCCCTCAACTCACATCTGCTGCAGCTAAAAACGGAAAGAGGGAGGAAACAAAAGGTACATGGAACGTCTACACAGTGTTAGTAGCACGGAAATAGAAAGGATGAGCAGTGAACAGTTTGCATCCTATATACATCCTCTAGGCTTCCTATGAACATCCGTTTAACATCTCCACTGCATACTACCCACGTCCGTTCTTTTCCTTTCTTTTCCATTCTGTTTATGCAAATTTTTACCACTTTTTGGAGCGGATGACAACGGATGGAGCACGCCCGAAATTTTGTTCGTCCTCTGTGTCCTTTTTTGCATACGTTTTGCATCCATTGGCCAGTGGGACCTAGCCTTTAGAGAGAGCTGTAAAGCACTACAGAATGGTATATAAATCTAAGTGCTATTGCTATTGCTAATGAATCATAAATAAAGGAAACAAAGAGTATTATTGCCTTATGCTATTAAACTTAATTTTAAGCCATTTAAAACATGGCCAAAACAAAACTGCTATTTGCCATTTCACTTTGACTTTTGGACTGCAGTGTTAGCTGCACAATGGTAGTTGGGATTGCTGTTAACCTGAGAGCCAGGAATATAGTCAGTAGCTGTTATCAGGGAACAACTAGGAAAGTGGAAGACACCTCCATCTGGAGTTTTAGTACTTCCACATTCCAACAGGGTCCTCCAGAAGACACCAAGAATCCTATTGGGACTCCAGACAGAGATGTCTTCCCATCTCTACCGTAACTTGTCTCTATAGAGAATCATGTGTCTCACTATTGCCCACCCATTGTGAGGTACCTTGGAACAGTGAGGTCTTTTTTTTCTTCTTTCTTACTCCCCCTTGGCACCACCACCTCCACGAGTTTTTCCTTACCACAGCTTTGGCTCAGAAATATCAGCTCCACTCTCAGTCTAGATAGGCTGAGGGTTGGCTCTATTCCTAATCCCCTGGCTGGGGCCGGGACCTGATGCTACCCACCCACCTTCTTGCCTGCTGCACTGTGTCCCTGTCTGTTTTTGTGAAACTCTTGGGGACAAGTTTAGGAGTAGAGGCCACAGAAATTATCTGATGGGCCATCTGCAGTGCTACAGGCTGCAGATTTGAAAACCCTGGTTTTTGCAGCTCAGTTGTTTTATTTTTTTTATATTATTCTTTTCATTTATAAATATTGCTATGCATTTCTCTGAGGAACTCTGCATGTATAAATTTCCTGCACTGTTTTATAAGACAGATGTGCTATAAAATTACAGAAAATTAAACTTCTTAATTCCAATCTGCAATCTAAAGATTGTTTGTTTGTGAAAGGCATACAAATGATTCTGGTACAGTTATCTGTGTGCTCCTGATCTGGTAAATGCTACAAAAAGTTGGCCTTCCCATCCAAAAATGTGCAAATCTCCAAAATCTTCTGAGACCAGGCTATTTTTCACTTTTTCAACTGCTTGAATTAAAGTATAAATGGTCCAGAATGTGTGCAAACTGCAACCATATGCTGCAAATATGCTCTATATGGGGCTGTCCACTTGGAAACTGCAGCTGATCCAGAGGGCAATAGCATAGGCAGGTTGAGTGAAGGAATGAATGATGATCATGCCACATCACAGTGTGCTTGTGTAAAGCTGTGCTTTATGTCTATGGAGATTCTCAGTCATCCAGGACATAGTTGTCCCAAAGCTGCTTTTTTCAAGAGACAACTGGACTTTCTGGTTTTTCTTTGAAGATGTTTCACTCCTAATCCGAGAAGCTTCTTCAGCTTTATATTCTGCAATGATAAACAAGTTGGCTTCCAGGTAGTACAACTCACGGTGCTAATTATCAGCCCTAAAGCCCTCATGTCATGAGGCATGGTTTAGTTGAGATACCTTCTGTCTCCTGTAATTTCTGCCTGTCCTGTATGTTGGGAAAGAGTTGCCATGCTTTAGATCCCATTGATTAAACTGTATCATCTGATAGGACCAGGAGGTAGGTCTCCCCTAGCAGACAGAATCTTTTCTCCAGAATACTGTCACATCCCCTCAGAGATTCAAATGGCCCCTACTCTGATCTTGTTTAAACAGATACTAAAAACTGGACTTTTCCTCCACCCGTTGGACAAGAGTGAGCAATAGACCTGTTATCGGGGGGAGGGGGTGTTATTGAGCTCAGGAGAAGTCATTTGTCATAGTACCTGGACTCACTTTTTTTTTTTTTTTTTGCCTTGGGTTTTGTGCTGGTCCTCCCTCAAAAGTTTTGAAGATCATCTATGTAAAGGAAGGAGGGGAGAACCACTGGATTCAACTATCTAATCCTTCCTCTTGTAAATGTTTCTCTATAATTTAGTTTTTATCCAAAGCTGCAATAAAAAGTTACCATTTGCATTCAGTGTTTCCTGTGGTCAGAAGCACTTATCACCAGACATTTTTTATGCTTACTGTACTGGTGACTGTATTTTAACTGTTTTTAATATTGTATGCTGCCTACAAGAAATCCACACAAATTTGATTATTATTGTTATGTACATGTCATAGTAGCCATTCTTGATCTTGGGCATTATGGTAGTCCTCCCTCAAAGGTTTTGAAGATCATCTATATAAAGGGGGAAAAATCACTAGATTCAGCTTACCTAACCCTCAGTCTTGTAATTTTCCCCCCTATAATTTAGTTTTTACCAAAAACTGTAATAAAAGCTACCATTTGGATCTAGTGTTTAAATGTTTCAGGTCTATTTCTGCATCATTCTTTGAATCAAACCTTTATTTGAATTTGAATTTGACTTGAAGCCTTTGGATTAAACACCCTCTTTGAATTTCGATAGAGTAGAGAAGAGTAGAATAGAATAGAATAGAATAGAATAGAATAGAATAGAATAGAATAGAATTCTTTATTGGTCAAGTGTAATTGGACACACAAGGAATTTGTCTTGGTGCAAATAATCTCAGTATACATAAAAGAAAAGATACATTCTATCTTTAAGCTTAATTTTATTTTCTCTTATTTGGTAGTTTGGTACAGGTAGTCCTCAACTTACGAGCACAATTGAGCCCAAAATTTATGTTGCTCAATGAGACAGTTGTTAAGAGAGTTTTGCCCCCATTTTATGACTTTTCATGGCACGGTTATTAAGTGAAGCACTGCAATTGTTAAGTTAGTAAGACGAGTTAAATGAACGTGACTTCCCCATTGACTTTGCTTGTCAGAAGATGGCAAAAGGGGATCAATCGCATGACGCCGGAACACAGCAACAGTCATAAATATGAAGCAGTTGCCAGGCATCGGAATTTTGATCACATGAACCTGGGGAGGCTGCAATAGTCATAAGTGTGAAAAAAGGTCATAAGGCACTTTTTTCATTGTAACTTGAATGGTCACTAAATAAACTGTTGTAAATCGAGAACTACCTGTGTAAGATTTTTACTTTTTATTTATTTTTCATACATACATACAAACACACACAAACACACACACACATAGTGTCTTTTGTGTAAGAGCTAAGGTTTTTTTTTAAAAAAACTACACAGTACTTTTTTAATGAAATAGTAATACAGGTATATTGCTCTTTATATCTAATACTAACAACTACTGTTGTTTTAAACAAGTGCTAATTGTAATATTTTCAAGTTTAATCTCATTATAATTATAAGCATGTTGCAATAACCCAATGTGCACCCCTTAATTAACCACATTGATTCTTTAGATAGTGATAATACCTTGGAGTAGTTTATTTGTTTTTTGGTAAAGGAGAGGAAAATACTGTTTTTGTTTCCATTCACTTTTCATTTGTGATGGCACAGTATAATCATAGGTTTTCACCAATAGAAACAAATATTTAAAACTAAAGTTACTGTAAAACATTAAGTAGCAAATAAGGCAATCCACCAGCTAAAGCCCATGTCACACTGAACCAACGGATGCAAAGAGGATGTAAAACGGACAAAAAACCTTGCCATCCGTTGGTTAACGCGATGTATCCATTCTGAACTCACTGCCTCCATTTTGCTTCCTCTCTATCCATCCAACATCCGTTTATGGACGTTTCATCCGCTCCAAAAGTTTTGGGCTGCCTAAAACTTTTGCGCAGAAAATGTATCCAATGCATCCGTTACGCATCCGTTACGCATCTGCTATATCCGCTAGGCGTCTGTTACGCATCCGCGGAACTCCATCCGCTCCAGCGGTAAACGGACGCAGGGAGGAAGCGGAATGGACGCAGAATGGATGCAGAACGGATGCCTAGCGGATGCAGCACGGAAACAAAGCGTTTAAAATGGAAAAAACGTTCGCAGAGGGGACCTATCTCAGATATTAAGGATGTCTACAGGATGCCTAGAGGATGCCTAGAGGATGCCTAGCGGAAAACCTATACTGCCTATAAAAAGGGGGAGCAACTCGCCTGCATCGCACTTTCAGAACAGCAGCCCAGCGGTGCAGACCTCTGCAGCCTTCGTCTGTCTCTTCCTCTTCCACAGCATCCAGTCATGTCCACCGTGGATTGTAACAAAGTCCTTTCGGCAGCCACCATCGTTCTGCAACAGTGTGAAGTCATCTGCAGGCTCTGTGAACACTACTGCGAGAAGAAAAGGAGCCACCCAAAAAGAGACTGGGTCCGAAGATGGTTCGCCAGTAGAGCGGAGGACAGACTGTACAACAAGCTGAAGGTGGAGCTCAGGAGCGAAGACACTCGGGCGTTCCAGAACTTCATGAGGATGCCGCCAGTCATGTTTGACGAAGTTGTGCAGCGCCTGACACCCAGGTTGACCAAGGCAAATACCAGCTTCCAGCCCAGCCTGGAACCTGGGCGCAAGGTGGCACTCACTCTGCGCCACCTGGCCTCAGGGACCTCCTACAGGAGCATGCAGAACGGCTGGAGGGTGCCATCCAACACCATCAGCATTGTGGTCAGAGAAGTGGTGCAGGCCATCATCGAAGAATACAAGGAGGAGCTCCTCCAGTGCCCCTCCACTGAAGAAGGCTTGAAGAAATTTGCAGAGCAGTGGTATCAGAAGTGGAACTTCCCCCACACCGTTGGAGCCATAGATGGCAAGCACGTGGCCTGCAAATCTCCAGCCAAGTCGGGGTCCACTTATTTGAACTCCAAGGGCTTCTTCAGCATCATCCTCTTTGCCATGGTCGATGCTGACTACAAGTTCATGTACATCGATGCTTCAGGCAACGGCTCATCTTCAGATGCCCAGGTATACAACGCCAGTCACTTCAAGGAGGGGCTGGAACGCAACCTCATGGTGGGCTTCCCAGATCCAGAACCCCTGCCCAACGACACGCAAGATGTGCCCTACTTCATCGTGGGGGATGATGACTTCTCCCTCACAACCTACCTCATGAAGCCCTACACCTCCAGACTCCTCACCCATGAAGAGAGGATCTTCAACTACAGGCTGTCCAGGGCAAGGCGGGTGGTGGAGAACGCCTTTGGCATCCTAGCCAACAGGTTCCAGGTACTTCTCACCACCATGCAGCATTGCCCAGAGACTGTGAGGAGGATCATGGAAGCTTGCTGCATCCTGCACAATCTCATGTGCACCCACTACCCAGTCTTGCAGAACAGGCTCGTGGACCTCCAACAAGCCAATGGGGTCATGGAGCCTGGGGAATGGAGGCAAGGGTGAAACCTGATCGACACTGAGGATATGCATGGCCCCAACAGAGCCTCAAATGAAGCAAAGAAGCAGCGCAACCTCCTGAGACACTGGTGCAACTCCCCAGCTGGAGCAGTGGAGTGGCAAGACAGGATGGTAGATGCTTAATGGATGCTTCCTTCAGCCTGTCTCATCACACAGATGAGATTGGGCCATGTATGTTTGGTTGGCCTACAATGAACAGGGCGTTTAATAAAGAGTTGTGTTTATGTTGACATGTGTGGATAATTATTACATTATTACTGATAATAAAGGGCCGTAGGTGTGGCACCTGGGAGGGTGGACCACACAGTCCCACTATGCTTGCACTGGAGGTTTATCTATCCCACAGCTATTCTAACCCATCCCACAGCTATTACCCATCCCACAGGTATCCTAACCCATCCCAAAGCTATCCTTACCCATCCCACAAGCATGCAAAGGCTTAAACCATTTCTAACAGTTTCCAGCAAGACTTTATTAAAAAAAAAAGAAACGAAGCAAGTGTATGAATCAAAAATATACTTTATTAACAACAAGCTAAAAAACAAAAATGAGTCTCTGGCACTCCTCTTGGTCGCTCAGTCTCATCGGTGAAGAGTGCAGGTGCTGTGGAGGTGGCTGGTGCTGGAGTGCTTGTCATTAGCTCCTCCAGAAGCAGAAGCAGCAGAAGCGCCAGCCCCAGAAGAGCGAGCCCGTGCTGCAGAAGCCCCAGGAGAACCAGAGTGAGGGCCAGGGGGCGGGATGGTAGCCCTGTCCCTCTTGCCAGGGCTGGCAGCAGATGGCTGAGGCTTGCTGTGCTTCTGCATGGTTGTGGGGTTGCTGACTGGCAGGGAGGCTGGCAGGAACCAAGGCTGGCAGGGAGGCTGGCAGGAAGGCTGGCAGGGAGGCTGGCACCAAGGCTTGCAGGCAGGCTGGCACCAAGGCTGGCAGGCAGATATGAACCAAGGCTGGCAGGAAGGCTGGCAGGCAGACATGAACCAAGGCTGGCAGGAAGGCAAGCAGCAAGGCTGGCAGGCAGACATGCAGGCAGGGCAGGCAAGGCAGTCGATGTGTCCGGCAGCAGGTCTTTCCTCTGAATGGCGACCTGCTTCCGAGCTGCTTCCATTATATCCGCGGGGCTGACGCAATGCATCCTCCCTGCATGCGCAATTAACGCCAGGCATCCATTCGGCTTCCGCTGTGCATCCGCTAGGCTTCCCCTCTGCATCCGCTTCATCCGTTCGGCGTCCGCTCTGCTTCCACTCTTTCCGTTCTGCGTCCGCTTTGCTGAGGCCCCCCGGAAGCCCTGCAGATGTGCCACCCACTCCCATCTGCTCCCATTCACTTCCATCCGCGAGGCTTCCGTTCCGCATCCGCTTTGCATCCGCCCTGCGTCCTCCCCACGTCCGTGTTATCCGCTCCGATTATGCAAATGTTTGCCCCTTTTGAGAGCAGATAACAATGGATGGAACATTTTGCTCGTCCGCTGTGTCCTTTTTGCATCCATTGGCCAGTGTGACATGGGCTTAAGCTTCACATATTTTATTTGAACTTTTATAATTTTCATGGAAGCTTTGAAAAACTGCAAATGTGAAAGTTATAAATGCTACAAACATTGTACCTTTTGTACGTTTTTGCCTATGTTGGGATTAAAATGACCCATTAAGTAGTATCATCATGGAGCTGTAAATTATACATAAATTGTCTTTGTTGATTTTATTTCTGTGCTGAAGCTATGTTTGGGTCTCTCTCTCTCTCTCTCTCTCTCTCTCTCTCTCTCTCTCTCTCTCTCCCTCTCCCTCTCCCTCTCCCTCTCTCCCTCTCTCCCTCTCTCCCTCTTCCCCCCTTTTCTTCTCCCTCCCTCTCTCTCTTTCTCTCCCTCTCTCCCTGTCTCTTTCATTTTTGGCCTGCCATTGTGAATTAGGATATCAGTATAACATTGGGTTATATTTTGGGTTATAACATTTCAACTTCTGAAATGAAACAATTAGTAGAGAGAAATGCAATCCAGAAGTAAAATGTACATCCATGTGTTTTATCTGTATTATGCAAGGCAGCATATTCTAAATTTTTAAACTAGTCAAAATTCTGGGAGGGTATATTTATACAGTGCAAATTATTATTTACACTTATAGGTGATAAGCAGGCTGAGCTCGAGGGCAGGATTAAATGTGTTATCAGTTTGAAATCACTGCACAGCTATCAGTGACTCATGAATTCCATTGACCCTTACCTAGTGCCAATGTAGTTGAACCAGATACTTGTATAATAAACGTTTAATGTTTTGAACTCAAGTCCTAATCCTGGTTACTTGCACTTGACAACACCTGGTTTATACAACTGTAAGAAGATGTAATTTATGAACTGGACAATATGAAAAAGAAGATATACTCTATGTAAAAAAAAATTAAGTATATGTAGACATATCCATATTTTACCTTCATTCAAACAATATGTAGATTTTGTAAAAACTATGAAAAAAATCACAATCATTTGTTCAACAATACTTTAACAGATAGAACTTTTCCTTCTGTGGAGAAGCAGGTACATTTTTGGCTGTAATACCTTGCATTGCCTCCTTTAACAGAAACAACCTCATATAGACATTTCTTTAATCTCTGACATGACGAGAAAATCCCCCCCCCCACTTCTCCATGCAAGATTTTTTTTCCAGCTATGCAATATGGAGGGGTTTTTTTGCATGCAGAATCAGTTTCAAATCATTCCATGCCCCCCCCCCGGGGGAATTTAAATCTGGACTCTGTCCATTCCAGAACCTTCAAATTCTTGCTTTTATTTTGAACCATTCCTTGGTGGATTTACTAGAATGTTGAGAGTCATTGTAATGTTGCAAGGTCCGCTTTCAGTTGAGTCTTCTGAGAGATAGTTTCACATTATCCTCAAGGTCCAATGAAGAAAGAATTCACAGTGGATTCTAGAATGATGAACTGCTCAAGCCCTGATTCAGCAAAGCAGCTCCAAGCAGTTACATTTCCACCATGTGCTTTGTGGATGGCAACAAGCTAGAATCAGAACCAGAATCAGAATAGAGCTGGGAAGGGACCTTGGAGATCTTCTAGTCCAGCCCCTGCTCAAAGCATGAGTTCATCTGGTGAAGTGCTCTCTTTGGTTTTCTCCAAACTTATCTTCTGGGACTGTGGTCAGATAACTTTTATCTTTGCCTTGGCTTGTCTTAAGAATCCCAGAATGGTATCACATGGCCTACAGGTAGTTCTTGTCACTATTGATGACAAAATGCATGGGTCTGCCATTAAAAACAAGTTGCAGAAAATTAGATTTACACAGAAAGTGTGCCTGGAAGAAACCTGGGTTGTTCATTACCAAAATCTGGGCAAGATTATAATTTGCTCATAAAAACATCAGTAAAGACCAGGACTTCTGGAATAATGTGTCTTTACTGATGTTTTTATGAGCAAATTATAATCTTGCCCAGATTTTGGTAATGAACAACCCAGGTTTCTTCCAGGCACACTTTCTGTGTAAATCTAATTTTCTGCAACTTGTTTTTAATGGCAGACCCATGTATTTTGTCATCAACAGTGGCAAGAACTACCTGTAGGCCATGTGATACCATTCTGGGATTCTTAACGACTTCTTTCAGCATCTTCTGTTTTGTTCTCTGATTGAACTTGCTGGGACAACCTACCCTGGGTAAATTGGCAGTTGTTTGAAATCTTCTCTACTTAAAGATAATTTTTCAAACAGCAGAGTGATTGATGTCCAATTTTTTGGCAATCTTTTCAAATCCATTTCCAGACTCATAGACTTCTGTAATCTTCACTCTGAAGGCCTCGGAGAGTTTTAATTTAGGCATGGTGGTACCATACACTGCAACAACAAAGAGCAAAGCAAACCAGATATCTCAGGTTTCAATAAGAAACGTTCCTTCTGTATCTTTTCTGGTTATATTTCTAATCATTGGCACCCAGTTTTAATTTTCGGTATTTGATTAATGTATTGTGTACATTAATGTAGTACTTTTAGCCTCAGTGAACAAATGTAAAATTTGCATTTATGTTTATTTAAATTACACAGTGGAGTACAAAATGTAAATGGTAAGCGATATTTGTTATATCATTTCCCCTTTTATCTCTCAAAATTCTTCAGTGGAGGTCAGGTATGTTGAAAAAGTCAAAAGGCTTCAATGGGGTGTACTTATTTTTTTCACATGACTGAATGAGTAATAGCCCCAAAAATGTTTTTAGTTGCCAACAGGAATGTGGCAAGTATGCTTTTGATCACAAGCAAGATGTTTCCACTTGCATGCGGTAAAGAGCAGTCTCTTTTTCATTAGGGAGAAGGATAGATACCTTCCTCTCACCAGAAATCCTGCAGCAATTTCTCTGGGAAGCCCAAGCACAGACTATAGAAAATACAGATAGTCCTTGACTTCCCACCATTCATTTAGTGACTGAAGTTACAACAACACCACAAAAAGTGACGTATGTTTTCACATTTATAACTGTTGTAGCAGAGGTGGTATTCAGCAGGTTCTGACCAGTTCTGGAGAACTGGTAGTGGAAATTTTGAGTGGTTTGGAGAATCGGCAAATACCATATCTGTCTGGAGATTTTACAGTAACCTTCCCCTGCCATACCCACCAAGCCACGCCTACAGAACCAGTAGTAAAAAAAAATTGAATCCCACCACTGTGTTGGTCACATAATCCAAATTCAGGCACTTGGTGACTGGCACATCTTTATGACAATTGCATCATCCCAAAGTCATTTGATCACCATTTGTAAGCTTCCCAACTGGCTTCTGATAAGCAAAGTCAATGGGGGAAGCCAGATTTGCTTAATGACCAAATGATTTAGTTAACTGCAGTGACCCACTTAACGACTGTGTCAAGAAAGGTCATAAAATGGAGTAAAACTCAGTTAACAACTGCCTCGCTTAGCAACAGAAAATTTGAGCTCAGCTGTAATTCACCACTAAAATTAAAAGGGCCCAGAGATATCTTTGTTCTTTCCCTATATCTGAAAGAAACCCATCATAGAGTTTCCCTCCTTCCCTGTAACAAATCTCCATTTTAACCCAATTGTTTATTTTCTTCTTTCTCTTTCCCTTTTTGTGGTGGTGAAGGTGAGGTTAGGGACAAATGCCATGCTCAGAATGGTCTTTTTTTCTTTCTGGGATAGAAAAGCAGGAAGAAAGAGATAAGGCAGCTGAAAATAGGAATGGTAAATGAAAAAAAAATATAGAGGCATAAAATGTAGAGGGACATGAATAAAAAAGAGATTTAAATTGCTCTTTATCTCCCCCCATCTATTCACTCAGTCACTGTGCAAATAAAGTTTCCTCTTGTTCCGAAATAAAATCCACTTGCAGTTGGAATGAAATGTCAGGCACCTGTAGACAGAGAGATACTTTGAAGAAATGTATACTCAGAGGCCTCCCCTGAATAGTGATAGACAAGGGAAATGAAAGGAATGGGGAGAGGGCAGTAAAAGCTCACATATGAAGAATGAAAAAATAATGTGAGAGAGATTGAATATCATGCAGTCAGCTGTATTACTGTACCTCTGTTGAAGCTGCCCCAATGGAAAAGTAGAGAAAAAGAACCTTACAGTGTCCAGTGCAATAAAGATGGCTCTCAAACCTATTCCCTAGTCGCCTAACTTAATGACATGATGTCAGTTCTTTCCTTTACCATCTCCTTTTAACAACCCCACAATCCCTTATGGGATGAAGTCAGGGCAACTGAACAGAGCTGAGTGTTTACTGGCTGGATGCCCTTCCTGTCACCAATGCAGTTATATTCAACAGATACATTCTCAATAAGCCCAGAGAGAGAAATATCTGCCTCTATCTAGGATTGAACTCATAGCTTCCTAATTGTGAAGCAGGAACCCCACCTCTAGGCCACCATACCACTCAGTTCTTTCCTTCCCATCCCAAATATTCTTGTTTCCAAAGATAAAACTCTATACAATTGACCATTGTCCTGTTGAAAGCTGGAAGTAATCAAAAAATAATTTTGCAGTTTTTATTTAATCAATTGTTCCCCCATACCTACTCCCTAAAAATTGGTTCAGATCCCAAACACTGATTTTCACACATAGTTATTCCTTCCTACACCGACAGCCTATGGCATGTATGAATGGGTAAACTAGAAAGAACTTACCTGAGGATGGGCTCAGAATGAATGAGTCCAAAAGCTTAGGAGACAAAATTTCTGGTCTGGGAGACTGACTCAGATTGGATCCTGCAGCATTATCCTGTGACACATATATTTGCCTTCATTAATGGGTAAACTGGATAATGTGCAGAGCACTGGTTATTTATGAAATAACATTTTCTAAAATGACTGTGTTAATGTTTTCTTTCTCTATCTAAGATATTATTGTTAGCAGAAAGATTGTAAATCAAATTTTGTAGCAGTGTTAATAAGATTATTGATCATTTGATCATTTAAATCCCTTTTCAAATGAACTTCTGGTCAGAAACTGATATCAGCTCATTGCCTCATCCTATTAAAGGCCTGGTGTCAGCATTTTGTATTTTGGGGCATTTGCATAGGCTCTCAAAGAGTGATCCAGTTTTGGGATCATACAAACAAACACACAAACACATACACACACACACACAGAGAGAGAGAGAGAGAGAGAGAGAGAGAGAGAGAGAGAGAGAGAGAGAGAGAGAGAGAGAAAGAGAATACACACAATACAATGCATTTACATACACACACACGTGTATGTGTGTGTGAAGTAAAAAAATAGTCTATATTCAATGGTGATTATATAGGAAACAAAAGGATGAAAATAGATAATATATTCAGGGATGGGATTCTACCAGTTCGCACCTATTCACTAGAACCAGTTGTTAACATTCTAAGCAGTTCGGAGAACCGGTTGTTAGAAGAAATTACTGGCCTAATCCTGTCAGGAAGGCAGGAAGGAAACATTCTGGTGTTGTTTACAGAAACTGCCTCTCCATTAGCCCTTATTACATTCTTGGCAGGACTAGATTTCCTGTCTCAGGAACTTCTCTGGAGTTTTTTTTCCCCTCCTTTGCTGATACATTGCTTGTGTGGAGTGACCATTCAAAGTTACAATGGCGCTGAAAAAAGTGACTTATGACCATTTTTCACACTTACAGCTGTTACAGCATCCCCACAGCCATGAGAGGCCAGGCAAGGAGATGTGTGCCTTGATGTGAGTGATATTGAATTGGCCACACCCAGCCAATAACATGACCACCAAGCCATATCCACCACCTAAGCCACACCCACAGAACCAGTTGTTAAAAATTTTGAATCCCAGCCCTGAATATATTCATCAAAATGCACCTCATATAACAAAAATTAGTCCTTAATGAACAAAAAGAAAGATCCATATAATAAGCACAAATACATATATGAAGTTAATTCCATCATATCATTACATCTAATACATATAACTATGTAATCCTCTCATTTTTAGGACACCAACTCTTTAACTTATGCATATATGTGTCCACATATGCAAACATTTTTCCTTTGCGATTTTAGTGCGTGAAAGAAAGCTTTGGACATCTTGCCTGGAAACTGAGGGCTCCTGGAGACAAAACTAGGGCAGAAAAATTAGTTATGATGGGGATAAATTGAATTTTAATAGAGATGTTGATGGCACTCCGCCAGCATGCTCAGGTGGTAATTAAAAGTTAACAGGTTTAGAAACATATTAATCCTTTGGGGAGAGAAAAATCCTGCCTTTGATCACACGGGAAGTCTATTTTCTACACACGGCAGCATGTTTGATCTTTGCTATACAGGTAAGCATCTCATTTTAGGTACTCTCTTGGTGAAGGGAAGGCATGGGAGAAAACCCCTAGAACTGCTGTGGGCACAGCACATTTGTTCCCCAAATAAAGTGTGTAACATTGAGGATATTTCACAAATGATTATGAGACTGTGTTCAGTGCTTGGTTCCCTGCTCATGAAGGTTATTAGAGAATGTAAAAGAAGAATTTTCTTCTTTCATTCATGTACCTATGAGAACCAGCTAGACTCCTTAACTGAAGAAATAGATGAAGACATTCTAACACTTTTCTATATGTAAACTTGTGAAAGCATGTGCATATACTTCTAATCTCTATCATTCTTTCCTGGCATAATTACACTGTGAAAATATGTCTGCATTCTCATACTGTACTAAGACATAATGTGGGGTGGGGAAGTTGTGTTATTTTTTTAATATTCACCTGATGATTTGTAAAAGATGGTTGGTGAATTGATATGTTGAGTGAATCCAATCAATTGCAGAGTGAAACAAACCATGGCTTAGTAAAATACATTCCCCTGTAATGGGCAGTGGGAATCAACTTAAGGAATAAAAGGAAGAGCCGCAACTAAGACAATAGTCAGATCATAAAAGAAATTTGAATCCGAGCGGGAAATGTAATTTGAGAAAGGATATGACAAATTTCACTTACCATGTACAATTTAATGGGTAGCACGTTCAGACATGCAAGATTTTTTTTTACTACAGCCTTATTATAAAAGTAGCATTAGCGTTCGTAATTTTGGTTTCCTAGCTTAGACTAGGGAAGGTCAGCCCATCACTGCAATTCTGCATGAGAGGTTATTCTACATATAACCAACTTGACCCACTGTAAATACTGCCAGTGGTCATTTCTCTGGGAAAGGTGAAAACAATCTTACCCCAAATATGTTCCATCCTATGAGAGATGCAATCCCCATCCATCTTTTCTTGCTACAGATCAAAAGTAATTTGCACCAGCAATACTATCCAGTTCACCTTCTCTGCTTCCTTTTATTGTAAGAAAATCCTTTTGCTCTATTTTGCTGCTGTGCAGAAATATCCCTTCCTTTCCAGTCTCTGGTTGCTGCCCATTAAAATACAGTTTACAAGTTCATTAATGGAAGATTTGTCTTTTTTTCCCCCACCTTTTCTGAGAGAACAATGAAACGGGGATCAGCAGTTTTCTTTTTTAACCAGCTGAAATTGACAAGAATCATGCAACTTTCTTTTTCCAGGCCAGGCAGAAAGGCAGGAAGGATGGTTTAATGATGGTGCTTTTTCTTCTTCTTTTTTTCTGTACTGCCAATCCAAATGGGAGGTTGTCAACTATGAGGAGGAGAGTTCATACAAAAAGTCTGTCATTAGAAACCACATGTCCTTAAAGATTATTGGAAGGGGTAAAAGAAGCAGAGAAGTCCACAAATCAGGTGCATGGTAAATACAGTTGAGGAAGGACACCTGGCCATCTCCAAGCCCAAAGTGGAGGAAAGGGTTGAAAACCAGAATAGGTTTTATTAGTCAGTTTCATTTCCCCCCCCCACTACAATTTTATTATTTGGGGCTTAAAGCTTAAGGTTCCAAGGTAGAAAAGTCTACTTAACAAGTAGGTGGGTTCTATGGGGCATAAGGAGCATTGAGAGTGATCTAATACTTCATAGTGAGATAATGTTGCATTGGGATATTATTCTCATTCATCATACAGTTGCCATATCATGTTTTTTTATATATATTCCTCATAGCCTTTTGCATACCTTATCCAGTAATTCTTGCAATAAATTTCTTAAATAAGAAATCACTTTTCCACAATAGTTATTGCTTGTGAGTGAATGAAAAACTTGATGCTACCCCATGAAGTTCGAAGCTGAGGTGAAATTTCTTAGCTGAAAAGAAGTAACAGGTCATGCTTAGGAATTTCCCTGTATTTATAAAGTACGTGGTTTATGTTTTATTAACTCCCTTTATGAACTCCCTTTTGTTAGATTCTCTTAAGCATTTTGGATAGAATATACGTTTACTAAGAAAAAATTTTTAAAAAATCAAGTGATACAAAGGATTTCAAAAGGTTGAGCAATTCCCTTCCTCTAGCACTGTTGTATTGGCAGTCTTATTGGCTGCAGACAGGACGACATTCAAATATTTGCAGGCCTCCCCACTCTAACTCAGTGGTTCTCAGTATTGCAATAGGTGCACATTGGCCACGGTCCTGTACTCGGTATCCCAAGGTAAGCCATAAAAGTTTGCAATTTTATATGTCTTTGCAGCCATGCATAAAACCCCAGCCCCCTCCTGCCAAGAGCTCCTTGCAAGAGGCAAAACCATGACCTGAAATCCAATGTGTCGGCTGTGCCTTTTCTCCTGAGCTAGGCAGGTCCTGCCTTCTGACTTTTTTTCCTTACAATTTGCAGTCCTCACATTTGTCTTGACACCATTTGCATATAAGGAAAATCACTAGGGGACTATTTTGGGGGGGGAACCATGAGGAAGGGGGCTCATTTAAAATTTTTGTCAAACCTTTAAGGGCATGGTGGGGGAATAATAGCACCAGCCAACAGTGTTTACTGTTCCCCTTTTCTTGATGGTTTGGAGTTCAGCAAAATTGCTTTGTAGTTGTCCCTTAGTGAAGGCGCATTGCAATTAGCAGTGAGTGGGGCTGCCAACGGCGAGATTCTTTTCACCTCACACATGCATCAAAGGGATGTAATTGCATTATAGATTTTCTTGGCCTACTGATGAGAATGAGGTGGGGTAGCAGGAGAGAATGTAGGTTGCAGCAGGTAGGTGATCATAATGTCTAAACCAGAGCAAGATTTCTTTTTCTTTTTCCACATTAGTTTTTCCACCCATTGTTCAAAGAGTTAGTATGTGGGTGCCAGATTCAATGTCTGTGTATAGGTTATCTAAGAGCACAGTCAATACTTTGGCCTCATGGTCCTGGACTCGACATTTAGTTCCACTTCTCTCAATCAATCATCATCTTGACCCACCACTGCAGTTATTTTCTGCTAAATGTGTCTTCCTTGCTTCCAGTTGCAGATGTGTCACATATGTTTAAAGATTATCTAACCAATCTCAGCCAACCTAAATATTCTTCAGATACTTACATGGTAAATGCAACAAGGGCAGCTTCTATGGGGTGAGGTGGGGAAAAATACCAGAAGGATGAGAAGTATCATCTCAAAGAGCTGGATTTTTCAGACTCATCCATTGTTATATAATCAATAACTGTTATTTGAAACCTCTTTCCTCTTTCTTCAAGTCCTAAAAGGGTCAGATCTACTCTTTGAACACCTAATGTAGCAACATTATTAGTTTGTTTTTATTTTAAGCACTGATGTGTTAATGCCCACAGGTGGCACTAATTGTATTTTGGAGATTTCACCTGTACTTGTACATTTCTACAGCACTGGGAAACATGGAAGCTTCCCCACATCTCCTCCTCCTGGTGCTTTTATATTATATCTTCACAAGATCAGTCCTATTCTGTACAACATGCAGGAGGTTGAAAAGCCTAGGCTGAAAAGAAAAAAAGAACAATGGAGAAAGTTTTGTAGATTTTTCACATTAATTTTTTCTTCAGGGAAAAATTAGAAGTACAGGGGAATTTCCAGACTGCTGCCTATGAGTGAAAACACATTAACGTGATACAGAGAGTGAAGCACATTTTCTTAAAAGAAAATTGTGAGTATCCAATGAAGTATTGTTGCTTTCACTTAAACTGTTCCAGAAACATAGCCATCAGCTAAATTAAGCCATTAAATAGAGAATTACTACCATGCACTGCACATCTGGGAAAGCCAAATATTAGTGTTCCTGAGCCCTTATGGAAGAGAGCATCAGATTTACAATTTTGAAAGGGACAGCATTGTGGTGATCTGGCAATCTTTACTTGCTTTATTCTCTCTTGTGTCTGGGTACAGAAAGCTCACAGGTTAAAAGAAATGGCAATCTCTGGAGTACACAACATAGGGAGAAGTACATGCTTTAGTATCAAGTCCTTGGCAAAATTTGATTCCTTTGTAAAATTCACTAAATTGAGTGAAATTCATCATAGAGAACTATTACGATAAAATGTAAAATTCCTGAACTGGATGTCACCCCCTATTCTTCACTCTCCAATAATTGGGTAAGGAGATGAAATCATTTCTCCTAATTCTGTTAGCAGAAATGCCAGAAATGCCTTCCCACTTCTTTGGAAGCACAGAAAGGAGCAATGGTGAGATCTTCTTTGCTTCAACTTCCTGCAGTAAGAATCAAAGCTTAAGAAGCAAGAGAAAGCCTATCACTTAAAAAAAGCAAATGAGTGCATATTTCAGAACTATCTCAGTTGTAAAAATCTCCATTGAGTGAAATATTAACAATACCCTGCATTTCAGCATTGGTGTTGGCAATATCACTAACAGGGAAGAAAAAGAATAAAAACAAGCTTGAACTCTACATAAATATATAATAATGGACATTAACCCCAGAATGTCCAGTAATTAGGGGAAAATATAGTGAATGCATGATAGACAACCCTTACAAGTACAGTATCTCTGTAAATCAAAATTATACAAACGTTGTTTTACCTTGGCATAAAATTTAATGGAGCTGTTCCAAAGAAATGTAACAGCTGGGAATATTTTAACTTGGTTATTACAGCCCCTAGTAAAGTTTCAAAGATTTTATAATGTGAAAACACAAGGTAGGTGAAAATCATAACTGTTTCCTATTTGATATGGATATAAATTGTGAAAGAAACTCCATCTGTACATGTATCGAAAATTGAAGCATCTGAATATATTTCTGCATTGGCAAGTAGAGGCATGCTTACTAACTAGATCCACTCTCCCTCCCTTTTGTATTGCCAATACAACAGTTGCTCAGTTCTGCACACACCAATCATATACCTGAATTCACAACTGCTCTAATAATTACATCATAATATGATGAACTATTGGAAATATAGTCACCTAAAAATTGTTTCAGAGGGAAGCCATGCATTCTTTTTAACTGGTTTCTGCAGTAACAATTGGAAATTATAAATGTGAGATCTATGCTCTAATATAGCTTTGGTCGTATTCCAAATAGTTAAACTAATATTATGTCTATATGCAGTATTTTTTATCTTCCTATAAATACATGGATGTGAGGACTTTGAAGGAAACTGCCCAAGCCAAGATTCATTTCCATGTTCATTTACAGTTTTATAATGTCCTAATCAAGCTTAATCAAGCTTAATTCCTGAGCCACAGGGTTGTTGTTGTTTTTTATAATAGCGTTGCAATGGTTTGCATTGTCTCATGGAATATTTTTCAGCTTCCAAATAGTTAAATATCAGTAAATATATATTTTTTTCAGCTCTTAACAACAGGATAGCATCTACTACAATGACTAGGACATAAATAACTGTAACCTGGGTAGAGGGAACAGGCTGTCATCACCACTCCATACAGGCATCTCCAGCAAGCCAAGATTTTGTCAAAATAATAAAATGTATATCATGATGTCATTACACAAGCTCTGCCCTTTACTTCATTTGCTAGAATTATCTGCCACTTAAAAGCTAGAAGGGCTCTAGGGCACCTTATAAAATGTATGTAAAAACACGGTAAAAAGCAATAACATGAATTAAAACAATCATCCAGTTAAGTTTCAATTTAAATTAGTGTTAAAAATAGTAAGGTAAATGTATTGAATGTGATGCCTGTGATATAATTAATTCAGAGTTGTAAGAAATCAGGGTGGCTTATACATTTTGTAAATTAAAAAGAAAACCTTAACAATTCCTGAAGACCTGATGGTAAATTTGTTTTGGGTGCAAACTATTCCAAAGAAGGAGAACTGCTGCAGAGAGTACCAGTTGTTGGGCCTCTTCCCAACATACCTCCTAGCTGGTGGCAATTCTTGGTTGTGTGAGTAGAACAGGCAGAAAGTCTTGGTGGAAAGGTGATCCTATGATATCTAGACTCCCAGCCACATAGATAATGAAAAGCACCATCAATTATAGTCACAAGCCAATTGAAAACCAGTACAATATCCATGTATAACATGACAGGATTGTAACTGATTACTGAGCATCTGTGTGACTGCTGTGCTCTGGACCAGCTGGAAATTCCAGGTGGCCCTTAAGGGCAACTCTATGTGAAATAAGTTGCAGTAGCCTAATCTAGAAATGTCAAGGACATGACCAGTGCATTCTGTTGCAGAAAGATCACAACTTGTACACTAGCCAAAGCTGTATAAAAACTTTTCTTGCCACTGTCTCCACATGTGTCTCCCAGCCAATCTGGAATGAATATATATAACTTATTTTCATCTGCATTGTGCATTCTATTATTTTATCTTTTAATGAGACTGTAATATCTTGCATTGGAGTGGACTCAGGGCAACTGAATGGAGCTCAAGCGTTTACTGGCTGGATGCCCTTCCTGATGCCTATGCAGAATTCACAGCAGACAATTACTCATTGCATCCAAAGAGAGAAATATCTGTGCTACCAAGAATCAAACTCCTAGCCTCCTGATTGTGGGACAAGAGCCCCACCTGCAAGCTGCCATCCTGCTTGCATCCTGCATCCTACATCTCATCCTAAATTTATGGCTGATCTCTCCTAGTCATTTTGTGTAAATATTACATAAATTAGAGGAAAGGATTGAACTCAGGAACACCCCTTATTAAAGTGCTTATGGTTCTGGCCTCCCTTATTGACCCGGAGTGTAACACAAATGTAACAAATTCCAAAACATAAAAACTTTAATGCCTCTAGCTTGGCCCCACTGTTCAAAAATTCTCAATTGGAGATAAAACTTACTCAAAAATAGTCTTTAAAAGAAAGCAATACAGTCCAAACTTAATGATCAGATAGAGGTGAAATAAAAAACCCAAAACTAATTACAATGAAAGAAATTCCACAATGGACCAGGATAAGTAATTACCATCTTCAAGGAGATAACAAGGCACAGTTATGTTGGAAGGACGCCAACCATGATAACTTCAGCCCAAAATAAAACATGCTTTGCTTCTGGCAACGCTGTGTTGAAACTGTCTCTCTTATATTCTATTGTCCCCAGCTGCAACTCATGAGGGGGATCATGGCCGCTTCCTCTCTCATAAGCCAAGTTGTTTCCTTTTCCATTCCTCCCTGCGTGTCCTAGGATGAAGAGGGGATGGGCCTGGTTCTTCCTCTGACTGCCCAGCCAGCCTCAAGCCCTTCCCCAGCCTCCTCCAGAACCTCCGGACCATATCTCCACTCCCTGTAGGCTGTTCCTCCTATCCCTCAGAGTCTGACTCCACCAAGGGCATGACACCTATTTCTCCCCACAATTACCATCTAGGATCACCCATTCAGATAGGAGCTGCAACATTTTGCTCCTAACTTCCAACTTGCAGATCCAGAATAAAACTAATTGATATTATCAAATCCACTTATGGATGTAGAAGGACAAAGATGATTACACCATCTCCATCCAAGTCTATTTGTAAGCACTTTATATATGTGGATACAATATCATGACACAATTACAAAAGGAGCAGAGTTTGGATCATAATATCATTTCATCATTGTTCTTCTTTCCAGATGCCCAACATTTCATATCTGATTCCTGATATAATTATTTCAACTAATTTAATGTTGAGCTGCCCCTTGTGTGAGTCTCTAATCTGCCACAAAAAACACCATGATGACAATAATATGTCTGATTCCTAATTGCCCGATTTCTTTTTGCTGATATTCAGGAAAATGGAAATACTATGGTACAACTGTAGTCTTATTGAAACTCCCTTCCCCCACCCCGAATGTTTTAGAATTTTCATACAAAAAGGAAATTCACTGTGCATATTGACATGTAGATTAAATTCAGTGGCAATTCTATTACAAGGTGATATAGGCATGTTTGTTACTATCTGCACATATAAAGGTTACAGAGAATTCTTTTCTTTTACATTCCACTCAAATACACTATTAGTTGAATATTGTAGTATATATTGACTGAGTTTATAACTTGAAAATTATTTTGTAGAAAGTAGGGATGCATTTGGGAGTAGAAATCACATTGCCAACAGGATTCACATTGTTTGGATTCGCGGCTGAATTTATTACCTTTATTCCGCACAGTCACAAAGCGAATCCAATGGTCAAAGGCCTTTTAAATTTGGCCTGCCCAAAAAAAAAAAAAAACCCCTTATGTGAATGACTCATTATGACTAACCTGAATAATATTTTGTTGATAAAATTCTTTTTAAATATGGAAACACTGGAAGTGCTGAAATAGGTCCGTTTTCAGCCTCCTGAGGCTACAGAGGCTTCCCTCAAGTCTCCGGGAGGGCAAAAATTGCCTCAAATGGGCCGAAAATCACCTGGGAGGCACATGCATGCACAGTGCAGGTAAGGGGGCTGGGCGGGGACATTGTGTGCGCATGTGTGGGGGGCGCATTACATTGTGGGTGCTGGCACACACGCACGCGCTATTGCACACAAGTTTTGGCACACCACAACAAAAAGATTCTCCATCACTGTCCTAGAACCACATACAACCATGAACGGCACTTCTACAAACACCTCTAAAACTTGCATTGTAATCTTTAATGTGACAGAGAGGACATTACAGGTAGTCCTCCGCTTACAACTACAATTGAGCCCAATATTAATGTTGCTAAGTGATAAATATGTTAAAGGAATTTTGCCCCATTTTACAACCATTCTTGCCAACAGTTGTTCAGTGAATCACTGCAATTGTTAAGTTAGTTATTAAGTGCATCTGGTTTCACCATTCACTTTGCTTGTCAGAAGGACTCAAAAGTTGATCACATTGACTCCGGGATACTGCAACCATCATAAATATGAGTCAGTTGTCAAGCTTCTGAATGTAAATCGTGTGACCATGGGGATGCTGTAATGTGTGAAAAATGATCATATGTCATTTTTTTCAGTTGTAACTTTGAACAATTACTAAACAAACTCTTGTCATTTGAGGACTACCTGTATTTATTTAGTAAATTGATATGGCCGCCATCTCAAATATATAACTCTGGATGGCTAACAATGTTAAAATGATTAAAAAAAAACATTATACAAAAAAAGCATAAAGCCAGCAGCATCCGGGATAAATTCTAAAAGTCATGACATTCAACATAACCAAGAATTGAGCTCCTTCCCACACCAGAGGATGGATGGAGGTTAAGCCATCCATCATCCTTTTCCATCTCTCCAGTCTAGCTTGCCATTACTGGACTATTTTTCTTACTGTTTGTTATTAAGCGGCTCTCTCTTTTAGTTCAACAGATGGATGTATTTTATTAGAGAAGAGAAACTATTTTCATCTGCTGTATAAATCCATAAAGAACATACAGAGCTTTTGAGACAAACTTTCCTGATGAGGAAATCTTTAACCTATGCTTCACCACATTAAAAAAAAAGCTGCTGCAACTCCTATTTTTTTCCTGAATTGCTGCCAAATATAATCTCTGAAGATTCCCTTCGCCCCTTATGTGCTTTATTTTTCTCCCTTGCTTCTGCTGCTACTTCCTCTTCTTTTCTTCCTCCTCCTCCTGTTTATGCCATCCTGCATCCACACCGGAGAGACAAATAATCTGGTGGGGCCTGCAAATTCTCTCTAATTTGCGGGAGAAAAGATCATACACAACTGGCTTTGCCCCACCACTTTATTATTACCTTCTTGCCACTATTTGGGATTGTATAACAATGGTATGGTCTTTCTTTTGTGCCCCCCCCCCAACTCGCTTCTGCAGAAAGGATCTTTCTATTTTATTTAAAATGAAGCATTGAAGATTGTGAGTTGCTTTTTCCACTCTGTTCCCACAACCTTTACAAATCATTGTGCTCAATAAAAAAAACTAAAGAAGATTGGTTTGGTTGGTTGTTGTTGTTTGCATAACTGGGCTTTGCAGGATGCCTGGGAGAGCATCTTAAACATGTCAACATTCACTTTACATAACTCTTGTAGTCCATGCCTTACCTACACCCTTTGTAACTACAGTTCACCTACAGGCTCTCTCTTGTTCTTTCTTGCTCATGATAGCCACCTAGAACAAGACAAGTAGCTCTCTCCAAAGGACTGATAGCAACACATAAGAAGTTACAATAGCTACAGCAATACTGGGGTTAGAGCAGGAATTGGTCTTCGGTCATGTCCTGAGAAGTCTTCTTTCTTCCCTTCTGCAAAGAAACCATACTGGAACTGGATGCTTGAGAAAAAAGATAGATGCTATTCTTCCTTCTTCCTGGAATTCTGAGTGCTTGGATTCTTTTCTCGTGTGCACCCTTCTTTTTAAAAAGTATTGAAATATTGCTCTAGAACAGGGATGTCAAATTCAAGTCCCATTGGTTAGATCCAAATCACGGGGTGCTTAGATCTGGCATGCAGGATCACCCTGGAAACAGTAAAGGACCGGCCCATGGTGCCTCTGCCAGTGAAAATGGAGCTCTGGAGAGTAGCGTGCAGCCCTCGTGAGCTCCATTTTCACTGGCAGAGGGTTGCAGGAGGCTGTCGCAGCCAGATATGGAGCTCAGGAGCCCGTTTTTGCTGGCAGAGTGCTCGGGCCACCACAGGTGCCCCCAGCATGAGTGATATTGAGCTGGCCATGCCCATACCAGCCATCTGAGGGAAAACACAACCTTGATGTGGCACTCAATGAAATCGAGTTTGACACCCGTGCTCTAGAAGAACAACTAACACAGCACCATTTTGTTTTTTCCTTTCTAAATGTTATACAATAATTAGTGGATTAACACATGTTTTTTCTGTATTAACAACAAAATAAGAAAACCCAAAGATACTGTTCCGAGCAAGGGCAGGAGTTGTGTGAAAAAAGTGAAATGTTTTATTATGTTGATGTCATGACCTAAAGAGAAATTAAAAGTATGTTGATGTCAAAGGGATTGTTCAATATAACCTGGTGACATACATGCTTACATACACTTACAGTGTACCATTCATCCCTATAACATCACTAGTATGACTTAGTAGCATCTGGTTTTAGATTTTCCCCAGGCATTTATACCTTTTTTCCCCAACTTGATTTGTAATAGTGTCCGCCCTTAACAGCATTAAAAGCAACATGCTTGTCAGTAACAATATCGCTTGCAGTGTTATAAAACTGATTTCTATTTCTAGTCCATTTCACCTGTTAAGTTTGCTTCAGTATTAATCCACCATTTATTGAATATCACGACAGTAGAATTACTGTGGGATCAGCAGTCTCTGTTTATTTTGAATGTGAATTGAGATGAAAACATTTAATGATCTCCCATCCCCAATTTCAGAGAAAGCCCAAATATCATTCAGTCTACAGGACAAGAGTCCAATGATGGTGATTTACTCTAGGTAGTGAAGATTACAGCCAGTTCTTGATTTTTAGTGGCCAGTTTCTAAGAATCATTTATCCTTGTTGGATCTTCACATCAGTTCAGTAGTTCTCTCTCTTACATACACACACAAGTTGTAGGCGTGTTCTTAACCAGGGGACAAAGACTAACATCCATGTAAGTTGATTAACACAGCGTGAGGTGCAGCAACCCCTGTGCAGAGCTGCATTTTATTAATTATGTCATTGAAGGTTAATAATTTGATTTCTTTCCCTTCCCCCCTTTTCAAAAAAGGAGCCCATCTTCCAACATTTGTACTGTTTCCATAGCAACTGCTGTTTCTCCTTCCTGTAGCAATGTGGCAGTCAGACTACAAGGGATGGGAAGAAGCACTTCAAAAGTGGGCTGACTGTTTCAACATAGCCTTTGCACAATTAGATCTTTCTTCAGCAGAATATTGAGTCCACAGGATCTTCCTCCCCCTCCCCACTACTTCTTGCTGAACAGTGCCTTGAGGGTTTTTCTGCTTTTTTAAAAAATAAAATAAAATAAAAGACTCTGAAATGATATATAGGCATGGGATCCTGCCAAGCTTTGTTCTTTGCCGGGATTCCAACAAACAGATTTGCCCAGATTAGCCAAGGTTAGGACCTAACAGAGATAACTTTGATCTAATTTTTATCCCATCTGTTGTGCTTGGCTGAGCCATCCTTTGCGAATCATGCAGCTTCCTACTTATTGTTTCTTTCACCCAATGCAGGGATTCACAGATTTCTAAGGTCAGAAGGAGGCAAGCAAGATTACCTCAGAAAAGCCGTGATGAGAAAATATTTTCTTTCATCGAAGCATATGTTCTTTCTCAAACTCGAAGGACTACAAGCCTCCTTTTCCCACTTCTGGGCCAAGTTTGCTGGAGGCACTTAGCATCTCCATTTATTCTGTTTTCCCCTTTTCCTACCATCTCTAGCCTAATACAATTTTTTAAACTTTAATTGTTTCCACACATGGGCCGTAAATGGGCTTCTGGGCCTTTTTTTCTCCCTGTGAGACATCCTTAGATGCAAATGAGGTAGTTACTATGTTTTTAGTAAAATTGTTCCAGTTCAAAGGATCTTCTCTAGTGATTTGAGCATATTTATTTATTTATTGCACAAGGAGTTTAACATGCAGATTGGTTAGGACTGATATAATCTATCACGTGCGATCATCCTAGAGGCTGGCATTTGGGCTTATTGAAGGTATATATTAGCTCGGCTTTGTGAGCTGAGAAACAAGGATGGATGAATAGGTAAAGGAGTATTAAATGCACATCTGTCTCTTCCCAAAGACTCCCTTTCTGCTTCTACTTGGGCTCCACATCCCATCTGGTTTGAGAATTCAGAAATCACCTAAAGGATTTCTCAGCTCTTCCCAAGAGCCTCAGTCAGAGGCAAACTTAATTAGGTCTTTGACTTACATATTAGCTGCAGCAGACATGCAGCTTACCAAGAAAATAGAAATCCTTTACATGAATAATTCCTCTCAAATGCTCTGGTTTGGATGCATGGAGAAGTTGCCACTGCTACTCTGCCCAGCAGCCTCTACCGCTTCTCATTACAATGTGGTATTATTCCCACCTCCACTTCCACCCCCAATAAATACTCTGTGTTCTGAAAAGATAATTTTTGAGGAGGAGGAAACAGTCAGTACTGTTCCTGCCAAAAGTAATCTGTCTCAAATCAGAGGCCACAAATATTTCTGAGCAGAAAATGTTGCACCTGACTCAGGGATTTATCCATTTTGCCTTTAAAAAAAAAAATCATCCCCTCCCAAAAAACCCCTCACATTTTTTTCTGTTTTTAATTGAACATTTAAGTGATATCTCAGGGCTGCTTCTGTTTGTGTGACTAGGTTTTTTCATATGGATTTTACCAGTTTCATAGCTTTTATGCTGCATTCTTGAAATGTACTTATCTACCTTTCATACAAATGACAGTTGCTGGTAATAAAATGTAGACATTAAAGTAACAAAACAAAGCAATTAAAAACATATAAATAAAAAGTAAACAGCACCTGCCAGTTTTCTTCAACATATATATGGAAAACAATTTTATTTACTTCTCAAGAAAAAAAACAAAGCATATTGCATAATCACTGGATAGAGATGAGGAGACTGTATGGTGTTTTTTTTTTTTTAATCTATCCCAAATTTCAACAAATGCTGCTGCTCCTGCCCTAAAATCAATGTTTTGATTTCAAAACTCAGAGGAAGACAACTGTGGGACCTGACAACTTTACATCTTCCAACGTTTTTCCTTCTGCATTAATGCTTAAGAGTATTAAGAGTATTAATGGTAAGTCTAGATTATTTCAATTGAAGATTTAGGTCCTTGTCCTAAATTATATTACATAAGAAATATGTGGACAATGTACATTGTGGACATTGCAGAAAATTGACTTGAGTGGCTATGATTATCTATTTATTGACCTGATATTCTTATTTCTTACATAGTGCTTATTTCCTACATATCCTGCCTGAATATTGTCTAACCTAAAGGATGTTAACTGATCTCATCTAATCAGAATTGGATTAAGAAAACCAAACTAATACTTAACACATTTGGGAAATACTTCTATTGCATTAGAGGCATTTTTAAACCAGGTTGTACTATATTCTTTTTCTCTCTCCTGTTTGCTGAATCTGCTTTGCTGCTAGGAAAGGGGGAAAATGTGATCTCATTATATTTTCTGCCTCCTCTCCTACCTATCGTGTTTATATATCTCACAGTAGCAGTAGCTTGGTAGGAGCCCTGGGCAATATCATTTTCATAAAGCTGAATCTGTGCTGGTAAAGCCATGTTCCCCATCACTTCTAGGGCCTTGCTCTTAGCCATAGCCACACAGAAAGCACCCACAGAGAATGACTTCACCTCCTTGCTCTTCAGCTGCTGGCACAGCAAACAAGCTTTGTGCATGGCTGGGAATAGAAAGAATGGTTGGAAGCTGAAGAATGAGCAGCAGGGAGGAAGTGAAATAAAATATCACTTCCGTAATTTAGAGGAAATGTAAAACTCCATGTGAATAGTAATTCAGAGGTTCATGCTTTTGAATAGCCTAAGCTGTTCTGGAATATTCCTTTTTTTTTTTTTTTTTTTTTTTGGGGGGGGGGGGGAGGCCAAATTTTCAATCTCTCCAGTTCTGACATTGATTTAGAGCCTATTGTCCAGTCTTTCTAATTTGTTGTTGTTGCTTCAGCTGCTTTTTCATTGACTTAGCTTTCATATTTGACTTGTTCCAAAAGAACTGCTCTGGTAAACTGACAGTTTGGCATCAAATAAAGTTGGGGCATGGTCACAATCTTTATCATCACTCACAACATATCCATTGAATTGAAAAGAAGAGTTTTGAATTTTTGTGATTAAAAAAGGGAATTGATTCCCTGTGATTTTCATCTTGGTGTTCACTTTGAGCCAAGATCTGCTGTAAACCCAGTTTTGATGTGGCAAGATAAATCCAGGCAAGACCCTGACCCCTTTTGCTTTTTCAAAAAGTAACTGGACTTTCTTGGGTTTTTTTTTTCTTTGAAAACATTTTGCTTCTGATTCGAGAAGCTTCTTCAAGTTCTGAACTAAAGTCCAGATGCCTTTTGGAAAAAGCACCATTGGGACAATCATGACCTGGATGATTGAGAATCTACAGAGATGTCAAGTCAATGGTTTCTTAGTGCAAGGAGCAGTGCCTTTTGATGTGTGACCTTTCTCAAGTATGAGCCAAATGATCATCCTTTGCCCCTAAAATATATTTTCCAAACCTAAGCACCTTCTAGATGTGGAGGCTGGAATCCCCAGAGTACCCTAGCCAATGGCCATTGTTGAGTGGACAAGTCAAAAAGAGGGCTGTGAAAATATTTACAGACCCCTCACATCCTGAACATAAACTGTTTCAACTCCTTCTCTCAAAACAACGCTATAGAGCAGAACAACTAGACACAAGAACAGTTTTTTCTCAGAAGCCATCATTCTGCTAAACAAATAATTCCCTCAACACTGTTCAACTATTACAAAGTCTGCACTACTATTACTGTTAATCTTCTCATCACTCTTTATCACCCATCCCCTCCCATTTGTGACTGTATGACTGTAACTTTGCTGCTTGTATCTTGATGATTTATATTGACTGTTTCCTAGTATGATTGATTGCTGATTATACCCTATGACTATTATTGCACCCTATGACTATGCCTAAGTACATTATGATTCTTGATTCTTAATGAATGTATCTTTTTTATGTATACTGAGAGTATTTACACCAAGACAAATTCCTTCTGTGTTCAATCACACTTGGCCAATAAAGAATTCTATGCTAAGAATTAAAATATACACAACCAGAGGGCATGAAGATAGGGGAAGAATGCTTTATGAGCTGAGGGACCATCACATGACCTATCTTAAGCATCATGTCCCCATCCCAATTTTAGATTATAATTAAACTGCCTTGGCAGTCTCTCTGAAGTTGGCCAGGGCTGAATGCTATTATGCAAACTCATCCCCCACTTGACAGTCTTCATCTGAGAACAGCAGCTGCATAAAGTTTATGTGTTTTGAGGCTAATTCTGACTATGCATTTCACATTATGATTCCTGTCCTAATAAACAACCAAGTTTATACATCCCTTTGGGTTAAAATAGCATCATGCTTGAGGATCAAACTTGCCTAAGGAAATTTTCATATCAGAACAGGACGGCCTTCTCCAACCTGATATCCTCTTGTCTGAGGAAGGGAAGAAGTTGCTTCATAGTTCTGCTCACACTAGATTCTCACTGCTAGACATTTGTGGTAAGGTATTACAGGAGGTGATGTCTGGGGCATTGGCAGATACTAGGTGATGAAAAGTATAATGGTTTGAAGAAATGGCCCTGAGAAATGGCCCTGAGTCACACAGCTAGCATGTAAAAGAAGTCTTAGGCCAGAAAAGGAGAGATGGCAACATTTCAGAAGGGCCTGTCTCTAGTTTACCAGAGAATTAAA
The DNA here is from genome assembly GCA_015471245.1 of Laticauda colubrina. Lineage (NCBI taxonomy): Eukaryota > Metazoa > Chordata > Lepidosauria > Squamata > Elapidae > Laticauda > Laticauda colubrina. Next base: position 18,129,373 of record BLBF01000033.1, read on the forward strand.
GGAGAGGATATACTTTCATTCTTGCAAGATTCTGTTAAATGTTAAATTACAATAATTACATAAATTACAATAAGGGTGAAACTAGTACTCCTAGTTGTGCTTCTTGTTCAGAATAATAATCTAAATTCTGGAGGGTCCCTTCTGAAACCTTTCTGCCTCCTGACTCCCAAGGTGGTTCCATTACATCAGCTATGAGATGGTATTCAACTGCCAAATTGTATAAATGAGCATTTTTATTATTTAATTCTCTGTGCATTATAAGATTGATAGTGTTTGTTCTTGGTCCATTTCCACAACTTGCCTAAGATAATTAGTTGCATAATAATGAGCTGGGAGCATTTTTGCTTTTTCTCCAAAGTTCTGAATTACATAGATTCCTGTGTAAAACAGTTTCATTCTACCAGGGCTGAAAGATTATATGAGTCCTGTTCTTAATAGAGACTCTTAGCATAATTTGTCAATCTGGTTAGGAATCAGAAAGTTTGAGCCTGCTTTCAATTTCAGGGTTTTTAGTAGTGAAATTCCCTTCTGACATGACATAATGAATTCATGAGGAAGCCACTTGACCCTGACAAAATTGTATTTAATAGTGAATTAAAATCACCACCTTGTTGTTTCTGCTCCTTCCTTCCATTTCCACTTCTACTTCCACTTCCTGCTTCTCCTGACTCTCTACAAGCCAGTGCAAGTCAGCAGATTAATGCTCATGCCTTAATAATTAAATGACTTATTGTCCTATCAAGACTCATGTAGCAGGCAATTTACAAGGCCAGAATGCCTTTCACTCAGAATGCCTTTCACTCAGAATGCCTTTGCAGCTCAGCAGCAGTCACAAGTTCATATGCCTGCGTCAAAACAAGAATCAGCTTCCTCAAATCAGGGTTCAATAATGTAGTTAGTATGTACTGATTAAACACCAAGGGAATGGTTAAAAAAGTATTGATTGAATCTCCTGCTGCTAATTCCAAGGACATCTTTTAACCATGTCTACATTTGTTGGGTACTCGAAATGTGCACGTGTGCATGTATGCATTCAGTGCAACAAGCTGCTTAAGAAGATGCTTAGCAAAGGCTTACCACTCACTTGACATTTCATTATTCTGAAGTAACCACATTCAAATGCATTTCCCCAACTACAATTCATTAGTCATTCAACAGCAAGTAAATAGGAGGGGTTATCCCCCGACAGATACTTCAGCCAAACCTGCTTTGTCTGTTTATTGATTTATTTAAAACAACTTAGTAGTATTTTATCTGAAGCATCCATATGTCTACTTGAAAATCTTAGTCTCTTGTTTACCTTGAAAATAACAAAGACTGGTATCAATCAAGGTTTTTTATTTGCTGTTGATAGGTATTATTTAAAGAATTCCTTAGTGTTCCATTCAGAAATAAGTTGCGCGAGACCAGGTTCCTACAAAAACTCTTTTATTTTAACAAGTAAGGCAATGGTAACGGAACAACAGCCCAAGCCGCGGCAACCCTTCTTATAGCGGCTTGCTCACGGCTTGTGGCCAATGACAGTACTTTGAGTGTTCCCGCCCTTAGGCGGGCCAATCGGATTGGTTCCCTAATAGCCAATCCGAGAATGGCCTTCTCGGCCAATCAGATTAAGGCACTTGGAGCCTACCAAGTTCTATACACAACACCCCTCCCCCCTTTGGTTTTGTCCAATGTGCATCACGTAGTCACGCAGGTAGGTGGGCCTTTTTCGAGTCCTGGTTGACTTGCGCAGCTCAGTCTCCTCGTGGTCTTCAAACGGTTCGGATGGGATCGCTTTCTCTCTGTGCCTTCTCCATGGAACCTCCTGGAAGGGTGAGTCAGCCTTGCCACTCCCACCTGAGTTTCTCGGGCCGGTTGAGATGGCTCCGCTGCTCCCTCCTGGTTCGTCTGGGTTGGTCGAGCTGGCCTAGCTGTCTCCTTCCAGGAAGGCCTCGTTTTGTTCTCCTGCTCCCGGACTTCTCTTTTGGGGTTCATCTAATCGTGAGTGCTCTTTTTGATTTGTTTGGGAGTCTTTGTGTAGTGTTTGTTGTCGTATTATGGGAGGTTCGTCTCTCCCTTTTTTATTATTTTGTATTTCCCCCCCCTCCTCGGCTGTTTTTGGTTCGTTTATTATTTTTGGCGCTGGTGTGGTGTTGCGTTCTAGGGTGCGAGAACGAAGCTGGTCGATGTGCTGCTTCCATTCTCTTCCATCGTCTAATACTAGTCGGTAAGACCAGGGGCCTGTGATTTGGGTGATTGTGGCTGGGAGCCATAACGGGTCCCTGGTAAGATTTTTTGCATAAACCAGGTCACCTATCTCAAATGCACGGTATTTGCTGGAGGAGTCAGGGGGTTTATCCCAGGTATAAGTGGGGTGCAGTCTGTCGAGGTAGGAACACAATTTCCTACCCATTAAGAGTTCTGCTGAGCTCTTGTTGGTTGTGCTGCTAGGGGTAATATGTTGCATGGTTAATAATCAATTTAGCTTTTCTTGCACATCCCTCTTGTCCATTCTTTCTAGGCCCTCCTTAGTGTATCAAAGCATGCATTCAGCCCTGCCATTTGCAGCCAGATGAGCCGGCACAGTCAAGGCGTATCGGGTGCCCTGTACAGCTAAATACTGCTCGAATGCCAATGCGGTAAACTGGGGCCCATTGTCCGACACCAATACATCAGGCAGTCCATGCATGGCAAAAAGTTTGTCTAACTGCTTCATCACTGCCTTGGTGGTTGTGGAAGCCATAAGTATGACTTCTAACCAGTTCGAGTAGGCGTCCATGACTATCAAAAAGGTGTTGCCTTTTGTTGGCCCAGCAAAGTCAATATGCAGTCTCGACCATGGGCCCCGGGGAGTTTCCCATTCCCTGACTGGTGCCTATGGGGGAGTAGGCCTCGATTTTTGGCAGTCATGGCATGTAGTCACCCAACGTTCAATGTCTTTGTCCAGCCCTGGCCACCAGACGTAACTCCTGGCCAGGGCTTTCATCTTAACTATGCCAGGGTTCTTCTCGTGCAACATGCACAAAACATTTTCCTGTAGTTTTTTAGGGTTTACCACCCTGTCACCCCACACAATACAACTGTCTTTCTCGAGAGACAGTTCAGTCTGTCGGGTGCGAAATGGCTTAAAAGTCTCAGTTTTGTTTTCATCCAGCCAGCCCTTACCTACCCAATGCAGAATGCAAGCTGTCAGCAGGTCTTTCTTGGTGGCTTTAGCGACGTCCGCTGCAGTTAGTGGCAGATTCAGCCAGGCCTCGAGTTGGAGAGTGGAGATGGTGGGAGCTGGGTCATCTTCCGTGATGGGTAGCGGGGAATGGCCCAAAGTGTCTGCATGGGTGATGGTCTTCCCTGGGCGGTGGATCAGCGTGTAGGTGTAGGCAGCGAGGAATTCCAACCTCCTCATCATTCTTGGCGACAGAATGTTCGGGGTCGGTTTGTTTCCTACTAGAATCCCTAACAGGGGTTTGTGATCAGTGATGATTGAAAAAGTTCTGCCATAAAGGTACTCATGGAATCTTTTGACTCCGGCTATGATTGCGAGGGCTTCGCGGTCGAGTTGGCTGTAATTTCTCTCCGATTTGGAAAGCATTTTTGAATAGAAGGCGACCAGAGCCTCTCGGCCGTCCGGTAGCTTGTGGCTGAGTATGGCACCAATTCCAAAAGGCGATGCATCACAGGTGACCGTCAAAGGCAGGGTATTGCTATACTGGATCAAAACGGTGTTAGACGTTAATAGATCTTTGATACTTTGAAATGCTGCTTGTTCCTGGTGGCCCCATTTCCAGATAGTTTTTTTGTCTAACAATTGATGTAAGGATTCTGCTAAGGTTGCTTTCTGGGGCAGGAACACATTGTAGAAATGTATGAGACCTGGGAATGCTTGTAAGTCAGTTTGTTCCTAGATCTAGATGGGTCTTTGATTGCCTTTATCTTTTTTTCAGTGGGGTGTATCCCTTGGTCATCTGTGAGGTAGCCTAGAAATTCGACCTGGTTGGTGGCTAGTTTACATTTTTCTCGCTTTACTTTAAGGCCTGCATCTCTGAATCTTCTTAACTCTTCTTTTAATCTACTCTCTAGTTGGTTAACGTTTTTTATTGACACTAGAACATCATCAAAATAAGGGACAACTCCCTTGATTCCATTTAAAAGGTGCTCCATGAGGCTTTGGAAAATGCCTGGGGCAACACTAACGCCGAACTGGAGTCGGTTGCACTTGAACGCCCCTCTGTGTGTCACTATAGTCTGTGCCTCTGACGTAGTAGGGTCAACGGGTAGCTGTTGGTACGCTTGTGTGAGATCAAACTTCGCAAAAAATTTTCCTCCCCCTAGGGAGTGCAATAGGTGTTGCACTACCGGCACTGGGTATGCGCTTTGTTGGAGCGCATGATTTAGGGTTGCCTTATAGTCTCCACAAATGCGCACTGACCTGTCTGGTTTGACAGGGGTCACGATGGGTGTTTCCCACCTGGAATGGTCGATTGGCTCTGACACCCCTTGTGCTATTAGTTTGTTTAGTTGTTCGTCAATTTTTGGTTTTAATGCAAAAGGGACTTGTCTGGCTTTGAGCCGGATGGGGGCTATTTTGGGGTCTAGGCTAAACAAAATTGGGGTCCCCTTGTACTTGCCTAGGGTCCCGTCAAATACATCCCGGAACTCTTGTAACAGGCTCTCTTCCCAGTTGGCCGCAACAATGCTGTTGATCCCAGTCATCCCGATTCCCAGGGGTGCGAACCATTTGATTCCTAGCAGGCTAGGGCACTCACGGTTGACGATGGTCAGAGGCAAAATTTCAGCATGATTTTTAAATTCAACGAGGAAATGTCCAAGGCCCACTACCGGGATTCGATTTTCCTGGTAGTCCTTTAAGATCAGTTTTTGTTTTTCTAGTTCTTTTTGTTTGATGTTCGGTACCAGGCATCGGATGGTGTTCTAAGATACCATGGATAAAAAGGATCCGGAGTTGAATTCCATCTCACAGGGCTTCCTTTCGATGTTCACCTCTATCTGGACCTTTTTCACGTTTGCTGTCCTGGTATTTCCAATTGTTACCGTCTGGTGCGTTTCCTCTCTGTCGTTTGTTCTTTTACTTCTACTATCTTCCGGCTTGTCTCTCTTCATGTCTGGGGGGGGGGTGCTGCCGCATCTTTTAGGACTATAGCTCTTTTTGTTTCGGCAGACCCTTTCAAGGTGCCTCCGTTTGTTACAAGCTCTGCAGATTGCGTCTAGGAACCTGCATTCAGATCACGAGTGGTTGCCTCTGCATCCAGCACATTGGAATTCCTGCCTGCTTCTTCTTTTTTCCCACCATTTCTTGTCTGATTGAAGTCTATGGACATCTTCATTGTCATCATCAGTGTCACTAAGGGAGTCTAGATCTTCATAGTGGGCAGTCGCTGTGGGCTGTTTCTTGCTTCCCTCCACCTTCTTTTATCTGGTTTGATTTGGTGGGTCTGGAATTGAATTCATTTGGGGCATAGTGGCTGTGGATTTCTTTGCTGCTTTGGCAGCGGTGGCTTCTGCGATGGCCTCAGCCACAGTGATGTTCAGTCTATTTAGCAGCTTACTCTGAAGTGTAGCATCCTTCAACCCGAGGACCGCATGGTCCCTCATGGCCTTGTCCATGTTCTGGAACTCGCAGGCTCCTCCGATGTGTCTCAGGGCTGCTACAAAATCTCCGATAGTCTCATCTTCTTTTTGGTCTCTTTTGTAGAACTCGTGCCTTTTTATCAAGTTGGAGACCACAGGTGCGTAATGTTCTCAGAGCATTCTGTTCAGCTCGGGCCAAGTCATCTGTTTAACGTCTCTTGGTTTGGCTAGCGCCTTTGCCATTTTAAAAATGGCTGGTCCGCAGTGTGTTAGGAAGACAGCCCTCTTCCTTTAGTCAGATATCTCCTGCAGTTCATTGCTTTCTAAAAACATTAGAAAGCGATCAATATATGACTCCCAATCCTCCTCATCAGCGTTGAATGGTGCGGGCGGCACGTTGTTACCGGCCATCTCTTTTTCTCGGTTCTGATTGCCACGTGCTTCGGTCTCACTCTTCTATGACGATCCCACCTTTGTCGCCAATGTTCCGTTCGGAAATAAGTTGCGTGAGACCGGGTTCCAACAACAACTCTTTTATTTTAACAAGTAAGGCAATGGTAACAGAACCAAGCCACGGCAGCCCTTCTTATAGTGGCTTGCTCGCGTCTTGTGGCCAATGACAGTACTTTGAGTGTTCCCGCCTTAAGCGGGCTAATCGGATTGGTTCCCTAATAGCCAATCCAAGAACAGCCTTCTCGGCCAATCAGATTAAGGCACTTGGAGCCTACCAAGTTCCATACACAACACTTAGAATGTAAATGTGGGGAGGGAGACAGAAGGATATTTGGTTTCAGGAAAAAATTGTCCTGCAATCTACAACTCCTACACTGCAAAAACATATGGACTACTCTACTTGACAGGATAAAGCTATAGACACAATTTACATAGACTTCTGCAAAGCCTTTGATTCAGTGGTGCACAACAAACTACTGTTAAAACTAAACTCTTATGGCATTTCCGGATCCCTCCATAAGTGGATTACTGCATTCCTGTGAAAAACAGGCAACAAACAATAAAAATAGGGAGCGCTATATCAAATTCTGCTCCAGTTAACAGCAATGTCCCCCAAGGCAGCATTCTAGGATCCACACTCTTTATACTCTATATAAATGACCTCTGCGATCATCTTATAAGTAATTTCATCCTCTTCGCAGATATTGTAAAACTATTCAATACTACTGACAATGCTACTGTCCTTCAAAACAACCTTGATTATGTGTCTGAATGGTCAAACAATTGGCAACTCCAAAAATCAACCAACAAATGCTCTGTTCTACACATTGGTAAAAAAAAGATCAGTCCACCAAATACAAACTAGGCGGATATGACCTCGTTGATGACCCTCAGTCTGTCAAGGACCATGGAGTTCTGATATCAAATGACCTAAGCGCCAGAGCTCACTGTAATAGCATTGCCAAAAAGGCATTAAGAGTTGTAAATCTAATCTTACGAAGCTTCTTATCCGGAAATTTCGAATTGCTAACTAGAGCATACAAAACTTTTGCCAGACCAACACTCGAATACGGCTCATCAGTCTGGAATCCTCACTGCATATCAGACATTAATACAATCAAGTGAGTCCAGAAGTATTTCATGAGAAGAGTACTACACTCCCCTGCTTACAGCAGAATACCCTATATCACCAGGCTTGAGATTTGGGGCTTGAACAACCTTGAACTTTGCTACCTACAGTTAGACTTAAGCGTAGCACAGAAAATTGTCTACTACAATGTCCTACCAGTCAATGACTACTTCAGCTTCAACCACAACAATACAAGAGCATACAACCGGAAAAAACTCAATGTGAACTGCTTCAAACTTGATTGCAGAAAGTATGACTTCAGCAACAGAGTGGTCAATGCCTGGAATGCACTACCTGACTCTGTTGTTACATCCTCTAATCCCCACTCCTTTAACCTCAAACTAACCATTATTGACCTCACCCCATTCCTAAGAGGTCTGTAAGCGGCGTGCATAAGTGCACCATCATGCCTACCATCCCTGTCCCATTGTCCCCATTTATTCGAACCTATTCCCTGTATTCTTACTCATGTTTATACTTATGTCTATTATCTTGTAAGCAATTGACAAATCAAATAAATAAAAAAACAAACAAACAAACAAGCAAACAAATAAATATATAAATGGTTCAACTTGTTCAATAACTTTTTGGTTCAGTTGTTTTTTTATAGATTAATTATTTTGACCGAGACCAAGTTTACTGAAATTCCCTCTAAAAGTCTGGTTCATATTTTTCTTTCTTTATCTAGATAGAAGACTTGCATCCCACTTCGGTCTAATGGCTCAAAGCAGATTATATCAGAGAAACAGTAACAAATTACCAATCCAATGAATAATGTGTTCAATATATCAGTAGCAGTTTATTTTTAGAAAATTAACATTCAGCACCATCAACAAACCATCTCTAAGGGCTTTCTGAAGGAACCAGATCTTTACAAGCCTTCAGAAACCCAGTACAGTGGGGGGTATTCTTGCTTTAGGGGACAAACTTCCAAAGGGGAGGAAATGAGAAAATGATGGCAACCATAATACTTCCCGCATACCTCACCTCTTGGGGTTTTCTGAAAATTTCTCTGTACTTTCAGATAGGCAAAATATGTCAAAGGCACCAGGCCATATAACCCAGATTGTCCTCAATCTACATTGTTCCCCTATAAAGCAGACTGTTCACCTATAAAACAATTCCAGCCATTCTGACCCTGCCCAGCACATGACCTCATTTTGGGCACTTGGCAGCCTGTCTGAAGTTGTGAAGTTGTGAATGCCATTTACAATCTTCTGCTGGCTTTCCCAGAATGGGGAAGCCAGCAGGGAAGGTTGCAAGCAGAGGAGATGTTGGATTTGAAACCAACTTCTCCAGCATGCCGAGGGATTTCCAAGCCCATGCAGAGGGGTAACACTACCACACACTGGAGGAACAGATCTCAAATTTGGTGAAAACCTTTAGCCTTTCAGAACAATGGCATTCACTAGCTTTTCCCTCTCTAAATACCAGTGTTCTTAAAGGCACAGAACATTGGAGTTAGCATTTTTCCCTCTGGGAAAGCTTTGCAGAACACTTGTGCTTGCTATTTTGAAATATAGGTTATAATTTTGAAAAATCATGTCCTCATTTTTAATTTAGGGGCTCAACAAAGTTTTGTTCTTCTACTTCCTTAGGTTCCTGACTTCTAACTTCCCCTCTAAGTAAATCCTACAGAAAAGAAATAAATTCGTTATATTGTTTATAATCAATCTTGGAATAGAAAATCAGAATTCAACAACTTGAAGCTAGATCACTTTTCTCCTACCTGGTGACCTCAGTGATATTGGGTCTCTAGAATTTATAAAGAACATGGGTAAAAAGGCAGATTTTAACAGCCTGGAAATACAGTGAATTAAATGGCTTTCTTATCAATTGAATCTAGTGTAATTGACATTTCAAAACCAGCTATTGGAGTAAAGTATGATATTAAATTATCCTTTCTTAATTTTTTCTTTTCATCTTCACAGATAGGCATAACCTGTCCCCAAAATACAGCATTTCTTTATCCACATTTTTACTTTCATGTGGTTGTTTCATTCCTGTAAATGTTCCCTTGCAAGCGCCATTCCATTGCTTTATCATAGATGTAATTCATATAAATCAAAAGCTATGCCACCACCTCTAGGATAATGCATAGAGAAGTGAACTGATTCTATTCCTATTCCACACCAAAAAGAATATAAGATAATTGATATAATATGACAACATAATCTAGGTACAGTGTTTCCCTGATGGTTCTCTTCTGCTCTAGAACTCTCCCTCTTATCCTATTCTCATGTTCAAAGTAAATTGGGTTACACAAAGGAAAGAGATGGACCACCAAGAATCATAACATAATTGCCTAAACCTGGCATTGATTATGTCTCCGATAAAAAAGTCCACCCTAATGCTCAGATTGTAGCTGGACAAAGGTTCTCAAGACCAAGACCATGGAGTAGCAGCTTCTCAAGAACTGCTGTTCCAACACAACCAAACCTGTGAGCCTAGGAGAACACTCACATTGTGCACCTGTTCTTTCAGAGTGTGTTCATCCCCTACAAAACCACATGTGAGTTTGCCAGGACCCAGGTAGTTTTGGAATAAACAACTACAGCACAAGTAGTCCTCATCTTACAACCGTTCATTAAACACTATTCAAAGTTACAACGGCACTGAAAAAAGTGACTCATGAACATTTTTCACACTTACAACTGTTGCAGCATCTCCATGGTCAAATGATCAAGTTTCAGATGCTTGGCATGTATTGATGACAGTTGCAATGTCCCAGGATCATGTGAGTATCTTCTGTGATCTTCTGACAAGCAAAGTCAATGGTAACACTTAACAACCATGTTACTGTGGTGATTGATTCACTTAACAACTGTGGCAAGAAAGGTTGTAAAATGGATCAAAATTCATTTAACAGCTCACTTAGCTATTGTCTTGATTAGCAATGGAAGTTTCGTGATCGTTGAGGGCTATCTATATGCTGTTTTTCTGGGGTTTGGCGTGGGCCTATTTCAACCCAGCCATGATCATTTTGCAAAAACAAGGAATAGAACATATATTTGAGGCCCCAAAATGTATTAATTTCAACTCACCTAAGATTTCAAGATTTAATCCAAGAAAGAAGACAACTATAAAATTTATAAACCCTCTCTTCCTGAGGCTGTTGGAAATTCTCAAACTTGTTATGGAAACCTTCAAGCCCAAATTTAGAGAATTTATCTGGAATCTCTCACAACTTTTTGAGTTCTCAGAATGAATCTGATAATACAAAACCACACAGCATTATAAAAATGGCAGACTTGTAAACCAGTGTTCGATATTCTGCCCCACAGAACTGTGGTTAGCAAGAATCCAAATAAAAGCAGAGAGATGGCTGTTAAGCCTTCAATTGAACACACACTATGAGGGGGAATCTATCTTACCTCCCTGGGTAATTGGTTTTACTGTTGAATAGCTCTTATTTCTTGGAAGCCTTTTTGGACATTCAATTGAAATCTGCCTTCCTGTAACTTAAATCCATTATTTGTGTCCTGCACTCTGAAATGAGAGAGAATGGGTCCTGACCTTCTTCAATATGACATCCTTTTAAGTATTTGAAGTATGCTATCGTAACCCCCTCCCCACAACCTACCTTCACCCTACCCACAAGCTTCCTTTTTCAAGGCTACCCGGCTCTTTCAATCTCTCTTTGTGCAACTTAATTTCCAGTCCCCTTGCATTCTTCATTGTGTTCCAGTTTCCCTGACTCCTTCTGAAAGTGTGCCCAGAACTGGACATAATAATCAGAATTCTTCTTGAAATATGGGGCTTGGGCAAAGAAAGAAAATAATGGAATGATTACTTTTCCCTGATTTGAAATTATAGTTCTGTTGATGTAAACAATGTAGCCTACAACTTCATTTGCCTTCTTTTAATCCATAGTGCATTGCTGACTCATATTCTGTTTGCACTACAATTCTAATATCTTTTTTTAATGAGTGCTTTTACAACCCAAGTATGCATTATTCTGTACCTCTGCATTGGAGTCCCCTGTACAAGTAAGATCTTCACTAATATTCCAGTTTACTTGTATTCCGCCTTTATTGTTTTTACAAATAACTCAAAGTGGCAAATGTATCTAGCACACCTTCCTCTTCCTATTTTTCCCACAACAATCCTGTGAAGTGGGCTGGGCTGAGGGAATCCCACTGGCCCCAAATCACAATTGGCCCAAAATCATTGTCAGGCCATTAAATCAACAATTAAATAGCTTGCTAATCAGCATGCCATGAGATAGGTTCTCCTTCTTTTGCTGCAGTCAAGTTATAGGTACAACATTCCCACAATCTATTAAGAAATTACTAGTTTATAAAAATATAAGATTATAAGATTATATTAACCTCAGAAAATATGTTCTTGACAAGTCAATTGCTGGCAATTGGTGATTATCATAATGTTTTCAGGGCCATATAAATCAATCTTCCCACTATCAAGATCAGATTTGATTTGTAGTTGGCTAGAATTACTTTTCTCCTTTTGAAGATAAAGAATCCCATTTGCTGTCTTCCAGTCATCTGACATTTCCTCTGTTTCCTAGATTTCTCAAAAATCTAGCAGTTCAGCATGACCATCAATTCTTTCTGCATCCAAGATATAGGCCATGTGATCCTGGAGCAGACAAATAGTAAAACTGGCATTGCTGTTCAAACTCTGTCCTTGCATGTATATATTCACATCCCATATTATCATGCCCAATAAGGGTGTGACGATGCTGTCCCATCATGCACACACAGAAACAATATGGGTGTAAGGAGTTTCTATTAAGGTTTCCAAGCCTGAATTGGTATTCCCCAGCAACTCTTTGTGCCAGCATTGGCTCAACCCCAATGAGTTCCACAATCTATTCAAATGAACATTGTACATTATGATTCTTGATTCTTAATTCTTAACAAATGTACCTTTTCTTTATGTATACTGAGAGTATTTACACCAAGACAAATTCCTTGTGTGTCCAATCACACCTGCCCAATAAAGTATTCTGTTCTGTTTTATTCTATTCTGTTCTGTTCTATTCTATTCTATTCTATTCTATTCTATTCTATTCTATTCTATTCTATTCTATGAATCCAACACCAGTCCTCAAGACAAAGGTGAGTTCAGTCTATTAGGCAAAATCAAGTTTCCAAAGCAAAGGCAAGTTCCAAGACAAAGGCAAGCGCACAAGACAAGGCAAAGGCAAATCTAAAAGGCACGTCCATAGGCAAAGGCAAGGCAAAGGCAAATCTACAGGGCCCAGGCAAGGCAAAGCCATAGTTGAAGAGGCACGATCTGAAATTCAAAGCAAGAATACACAGCAAGGAAATGAACATGTTGCTCCCATCATCATCTCCATCTGTCTGCTGTGCTAAATAGCCAGCTTCTGGTGCAGCCCATCAAGAGGGTTGAGGCTGCCTCCTCATGGATAATCGGACTGGCCTTCACTGCTCCTGCGTTTTCTCTGCCCTATGTATTCTTGGATCAATGCAGAAGGCAGTTCCTCTTCCTCATCACTGACTGGCTGCAGGTCCGTACTTTGCCTACCTGAAGCCTCAGGGCTGTCCTGCTGAGGTTGTGCTTCAGCCAAATCATTCTCAGATATCTGCTTGAAGCCATTCACCAACTTCCCTCCTGATGTGCCTAGAACTGGCTCATCCTCCTCTGAACTAACATATGGAGAGAATTATCTGGGGAAGTGTCTGGGGAAGTCATCACAATAGCTTCTGTAATAATGCCACAATGCTCAGTGTGTCCTTTGCTTCCCGCCCTTTGAAACTTCTGGTAAAGGTGTATCCCGACTAACGTGCCTATTTCTATCACTTCAGGCAGCCCTTCATAATTTTCCTGTGGAATACATATCTTTTATTGGTAAAGGCTGAACCAAAATAGGAGCTGAGAAGCCCTCCCTCCCTTGTTACTTGTTAACATGTTGTCTTCTTCACTGAACAACTGTGCAGGTATTTTTTTTTTCTTTTAGTTACAGCATGTATACAGAAGCCCGTTTTAGCATTCTTCACCTAGCTCAGTTCATTCTAATCTTCCTCTGTCATCAACAGGTCAGACTACCTGTCTGTTCTCTTCCTTTGTGGGCTGCTTTTTTTCATGTATATGCCCTTTTCTATTTTAATATCTTCACTAAGCTCTTTGTGTATCACATTGGCTTCTTTGGTTGTCTTTTTTTCCCCCTTCTCATTGGAATTGTTTATTAATAGTTGATCACCTTTAAGAGTATCAAATTCTTCTCCTGCCATGAAGTCCTACTTATCTTTGCTCTATATTGATCAACATCTGTTTTCCTGAGGTCCAGAATAATGTGTTTGGTTATGCTGTTCCCTTAAAATCAAGGATTCCAACATTACACAGCCAGTTTCCTTAATACTTCTAGAAACTTCCATTTCCTCAACTAAGGACCATTCTGCATGTAGGTAGTCCTTGACTTACAGCCACAGTTGAGCCCAAAATGCCTATTGCTAGGTGAGGCAGTTGTTAAGTGAGCTCTGCCCCATTTTACAGTCTTTCTTGCCACAATTGTTAAGTGAGTCACTACAGTTGGTAAGTTAGTAATCCAGTTTGTTAAGTGAATCTGGCTTTCCCATTGACTTTGCTTATCAGAAGGTCGCAAAAGGGGATCACATGACCCTGGGAGACTGCAATTATCATAAATATGAGCCAGTTACTAAGCATCCAAATTTTGATCACATGACCATCGGGATACTAGATTTCAATCCCTTCCTCTACTTTGGCCACAAGAATATCCAGGTTATTTATTATTTCCTTTATGTGGTATGGTTTGTTTAATGATTATACTATTCTGTGATGCATAATACTTTAATCTGAATCACATTATAAATTAAAAAAAATGTATTTTCTCTTATCCCTCATGTTTACTTACAAAATGCTTCTCAAGGGGTTTGTAAATTCACGAGCACAGCTATAACTATGGATGAAAAGGTCAAATAATTTTATGCTTGTAACATCGATATTGTAAAATGTAATTAATATTGGTAGAAATTTTTTCCCTTCCCTATTCTGAACACTCTTAAGTTTTCTAAATAATAAGATCCTAATAATCTCCAATTAATATTGTATAAACATTACTGTATTGAACCAACACAATGTATCAAGATTTATAACAATATAATAAAAAGGAAAGAAAAAGAACTGAGACACATTCTGTTGCTCCTGATAACTTCTCTAAATCAATCTCTGCCTTCTTGTGATTGCTGTAAAATTAGATGTAGTACCACCTTGTGGTTCTCTATCCCAATCCATTCCAGCTGCTTTATGAAATCTCATACAGAATATTATAGTTTTGTTTTATGTGTGTGTGTTTTTTTGGAAAAGGAGAGAAATGGCAATCAGACCTCCAAGATACATTTGGGATAGGAAAAGAAAGGATAAGCAAAATCTGTCATTATTTTTAATATACTTAGGAGAATGTGTTTAGATGGGATGTTCAATATATATTGTGCCTTTGTCAGATACTGAAGCTTAGGTTTTACCTACATATCCATTTATATACCTACCTTGTCTTAAAGATCTCTATCTTGCCGTAGTAGAAGAGGTAAGACTGTCTGTAATTTTTCTATCTGTTGTCTGCATTTGTGTTTTTTCTGATTTATTAACTGGGACAATACAAGGAGACTCTGCCTATTATTCCTGGTGTTTGCCTGAGCTCCTGACAGCTTGGTGGAATTGAAACATCTTATTTAAAGCAAGTGAGGATCATTTTAAATATCAGCACTGACACTCAAGGACTCATTGCTAATGGACTGCACAATAACATTATGCAGAAAGGAAGGGAGTGGTTCCTCGACAACTTTGCTTTGCTTTGCTTTCTATGAGTAATTTTCCCTACTTCATGCCTTTGTCTCCATCTCCTGTTTTCTGCCATCTTATCTTCCTGAACCTTTAGACTTCATTCTATCTGTTGGTGACATAGGGAATTTAAGGATATCTTCTGAGATGAATGCAAGTTCTCACAGGCAGTCTGCATCCATCATGAATTTGATTACTTACCAAAAATAAGAAGTTCTCTCTTGTGTGCACTGTTCCCCTATCTTCTGGAGTACAAGCTGAATTTCTCAGACTCCCATCTGGCTTATTTGCTCCTACTACCTGGTTTATTTCCACACGACCACCCTTGGCATGTTAATTTGTTCCCCAGTAGTTCCTGCCTCTGGAACTGAATTCAGGAGCAGATTTCAGAAGCTTTGCCAGCTTAGATCTTTCATACACAGGGAAAAGAACATTATGAGAGTGGGTACCATTCAGGAGAGGGAAATGATTTTGAGATTTATACGGTTACTCATCTTTTGTGCCCTCTTAACTAAAGGTCTACAATACAAATTCCTGATTATATTAGTGCATTGGGGAAGTAATCATGTTGTGGAAACCTGATTTAGATAATCAGCAGTGACCCAAGGACAAGGGAGCCAATGGAATTAAATGCATAAGATATGTTTTAAGTGCTCATTGAAGTTAAAATTACATCTTGCAAAATTATATCTTACCATTGACCACCTAAATTTGAAGAGGAGGGAAACAGTATTTATAAAAAATCTGGTTATTTTACTTCACAGAAAGAGCAGTGAATCATTAAAAAGAGAAAATGAAAGACATCAGTGTGGTTTTGAGGCATTTGGAGTTTTTTATTTTATTTATTTTTTATTTATTTGATTTGTCAATCGCTTACAAGATAATAGGTATAAGTATATACATAGTTATGAATACATGAAATGGGTACATAAAAGAAAAATAAAAGAAACAATAGGACAGGGACAATAAGCACGTTGATGGCTTACTACATCTAACTCTTATTTTAGTGGAAAAAACACTGAAATTCATTAATAGTCTTCCCATTTCCTTCCTTTTCTTACTCTTTGGGGCTTTGTGCTGTTTTGGAGCTATAGTATTTCTAAGTGAAGGGTAGTTTTACAAATTATTTATATGTGTGTGTCACTTTACAAAATGTTTAAAGGCTAGGTCACATTGGCCGACGGATGCAAAACGTATGTAAAAAGGACACAGCAGATGAGAAAATGTTCCATCCATTGTTATCCGCTCTCAAAAGTGCCCCAAATTTGCATAAACAGAGTGGACAACAACGGAAAGGAACGGACGGGGGGAGGACGTAGCGAGGATGTTAAGCGGATGCTCAACGGAAGCCTAGCGGATGGAAGCGGATGGAAGCGGATGACACATCCGCAGGGCTTCCGGGGGAGCACAGTGAAGCGGACGCACAGCGGAAGGAGCGGATGCAGAGCAGATGCCTAGCGGATGACGCAGATGCATCACAGATGCCTAGCGGATGCCTAGCGGATGCAAAGCGTTCACTGCGCATGTGGGGAGGATGCATTGCGTCAGCCCCGCAGATATAAAAGGATGCAGCTTGCAAGCAGGTCACCATTCAGAGGAAATACCTGCTGCCAAACACATCTCCAGCCAACAACCATGGGGAAGAAGAGGAAGCCTGTGCCTACTCCTGCCAGCCCTGGCAAGAAGGACAGGACCACCATGCCACCCCCTGGCACAGACTCTGCTTCTGCTGGGGCTTCTGCTGCTGGGGCTGACTCTGCTGGTGCTGGTGCTTCTGCTGGTACTGCTCCTGGTGCTGGTGTTTCTGCTGGTGCTGCTCCTGGTGCTGGTGCTTCTGCTGGTGCTTACTCTGCTGATGCTGCTCCTGGTGCTGGTGCTTCTGCTGGTGCTAACTCTGCTGGAGCTGCTCCTGGTCCTGCTGGTGCTGCTGCTGCTTGTGCTACTGCTGGTGCTGCTGGTGCTCCTGGTGCTGCTGGTGCTGCTGGTCCTGCTGTGGTGCTGCTGCTGCTGGTGTGCTGGACCAGCCCCAAGAACCTCAAAGCCCTACTGATGAGGGCCCAGAAGGCCCTGCCAGAGGGAGGAAGAGGCATTCACGAGATAGGGAGAGGAGACAGTACTCCATTGAAGAGGAACATGAGGATGAGGTGCTCAAATGGCTGAGGGAGAACGAGTACCTCTGGTGGAAGGGACACAGGCTCTATCGAGACACCAAGCAGAAGCAGGCAGCTTGGAGAGAGAAGGCGGAGAGCCTGGGCTACACTTCGGAGGTCCTCCTCGGGTGGTGGAAGCACATGCACACCTTGTACGGGAAGCTGCACCTCAAGAAGTCTGGCCAGGCCGCGGTCAAGCTCACCGACCGGGAGACATATGTGATAGCCAAGTGCAGCTTCTTGGAGGGTGAGATCCGCCACCGAGGAGCAGCCCCTCTGTCTACCCTCACTCTCAGGCAGCCCACAGAGAGCCAGTCCTCTTCTGGCCAAGAGTCAGCTCCTGTGTCCAGGCAGGTATCTGTGGAGCGCCCCACGACAGAGAGCCCCCGACAGCTGCACTCCTCGTGGTGGAGCACGTGGAGGACCCCCTGATGCAGTTGGAGCAAGGAGAGGCCACTGCCACTAGAGACCAACCCACACCCACACCCAGCTCCACCTCCACAGAAAGCAGGCAGAAAGCCAGACCGGAGGCACAGAGCCACACTGTCCTGCTGGAGATCAGGGACACCATAAAAAGCAGCATAGATCTCCTCTCTCAGCTGGTACACTCCGACATACCATCCTCTAACAGAAAGCCCTTCCTCACCTACGTGAACCAGACCCTCATGGACATGTCCGAATCCCAATACCAGGTGATAAAGGAGAGGATCACCGGTCTTCTTCACCACCCTCCAGGCCCAGATGAACCTGCTCTGACCCAGTCCAGGTCTGTTCCTCCACCCCAGGTGATGTCACAGTCCTTCCAAGGCTTTCCACAGCCCCTCACCTGCCAAGGCTACGGCTACCAGGAGTTCCAGCAGCACAGGCAGCCCTTCCCAGTCCAGGCACTGGTACATTGCACACCACAGGTGCCACCGATGCCACCAATGCCACAGATGCCACAAATTCCACCCATGCCACTTATGCCACCGAGGCCACCGACACCACAGATGCCACCGACGCCTCACCTCCCTCACCTGCAGACAAGACAGCCCCACTACATTCCTCCTTCCTCCACCCCACAGGCAAGCCTGGCCTCAGAACATCTGTCATCAGTCTTGGGACTGACACCCCATGTCATAGAGGAAGGGGCTCTCAACATCACTGAGCCAGCTCTCTGAGAGCTTCCTCCACACACCATCCCCGGTTGTCCTCTTGGGGCCAGGCACCCCAATGGCACCTCAGACTAGCACTCCAGCCACTACCACCTCCACAGCACCTGGACCCTTCACACCATGGGCACGCCTCAGAGTGACTGAGAAGAGTGCCAGAGACTGGGTTGCTACCTGTTGACTTTATCTTTGCTTGGGACACATTACTTGGGTCATTTTGCTTTTACAGTTTGTTATTAATAAAGTTTATCTTTGCTTCACACACTTGGTTCAGTTCTTTTAGTAAATAAAGTCATGGTGGAAACTTTTAGAAATGGTTTAAGCCTTTGCTTGCTTGTGGGATGGGTAAGGATAGCAGTGGTATGGTCAGGGATACCTTTGGAATGGTAATAGCTGTGGGATGGGTAAGGATAGCAGTGGGATGGGCAGGGATACCTGTGGAATGGGTAATAGCTGTGGGATGGGTAAGGATAGCAGTGGGATGGGCAGGGATACCTGTGGGATGGGTAATAGCTGTGGGATGGGTTAGGATAGCAGTGGGATGGGCAGGGATACCTGTGGGATGGGTAATAGCTGTGGGATGGCTAAGGATAGCAGTGGGAGTGGGATAGATAAGCCTCCAGTGCAAGCATAGTGGGACTGTATGGTCCACTCTCCCAGGTGCCACACCTATGGCCCTTTATTATCAATGACAATTTTATAATTCATCAACACATTTCAACATAAACACAACTCTTTATTAAATGGCCTGTTCATTGTAGGGCCACTCAACAAACATGGCACAATCTCATCAGTGTGATGAGACAGGCTCAAGGAAGCATCCATTAACCATCTACCATCCTGTCTTGCCACTCCACTGGTCCAGCTGGGGAGTTGCACCAGTGTTTCAGGAGGTTGTGCTGCTTCTTCCCTTCACGTGAAGCTCTGTTGGGGCCTTGCACATCCACAGTGTCTATCAGGTTTCGCCCTTGCCTCCATTCACCAGGCTCCATGTCCCCATTGCCTTGTTGATGGTCCACAAGCCTGTTCTGCAAGACTGGGTAGCGGGTGCGCATGAGATTGTGCAGGATGCAGCAAGCTTCCACAATGTTCCTCACGGTATCTGGGCGATGCTGCATGGTAGTGAGAAGTACCTGGAACCTGTTGGCCAGGATGCCAAAGGCGTTCTCCACCACCTGCCTTGCCCTGGACAGCCTGTAGTTGAAGATCCTCCTTCATGGGTGAGGCATCTGGAAGTGTAGGGCTTCATGAGGTAGGTTCTGAGGGAGAAGACGTCATCCCCCACGATGAAGTAGGGCACATTTTGTGTGTCGTTGGGCAGGGGGTCTGGATCTGGGAAGCCCATGATGAGGTTGCTTTCCAGCCCCTCCTTGAGGTGACTGGCGTTGTATACCTGGGCATCTGAACATGACCCGTTGCCTGAAGCATCGATGTACATGAACTTGTAGTCAGCATCGACCATGGCGAAGAGGATGATGCTGAAGAAGTTGAAATAAGTGGACCCTGAGCTTTGCCGGCCACGTGCTTCCCATCTATGGCTCCAATGGTGTGGGGGAAGTTCCACTTCTGATACCACTGCTCTGCAACTTTCTTCCAGCCTTCTTCAGTGGAGGGGCACTGGAGGAGCTCCTCCAGGTATTCTTCGATGATGGCCTGCACCACTTCTCTGACCACAATGCTGATGGTGTTGTGTGGCACCCTCCAGGCATACTGTATGTTCCTGTATATGGTCCCTGAGGCCAGGTGGCACAGAGTGAGTGCCACTTTCAGGCAAGGGTACAGGCTGGGCCGGAAGTTGGTGTTTGTCTTGGTCAACCTGGGTTTCAACCGCTCCACAACTTCGTCAAACATGGCTGGCGGCATCCTCATGAAGTTCTGGAATGCACGAGTGTCTTCGTTCCTCAGCTCCACCATCAGCTTGTTATACAGTCTGGACTCGGCTCTTCTCGCGATCCATTTTCGGACCCAGACACTTCTTGGACACCTCCTTTTCTTCGTGTAGAACAGGTGAAAGAGCCTGTGGAGGGCTTCGCACTGTTGTAGAACGATGGCGGCTACCAATAGGAATGTGTGATGATCCATGGATGACTGGATGCTGTTGAAGAGCAAGAGCAAGATCAAGGCTGAAGAGGTCTGCACAGCAGGGCTGCTGGACTGAAAGTGAGATCCAGGTGATTTCTCCCCCTTTTTATAGGAAATATCATTTTTCCACTAGGTGTCCTTCTGCATCCTCTAGACATCCCGCAGACATCCTAAATATCCGAGATACGTCCCATATACAAACGTTTTTTCTGTTTTAATGCTTTATACGTGAGCTGCATCCGCTTTCATCCTTTCTACGTCCGTGCTACTAACGCTGCGTGTCCATTCTGCATCCGTTTCGCTTCCTCCCTATGTCCATTTTCCTCTGGAGCGGATTTGAGTTGCGCGGATGCACAGCGGGTGCCTAGCGGATATAGCGGATGCGTAACGGATGATGACGGAGGTATAACGGATATTCCCCGTGTGCATAGCAGATGTAGAATGGATGCGTTGGATACTTCATCCGCTCAAAAAGTTTTGTGCAGCTCAAAACTTTTTGAGCAGATGAAATCTCAGTAAACGGATGCTGGACAGATAGAGAGGATGAAAAACGGAGGCAGTGAGTACAGAACGGATGTATCACGTTAAACAATGGATGGCAAGTATTTCTCTCCGTTTTACATCTTCTTTTTATCCGTTGGTGCAGTGTGACATGGGCTTTAAGAGCAGAGTATTCACTGAGGCTTTGGGGGAGGAGCAATATAAAGACTTTTATGCAGAGCAGTAATACGAAGCTAATTCAATAAGCACTAAATCCAACACTGAAACCTTGTGTTCTTTTGCTCTGTAAAGTTGAGAAGTATAATTTATCTTGTATTTTCAAGAACATCCAAAACCTCAGGATATCATGGCAT
Source organism: Laticauda colubrina (assembly GCA_015471245.1). NCBI lineage: Eukaryota > Metazoa > Chordata > Lepidosauria > Squamata > Elapidae > Laticauda > Laticauda colubrina. The sequence continues at coordinate 18,150,545 of BLBF01000033.1, forward strand.
TCCCAAAGAATCCTAGAGCACAATACATGACTTATTCACACAGGAAAGTGTATAATTTCACTGTATTTTCTTTTCTCCACTTGTGTCTCAGCTGGGATATTGACAACCAAGCTGGGTTATTTTTTTTTATGATTTATTTATTTTCTCTTTTGCTCCCCCCTCCTTTTTGCTTAATGAAGAACAGTACTGGAGGTGGGAAATATTTCAGAACTTCCTTTTGCTTTATTTGGAGCCATTAAAGAGTTTCACTTGTAGGCAACACTGACAAGCTTTAAAAATCTGTTTGTTATATTGTCAAAAGTGCCCAGAAGTATGCTTCTGCCAATGGCTATTCTCGCTTGTTATTCTGATTGCAAAAAAATTCCATTCATCTAATGTAAAGGGACGTAAGTTGCTGGTATCTGGGGTGTCTTTCTCAAAAGCTTCCATTGTCTCTTATACCATGAATGGGTGTCCATTATCAACTTGTGCAAACAACTTCTGACTGGTCAGAATGATGATTGGGTGTAGAGGTCATCCTACGTTCCCAATTTACAGGCTGATCTTTGTGGTTGACAGCATATTAGGCCAGTGTGATGAATTAGAATGGCCTAATTCCCTATTCATATACCACACCCGAAAAAAGTGAGGAAATTATGTTGACAATGGAATCCCTTCCACTTCAGAGTCTCCTGTCCTTATCTTTGCTTTTCCTATCTGCTTTGTTCTTATGACAGGGGGCCACAATCTGTTGGCCACAACCCACTACTAGGCCATGACCTATTTGCGTGCCCTATGAAGCTGCGTGGATGTGCCTGACCCTCACACAAAACCATCCCCTCTTCCTCCCCCTGCCTCCTCCCCCCCCACCCCCCGCCAAGCCACCAACTTTGAAAGATTGGGAATATTGTCTTAAGAGACTGCAATGTGCTATTTGTGGTCTCATCCATTAACATGGGATTCTCATCTACAGGAAAAGAGAGTCAAGGACAGCACTGGGGAGCTTCCAGATGCATATTTCCTCTACCCATGTTCAGAGTGGCAACATGGTGTTGGCAGGAACGATTAAGTATTGCTAGAGCTTTTACTTGTAGCCTGTAAGAAATTGAAGCACCACTATAAGAAATTATTGCTTCCTCCAACAGGCTATTAAAAATAAAACCCAAAGCTAGCCTGGGATGAGAACAAAAGTTAGGTTAAGATTTATTATTTATTTATTTATTGCCAACTCCCCAAGGGCTCCCAGTGGTTTACATCTTCTTACATAATCGATTAAAAAAAAAAACACATGCAACCATTAAAGGGGCAAACCATTGATTCATGGGCACACACAAATGTACATCATTCTCTATCCCAGCAACATTCTATAAATTAGAATGCTGTATCTGTTTTATCTGCCCTCTGTAAATGACACAAAAGAAGATGCTATCTGGTTTTCTAGGAGAAGGCTATTTCCAAAGGGAGGGGGAAAAGTTTGAAAAATATTGCCTCCTGACCCCCTGTCACCCCGAATCCCCTGAGGTTTTATGTGATAACTAGGTCCTGAAAGTGCAATAATAAAGGGAATGACTGACTGAAGCATTGACAGTATATTGAATAAAGGCATCAACACTAACAAAGTAATCTATCACATTATTTTTGGAAACAAGTTCCACAAGTTCTGTTTACCAAACAGAATTTATTTTATTTCACTACACCACTGTTGCTGCAGACTTATGATGTACAGTAGGGCTAAGTCCTCAGCTGTGGAGAGGCTATGCTTTTACCCTTGGGGTGGGGGGAAGTTGCAAGTGGGCTTGAAGGTTTCCTCCTTCCTAGAATGAGAGTATCGGAAATCAGTTCTGCAGGTCTGGAAATATGAGGGAGACCTTGAGAGAATCCCCTTTCCTTGGCAATGAAAGTGTACTGAAGTCTTTGTCTTATTCTGAATCCTGGTGAAAGAATAACTCCAAGGAAATTGCTTGGTAGGAGCCTATGAACCAAGCCTAGCTGGAATAATCTACATTCAGACAAACAATTCAGCTTCTAAAATGATGCTGGATTTGGGGGGTGAAGGGGAGGGGGAATAAGGGATTGTTTTTTCTGAAGGTCTGGTTGGGGTGGGTTGGAGGAATATTGGAGGAGCTTGAATATTCAGAATAATGCAGCATAAATTCAGGACCAGAAAAGTAAACACAGATGACTGAGACTTCATTAAAGGCCCTGTCCCACTGCACTTACGGATGCAAAGAGGATGTAAAACATTAAAAAAAGCTTGCCATCCGTTGGAAACTGCTATGCATCCGTTGTGTACTCACTGCATACGTGTTTCATACGCTCTATCCGTCGAGCATCCGTCCACTGCAATTTCATTCACACAAGAAGTTTTGAGCTGCACAAAACTTAGTGAACAGATGAACTTTCCGCCGCGTACGATGTACATCCGCGACATATCTGGGCAACAAACGTTCCATGTCCGTTATCATCCGTTAAACATCTGCTGTATCCTCTCTGCATCCTCTGGCCATCCCCTCAACTCACATCCGCTGCAGCTGAAAACGGAAAGAGGGAAGAAACAAAAGGTACATGGAATGTCTACACAGCGTTAGTAGCACGGAAATAGAAAGGATGTAAGCGTATACATTTCGTATATAAAGTATTCAAAACAGACAAAACGTTTGTATCTGGGCTGTATCTCATATATTTAGGATATCTGGAGTATGTCTAGGGTATGTAGAAGTACACCTAGCGGACAACCGATATTTTCTATGAAAAGGGGGAGAAAATCATCTGGATCTCAGTATGAGTCCAGCAGCCATGGTGTACAGATCTCTTCACCCTTGGTCTTGGTCTTCAACATCATCAATTGTTCTCCACCATGGATGACGACACAGTCCGTATGATAGCTGCGCTCATTCATCACCAGAACCAAAACCTGTTCAGACTGTTTCAAGTTTTACACAGAAGGAGAAGAAGGAGACGTCCAAGAGCTGTGTGGGTCCAAGGAAGGATCATGAGAAGAATGGAGTTTGGACTGTATGACCAGTTGATGGTGGAGCTGAGGAATGAAGACCCTCGTGCATTCCATCACTTCTTGGCCACCAGCCATGTTTGATGAACTTGTAGAGCGTCTGAGACCCAGGTTGACCAAGCCTAGCACCAACTTCCATCCCAACCTGGACCCTGGACTGAAGGTGACACTGACTCTGCGTCACCTGGCCTCTGGAACCACATACAGAAACATGCAGTATGCATGGAGGGTACCACACAACAACATCAGCAAAGTGGTCAGAGAAGTGGTACAGGCCATCGTTGAAGAATACGTGGAGGAGCTCCTCAGGTGCCCCACCACTGAACAAGGCTGGAGAAAACTTGCAGAAGAGTGGTATCAGAGGTGGAACTTTCCCCACACCACTGGAGCCATAGATGGGAAGCACGTGGCCTGCAAAGCTCCAGCCAACTCAGGGTCCACTTATTACAACTATAAGGGCTTCTTCAGTATCATTCTCTTTGCCATGGTTGATGCTGACTACAAGTTCATCTACATCGATGCTTCAGGTAACAGGTCAGATTCAGATGGCCAGGTATACAACGCAAGTGACCTCAAGGATGGGCTGGAACGCAACCTCATCATGGGTTTTCCAGGTCCAGATCCCCTACTCAATGACACACAAAATGTGCCCAACTTCATTGTTGGTGATGACGCGTTCTCCCTCAGAACCTACCTCATGAAGCCATACAGTTCAAGATACCTCACCCATGAAGAGAGGATCTTTAACTACAGGCTGTCCAGGGCAAGACGGGTGGTGGAGAATGCCTTTGGCATCCTGGCCAACAGGTTCCAGATACTTTTCACCACCATGCAGCATGACCCAGAGACTGTGAGGAGCATTGTGGAAGCTTGCTGCATCCTTGCTACCCAGTGTGTCAGAACATACTTGTTGACCGTCAACAAGGGAATGGGGACATGGAGCCTGGTGAATGGAGGCAAGGACGAAACCTGATAGACACTGTGGATGTACAAGGCCCCAACAGAGCTTCATGTGAAAGGAAGAAGCAGCACAACCTACTGAGACACTGGTGCAACTCCCCAGCTGGAGCAGTGGAGTGGCAAGACTGGATGATAGATGGTTAATGGATGCTTCCTTGAGCCTGTCTCATAACACTGATGAAATTGTGCCATGTATGTTGAGTGGCCCTACAATGAATAGGGCATTAATAAAGAGCTTTGTTTATTTTAAAATGTGTTCATCAATGAATAAATTGTTATTGATAAAAAGGTCCATATGTATGGCACCTGGGAGAGTGGACCATACAGTCCCACTATGGTTGCACTGGAGGTTTATCTCTCCCACAACTATCCTTATCTATCCCACAAGCATGCAAAGGCTTAACCATTTGTTAAAAGTTTTCACCAACACTTTATGAAGTAAAAAAAGTGAACCAAGTAAACTAAGTGTCTTAAGCAAAGATAACCATTATTAACTTTCTTAGGTAAACTTTATGACTTTATTAAATAAGCAAAATGAACCAAGTAAACTGTATAAAGTGTCTTAAGCAAAGATAACCTTTATTAACTTTCTTAAGTAAACTTTATGACTTTATTAAATAAGCAAAATGAACCAAGTAAAGTGTCTCAAGCAAAGATAAACTTAACAAGTAAACAACTCAGTCTCTGACACTATTCTCAGTCACTCTGAGTCATGTCCATGGTCTCAGCTGTTAAGCGGGCAGGGACTGTGGAGGTGGCTGTGGCTTGAGTGCTGGTCTGAGGCACCATTGGGGTGCTTGGCCCCGAGGGTACAACAGGTGGTGGTGTGTTCAGGAAGCTATCCGAGAGCTGACTCAGTCCCATGAGGTTGAGAGGCCCTTCATCAAGGACTTGAGATGTCAGGCCCAATACTGATGACAGATTGTCCGTTGACGGGCTTGGCTGTGGGGTGGATGAAGGAGGAGTGTAGTGGGGCTGTCTGATCTGTAGCTGGGTGAGGACTGGTGTCTGTGGCGTCCCATGAACCTGGGCCTGGACTGGGAAGTCTGCTTGTGCTGTGGGAAGTCCTGGTAGTCGTAACCTTGGTAGGTGAGGGACTGTTGAAAGCCGTGGAAGGGCTGTGACATCGCCTGGGGTGGAGGAGCAGACCTGGACTGGGTAGGAGCAGCTTCGCTGGGCCTTGACGGTTGTGCAGAAGTGCTGTGATCTTCTGCTTCATCACCTGGTACTGGGCCTCGGGCAGGTCCCTCAGGGCCTAGCTCACGTAGGTGATGAAGGTGTTCCGGCCCGAGGATGCTCTGTCAAAGTGGACCATCTGGAGAGAAGTTCTGTGCTGGTCTTCATTGTGTCTCTGATCTCCAACAGCACACTGTGGTCCTGGCCCTCCAGTCTGACTCTCTGCCTGCATCCTCTGAAGCTGGGGGTGGGGGTGGGTTGGCCTCTGGTGGCTGCTGCTTCTTCATCCATTTGTGACAGCAGGGCATCATCCTCCACGGGATCCTCCAAGTCTGCTGGCATGGGGAGTGCAGCTGTCGGGGGGGGGGGTCTCTGCTGTGGGGCCTTCTGAAGACACCTGCCTGGACAGGGTAGCTGGCTCCTGGTTGGAAGAGGACTGGCTGTCTGTTGGCTGTCTGAGGGAGAGGGGTCTCAGAGGGGCTGCTCCTCAGTGGCGGATCTCACCCTCCAGGAAACTGCACTTGGCCATGACGTCATCTCCCGGTCAGTGAGCTTGACAGTGGCCTGCCCGGACTTCTTGAGGTGTAGCTTGCCATACCAGGTGTGCATGTGCTTCCACCATCCAAGGAGTACTTCTGCAGTGTACCCCAGGCTCTCTGCCTTGTCTCCAAGCTGCCTGCCTCTTCTTGGTGTCCCGATACAGTCTGTGGCCCTTTCTCCAGAGGTACTCGTTCTCCCTCAGCCATTCCAGCACCTCATCCTCATGCTCCTCGGAAAGGGTGTACTGTTTCCTCTCTCCCTTCTCCTTCCCTTGCCTCTTCCTCCCTCTGGCAGGGGCTTCAGCAGGGCCTTCAGGGGCTTGAGCAGCAGGGCCTTCAGGGGCTTGAGCAGCAGGGCCTTCAGCAGCAGGGCTTTGAGGGCCTTGGGGCTGGCCCACCACAGCAGCAGCAGCAGCAGCAGCTTCAGAGTCACTGCCAGGGGGTGGGATGCTGGTTCTGCCCTTCTTCACCTTGCCAGGGCTTGAACGAGTAGGCACGGGCTTCCTCTTCTTGCCTGACTGACGAACCATGGTGTTGCTGCAAGATGTATGTGGCAGCATGTCTTTCCCCTGTATACTGACTGCGTGCATGCTGCATCCTTTTATATCTGCGGAGCTAACACAATTCATACTCCCTGCATGCGAAGTGACGCTTTGCATCCGATATACATCTGCGCGGCATCTCCTCTGTTTCCTATAGGCGTCCATGATGCATCCTCTTCATCCGCTATGCATCCGCCCCTTCCGCTATGTGTCCACTTTGAAATTCTCCCCCGGAACCCCTTCGGAGGTATCATCTGCTTCCATCCGCTTTCATTTGTTAGGCTTCCTATGAACATCCATTTAACATCCCCGCTACATACTACCCACATCCATTCTTTTCCGTTCTGTTTATGCAAATTTTTGCCATTTTTTGGAGCGGATGACAACGGATGGAGACACCCCTGAAATTTTGCTCGTCCACTGTGTCCTTTATGCATACGTTTTGCGTCCGTCGGCCAGTGGGACCGGGCCTTTAACTTCTTTATAAGCACAAGTAAATTTTACAATACCAGTGGTAGATTTCTCCAACATGGAGCAAACTCAAACAGAAGCAGATATGTTACAGGTTCAGATCAGAACAGAGCTCTAGTTTTTAGCAAGCAAGTTAGTTTCTCTTTCACTTTAGAGTTGAGCACAGAACAGAGATAGACCACGCCCAGATTCTCTCTTTAAGTTACAGCCCTCAGTTCAGCTCTCATTGGCTGACCTTGTTACTAATCTCTATTCCAGTTCATGAATATACTCTGACAGGGCAGGATTCTACAATAATGGGCAAATCTGCCAAGGAGAATTAATACTCACTATAAGGAAAGGGAGCAGCAATTTGGTATCTTTGGTAGCTTCTAGCGCAGCTGCTCCTAACCCTATGACCAGTGAGTCTTGAGATCTGTATATAATAAGATCTTGACTTATCCATAACTAGTAACTGATGAACATGTGCATATAACATAAATGGCCAAGATTAAGATAAGTGAAGACAGGATTTCTTCTCAGAAATCTATTCTCCACTTTTGGTGCTTCGGCAGCCCCAGGGAAGGTGATGATTCCTTCTTTGAAATTCTGACAAGAAGATATCTGAGGTAGCTCATTGAGAAAATATTTGTGGCTGAAGAATTAGAGGTTTCTCCCCTAATTAGGAGACTAGCAGCATTTTTTCCAACTAACAGATTTTATTAAACCGGTATAAACTTTTACTACATCACATGAAACTTTATGCCTTTTACTAACATTTGTTCATCATAAAAGATGTTGCAAGATTCCTGATTTTTTGCACCATAAACTGATAGGCTCTCTTCTTACAGTGTTGGGGTATTAAAAATATCCTCTCTTTATAAAAGATGTTACAAGATTCCTGATTTTTTGCACCATAAACTGATAGGCTCTTTTCTTACAGTGTTGGGGTATTAAAAATATCCTCTCTTTAGTCCCTTGATTTCATTCCTGAGATTGTGGTTGGTTCCTTCAGCTCTTGTAGTTCGGCATTTCAACTTCTATTCCTGGGAAGTGGATTAGGTACAGCCCAGGAGTTCATGTCTATCATGGCAAACAGGGTCCTGTCCCAGGGCATAACTGACTCAATTTACACAATTTTTACCCTTCAACAGTTGGTTTATGATCTGAAATTAAAGGTTGCTTTTTTTTTTGCTCCTTTGTCATGATCCAGTCATTTTCTGATCATTCTGAGGTGAACTGACACTTCCAATATCTTCAAGGAGGAAAGATCAATTAGAATAATCCACTTCACGCACCTTAGGGATCTGGTTGATTTCCAACAAGCAGTTGAGGAGTTAATAAAATGATCTGGCAAGCAATTCGACAGCATTTATTATGAATTACTTAAATGCTGCATTGGCCAGGATGCTGGATGTTATAAATAATGATGATGTTCAGTTTTCTATCCCTATCCTGGCTTAAGAGGTCTGGAGGCTGGCAGAAGCTGGATCTATGATAATGTGATAATATGATATATGATAAAGTTGAATGCTAAAAGTTGTTCAGAAATTGTCTGGTTCCTTGGAAATTGAATTTCCTTCAGATGGGATTGCAGTGCTCCAGAATACACTGTTCTGAAAGGAAGAAATCCTAGATCTAAAGCCCATGTCACACTTCACCAACGGATGCAAAGAGGATGTAAAACGGACAAAAAAGCTTGCCATCCGTTGGTTAACGCGATGTATCCGTTCTGTACTCACTGCCTCTGTTTTGCTTCGTCTCTATCCGTCCAGCATCCGTTTATGAACGTTTCATCCGCTCAGAAAGTTTTGAGCTGCTCAAAACTTTTGCACGGAAAATGTATCTAATTCGTCCATTCTGCATCTGCTACGCATCTGCTAGGCATCCGTTCTGCATCCGTTACGCATCCGCTATATCCGCGAGGCATCCGTTCCGCATCCGCGCAACTCGCATCTGCTCGGACGCAGGGAGGAAGCGGAATGGACTCGGAAAGGATGCAGAACAGATGCCTAGTGGATGAAGCACGGAAACAAAGCATTTAAAACGAAAAAAACGTTCACAGAGGGGACCTATCTCGGATATTAAGGATGTCTAGAGGATGCCTAGAGGATGCCTAGAGGATGCCTAGAGGATGCAAAGGGACACCTATACTGCCTATAAAAAGGGGGAGCAACACACCTGGATCTCACTTTCAGACCAGCAGACCAGCTGTGCAGACCTCTGCAGCCTTCATCTGACTCTTGCTCTTCCACAGCATCTAGTCATGTCAACCGTGGATCGTAAAACAGTCCTTTTGGCAGCCACCATCCTTCTGCAACAGTGCGAAGCCATCTACAGGTTCTGTGAACTCTACTACGGGAAGAAAAAGAAGCAGCCAAGAAGCGTCTGGGTACGAAGATGGATCAGGAGAAGAGCAGAGTACGGATTGTACAACAAGCTGATGGTGGAGCTCAGGAACGAAGACACTCGGGCATTCCAGAACTTCATGAGAATGCCTCCAGCCATGTTTGACGAAGTTGTGCAGCGCCTGACACCCAGGTTGACCAAGGCAAACACCAACTTCCCACCCAGCCTGGACCCTGGGCTCAAGGTGGCACTCATTCTGTGCTACCTGGCCTCAGGGACCACCTACAGGAGCATGAAGTACGGCTGGAGGGTGCCACACAACACCATCAGCATTGTGGTCAGAGAAGTGGTGCAGGCCATCATCGAAGAATACCTGGAGGAGCTCCTCCAGTGCCCCTCCACTGAAGAAGGATGAAAGAAAGTTGCAGAGCAGTGGTATCAGAGGTGGAACTTCCCCCACACCATTGGAGCCATAGAGGGCAAGCACGTGGCCTGCAAAGCACCACCCAAGTCGGGCTCCACTTATTTCAACTACAAGGGCTTCTTCAGCATCGTCCTCTTCGCCATGGTCGATGCTGACTACAAGTTCATGTACATCGATGCTTCAGGCAATGACTCATGTTCAGATGCCCAGGTATACAATGCCAGTGACCTCAAGGAGGGGCTGGAAGGCAACCTCATAATGGGCTTCCCAGATCCAGACCCCTTGCCCAACGACACGCAAGATGTGCCCTACTTCATCGTTGGTGATGACGCCTTCTCCCTCAGAACCTACCTCATGAAGCCCTACACTTCCAGACTCCTCACCCGTGAAGAGAGGATCTTCAACTACAGGCTGTCCAGGGCAAGGCGGGTGGTGGAGAACGCCTTTGGCATCCTGGCCAACAGGTTCCAGGTACTTCTCACCACCATACAGCATTGCCCAGAGACCATGAGGAGGATCGTGGAAGCTTGCTGCATCCTGCACAATCTCATGCGCACCCACTATCCAGTCTTGCAGAACAGGCTCATGGACCTCCAACAAGGCAATGGGGACATGGAGCCTGGGGAATGGAGGCAAGGGCGAAACCTGATAGACACTCAGGATGTGCAAAGCCCCAACAGAGCCTCACGTGAAGGGAAGAAGCAGCGCAACCTCCTGAGACACTGGTGCAACTCCCCAGCTGGAGCGGTGGAGTGGCCAGACAGGATGATAGATGATTAATGGGTGCTTCCTTCAGCCTATCTCATCACACTGATGAGATTGTGCCATGTATGTTGGGTGGGCCTACAATGAACAGGGCGTTTAATAAAGAGTTGTGTTTGTGTTGACATGTGTGGATGATTATTACATTGTTATTGATAATAAAGGGCCATAGGTGTGGCACCTGGGAGGGTGGACCATACAGTCCCACTATGCTTACACTGGAGGTTTATCTATCCCCACAGCTATTACCCATCCCAAAGGTACCTTGCCCACCCCACTGCTATCTTAACCCATCCCACAAGCATGCAAAGGCTTAAACCAATTCTAAAAGTTTCCACCAAGACTTTATTAAAAAAAAGAAATGAAGCAAGTGTGTGAATCAAAGATAAACTTTATTGAACAACAAGCTGTAAAAGAAAAATGACCCAAGTCAAGTGTCCATATAAAGTCCACACCCAGTCTCTGGCAGTCTTCACGGTCACTCGGAGGCGTGCCCAGTCTCAGGGGTGAAGGGTCCAGGTGCTGTGGAGGTGGTTGCTGCTGCAGTGCTGCTCTGAAGCACCACTGGGGTGCCTGGCCCCGAGAGGACAACAGGTGACGGTGTGTTGAGAAAGCTCTCCGACAGCTGGCTCAGACCCGCGATGCTGAGAGGTCCTTTCTCCATGCCATGGGGTGTCAGCCCCAGTACTGATGACAGATGTACTGAGGCCGGGCTTGGCTGTGGGGTGGAGGAAGGAGTAGTGTAGTGGGGCTATCTGGTCTGCAGCTGGGTGAGGACTGGCGTGGGTGGCATCGCTGTCGTCGGTGGCATCATTGGCGTGGGTGGCATTGGTGGCATCAGTGGAACCGGTGGCAACGGTGTCACCCGATGACTCTGTGCCTGGACTGGGAAGGGCTGCTGCCTGTGCTGCTGGACCTCCTGGTAGCCGTAGCCCTGGTAGGTGAGGGCCTGTGGGAAGCCTTGGAATGGGAGGGACATCACCTGGGGTGGAGGAGCAGACCTGGACTGGGTGGGAGCAGGTTCCTCTGGATCTGGAGGGTTGTGAAGCAGCTCGGTGATCCGGTCCTTCACCACCTGGTACTGTGGATCCTCCATATTCCTGAGGGCCTGGTTGACATAGGTGAGGAAGGGCTTGCGGTTGGAGGATGAGGAGTTGGTGTGGACCAGCTGAGAGAGGAGATCTATGCTGGTGCGGATGGTGTCCCTGATCTCCAGCAGGACAGTGTGGCTCTGCCCGTCCTGCTGTCTGGCTCTCTGCCTTTCTGTGGAGGTGGAGCTGGGGGGGGGGTTGGATGCGGCTACGGCTGTGGTGGACGCAACGTCTCCTTTTTCCCACTACACCAGGGAGTCCTCCACGCACTCCACCACAGTTACAACACCTGTCCGCGGGTTCTCCGCCGTAGCACACTCCACAGAAACCTGCCTGGAGACAGGGACTGACTCTCGGCCGGAAGAGGACTGGCTCTCAGCAGGCTACCAGAGATAGAGGGTAGTGAGAGGGGCTGCTGGTGCTCCTCGGTGGCGGATCTCACCCTCCAGGAAGCTGCACCTGGCCATGACATAAGTCTCTCTGTCCGTCAGCTTAACTGTGGCCTGGCCAGATTTCTTGAGGTGCAGCTTCCCGTACCAGGTGTGCATGTGCTTCCACCAGCCAAGGAGCACCTCCGAAGTGTAACCCATACTCTCCGCCCTCTCTCTTCAAGCAGCCTGCTTCCTTTTGGTGTCCCTGTATAGCCGGTGTCCCTTCCGCCACAGATAGTCATTCTCTCTCAGCCACTCCAGCACCTACTCCTCGTGCGCCTACTCAATATAGTATTGCCTCCTCTCCCGTTGTCGCATACGCCTCTTCCTCCCTTTGGCAGGACCAGATGGGCCCTCATCAGAGGGGCTCCCAGGTAGTAGGGGCTGCTCCTCCACACCACAACCACCACCACCAGCAGCAGGATCATCATCATCATCATCATCATCATCATCATCATCACCAGCAGGATCATAATCATCATCATCAGCAGCAGCAGCAGCAGCACCAGCAGAATCATCATCAGCAGCAGCAGCCGCAGCACCAGCAGCAGCACCAGTAGCACCAGCAGCAGCAGCAGCAGCACCAGCAGGACCAGGAGCACGAGCAGGACAAGCAGGACGAGCAAGACCAGGAGCACAAGCAGTACAAGCAGTACGAGCAAGTCCAGGAGCACGAGCAGGACGAGCAGGATGAGCAGGACCAGGAGCAGCTTCAGCAGAGTAAGCACCAGCAGAAGCACCACCGCCAGGAGCAACTTCAGCAGAACCTCCAGCACCAGAAAAGCAAGCCCGAGCAGCAGAAGCCCCAGCAGAAGCAGAGTCAGGGACAGGGGGCGGGAGAGTGGCCCTGTCCCTCTTGCCAGGGATGGTGGCAGGTTGCTGAGGCTTTCGCTTCTTCCCCATGGTTGTGGGGTTGCTGGCTGTCAGGGAGGCTGGCAGGAACCAAGGCTGGCAGGAACCAAGGCTGGCAGGAAGGCTGGCACCAAGGCTGGCAGGCAGGCAGGCACCAAGGCTGGCAGCCAGGCTGGCAGGAAGCCTGGCAGGAAGGTAGGCAGGCAGGCCCCAAGGCTGGCAAGCAGGCTGGCTGGCAGGGAGGCTGGCAGGCAGGCTGGCAGCAAGGCTGGCCGCCAGGCAGAGAGCAAGGCTGGCAGGGAGGCTGGCCAGCAGGCTTGGAGGCAGGCTGTGCAGGAAGGCTGGCAGCAAGGCTTGCAGGCAGGCATGCAGGCAGGGCAGGCAAGGACTCGATGTATCCAGCAGCAGGTCTTTCCTCCGAATGCTGGCCACATGCGAGCTGCTTCCCTTTATATCCAGGGGGCTTACGTAATACTCCCCCCCCGCATGCGCAATTAATGCTCGGCATCTGTTCGGCTTCCACTCGGCATCCGCTTTGTCCGCTGTGCATCCGCTGTGCATCCGCTGTGCATCCGCTGTGCATCCGCTGTGCATCCGCTGTATCCGTTCCGCGTCCGCTTTGCTGAGGTCTCCCAGAAGCCTAGTGGATGTGCCATCCGCTCCCATCTGCTTCCATCCGCTGGGCTTCCATTCCGCATCCGCTTTCCATTCACCCTGCGTCCTCCCTGCGTCCGTTCCTTTCCGTGTTATCCGCTCCGGTTATGCAAATTTTTGCCCCTTTTGAGAGCGGATAACAATGGATGGAACATTTTGCTCATCCGTTGTGTCCTTTTTACATACGTTTTGCATCCGTTGGGCAGTGTGACAGAGCCTTAAGAGAATTCCTGGAATCATAGTTCTAGCAGCAGCAGTAACCTATGATTGTGAGAACTTTTGCCCAGCTTCAACTGATGCATTATTCCTGGAACTTGATCTGCAGCCCATAGTCATTCACTCTTTCATCATGTTATGTAAGGACCACTGCAGTGCCCTCTACTTCAAGCTGGCTCTGAAAACTGTTCAAAAATTTCAAGTGGTTCATAATGTAGAGGGCTGTGGCCTCCCCAGCAAAAACCCACTGAGCAAGAGGAGATCCTTCTTCAATGGCTGAATAGTGGTTCAGTATAAGTTCCTCGTACAATTTAAAAAGCTGATTATAACCTACAAAACCCTTTGTGGCTTGGGTCCTAGTTACCTTGGAGACTGTCTGCTTCAAATAGAATCTGGCTACCCTACAAATTTGTGTCAGCAAAATATGCTGTCTGTTCTCCACCTCTGTAGAATTAAAGAGAGGAGGAGGGGTTGTCAGAAAATGTGCCAGTTCTGTTTCTGCACCAGTGAGATGGTTTACCCTGCCTCCAAGCAGTGGAGGATTCAGATAATTTAACAACCACTTCTCTGCCCTAATGACAGGCTTGGTGGGTGTGACTGGGTGGGCATGGCCAGGGTGGGTGTGGACAGAGACCATGACCGCAGTCAGCCTCCTGCAGCACTCTGCCATCCAAAACAGGGCACGGGAGTTAATTACAGAATGTGATTTGCTTTGTGACATCCAGATCCAGTGAGCAAGAGGTGTGAACTGCACAGAAAATATACTTTTGTTTGGTTATGAAGAAATATCACCAAAGTCAGATATACACTAACTGTAGACTGACTTTTAGCTACACACCTCCCCAGTAAACAGCAAATTTTGAAGCCCCAGGTAAAGAGGTTGAGTAACCACAGTTTGCATGTTGAAGGTTCCTAAAGGAATGCTGGGAAACTATATTTTAAAGAACATTTGAGGGAGGGGTGCAGAATAGCCCTTCTCTGCCTGAGGCAGTAGAGACCCGGCACCAGTCAAAACACTTTTTGTGAAGCAACTGATCAACACTGACAGGGTAAACTAATAGTATATGAAACTAAGAGCAAACTCCACTCCCTTCTAGTACTGATGGTGTTACCTAGTTTGGTAATGAAACATCTGCAAGAAAACCATCAAGCTCAGAGAGCACCAAGGACCCCACAGTTCAACCCTGAGCTACAAATATTCTCTTCCATCGATAAACACTTTTAGTTAGAGGGACTCAAGGCCTACGTTAAATGAGATGGCTCCCAGTGGATTTTGTTCGAAATTTTGATATGATTTCTGTAAATAAGGAATGTAGAATTATAGTGGCTCATCCTTCATACATAAATAAAAAATACAAAGGTAAGGAATAAACAAATAAAAAAACAGATTTGAAAAAGGAAAAGGCTCAGGGAAGAAAAAGCCTCCAAGCTAAAGATAATCTTTTTTGTCAATCAAGTAAATAAATAAAATTGAACAGTCTTCTTTCACTGGATTTTTGCATTTAAGATATTAGGGGTTACTTCTATTCCATTTTTCTTGCTGTATTATTTTACTCAAAATTTAAAATGGTCTTTATGTATAGAAAGCAGCCTAGAGTTATATGACTGGGGTGTCATTGAAAGGATCTAAAATATACAAATTAAATTGTAGCATAAGATGAGAAGTACATTTGTGAATTATGACAAACACGTAGAAGCAGAACCTGCCATTTTAAAAAAATGATATTACTTGATTTACTGCTATTTATTGATTTGGAGATTACAATAAATTATGGATATTTTTAGAAACCAAGACATTACTATTTACTTTCATGAAGGAAGAACACAAAGACTTTTTAAAATGTAGCTATAAGTTGCAATACATGAAAGAAAGAAAAAATAAAGAACAGAAAATGTTTTTTTTCTGGGGGGAGACAGTTTATTATGGTGCTTTGAAGATACCAGGATAGAAACCAGGAGGCTGTGAGTTCTAATTCTCCTCAGGCATGTAGCCAGCTTGGTGATAGAATAGAATTCTTTATTGGCCAAGTGTGATTGGACACACAAGGAATTTGTCTTGGTGAAAATACTCTCAGTATGCATAAAGAAAAGATACATTTATTAAGAATCAAGAATCATAACGTACAACACATAATGATAGTCATAGGGTACAATCAACAATCAAATCATACTAGGAAACAGTCAAGTGGGAAGGGATGGGTGATAAGGAGTGGTTAGAAGATTAACAGAAACAGTAGTGTACACTTTGTAAATAGTTAAACAGTGTTGAGGGAATTATTTGTTTAGCAGAGTGATGGCTTTCAGGAAAAAACTGTTCTTGACTCTTTTTGACTTGTGTAGTATACAGGTCCTTGATTGAAGGAAGGTGGGTAGTAATTGTTTTTTCTGCAGTCCTAATTATCCTCTGAAGTCTGGGTCTGTCCTGTTGGGTTGCAGAACCAAACCAGACAGTTATAGAGGTGCAGATTGGTCAACTTGGGTCAACTGCTGTCTCTCAGACCTAGAAAAAAGGTAATGGCAAACCACTTCCCAAAACCTTACCAAGGAAACTGTAAGTACACACACACACACAAAAAGAAACACCACCCTGGAATGAAAGGCATAACATAAATGTAAAGGAATTTGTAAGTTAAATTTGGTAAAATACATCTTTTGGAATGGAGTAAATTATTTAAATTCTGATTTGAAATTCTATAGCCAGGTATAGTGCTGGTAGTATTGAGTAACATAAGAATGTAAAAATAAAGGATTCCATGTCAGGATGGAAAGGTCTTAGCTATAGACCAGAGGTTACCAAACGTGGCAACTTTAAGATTTGTGGACTTCAACTCCCAGAATTCTATGCTGGCTCCCAGAAACTATGCTGGTTAAAGTATTCTGGGAATTGAAGTCCATAGATCTTAAAGTTGCCAAGTTTAGAGGCCCCTGCTATGGGCTATCTGCCCACCCACTCACCACTTGATGAGAAATAAATTTCCTTCCTTAGGGCAGATATCTGATTCCATTCAATCAAGGGAGCCAACATACTGCCCACGATGCTTACTCTTTTGGGTGATTTATTCCCTATGTTAATTTCTCCTTTATATTACTTCAGGAAAAGATATTCCATTCTCTTGCTAGTGAAAAAGGAAATGTAGGATCCTTGCATTCTTCTTTGTTGGCTGTGGCTGAACTTGAGACTAACGAGATGATCAACTTGTATAGACAATCCGTGGCAACCCAGTGTTTGACGAAGAATAGTTGTTATATCCCAACGGAAAGAGTAACAATAGTGTGAACAAAGAGTGTATGTGCCCATTACTTTAAACAACATTATCTTGGTCTAACAGGCTATTTCTGACATTTCAAACAACGGCTCTTCTGGAGAGAGGTAACAGCTGTTTGTGCCTCTTGCATGCTCTTGTCCATAGCAACCTAAACCACTAGCTGTCACCTTGGTGCCTTGAAGCAAGATTCCTACTATTTTCTGAACTTCAAAGCTTCCAAATATGCAGTGGCCGTGTGGACAGCTTCCATGCTAATTCCAGTAAGGCAGAAGTCTGCCTGGCTCTGTTGGATTTCCCCTCCTTATTCACAGTTTGAGATGGTGTGGGGTTTTTCTTTTTTACTGCCTTCTGAAAGCAAATGGCAGCACTGCGTACATGGAGAAGAAGGAGTGTCTCTAGACTTTGAGGCAATCATTAGATAATCACCTCTCATTATTAAACTTTAATTTAAATCGTGTAAAGAACAAACAAACTCGTATCAAAGGAGCCTCTGGCATTTTTCAGCACTTGATTAAATTTGAGGGTGTGGGGGTTGAAAGCTGTGTAGATTCTTTGACTTATTTCCTCTGAGTTTCCATCTTCTGATTTCTCTCATTGCTACAAGGAAATAATATGAATTATTGCTCAAGACTAGATCTTTCTTTTCAGATGGATTAAATTAGAAATATAGATTCAAAACTCTTTACCCGTTTCCCCTCCATAGCGTGCCCCAAATTTATTCCTCATTGTTTCCCTTCCTCATTAATTTTTCATCAGCATGTTCACACATTTTCATCCTTAATTCTTCAAGTTTTCCAATTCTGGGTTCTCATGTGTAATATGTAGCTTGTCCATCTTACTGTCAATCTTTAGAAAACTGTCCCTACATATTTCATTGCGATACAAAGCAGAATTTGCTAAATCTGAAGTTCATGGACTGTAAATAGAGATTCAGAAGTATTTCTCGAAGGAAATTATTTGTGTGACATTAGTATTTGAACAACATACATGTTCCTTTCCTACCATTGATGTTCCAAAAAGAAGATTAAGACTATTTTTCATTTTACATTTCCCTCTTCTCTTACTTCAGTGAGAAATGTTTGAAAGGGGAGGTGTATAGCTCTGGTGGGACTATCATCATGACAATTTCACAGAATACAAAGAATGACCAAACAGGCAATTGTCCTGGGAGGGTATATGAATTTGAAAATTCAAAGATAAGAGGTGGATAAAATTGCCCAAAATAATTGTCCATTGGTATAAAGCTACTTCAGAGCAATGCAATAAAGCAGTATAACAATACTAATCAGTTTAATATAATTCTACCTAGAGTTTAGCTGCTTCAGAATGATTCTGTTACCCACTCTGAATGAATACTAGGATAATTTTATATAGATACAGGAATATTATGTTAGATGGACCTGTAACAGTGCACAGTGATTGTTCTTCCCTCTCTCCCATCCTTCATCCTTCCCCTTCAATGAAAATACTATGGGATTATCTACTCTGAAGGGAAATGATCAACTTCTTTGTCAGGAATCAGAACCTTCTCATCCCATGAAATATATTTGTCCAATGCATATATTATTCAACCTAACTCCAGTTTTGTATACCACAGCTTACAATATAAAACATACATTTTAGTATCCATATAACTTATTCATAAAATTAAAGGTAAATGTGAACTTTTTAAAGTGGTCTAATTTGAAAAGATAAATAGAAAGATATATAAAACACAAAGTAATTAAAAGCCAAGTGAAAGTAGCAAAAACAGGATTACAAAATTTTGTTAAAAACCTTGTCCTCCCCTTATATAGGACTATGAGGAAAGGACCTTTGTTGTTGCTTGTCAGCTTTACAAGCCCAAGTAGCAAGTCAAAAGATATCACATCAGCAGGTTCATGAGGTTGAGGCTCAAAACATCCAAAGCACAGGCTCCTTCTTTGAATTGGATCTGGGAATGTTCTAGTAATCCAGGTATATGGTGTCAAACTGATTCATCCCTTTAGCTCCATCCAAGATGCAAGAGGCCATGTTTTACCTTAATTAAAATGTCTAAAGCATTTTAGTTTATTTATTTTTTATTTATTTGATTTGTCAATTGCTGACAAGATACAGATGTAAGAATAAACATAGTTTTGAATACATGAGATAGATACTTATAAGAAAAATAAAAAGAAACAATAGGACAGGGACGGTAGGCACATTGGTGTGCTTATGCACGCCCCCTATAGGCCTCTTAGGAAGGGGGTGAGGTCAATAGTAGACAGTCTAAGGTTAAAGTTTTTGGGGTTTGGAGAAGAAACCACAGAGTCAAGTAGAGTATTCCAAACATTGACCACTCTGTTGCTGAAGTCGTATTTTCTGCAATCAAGTTTGGTGCAGTTAACCTTGAGTTTGTATCGATTGTTTGCACTTGTGTTGTTATGGTTGAAGCTGAAGTATTCATTTGCAGGTAGGGCATTGCAATGTATGATTTTATATACTATATTCAGATTAGACCGAAGGTGGCATAATTCTAGGTTTTCTAGGTTAAGAGTTTCAAGTCTTGTGGCATAAGGTATTCTGCAATGAGTAGAGGAGTGGAGAACTCTTCTCGTGAAATATTTCTGGACTTTCTCAATTGTGTTAATATCAGATACATGATATGGGTTCCAGACTGATGAGCTGTATTCAAATATAGTTCTAGCAAATGTTTTGTATGCTCTAGTTAGTAGTGTAATATTACCAGAGAAGAAGCTATGTAGGATTAGATTAACAACTCTTAATGCCTTTTTGGCAATGCAGTTACAGTGGGCTCTAGCACTTAGATCATTAGAGATGAATACTCCAAGATCCTTGACAGAGTTTGGATAATCAACAAGGTCTTGACTATTTAGCTTGTATTTTATTTTCTGAATTTTTTTTGCCAGTATGCAAGACAGAGCATTTATTTGTTGAGATTTGAAGTTGCCATTTGATTGACCATTCTGATACATAGTCAAGGTCTTTTTGGAGGGTAGTAATATTGTCTGTGGTGTTGAATAGCTTTATATCATCAGTGAAGAGAATGCAGTTGCTCTTAATATGATCACAGAAGTCATTTATGGAGAGTATGAAGAGAATTGGTCCTAAGACACTGCCTTGGGGGACACCACTGTTGACAAGTACAGACTTTGATAGGACACTTCCAATTTTGACCATTCGTTGTCTGTTTGACAGGAATGCTTCTATCCAGTTATGCAAGTGTCTAGAGATACCATAAGATTTTAGCTTTAAGAGTAGTTTGCCATGTACCACTGAAAAGAAGGCTTTTCAGAAGTCTATGCAGATTGTGTCCATTGCTTTGCTCTGATCGAGTTGTGTAGTCCATATATTTTTGCAGTGTAAGAGTTGCAGATGGCAGGATAGTTTTTTTTCTGAAACCAAATTTTTATTAGAGAGTAGATTGTTTGTCTCTAAGTGGATAATGGATTGGTTAATAATTGATTCCATGACTTTACAGGTGATGCAACATAAAGAGATTGGTCTATAATTTTCAACTAGGCTGGGCTCTCCCTTTTTGAAGATGGAGACGACCGTGGCTTGTGCCCATAGTTTTGGCAAGGAGCTGGTCCCGAAAGATTTTTCAAAGATTATGCTTAGAGGTTCGGCTATGGCAATGGATAGCTTTTTTAAGAAGTAGGCACATATTCCATCCAGTCCAATAGATAGGGATGATTTTAGATTGTGCAGTGCTTTTTCAACAATGTCTTCTGTAAAATCGATATGTATTAGATCATTGTAGTTGTCTGTGGTTTGACTAGGAAGTACTGGGCTTGATCCATTGCTGTTTACAAATATTGAGCCAAAGAATGTGTTAAACAGTTAAAGATAGCCTCTTAACATGTGATAAATACCGTATATGTTCTGTATAACTTGGAAGGTTCCAAATGGTCTTTTCTGATTAGCCAGAAAGGCCAGTAGTGGATTGGTTCATTAGGAACCAATCCAAGGAGCCGCTCAAAGGTGGCAAAGTTAAAACAATGTCATTTCATTGGCTGCAAGCCGGCAGGCAAGCCTCTATAAAAAGGGCTGCCATGGCTTGAGCCAATGTTCCGTTACTGTTGCTGTTTACTAATAAAGAGTTATTTGTTGGAACCCAGTCTACCGCACATCTTTTCCAGATGGAACACTGGCGACGAGGATGGGATCGTCCTAAAGCAGAGACCGAGCATGCAGCGAGAAAACAACCACGCTACACAAAATGGCTGGTAGCAACGTGCTACCTACACCTTTTAACCCCAATGAAGAAGATTGGGAGTCTTATATCGATCGCTTCCTGATGTTTCTGGAGAGCAACGAAATGGAGGAAATTTCGGATCAGCGAAAGAGGGCTGTCTTCCTAACACATTGTGGGCCAGCCGTGTTCAAAATGGCAAAGGCATTGGCAAAGCCCAGAGATGTAAAACAGATGGTCTGAGCTTAACCGAATGCTAAAGGCTCACTACGCACCGGTTGTCTCAAATCTTATTAAGAGACACGAGTTTTATAAAAGAGACCAGAGGGAAGACGAGACCATTGCGGATTTTGTGGCAGCTCTCCACCATTTGGGAGGAGCCTGCGAGTTCCAGAATATGGATGAGGCCATGCGAGATCGTGTTGTGTTAGGTCTAAAGGGCTCTACTTTACAAAGCAAACTATTAAACAGACCTAACATAACTGTGGCAGAAGCAATCGCAGAAGCCACCGCTGCAGAAGCTGCAAAGAAATCAGCGGCCACAATGAAACTGATGAATGCCAATACTGAC
Source organism: Laticauda colubrina (assembly GCA_015471245.1). Taxonomy (NCBI): domain Eukaryota; kingdom Metazoa; phylum Chordata; class Lepidosauria; order Squamata; family Elapidae; genus Laticauda; species Laticauda colubrina. The sequence goes on from BLBF01000033.1 coordinate 18,171,994, forward strand.
ACAACGACCCTACCCAGAGGGAAGAAGCAAGCTGCCATAACCATACACCACAAAGACCTAGATGAGTATCAGAAATGGAAGAAGATGACGATGAGGTCCATCACCTGTATGCGAACCAAAAGAGGCACAAAAGAAGAAGAAATTGGCGGGAATGCGCTGGCTGTGGAGGAAACTACCCCCGAGCCGAGTTTAGGTTCCTTGATGCCATCTGTCGGGCTTGCAAGAAGAGGGGACACATCGAAAGGGTCTGCTGCAATCGTAAAAACAGCAGTCCAAGCAGACATGGTAATTCTCCACCAAGAACTGACCCGAGGCAAACCGATAGAAAATGGGAGCGCAGCAAGGGAACCAGCAACCAAGAAAAAACTCACCAGACTGTCACTATCGGAAGTGCACAGACGGGAAGCGGGAGAAAAGTCAAAATTGTACTGACCATTGAAGGAAGCCCTTGTGAAATGGAGGTCAACTCAGGATCTTTCCTATCAATGGTGTCTTGGAACACAATCAGGCGGTTGGTTCCAAACATAAAACAAAAAGAACTCAAGAAACAAAAATTAATTCTCAAAAACTACTAGGGAAATAGAATTTCTGTGGTAAGTCTAGGACAATTCAAAGTCACTTACAAACAACACACCAAAGTCCTGCCGCTGATTATAGTTGACCAAGACTGTCCCAACCTCCTGGGCATCGAATGGTTCTCACCATTGGGCATCGGGATGACCGGAGTAAGCCGAATAGCCTCAAGCAATTGGGAAGAGAACCTGCTACACGAATTCCAGGACGTCTTCAACGGCACTCTAGGCAGGTACCAGGGGACCCCAATTTCCTTTAGCTTAGATCCCCAGATAGCACCAAGAAGGTTAAAAGCCAGACGAGTCCCCTTTGCATTAAAGCCCAAAATAGATGAGCAATTAAATAAATTAATTGCACAAGGGGTCATAGAACCAATTGACCATGCTAGGTGGGAGACACCAATAGTAACACCAGTAAAACCTGAAGGGTCTGTGCGTATCTACGGAGACTACAAGGCTACTCTGAACCATGCGCTGCAGAAAAGCGCATACCCGGTACCAGTTGTGCAGCACTTACTGCACTCACTTGGGGGAGGAAATTTTTTTGCAAAACTCAATTTGGCTCAGGCATATCAGCAGCTTCCAGTAGACCCAATAACGGCCGAGGCACAAACAATAGTAACGCATAGATGGGCATTCAAATGTAACAGGCTTCAATTCGGAGTAAGCGTTGCCCCAGGCGTTTCCAAAGCCTCATGGAACGCCTATTAAATGGAATTAAAGGGGTCGTTCCATACTTTGATGACGTCCTAATTTCAGCGAAAAAAACGACCCAATTAGAAGCAAGACTAAGAGAAGTGCTAACCAAATTCAGAGAATCCGGCCTAAAAGTTAAAAAGGAAAAATGCTGCCTGGATACCAACCACGTTGAATTTTTAGGGTATTTAATTGAGGAACAAGGTATTCACCCAACAGACAAAAAAGTCAAAGCAATTAAAGACACACCCAGGCCTAGAAATAAAACGGACTTACAGGCATTCTTGGGTCTGATCAACTTTTATAACTTATTCCTCCCCCACAAAGCAATGATAGCAGAACCATTACACCGTTTGCTGGATAAAAAAACTGTCTGGACTTGGGGTCATAAAGAACAAAAAGCATTCCAAAGCATAAAAGACTTATTAACCTCAAACACCGTTCTTATTCAGTTTAGTAATACACTTCCATTGACGGTCACCTGTGACACCTCACCGTTTGGGGTCGGTGCCATCCTGAGCCACCAATTACCTGACAGGAGAGAGGCACCCATTGCCTTTTACTCGAAAATGCTCTCTAAAGCGGAACGCAACTATAGCCAGCTAGACAGGGAAGCCCTGTCAATCGTCGCCGGAGTTAAACATTTTCATGAATACCTCTATGGGAGGACATTTTCCATTGTGACTGACCATAAACCGTTACTGGGGATTTTGGCAGGGAACAAACCCACAACAAACATTCTATCCCCACGGATGACTAGGTGATCAGAATTCCTGGCCGCCTATTCATATGCCTTGCTGCATCAACCCAGGAAACAAATCACCCATGCAGACGCTTTAAGCCGAGCACCATTACCAACCATAGTGGACGACCCAGCTCCAACCACCGCCGCCCTACAAGTAGAGACCTGCCCTGAACTTCCATTGTCTGCAAATGATGTCGCCAAAGCCACAGCGAAAGACACACTGACTGCCCGCATTTTGACTTGGGTAGGTAAAGGCTGGTCGGAAAGCCAAAAGACTGAAGGTTTTAAATCTTTTCGGACTAGACAAACTGAACTGTCAATACAAAAGAGGTGTTTATTGTGGGGAGATCGGGTGGTAATTCCATCCAGACTGCAGGAAGAGGTGTTGGGTATGCTACATGAGGGCCACCCAGGCACAGTAAAAATGAAAAGCCTGGCTAGGAGCTATGTCTGGTGGCCTAGTATAGACAAGGTTATTAAAAGCTGGGTTGCAACATGCCACAAGTGTCAGAGAGCTAGACCCACACCACCGCAAGTGCCCATACGGGACTGGGAGACCCCACGAGGCCCTTGGTCTCAAATCCATATTGATTTTGCAGGACCAACCAGGGGCAATATGTTTTTAATAGTTGTAGATGCATATTCAAATTGGTTGGAGGTTATAGTAATGTCATCCACAACAACCGACGCTGTTATAAAACAGCTAAACAAATTGTTTGCAACTCATGGTTTACCTGATGTATTGGTATCCGACAATGGGCCACAGCTAACGGCTATACAATTCGAACAGTACTTAGCATCCCTGGGTATACGCCATGCACTAACCATGCCGGACCACCCGGCAGTGAATGGTAGGCTGAATGAATGGTCAGGTTTACCAAAGAAGGCCTAGAAAAAATGGACCGTGGGGATGTCCAAGACAAGCTGAACCGCCTACTTACACTACAACACATCACTCCCAGTAGTACAACAAACAAGAGCCCGGCAGAATTGTTAATGGGGAGGAAACTCAGATCCCATTTAGATCGACTGCACCCAAATTATACTTCTGAGAAACCCCCTGACTCGTCCAGCCGATACCGCACTTTTGAAATTGGTGACTTAGTCTATGCAAAGAATTTTACCGGGGACCCTCTCTGGCTTCCAGTCACTATCACACAAATAACAGGCCCCTGGTCCTACCGACTAACCGTGGATGATGGAAGAGAATGGAAGCGGCACATCGACCAGCTTCGTTCCCAAAACATCGAGCGTAAAACGACCGTGCAACCTCAAATAATAATCGACAAAAATAAAATCTAGAACATCTAACCAACCAAAAAGAGCACTTACGGTTAGATGAAACCATCAGAGGTAGTCCGAGCGAAAGAGAAGCCATCCTGGAAGGGGCCAGCCAGGCCGGCTCAACCAGCCCGGTTGAACCAGGAGGGAGCGGCAAAACCACTGGCCTGAGCAACTCAAGCGGTAGCGGCAATGCTGACTCACCCTTCCAGGCGGTTCCATGGAGACAAGCCGGAGAGACAGCGATCCCGACCAAACCGCTTGAAGTCCTGGGTGAGAATGAGCCACGCAGGTCAACTAGGACCAGAAGAAGCCCCACCTACCTGCGCGACTATGTCACTCACGTAGGACTGAACTAAAGGGGAGGGGTGTTCTGTATAACTTGGAAGGTTCCAAATGGTCTATTCTGATTGGCCAGAAAGGCCAGTAGTGGATTGGTTCATTAGGAACCAATCCAAGGAGCCGCTCAAAGGCGGCAAAATTAATCCAATGTCATTGGCTACAAGCCGGCAGGCAAGCCTCTATAAAAAGGGCTGCCGCGGCTTGAGCCAATGTTCTGTTACTGTTGCTGTTAACTAATAAAGAGTTATTTATTGGAACCCGGTCTACCACGCATCTTTTCCGGACGGAGCAGTATACATTGTTGAAATTAGTTCTTTTTTTCCCCAGATAGGGATAGAGAAGACGGACCAACCAAGTTGGTAAAGACAGCTGTTGAATTATGCTTACTCAGGCAACATTGAATTAAGAAACTCATCTAAAATACAGAGTTGATTATGTCATCTTATCAAAGATCACTTGAATTCTGTTTCCAAACTTTTCCCACCCACAAATTTGCCTGCATACATTTTTGCCCCTTCTCCCACTTCCCCATCCATCTATCCCCAGACTGCCTTCAATCAACTACTCAACAGTTTCATACCCTGCCTGGAATCAGGCTGTAGAAGGTGGAATCATCTTCTACATGCTGATCCTACTGCAGCTCAGAACTCCAGGTGACTTTCCTTCTTTAACTGGGAAGGAAGCTTGCCTTATCCCAAATAAAAATGCAAATTATCCAAAAAGTCAAGTTTGCAACAGATGACAACAGATTTTACTCACTGTGTTCTTTGAGCCCTTTGCGATTTTCTTTTTGTTCCAACCGCAGAATTTTAAATGATTTTTTTAATAATTAAAGTGTAATAAGTGAAAATGGCAAGTGAATAATAAAAGCTAATGGAAAAGTAGGCTATGCTGTAACAGCAGAGACAAAAGAAAGTTGCTGTAACTTATTGAGATGCGTAAGTTTATAGTTGGCTTGGCTATGTATTTCTTGGTATATGTTGTATATTGTTCAATTTCATCATCTCCCTTTTTCGTCCCTCACTCTCATTCTCTCCCGCATTCTTCTCTTTTTAACAAGGTACATGATCACATCCCTAGACCGAACCCACGCTGGCTTCTACCGCTGCATTGTGCGCAATCGCATGGGAGCCCTGCTGCAAAGACAGACCGAAGTACAAGTGGCATGTAAGTGCTATGAGCCCTATCCTCCCAATGGTTTAGGAATGCGCAAGGCATCCTTCTATAGAACAAAGACAGCTACAAGTCAAAAGGGCAGCCAAGATTGTCATATTGCCTGAATTAATGTTTGGACCACTTCTTAAAAATGGAATAATGAGATTAGGATTTTAAAAGCCTTAAAAGGTGCAGAGCACATTATGAAGGACCTCTCCAGAGGGGAAGGAGTACTTCAAGCAAAAAGGAGAAAATTAACTAAGGGGCAAAGCTGTATGGAAGAGTATGTCACAGAATACCAAAGGAAATTATTGCTGATTAGTCAAACATGGGCTTTGATTCTGAGTCTGAAAACACTTTCACAAAAGAATCATTCCTAAGACAATGCAGGATAAAGGACAAAACTGCAGGATAAAATTGCTTCAGTTGCAATTTTGTGTTCTCTATTTGAGGGTTTGCCTATTATTACATTTGTGTATATCAGTATTTTATTTTATGAACTTTTGGACAGTTTGGAAATGCATTCACTTGTCCCAAGTTGCTTTGCCATGTTAATCATGAAGTTGCTTTGGATTTCCTTCTGATTGCAAGCAACCCCTATATTGGCTTCTCCATCAAAGTCAGGAAATTTTGCTAATTTCAGTGATAAATTATTAGGTAAGATGGCTATGGTACCTTATTTAAAAAAAGAATAAACCAAAATTTATCCTTGGTCACTAATAGAATAATCAGCCAAGATCTGTCAGTTAGTTAAGTGACATTTGGATGATCCTTAATAAGCAAAGTTAAGTGAGAAATTTGAGAGGGCTAAAAAGCTGTTCAATTGAGCCATGCAAAATGGAATTCGCACAAACAAAGTGGAAGAGAAAAGCAGGGAAACTGAAATTACCAGAAAGCCTCTTTCTTAACAGGGTGAGTTATGAACTATATGAAAAGAACATCATCAAACCAGGACTTCTTTCACCTTTTTCAGATCACGATTAGAAGAACTTGCAAAGGACATCGCTCAGCCAACTGCAAAATTTTTAGATATCGGAATCATGAAAGGAATTCTGTAGCTGTGCTCTATATATTAGAAGTCACCTTCCAGGCTTTATCACACTTTATTAATCCTCTGTCAACAATAAGCTGACCTTTGATAGCTGTGCCAAATCATAGAATCTCAAATCACAAAAGCAATGTCTGCTTCTTCCATGCTGAGATATTACATTTAAATGTCTTTTTTTTTCATTTGTTGCTCCTCTTTTTAAAGCTCTTTCTGTACATCATTATTTGTAAAAAATTTCAGTGGCAAGTAAGACCTGAATTTTTTTCTCTTTTCACATAATAGTTTTGACCTTTGGTCCCTTAAGATAGTCCCTTAAGGAAGAAAGCTCTTGAGAGATTGAGGGTCATCAGAAGAGCCTGAAACTGGATGGCTAAATGAGCATAAAAGGGCTGAAATAGCTGTGGGAGGCAGTCAGCAGATTAAGAGGTAGGTTAGTATTATAGCACAGTGTTTTTCAACCTGGACAATTTGACGATGTGGCTGGGGAATTCTAGGAGTTGAAGTCCAGACATCATCAAGTTGAGAAATGCTGTTATAACACATTTCATTAAAGTTCGTGGAAATCCAGTTTGAGAAGCTCTTTCCCTGAAACATTAAATCCTTCAAATAGTTTTTAGCAAAAGCAAGCCATTCTCCTCCACAACACTTTCTGGACGGCAGGGAAAGTAAACAGCATTTATAACAATTACACCACCATTGCCTGTCGCAGGGATAAGCTGTTCGTATAAATCAGATCTAGTCTCTCCAACATGCAGGCAAGAAGGCTGAAACATTAATGACCAAGCTTCAGCCGGCTGGATCAGGCTGCTGGCACCTCTGGAAATTAGCTAGGGAATCTTACACCTTGCCATTGCAGAATATATTGTCCAGGAAGTAAGGGGAGGGATTTTCTCTGGGATAAAAAGTACTTTGGAGGACAACGCTTTGAAACACAGGAATATTTATAAGACTTAAAACAGCCTTCCCCAGTCTAGTACAAGTAGTCCTCGATTTATGACCACAACTGAACCAAAAATTTATGTTGCTAAGCAAGAAATTGGTTCAGTGAGTTTGGCCCCATTTTACAACCTTTCTCACCACATTTGTTAAGTAAATCCCTGCAGTCGTTAAAGCCCATGTCACACTGGCCAACGGATGCAAAAAGGACACAGCGGACGAGCAAAATGTTCCAACACGGATGTGTTGTTCCAACACGGATGCGGGGAGGACGCAGGGCGGATGCAAAGCGGATGTGGAACAGAAGCCCAACGGATGGAAGCGGATGGGAGCGGATGGCACAACCGCAGGGCTTCCGGGGGGCCTCAGCAAAGCAGACGCGGAACGGATACAGTGGATGCAGAATGGACGCCAAACGGATGAAGCCGATGCACAGTGGATGCACAGCGGATAAAGCAGATGCACAGCGGAAGCCTAGTGGATGCACAGCAGAAGCGGAACGGATGCCGAGCATTAATTGCGCATGCGGGGGGGGAGTATTACGTAAGCCCCCCAGATATAAAGGGAAGCAGCTCGCACGTGGCCAGCATTCCGAGGAAAGACCTGCTGCTGGACACTTCGAGTTCCTTGCCTGCCCTGCCAGCCTGCCTTCCAGCCAGCCTTGGTGCCTGCCTGCCTGCCTGCCTTCCTGCCAGGCTTCCTGCCAGGCTTCCTGCCAGCCTCCCTGCCTGCCAGCCTCCCTGCCAGCCAGCCTCCCTGCTAGCCAGCAACCCCACAATCATGGGGAGGAAGCGAAAGCCTCAGCAACCTGCCGCCATCCCTGGCAAGAGGGACAGGGCCAATCTCCCGCCCCCTGCCCCTGACTCTGCTTCTGCTGGGGCTTCTGCTGAAGCTGCTCCTGGCGGTGGTGCTTCTGCTGGTGCTGGGGTTTCTGCTGGGGCTTACTCTGTTGAAGCTGCTCCTGGTCCTGCTGGTCCTGCTCGACCTGCTCGTGCTCCTGGACTTGCTCGTCCTGCTCGTGCTCCTGGTCTTGCTCGTCCTGCTCGTCCTGCTCGTGCTCCTGGTCCTGCTCGTGCTCCTGGACTTGATGGCCCTGCTGGTGCTTACTCTACTGCTGCTGATCCTGGTCCTGCTGATCCTGCTGCTGATGATGATCCTGCTGCCGCTGCTGCTGCTGCTGATGATGATGATCCTGCTGCTGCTGATGATGATGATGATGACGATGATGCTGATTATGATCCTGCTGGTGAGGATGATGATGATGATGATGATGATGATGATTCTGCTGGTCCTGCTGCTGGTGGTGGTGGTATGGAGGAGCAGCCCCTACTACCTGGGAGCCCCTCTGATGAGGGCCCATCTGGTCCAGCCAAAGGGAGGAAGAGGCGTATGCGACAACAGGAGAGGAGGCAATACTATATTGAGGAGGCGCACGAGGATGACGTGCTGGAGTGGCTGAGAGAGAACTTCTATCTGTGGCGGAAGGGACACCAGCTGTACAGGGACACCAAGCGGAAGCAGGCTGCTTGGAGGGAGAGGGCAGAGAGTATGGGTTATACTTCGGAGGTGCTCCTCGGCTGATGGAAGCACATGCACACTTGGTACGGGAAGCTGCACCTGAAGAAATCTGGCCAGGCCACTGTGAAGCTGACAGACACAGAGACCTACGTCATGGCCAGGTGCAGCTTCCTGGAGGGTGAGACCCACCATCGAGGAGCACCAGCAGCCCCTCTCATGACCCTTTCTCTCCAGCAGCCTGCTGAGAGCCAGTCCTCTTCTGGCCGAGAGTCAGTCCCTGTCTCCAGGCAGGTTTCTGTGGAGCGTGCCACGGTGGAGAACCCGCGGACAGGTGTGGTATGTGTGGTGGAGTGCGTAGAGGACTCCCTGGTGTGGTGGGAGAAAGGAGACATTGAGTCCACCACAGTCCTAGCTGCATCCACCCCCCCCCCCAGCTCCGCCTCCGCAGAAAGGCAGAGAGCCGGACAGCTGGAGGGGCAGAGCCACACTTTCTTGCTGGAGATCAGGGACACCATCCGCACCAGCATAGATCTCCTCTCTCAGCTGGTCCACACCGACTCCTCATCCTCCAACCACAAGCCCTTCCTCACCTATGTCAACCAGACCCTCAAGGAAATGGCGGATCCACAGTACCAGCTGGTGAAGGACCGGATCACCAAGCTGCTTCACAACCCTCCAGACCCAGAGAAACCTGCTCCCACCCAGTCCAGGTCTGCTCCTCCACCCCAGGTGATGTCCCTCCCATTCCAAGGCTTCCCACAGGCCCTCACCTACCAGGGCTACGGCTACCAGGAGGTTCAGCAGCACAGGCAGCAGCCCTTTCCAGTCCAGGCACAGAGTCATTGGGCAACACCGTTCCCACCTGTTTCACTGATGCCACCGATGCCACCCACGCCAATGATGCCACCAATGACAGCGATGCCACCCACGCCAATGATGCCACCGACGACAGCGATGCCACCCAGGCCAATGATGCCACCCACACCAGTCCTCACCCAGCTGCAGACCAGACAGCCCCACTACACTACTCCTTCCTCCACCCCACAACCAAGCCCGGCCTCAGTACATCTGTCATCAGTACTGGGGCTGACACCCCATGGCATGGAGGAAGGACCTCTCAGCATCACGGGGCTGAACCAGCTGTCCAAGAGCTTTCTCAACACACCGTCCCCTGTTGTCCTCTCGAGGCCAGGCACTTCAGCACCATCCACCACCACAGTACCTGGACCCTTCACCCCTGAGACTGGGCACACCTCCGAGTGAACAAGAAGAGTGCCAGAGACCGGGTAGCTGGCTACCTGTGGACTTTATTTGGACACTTGACTTGGGTCATTTTTTTTTCACAGCTTGTTGTTCAATAAAGTTTATCTTTGATTCACACACTTGCTTCATTTGTTTTTTTTTAAAAAGTCTTGGTGGAAACTTTTAGAATTGGCTTAAGCCTTTGCATGCTTGTGGGATGGGTTAAGATAGCAGTGGGGTGGGCAGGGATACCTGTGGAATGAGCAGGGATACCTTTGGAATGGCTAATAGCTGTGGGATAGATAAACCTCCAGTGCAAGCATAGTGGGACTGTATGGTCTACACTCCCAGGTGCCACACCTAGGCCCTTTTTTATCAATAACAATGTAAGCATTGATCCACACATTTCAACACAAACACAACTCTATTAAACGCCCTGTTCTTTGTAGGCCCACCCAACATACATGGCCCAATGTCATCCGTGTGATGAGACAGGCTGAAGGAAGCATCCATTAAGCATCTACCATCCTGTCTTGCCACTCCACCGCTCCAGCTGGGGAGTTGCACCAGTGTCTCAGGAGGTTGCGCTGCTTCTTCCCTTCCTGTGAGGCTCTGTTATGGCCTTGCACATCCTGACTGTTGATCAGGTTTCGCCCTTGCCTCCATTCCCCAGGCTCCATGTCCCCATTGCCTTGTTGACGGTCCACGAGCCTGTTCTGCAAGACTGGGTAGCGGGTGTGCATGAGATTGTGCAGGATGCAGCAAGCTTCCACGATCCTCCTCATGGTCTCTGGGCGATGCTGCATGGTGGAGAGAAGTACCTGGAACCTGTTGACCAAGATGCCAAAGGCATTCTCCACCACCCGCCTTGCCCTGGACAGCCTGTAGTTGAAGATCCTCTCTTCACAGGTCAGGAGTCTGGAAGTGTATGGCTTCATGAGGTAGGTTCTGAGGGAGAAGGCGTCATCCCCCACGATGAAGTAGGGCACATCTTGCGTGTCGTTGGGCAAGGGGTCTGGATCTGGGAAGCCCACGATGAGGTTGCCTTCCAGCCCCTCCTTGAGGTGACTGGCGTTGTATACCTGGGCATCTGAAGATGAGCCGTAACCTGAAGCATCGATGTACATGAATTTGTAGTCAGCATCGACCATGGCGAAGAGGACGATGCTGAAGAAGCCCTTGTAGTTGAAATAAGTGGACCCCGACTTGGCTGGAGATTTGCAGGCCACGTGCTTGCCATCTATGGCTCCAATGGTGTGTGGGAAGTTCCACCTCTGATACCACTGCTCTGCAACTTTCTTCCATCCTTCTTCAGTGGAGGGGTACTGGAGGAGCTCCTCCTTGTATTCTTTGATGATGGCCTGCACCACTTCTCTGACCACAATGCTGATGGTGTTGTGTGACACCCTCCAGCCGTACTGCATGCTTTTGTAGGTGGTCCCTGAGGCCAGGTGGCGCAGAGTGAGTGCCACCTTGAGCCCAGGTTCCAGGCTGGGCCGGCAGTTGGTGTTTGCCTTGGTCAACCTGGGTGTCAGGCGCTGCATAACTTCGTCAAACATGGCTGGAGGCATCCTCATGAAGTTCTGGAACGCCCGAGTGTCTTCGTTCCTGAGCTCCACCATCAGCTTGTTGTACAATCCATACTCTGCTCTTCTCCCAATCCATCTTCGGACCCAGACGCTTCTTCGCTGCCTCTTTTTCTTCCTGTAGTAGAGTTCATAGAGCCTGTAGATGGCTTTGTACTGTTGCAGAAGGATGGTGGCTGCCAAAAGGACTGTGGTACGATCCACGGTGGACATGACTGGATGCTGTGGAAGAGGAAGAGTCAGATGAAGGCTGCAGAGGTCTGCACAGCTGGGCTGCTGGTCTGAAAGTGAGATGCAGACGAGTTGCTCCCCCTTTTTATACGCAGTATAGGTGTCCCTTTGCATCCTCTAAGCATCTTCTAGGCATCCTCTAGACATCCTTAATATCCGAGATCGGTCCCCTCTGCGAACGTTTTTTCCACTTTAAATGCTTTGTTTCCGTGCTGCATCCATTCTGCATCCGTTCTGCATCTGTTCCGCATCCGTTCCAGTTCCTCCCTGCGTCTGGGTGGATGCGAGTTGCGCGGATGCGCAGCGGACGCCAAGCGGATATAGCGGATGCATAATGGATGCGTAATGGATGCATAGCGGATGCGTAGCGGATGCAGAACGGATGAACTGGATACATTTTCCACGCAAAAGTTTTAGGCAGCCCAAAACTTTTGGAGCGGATGAAACATCAATAAACGGATGCTGGACGGATAGAGAGGAAGCAAAACGGAGGCAGTGAGTACATCATGTTTTCGAATGGATGGCAAGGTTTTTTGTCCGTTTTACATCCTCTTTGCATCCGTTGGTTCAGTGTGACATGGGCTTAAGTTAGGAACATCTCTGTTAAGTGAATCTGGCTTTCTCATTCATTTTGCTTGTCAGAAGGTCGCAAAAGGGATCACATGACCCCAGGACACTGCAAACTGTCATAAATGTGAGCCAAACACCTGAATTTTGATCACGTGACCATGGGGAATGCTCATTGTAAGTGTGAAAAACAGTCATAGGTCATTTTTTTAGTGTCATTGTAACTTTGAATGGTCACTAAATGAATGGTTGTAAGTCAAGGATTACCTGTAACCTGAGTTTCTTGAAATGTTAGGTCACCCCCACCCCCAAATTACTATCTTACACCCTAAAAGGGACTCTTCTCAGGTTGAAGGTTCAGGATTTCTAGCAGCTTCCTGCAAGTTACAGTCCTTTCCAAAAATTTCAAGCAAAATATGAGGAATTGCAGTTGCAATATATCTACTGAATAGCAGTTAATGGGAAGGGCTGATTTATTCTAGCTTCACCAGACATCTTAGATATGACTTGTGTGGGGAACCTGCAAGCATCCAGGTGTTGCTGAATTACAGCTCTCAAAACCCCATTATTAAAGCTAATGATAAAGAATGATTGGAGTTGTAGTCCAGCTGTATACGAAGGATTGCAATCCTTGAATTAGGAATAACAGAATAACAGAATTGGAAGAGACCTTAGAGCAGTGGTAGTATGCTACTGGTTTTGACTGGTTCAGTCGAACCAGTCATGAAAAAAAAAAAGTCTCCAGTGATCAGCTGAGAGGAGGAAAAAAATCCTCAGACAATCAGCTGAGAAGAGAAAGAAGCAAAAAGCACAGGATCAGCCTTCCCACCAGCCCCTGCACTTTTCTCTTCTTTATCTTCTCAGCTGATTAGCCCTACAGGCCTTAGCTGGTGCACTACAGGGCTTAGCTGGTGCATGCACAATCACTAAAGCCCATGTCCCACTGCACCAACGGATGCAAAGAGGATGTAAAACGGACAAAAAAGCTTGCCATCCATTGGAAAACGCGATGCATCCATTGTGTATTACATACGTGTTTCATACGCTGTATCCATCGAGCATCCTTCCACTGAGATTTCATCTGCGCAAGAGGTTTTGAGCTGCACAAAACTTTTTGAGTGGATGAACTTTCCGCCGCCTACAGTGTACATCCGCGACATATACAGGCAACAAACATTCTTTATCCGTAATCATCCGTTAAACATCCGCTGTATCCTCTCGGCATCCTCTGGACATCCCCTCAACTCATATCCGCTGCAGCTGAAAACGGAAAGAGGGAGGAAATGAAAGGTACACGGAACGTCCACATAGCGTTTTAGTAGCACGGAAATAGAAAGGATGTAAGTGGATGCATCTCATATATAAAGCATTAAAACGGACAAAACATTTGTATATGGGATGTATCTCGGATATTTAGGATGTCTGCAGTATGTCTAAAGTATGTGGAAGGACACCTAGTGGAAAACCGATAAAAGGGGAGGAAATCACCTGGATCTCAGTATGAGTCCAGCAGCCATGGTGTACAGGCACTTTTTGGAGCGGATAACAACGGATGGAGCTACCCCCAAAATTTTGCTCATCCGCTGTGTCCTTTTTGCATATGTTTTGCATCCGTCGGCCAGTGGTACCTAGCCTTAAACTGGTAGTGGAACAGGTAGGATCCCACTGCTGTCTTAGAGGTCTTCAACTCCAGCTCAAGCAGGATAACCTATACCATTTCAGACAAATGGTTGTACAATCTCTTCTTAAAAATGTCCCATGATGGAGCACCCACAACTTAATTCCACTGAATAATTGTTCTATCAGGAAATTTATCCTTAGAAAAAGCAGTGTAATGTAACTTTAAAGAAGCAGGTATAACACTCAGTTGTGGGGAGGGAAGGCAGACTCTCCCATCCTAGTTCTTTTCAGCACAATGTAACAATAAATAAATAAATAAATAAATAACTTGGGAGATGTACAGGAGGTAGTTCTACATTTATTTACTTTCATAACTTAATAATCTAAATTTTCAAAGAGTCAAAACTAGTCCCAATATTAGGCAGAGCAAAGGAAACATCTCAGGCAATTAATTTTGTTGATTTTTTTTCCCTTTTATTCTAAAAGAACAGCAACTTATATCTTTTCAGATTTGTTACGGAAAGCCTAGCTGGTGAGATGGTAAAAGCATCGTTCTAGAAACTGGGAGATTATAAATTCTAATCTTATCTTTGACACAAAGACATCTGGGTAATGTGGGGGCTGCTCACTTTATTTAGCCCTTTCAAAATGCCAAGAAAACTACAGAGACCTATCCATACAATACACCAGATGTCAAGACTGAGTAAAAAATATAAAAACAAAAATATTACAGCTGCATTCATGGGTTTCTTTTTCCTGATGCAATAAGGTAGCTTAGCCAGTCTTAGGTAGGGCCTTCAAGGAAAGCATGACATTAGCCTATATGGGAAACCTTCTTTTTACAGCAAAGGGCTTAGATTGGCAGCATCTGTCAAGTCGACATGATGTGAAGCCCTCAGAAGCCCAGAGAAGAAGACTTGCTGAGGCAGAAGAAGAAATTTCAAGAAAGCAACAGTGGAATAGGAATCTTAATTCAAGCTTCAGACATGCTTTTTGGGGCCTCTGAGACTTTCTATGTTCTTATGCACTAGAGCCCAGCTGTGCCCCTGTTCAAAAGGGGATGTCATGCAACTAAGTCTCGCCAAACAATTTCTTCTGCAGAAAACCAGGCATCGGTGAAAGATCAGACTCAGGAGAGTTTCCCAAGTGATAAAAATACTGCCAGGAATTGCACTCTTGGCTATGGCAGTGACATCACAGCAGTGACACTTCTACCTTGTTTCATTCTCTGTTTCCTGTCCTGGTTTGAAGTTACCCCTCTGTCATTTTTTCAGCCTGTAATTGCAAGAGTTTATGTTGTTAATAATTCAAAATCCTGACTCAGAATTCCAGTTATAATGAGTCACTTCAAAGGTACCAGGAAAAAGGAGAATTCTGGTTCAGGAGGAAAAAAGCAGAACTGATGTATGGGGAATTAACATTCATTGATACACTTCAACATAAAGAAAATAAAGAACGAAGCCAGTCATCTTCTGACAATGTATTCCTCTATCATAGTGAGTTGCTGCTGCACTGTTACGCTACAGATATGGAATGACAGAATCAATTTCCCTATTGTGGCATTTACTCTCCTTTGTGTAATCAGTTATTTACAGCTATAAGAAGATAATTGAAGAAAAGACTTCAGAAAAGACTACTATCTCTCTGGTGCGTGTGGTTTTGTTGTTTAAGGGCTGTTCTGCCTCAGCTTCAAGCTTCATAATGAAGTTGAATGTGTGTGAAGCCCTAAAGTTGATATCTCCAAAGATATCTCCTTAACTTCCCTCTTGACGTTCCTTATTATATGTAGTCCCAAATTGGGAATCACCCTAAGTGGACTTGGTGCTTCATCAGCTTTCTTCAAATGAAGATCTATGAGCCAATGAACTCTAGTGCAAAAGAAAATTAAAATAAAGAGAGCGGGTGGAAATTGTTGGGGAGGAAAGGGACATCTTGTGGCTTTTAGTGTGGAAATGTTCTGCAAAGACTCAAGATTTAGTGTGCCAATTTCAGGACTCTTTGCCTTTCTGTCAGGCAGAAAGATATTTTTCCTTCTCCTGCAATTGGGAAAAGGAAATAATTGCTGTCAAAGATTGGGGAAAGGCAGATCTATGGGTATCTCCTAACCTTACATTTATAAATCAGTTTCCACAAACTGGGGGAAAGTGTTCCAAACGTTAAAAGACAGTTTTAAGAAACTAATGTTCCTGGGGCCTCAGCCAGGCACGGAGCCTGAGGGTTTGCTTTCACTTCCCTTGGCCTGGGCTAAACCCAGCTCTTACAGAGCCTGCCTTAAAATCCCGCTCTCCCTTCCTGTTCCAATTTTGCCATTTCCCCTTCCCCAAAGCAGCCCCCTTCTCCAAAGGTTGATGGCAAATCAAGCAGCTAATAGGAAATTAATCAGGCAGCTGTGGTGCTGCTAATGGCCAAGTCGTTAAAAAGAGATTCTTTACACATTTTTAATCACAGCAATTAAATCAAGTCAATAAAATGTCTGGGTGCCCCCATTCCCACCCCCGTTTTGTCATTAGTACTATTATTATTAAAGGTGCTATAAATTTCCTTCCCACAAACAGCTGTGGCCATGAGGAGGCCTTGACCTCCATCCCTTCAGTGACAAGGTTGCCAGTTACATTGTGTGAGGAAAAGAAAGGCATCCCGCTGTAGGTACCCATGTCTGAAAGCTATTTGGCCATTTTTAGGGGTGACCGAGAGTGGGCATACAAGAGGCACAATTCACAACAAATGTCTACCAGCAGTAGAGGAGAATGCTCTGAATTTAGAAGGACAAAGCTTTGTTTGCTGGGTCTGTCTGTAAAAGAGTTTGTTAACCACAGGTCAATGCCAGTGTAAAGCATGTGAAACATTCATTTGTGTGGCTTTTGCTCTAAAGAATCTGGAGAGGCACCTTAATAACTGCGTTTTAAAGAAGTTTATTCCCCCACTGCAGCTTTTGACCGCTTCTTGCAATACGATTTTTTCCCCCCAAGAAGCTATGGAAGGCATGTTTTATTGTGTCAGCTATGAAGGGTGCTCATTCACATATATAAATTGCCACCTTTCAAAGAACACACATGCAGCGACTAAGAATGGTCCTGACATATTACTCCCATATATTTTGCAAGGAGAAAACTGTCATTTATATGGATACCCTTTCATACCTTGTACATGACACAGACTTTTTGGCACTTAGCAATCCATTGCCCCCATCAAAATAGAACACAAAGCCACTTACTATGGAAAGAAAAGACTAGGCGTCCAAGTGTAGGAATGACCTGGGTCTTTGGGTTTTGTTAGCTGGAACTTCAGGTTTTCTATCCAGTTTTTGTCCTTTCTTAAAAGAATATACAAAGGGCATATTCTGGTATATTCTTGCCTGGAATGGGGGGGGGGGGGTAATTGGCAGTCCAGAAACTGCATGCATCCCTAAGAGAAATATTGTAGTGTCCCTAATGCTTTGCTTCTTTTTTTTTTTTAACCAGTTCAAACATAGTTTCAAGCAGCTTTTCAGTAGAGTTTCACATTTATTTTATGTAAAATACACAAGCCACTACCCCCACTCCAGAAGCTGAAAATGTTGGGTATGATTACTCCAAAAATATCACTGCAACTCTACAGTGGCCCTAGTGATTCTCTCAGAGTAATCATGATAAAACTGAGGTTCCAAAGAGAGATTGATAATGAGATGTAAACTTCATTGAGTAACTTAATACAGTTGTGATCCATTAGGATGTATGAATGAACTCTTCCATGGTTTCAGGCAGGGAACCAAAAACAAATTATGAATAAGCTGCTAAATATTTAGCCATCCATGATTTAGGTCTTCCCCTCTCTGAATTATTGGCTGGTCTTACCTTATCTTGAGGCTCTTACATTCTCATCCTGCCCGATCCTAGTCCCATTGACTGTACGTATACAGATGCTCCCCGATTTACAGCAGTTCACTTAATGATAATTTACCATGGCACTGAAAAAGTGACTTGAGATCATTTTTCACACTTATGACCATTGCAGCATCCCCATGGTCACATGATTCATATTCAAATGCTTGACAACTGACTCATATTTATGACAGATGTGTGGTGTCCTGGGGTCATGTGAGCCCTTTTTTGCCACCATCTGACAAGCAAAGTCAATGGGGAAGCCACATCTAATTAACATCCGCATGACTAATTTAACCACTGCAGTGATTCACTTAACAAACGTGGCAAGAAAAGTCGTAAAATGGGGCAAAACTCACTGAATAAATGTCTCAGCAACAGAAATTTTGGGCTCAATCGTGGTTGTACGTTGAGGCCTATCTGTACATGAATTCTGGCATGCTCAAAATGTGAAAGGTGTCAGCGTTCCAAGTAATACACCCATAGCAAACAGAACTCTGAGGCAGGTAGATTCCTCAAAGCACATTTTTATTTGGAGATATCATATTGGCACAGACTGGTGAAAATCAACTCTTTGAGTTCCCGTGGTTTTCACCTAATTAAAAAGTGACAAAAAGTAAAACTGGTAGACTCTGAAGTGCTCTTAAACTGGCAAATGTCATGTCTTATTATATTCTGCTTCTTCGTTCCTTTACCAAGATGGATATCATGAAGGTACACAAACGCATGCACACTTTAAGGCAGTGGCTTACCTCACTATATTGTATCTTGGTGGCTCAATTTATTCACTGCTGTTTTTCTTTCCACTCTCCTGACATGCACCCTGACCAGACATGGGAAGCTTTGAAGAGAAAGAGAAGCAGCAGAGCATCTCCCATGGTGAAGCTGCCGTCATCCATGCTCCCCGCATTGCCAGTTTCCCTCGTCCACAGGTCACGTGGTTCCGTGATGGGCGCAAAATCCCTCCCAGTAGCCGCATGTAAGTAAAAATAAACCCCCAAACCCCCATTTTATGAAAAATGCTGAGCTAAAAGGTATTTCATAGGATGGCTGGATGCTGCTCACTTTTCTTGGGAGTAGGATCTTACAAGGTGGCTAGCCAATATTGGTGATAGCCCAAGAGAACGTGGAGGCCTTTTCACCTGAAAGACTGGAGAAGTGGCCCTGAAACAATGCCACCTTTGGCAATTTTCAGAACTCCTTATACCTGCTCTCACTTCCTTTTCCACCTGGGAATGCCTTGCTCACCTGCTATGGGAGTTGTATCCATTCTGTCTCTGAGGTACCGGTAAGCATTATTTGCACACCAGTTCCATTTGAGTGGCTTGGCTGAAAACAACCATAGCTTTCTACTTTCTTTAAATATACCACCATACATTATTGTTCCAGGTGATGACAAGTGATGATTCTTATATTCATGCCCCAATGAGTGGAAGTTTGACCTGGAAG
Organism: Laticauda colubrina; assembly: GCA_015471245.1. Classification (NCBI taxonomy): domain Eukaryota; kingdom Metazoa; phylum Chordata; class Lepidosauria; order Squamata; family Elapidae; genus Laticauda; species Laticauda colubrina. The sequence continues at coordinate 18,190,842 of BLBF01000033.1, forward strand.
ATGACTACAGGTAGTCCTTGATTTACAATGGTTTATTTAGTGACTGTTCAAAGTTACAGTGGCACTGGAAAAAGTGACTGTTATGACTGTTTTTCACACTTACAACCATTGAATCCCTGTGGTTGCATGATCAAAATTCATACACTTGGCAAATGACTCATAGTTATGACGGTTGCAGTGTCTCAGGGTCACTTGATCACCTTTTGCAACTCTCTGACAAGCAAAGTCAATGGGGAAGCCAAATTCACTGAACAATCATCTTACTAATGTAACAATTGCAGTGATTCACTTAACAATTGTGGCGAGAAAGATCATAAAATGGGGGAAATCTCACTTAATAAATGTTCCACTTAACAACATAAATTTGGGGCTCAATTGTGGTAGTAAGTCTAGGACTGCCTGTATTTATATTGTTAATGGAAGAGTCTGTTTCACCATTAGTATGTGAGCCAACTCTACCCCTATTCCCCAAAGCCAGTAAATAACAAATAACAAAGTAGTGAATCTGAGTAGTGAATGTGGGCAAAAAAGAACAAATACTATAGGTGTAATAACTTACTCATATATTGCATTTTAAACTCAGTGTTTCCAGCTCGGTGTCCTTGCTCTCTTAGTGAGCACCAAAATGTGTCTTTCTCACCTCCTCCTCATTCGCTTGCTCTACTGTTGTGTTTCTTCCAAGAACCCTGATGGTTAATGAAGGGACTTAATACTCTCAGATCCAAAAACATCAACAGGGGGTCTAAAACCGATGTTGAACTCTTGATAGGTGAAACATGAAGTGAGGGTGTGGGAGCAATCTGATTATAGTCAGAAGTACAATTGGCTGATAAACTAATAAAGCGGGGGGAGTACAATCTGGAAACATGTGCAGCAATCAGTCTATTGTAGGCCAAGATGCAATCCTCCAATCACGAGATACATTTATAAATGAGACTCAAAATATGGTCATTAAAAGAAGTAACCTTCATCCCCAACAAAAAGTCATGAGGCAGACGCATTAGCTGCCCTGTTTATCTGATGGCATCCTCTTCACGTCTAGTTTTAATGGAGAAAATGCAAGGGGATGCAGCCGAATGTGTTCTTGTTAAACTAACATTAAAGATGTTTAACAGATGTCTTAGACTCATCACATTAAAATCTGGAGATAGACTTGATAAACTAATGGCTTTGTTTATCATGGAGAAAATGAATTTAAGCAAGAGAGTGGGGGGAGAGCTGTAAGGAGGGGCATCTGCTCATTCTTACAAGCTGTAATGTTCAATTCAGGAAAGTAGGGGAAAAATTGCCAGGCTCTCAACCTAGATAGAGACATTCATAGTGAGATGCAGCAATACCCTAGCAGCAAGAATATTTTTTTTAAGAGTGGAAGTTTTACTAGCAGCTACCTTTCTCTTTAGATGCTTGCAGACAAAAAGGGGATGAAGAAAGGGGTATGGAGGCCAGTAACACTAATAGTAACACTAATCCACATATAAGGAAAGTATGACATTGAGAAAATGGTACATTCACTTATGGTATTTGTTCCACAATGTATGAATAATTATGCATGTTGCTCCAGATAGCCAGTAGTACTTTGTTCTTATGAGCAGCATCTACCCATATTTTTTCCATGGAATCTTTCACAGTCTTCAATCAATCAATCAGAATAGAGTTGGAGGGGACCTTGGAGGTCCAACCCCCTGCTCAAGCAAGAGACCCTATACCAGTAATGGCGAACACAGAGCCATTTGTGCCGGCACACGAGCAGCAGGAAACTTACCTCACTGCACATGTGTGTGCCTCACAGCTGATTTTCAGCTAGTTTGACGCCTTTTTCAACCTCCCATATAATACCGGAAGTGATGAAATGGGCCAATTCGGCCTGCAAAGGCTTTTTTTAAGCCTCTAGGAGACTGAAAAAGGCCTCAAGCCAGCTGAAAATCAGCTGTGAGGCGCAGTGAAGGTAAAGGAAGGGCAGCGGGGGGGGGGGGGCAGGGGGTCCGGCAGGAGGATTGCAGGCACATGCACGGGGTGTGGGGGCACATTGCTTTGTGGGTGCTGGCACGTGAACGCACGCACAATTTTTGGCACAGGACCCCCCCAAAATTAGCCACTACTGCCCTGCACCATTTCAGAGAAGTGGCTCTGCAGTCTCTTCTTAAAAACCTCCAGTGATGGAGCACCCACAACTTCTGAAGGCAAGCCATTCCACATTAATTGTTCTCACTGTTAGCAAGTTTCTTCTTAATTCCAGGTTACTTCTCTCATTGATTAGTTTTCATCCATTGTTTCTTGTCTTGCCTTCTGGTGCTTTGGAAAATAAGCTGACCCCTTCTACTTTGTGGCAGTTCCTCAAATTACTGGAACACTACTATCATGTCACTCCTAGTCCTTCTCTTCTCTCGGCTAGCCAAAACCAATTCCTGCAACTGTTTTTCATATGTTGATCCATTGGCTCCAAATGCAGTTTAGCAATCAAAGTTAAACCATAATATGTGGTGAGATTGGTCAGTTCTTTCACATAGGCTACTAATAGGAGTGTATTGGTGAACACATTTGCAATAGGCTCTTGTCTCTGAGGAGTTTTTTAGGATGCTCATTAGTGCAGCCAATATGAAAATGGACCCTACTTCATTGTAACAAATGAACTACTGAGTTAGTTGCCTGGCACAGAGCAACAGGTGTGAATAGAATGTAGAAAAGAACTATACAAAATTTCCTCCATAAGCTATGTTTGAACAAGAGAATGCCTCATTAAGGTATTCTCAAGGCAAAACATCAGAAAGATTGCTGTTGTAATTCTGGACTAATTTGTTTATAAGCTATGTCTTCCAAACACAATAAAAGCGATTCATTTTTAAAATATTGCTGATGGAAGCATGCTTGTTTCTTTGTGGCTGTAGAGTCATTTATCAAAATAGCAGCTCTGCAATTAACACTTTGACTCCATCTTCACCTACCTTGATATCCTGTTTTGTGTGATCTACCCAACTATTTTTCAGGAGCCAAAGTGAAAGCTGCAATTACAGATGTATGCAAAAATGTTTCTTTGTATTCTCTACTAGTCAGGCAAGTACATCTTAGCTCTATCTCTAGGTCGTGTGTAATGGGAAAATTATTCTGAGTTTCCCCCACGTAATGGAAATAGTACTTTTATTACTATTGGGGTTGGTAGTGGTTTCAAGACATTGAAGAAGTGAAGAATAGAGAATAACCTACAATTAATGACATATTTCTCCAGGGGCATGAGAACTCCAAGAGGCAATTCAGTGACACAATATTGGATGGTTGAATGTGTGAACACTTAGATTGTGGTTATCACAGTCTTGGAAGAGTGTAACGTATTGTTTCCCACCCAAAAATACTTCCTAGCAAGGAGTGGAAACAAAAAATATGTGATCAGATCTTCTCAGCAGTGCTAGCTGAGTGTCTCTGAATAAGCAATTTGTATCTAATGAATTTAGAACCTTGCATATATTACTTGGTTCATAGAGAGCTCTCATTCACTTGAGAGCAATAAACAGTATATAGACAGATAAATGACCACACCCTATATTCCACAGCTTATTTTTAATGAACGCACAAAGCTCAGCATATTTAGTTCCTTATAGTTTCAAAATAATGTACAAGCAGAGTTCTTAATTAGCTGAACTCCTGTAATATTTCCCCACTGGGATTCATCTGATTCCCACCCTGGCTGCATTTTTAAAAAAAAATCCCTGAAAACATGGCTCTTCCCACAGGCCTTAGATTAGAGAGAGTGATAGGCTCTGGATATTTTAAAATTTAGATTGGTTATTTTCTTCCAAACATTTTGAGGTTTTTAATTTGTATTTTATTATTTTTATTGTATGCCACCCAGAGTTTGTTCGAGTTGGATAGCCTTATGAATGCAAATAAATAAATATATTTCTGTAAAAAATAAATCAGCTTTAGTGTTGTGATTCCCTGCCTCTGCTTTTCCCACAATTAGCAACATCCAGATTTGGGATTTCATGATGAAAGGGAGATTCGAACAAACATTTTCTTAAATCTGTTTTGAAGATATTGTTGCACTAGCACATATAATTATTATGTTTGCCGTCATTAATCTTTTATGCAGTTTTGTTGAATTTGTCATTTGCTTGATTTTTTACTATTATAGTGGTCCCATATTTGTAAGCTGTTTAAAAGACTCTACTTGGAAACAATAGATGAAACAATAGGTTCACACGGTAGAGTCACTTCATTACAACTTATTTAATTCTCTGGCATTCATTTGCTTTTTGTTTGTTTACTTGTGTCAGAAGCAAAACAGTTAAATTAAGCCTTACTATATGACATAAAAATTTAAATATAAAATACAAAATGAAAATATGTACAAAGAGATCCTGCCCAGAAACCAGCAACATTAATTGTGTCCTGTCACACTGCCATGAATTCTTCAAGTATAAGTGTAAATATTTGTTCATTTTTAATAGTGGACCATCAAAACTACTTCAGATTACTTATTAAAGTATTTAAATGTGGTGTAGCATGTTCACTGCAAATACTTTTATTGCTTGCTCATAATTTCTTTCCTCTTCTCTTACTGTCTTGTAACTTTGTCTTTAAATAGTACACCAGCATTCTAATGTTAATAGTAATAAAAAGTAATAATAGCAAGAAAAGCAGATAACAAGATTTTGCAATAGCTAAGAACAGGAATATTTAAAAAGGGAGATGGAGGGGCTAATTCTGGATGCGCAAGACCAAGCCTTAAGAACAAATGCATACAAAGCCAGAACTGGGAAGACAGCAACAAATAGCAAATGCCTCTGCAGAGAAGCTGAAGGAACAGTGAAATATCTAGTTAGCTGCTGCAAGAAGATGACAAAGTAACAGCATGACAAATACGAACTATGCATATGAAATATGCATTGGAATATTTGCAAGAAATGCCATTTTATCAGGGTATTGGCCAGCAGCTTGGCAGGTGAATAACCTCAAATCAGTAGAAAAGCTATATCAATTCCAGTCTCTAATGGAAATATTACATTTTAAAACCAAGTATTAAGATTTTATGCTAGCAGGATGGGAGGCAGCAATTCCTAAGAATTAAAACACGGTTGTGTTATAAATATATTATAAATATGTAAGACCATCAAGTAACCTATCTCAAATATTCATTACTTTCAGAAAGTGTGTTAAAAAGGTAGAATGCAACATGTGAGAATCTGCATCAATCTGTGACATCTTGGGGCCGTAATGGCTGTTCAATTGTTGTATAGAAGGCTTTATTCATGTCTTCATTAACGATACTAGTTTAAATGAACCGTAAGGCTAGCTGAGAAGTTAGACTACAAGGTAAGTATCTGGAGACTAGTGAGTTACAACCAAACCTGAGTGTGAAGCCTGACACAAGTAGAAAAAATTGTTGGTTTCTGGTAAACAGAAATCACAGTTTGTTTGGAATCTGTATACTTGCAAGCCACAATCTAGACTCTTTATCAACTGTTCAAAATCAATAGACAGACATTGCAAACGAACTGGAACTAGAATGTTTGAGGGAGTCTCTTCAGTTTTTGTTTAATAGAGGGCTAAGGAAATAAATCTGGAATAATGACATATGCAACATTTTTATGCAGGTTCTATCATAAGGAGAGTATTAATTCAATTCCTCTAAAAATTAACATCCTGGAGGCACAAATCTTCTATTTGTACAGATAGTAGAAATGCCCATATTCTTAAAAAAAAACAAAACAGAATATTTGTGCCACTTTAGAGTCAACACTTACCCCAGTGCTAATTTTCTCTCACATACACAAACATACAGCTGTGAAAATACGTGTGTAACATCGATTATACAAGGAATGATCTGAGTGATTTTCCATTTGTGAAGGCAGTTTTGAAGAGTTCTTTCACAGCAAATCTAGTGGTAAAATATACTATAATTCCCCTCCCCCGGAAGATTTTATAGTTCCAGAAGATTAGATCATTCTTCAAAAAGAAAAAGAAAACTATTAATCTATGAACATCCAACCTGTTCTCTCTCTTGAGGTTGTAGCTACCAAGATAATTTAAAAACAGGCAAAGGAAATGGGAAACATATTTTAATTGGTTTTCATTCAAGGTGAAAGTAGTTTCACTATTTTGCAAATGTTTAGTTTATGCATTACAGTCAGCTAATCTTCAGAAACCAATTTTATGTTTCAGTTTTTTAAAAAAATATAGTGGTTTTATTAAAAAATTACAATTATGATGATAAACTTATACAAATTTAAAAAGAAAATAAATAGAAAATAAAAAATAATAATATAGTAAATAAATATATATGTGTATATGAGTGTGTGTTTATATGTGTGCACGTACACACACACATATATATATACACTTACGTATATACACACTTACATATATACATACTCACATACAAACATACACACACACACACAAAGAAAATTGTGTGTGTGTGTGTGTGTGTGTTACAACTGACCCTTCAGCATTATTGCTGGACATATGCATAAGCTGAATGAAATAATGAATACAGTAAGGCATTAATTCTAAACATGCTAATAAAGGGAACAGAGCTCTCTCTCATACATGACACATGGTTACAGATTCTGATGTGTACACATACAATATGAGTGTGTGTGTGTGTATGTGAGATCTGTCTGACTTCAGGCTCATCATTCGTATAACTAGTCCTTGATTTACAACAGTTCATTTAATGATGGTTCAAAGTCACAAATCAAAATTGGAAAAAAATATTTACAACCTGTAAATAAACTTAACAGCCATTGCACAACCCTCCACAGTCAACTGAACACAATTCGGACACTTGGCAACCAGCTCACATTTACAACTGGTTGTAGCATCCTGCAGTCATATGATTTTGTGACTTTTCCAGCCAGTGTCCAACACGCAACATCAATTAGGGAAGCCAGGTTGACTTAAAATCTCCATTTATATATACCTGTGGCAAAAATTCATACCACAAGTCATTCTCCAGATGCTATTTCTTTCTTAGTGTTCCCATTTTTCCATAGGTTGCTTACATAGCAGCCTTTTAATTATTATGTCTTATGTGTGCACCTGCTTAATTTTAAATGTTCCAATCTAGTGGTCTTAAGGTTGTTGCAGGTGGGAATGGATTTAAAGATGTATAAGTGGTTATGTAACATTTTCTTTGCAATCTGCTTTGATATCGTGTTAGAGAATGGCAATTATAGAAAGGAGGATATTTTTCCAAATCTCACCCCCTTCAGCCATTTTTCAATGCATATCTATGCTGCTCTGAACAATCATATCTTTATTTTGAAATGTTCATTATTTCATATCTGCAGATGTGTGCAGCTATGCATGCAATTTCCAGGCTTAAAACAAATGCCAACTTGAAATAGCAGCATGATTTCCTGTTTCTTCTGTAATTTCAGTTTCTGTCCTATGGTTTATGGCATATGCTATTAGTAAAAACTCTAATGATAAAAAAAACAGGTGATCCTTCCAACATAGCTTAATTTTTCCACAGTTTCAATACCGTATATTGATTGTGCATGACGTCCAATTTCATTATTGCAAAGTACTGTACATTTAATAACTTGAATCCACAGAGGAATGAATGTGTATATGCATGTGTATCCATAGATAGATAGATAGATAGATAGATAGATAGATAGATAGATAGATAGATAGATAGATAGATAGATAGATAGATAGATAGATAGAT
>BLBF01000033.1:18198520-18210447 GCA_015471245.1 Laticauda colubrina
GATAGATAGATAGATAGATAGATAGATAGATAGATAGATAGATAGATGGACAGACAGATAAGATAGGATAGGATAGGATAGACAGACAGACAGGTTGGTAGATTGGTAGGTTGCTAGGTTGGTAGATAGACAGCATTAGAACTCTAAAAGATAGCATGGCTGTACTTCAGAAGCAAAGGGTTTCCTGTCTTCCTGGATCCTGCAATCAAGTAATTCTGTGGTAGATTACTCAGTTCCAGTAGTGCCCTCTTATTTATTTTCAGTGGTAAAAAAATAAAAGCCAATACAAAACCAAAAAGTTTGCTTACTGGAATGCCTGGAAAAAAACTAATTTGTGTTTCTTTCAGAAATTAGAACAGTAAGTCAGTACAAAGTCAGTCAAAGAGAGAAATAGGAATCACTTTTATCTGAACATGGAAAACAGTGAAAGCCAACAGCTTCCTCAAGGAACAACCCAAATTCAGCATTCCATAGTAGATTGTAATGCAATATGACATGACTGTATATTCTCTGCTGTAAACTTTTAAATCAGGTATATTTTCCTAGGTTAGTTATTACAAGGAAAAGTTTGAGAGCTCGTGTAGGGATGAACAGGAACAGTGTAACTTAGAACCTTTTATCCTTGATACATTATATATCCAGTGCTAAATCCACTTTTTTTTCCTCCATCCAGAGCTATCACGCTGGAGAACACACTGGTGATCTTGTCAACGGTGGCCCCTGATGCTGGAAGGTACTATGTGCAAGCTGTAAATGATAAGAATGGAGACAATAAAACCAGCCAGCCCATCATGCTCACTGTGGAGAGTAAGTGCTCTTTTGGGTGAAAAGTGGGGAAAAGGGCTTTTGGATTCCAGCTGACCGATTTTCTGAAAAGCTTCATCTGTCTTTTTAGCAGCAGTCTGGTAGATATCAATTCAGTTGATGCAGGAGAAAAATCTTGTACCTGCTCCATGTGTGCCAATGCTTCTTTACAACAAACTACAACATCAAGCTATTCATCAACATCTACTGTGGAATAAATATAACAGTGTTATTGTTATTGCCATAAACACCAGCACCATTCATCCCAGCTAAGCCCATATTATTTTAATTTTCTGTATGAAGCAGCTAGTAGGTCATGCTTGGGCTCATTCAAATGGAGCGAGGACTTTAATTTACTTTAGCATCCAGTGAATTTTCTCTGAATCTGCTTATAGAGAAATACCACTTTTCCAGACAGAGGGACAGCTGAGTGATCAAGATTTCAGCCTCTGAGTATTGTAGATGAAGGTTCTGTTCTTCCCAGAAACAATCAGAGAGTTGGATAGTTCTGCACCTCATAGAGACCACATTCGTGTACACAACATAGGCTACAAAGAAATTGGCAACCTTGAGTGGTGCTTTGGCCATTTTTTAAGTCAGGGGTATCAATTTCAAGGCCCGCTGGGCCACTCTAGAAACAGTGAAGGACTGGCCCACGGTGCCTCTGCCAGGGAAAATAGAGCTCAGGAGGGCTGAGTGCACCACTCCTGAGCTCCATTTTCCCTGGCAGAGGGTTGCAGAAAATTGTTGCAACCAAAAACAGAGATCAGGAGCCTGTTTTCACTGTCAGAGCACTCAGGCCACCACAGGCACCCCCGACATGAGTGATGTTAAGCTGGCCATGCCCACTTTGACCCCCTGAGGTCAAACACAACCCTGATGCAGCCTTCAATGAAGTCAAGTTTGACACCCTGTTTTAAGTGATCCTGGTGAAAACTGTGTTAATGAAGAGAATGGCTGGAGATGGCTTTGTCTTCTTCCCCAACACAGTCAGCTCCCAACAGCTGGCCAAACAATTATTTGAGGAGCTGTCAGAGAAGAAACCTTAGGCAGAGTCTTTCCTCCTCGTGTTGTTTTTTTAATACTGTCATAGGACAAGAAGATGGGCAGAGTGTGTTGGATAGCAAGAGAAATCAGAGCATCAAAAGGGTCGTTACATTGACAATAAATCATAAAAGCAAATATGAGGTCTGTGCATGATTGATGGACTATATGTTGCTGAGACATGTCCTAGAATTTTGAGACACTGCCTGCATTTGACAATGCAATTGTTCGCTGTCATTGTGCTTTCTGCAAGAAATGAAAATGGGTATAAGATTGCAGCCTGAATCTCTTGTCACTTTAAGGATCTGGAAGGGCTGTCTGAATAAATGCCAGCCACACTGTTTCAACAGGCTAGCACAGTACAAATTACTTTAAACCTAAGTGCTGCAGCTAAGTGGGAGGAGGGCTGAAGTTTATGGCTTGCTTATTTTCTGGTGAACCAATGGTCCCTAAAGCTCAGTTTTGTCGCCATTGTCTCTTTGCATCTGGCTTCTCTGATGCTTCTGTTGGCTCGGGCCCAGATTTAATTTGCAGTAAATCTCAGGCAAAGCGGCTGGTGCTGACTAAACATTTCTACGGGCTCTGAATTTATTTAGACACTTTGGGCCATAAGTATGAGAGCTAGGAGGCTTTCATTACATCACCAGCTTAGGCCCTCATTCCTATCCCTGCATCGGTTTTTTTGGTAGCAGAGTGCTTGGCTGCAGAACTGAGCCTGGGAATCTGCATGGCTATAGCCTCTGTACAGTCTCTAAAGGGAATTCTCCCTGGACATGTGAATCCTCTTTCCCTCTGGATGATGTTTATTTCACAGCTGTTTTATGTCTCCCAGATTTGGCTTTATATCCCTTTCCCCCTCTTTGCCCCATTAATTTGAAGAGCTGTACCTCAGAGTGCAATAAACACCATAGTGCATGCCTTTATGGATTCGCTATATCAGCAACTTGCAATTGTAGTCAAGAACTGGAGGAGCAGGGGGGAGTTACCACAGCAATTATTTTATTTTATGCACTTACCCTGTTGCAGCTTCTCTTGCTGCTGCTTTCTCTCTTCCCCTCCTTTCCTTTCCAATGCCAATTGCCGATGCCCAGCTACAGATCACAGCAGGTGGCAAGATTTAGCAGAAGGTTATGGGGAAGGTAGGTATGGAATCTTAATATTGTTTTCAAAGATTTCAGCTCTCCAAGCTGCATGGTGGAAGCTAAAGCCCAGCCCTGTAAGACCCCCTCAGCTTGCTGACTTTGATGGGAGAGCTTGCCTGTGCTCCATCACTATGTGAATGAACAAACCAGTCTCCAACAAAGTCTGGTGCCTTCTCCCTCCCCCTCCTGGAAGTGCCACTCTCACTCACACTTTTCAGGTGTTTGATGTGACTCATAAACTGCATGCAGAACCGTAGTCGGCACCCTTCAATGGCACTTGAAATGTGAGAAGTCAGATTGCCTTCTGCAGCACGCTTTCTGCTTCTTTGCTATTTTATTTCTTCTGAATGGGAGTTTTAAGAAGGGAAATACAGTCTCTCGGTTCACTGTTGGGAAGGAAAAGTCAGTACAGTGGAGCAAAACAGGAGAAGAAAAGAGAAAAATCAAAGATAATTGGGTAAATATTGAGATACAGGCTGTGCAACTGGTGTTTCTTGTCTCTACTTAAGTGTCCATTGCGAAAGGAGCCTGGTGGGTGAACAGTGTTGAACCAGGTAAGTATCTTCTAAGAAAGAAGGTTGGGACAAAAGAGAGAAATAAATAATAATCAGGTAGAACGAGATAGGCTTCTTCAGCAGCACAGTTTAATCTGCAATTATTTCTGTTTGCACAGTCAAACCACAATCCTGCTTCAACCAGCCTTAAACAAAAAGCTCGGTGAGACATTACTTCCCTTCTCTCCTGTGAGATTTCACCTGTCATTTCTTACATACCTCCCAATCGATCTTTCCAAATGCATTCCCACTTGATATCCCCCCAATCTGTTGTAGCAAGTGCCGTGGTGGCGCAGTGGTTAGAATATAGTATTGCAGTTCGATTCTCACCAGCTCAAAGTTGACTTAGCCTTCCATCTTTCCGAGGTCAGTAAAGTGAGGACCCAGATTGTTGAGGTCAATATGTTGACTCTGTAAACTTAGAAAGGGCTGAAAAGCACTGTGAAGCAATATATATAAATCTTAAGTGCGATTGCTAGCTACAACCTCTGGAATTCAAGTTGTGGGAACTTGGAAGAAGTTCAGTTAGAATAGAATTGCAACCAATAATAGTATCTATTTTCTGAGCTCCCACCTAACCAAGGCACAAGTACACACTTGGACTTTTGATGGGTAAATCTTGGATGCATGAGACACTCCTGCAAGATGGCTGCAAGAATATTTTGGACAGACAAAGCTTGTAGGAGGACTAGTTGATGGTGCTACATGTCACACAGAAAAGAAGAGTATTCTTTTCTGGAAGAAGAATATTTGGAATATACAAGAGTGGTGCGGCATGGTGCCAAATCTGGAAACCTTATAGGTAGACTAGCTCTGTGAGATGGAAATGTTCAGGAGGAGTGGTAAAGCTTTTCTGTTATATTCCAAAATGTGAATTAAGAAGTATATATAATGAGCATTTATCATATATAAACAGTGAATATTTCTGTGTAACAAATGAACTACTAACTGGTATACTGTTCCATTTTTTTTACAGATGTAGGCGGCCCAGCTGACCCCATTGCTCCAACCATCATCATTCCACCATGCAACACTAGCGTAATCTCTGGTACTTCTGAAGTGACTCTGGAGTGTGTGGCCAATGCTAGGTAAGTCTGCCTGGCTCCTTTGCTCTGTGACTTGTGAGTCCGAATTACAATGAGGGTCACCTCTGTATGCCCCATGTGCCATGGCATGAAAACAGCCTGTTAATTTCTTCTCAAGGACATGAATGCCCATCCTCAATGTTCTCCCAGTCCACTGCAAATTCAGTCTCCACTCACCTTTTATTTCTCCACTCCAAAAAAGGATGTTTCCCAACTTCTGCCAGCAATATTGTACCAAGGAGTCATTCTGTAATAAATCATCCCAAGGTAAATTTGGGAATGGAGGCCCACCTTGCCCCAGTTGGCCCCATGAGGCTATTGTTGGCCTACACTCCACATGATGGAAGGACACAGACTTTTATGGCCATTGGTGAGAGTCAGGGTTTCTCATTGTGCCAAAAGGTTTCTCTCCCACTTTTCTTACCAACCCATTGAAAGGGGTCTGTCTTCACAAGCTTCTCTCTGCTAACTAGGCCTCTCATTAAACTACACATCATCTGGAAGAAGGGAGGGATTCCAGTATCCAATGGCATCAGTGACTACAACCGGCGGTTGACCATCCTTAATCCCTCCCTAAGCGACAGTGGCTACTATGAGTGTGAAGCTGTGTTGCGCAGTAGTAGCGTACCTTCTGTGGTTCGAGGAGCTTATCTCTCTGTGCTGGGTAAGAAGAAGAATCTTTGCTGAGTTTCTGTGCCTAAAGAGCCTACTCTCCAATTGGGCAACCACATCAGGTTCAGCTGTTGCCGTGGTCCTTTGTTTTAGCATTGCAATCATCAGCCGCTCAAAGCATTTCCCTAACCATCAAGTGCCGCTTTTCCATCTATGATGTGACATTAGTCATTCCTTAAATACATACCCCTGTTCAGAATCAATGTCAAGTGACCATCCTGTTTTTATCACCCTACATTATCCTATAACTGATAACATGTCAGACTTTGCATTTCCAATTATTTAAAATGATGGTTTGACATATAGGACATTGCATTTGGATAGTGAAAAATCAAGACAGGATGTATCAGTTTTTCTACCTTTGCAGATATGAGCCTAAAGACTCACTGGCATCATGTCCACCTGGTCACTCTGAGCATAATTCTTTACTTCCCTCTAACTAGCTTGATGTGATGCAGCTGTCTTTTTATCCCCATTTTAGAGCCAAAAACAAGCTACCTTTAGGTTTTTCTTGTGGAAGTGGAAATAATATTTCCCATCTTCTCCCAATCGATGTTTTCCTGTGCACACAATATTTGGCAGTTTGGTGGTGGCTGAATTAATGATAGGGGGAGGGGGTCTGAGATCTGCTCAACTAACTCAACTAGCTCATATAGGCATGCCCCTTCCTCTCCTGTATTGTGTAATGGCAGCCTCCACAACTTTCTTGTAACTTGTTGACCTGAGCCAATACTATCTTCACACACAACCTATGAAGTCATACTTTATTCTCCTATATCACTTACATATGTCCAAGTTCTAGAATCCTACAATCAAGTGGCACAACAGTTCTGATTACAGCTCTGAATATTTTCCTAATATCCTCCTCCCCTCGCAGGATTTACTTCTTAATTTGTGCCTATAATACAATTCCAGCTTCTACTGATCAATACTTCCAGATCCCCTGCTGTCATGCTGACAGGTTGCAAGGAAGTTTTCGTTTGTAGATTCCCCCTTCCCCCATGTAAACTCAATCTGCTCCAGCTCATGGTAGCAGGTCAAGCCTATGCACCAACTCCAGGAAGATTCCCTTCTTTCAGCCAGTGCCCCTCTCATCAGCATATCTCTTAGCAAATTCTTCTTCCCCCTCAGATCCTCTACATCGATTGCTAAACTGCTGGCTAAACAAGGGAAGAAGTCAAAATGAAAACTCATTAATCAAAAATACTCCGATTGAAGGGATCAGATAACTTAGAGAAGTAGGATGTGTTGATAGATAAGAATCCAAAGAACAAAATGTGCCTCACAATCAAAAGTTGCCACCTTCCCAGTCCACATTAGAGAGAGTGGTTGGTAGAAGTCTTTCTTCCTGATAGGACATTCCACAGATCATCTTGGCATTTAATTTGTCCTGACATAAAATATTGGAACAGGTGACCACTTGCTGGTCCTATTATGAGGGCAGAATAGTGACCGACAAAAGGGCAAATAATGCTAATATACTTTTATGACCCCTTAAAACTGGAGAAAAGCAAATAAGGGGTTGCCTGCCTATATCCGTAATATCTTCGAGGGCAGGGGTCCCCAAACTTGGCATCTTTAAGTCTTGTGGACTTCAACTCCCATAATTTCTCAGCCAGCATAGTGCCAAGTTTGAAGACCTCTGTTCTAGAGTCATCCAATCATTGTTATGCCAAAAGGACAATAGTGAAGGCAGGCTTTCTGTCACTTCAATAGTGACTCAGTGATGCTGTGAAGATACTGCACAATACTAGTGGCAGTGGCGTATTAAGGCTCACTGGTGCCCTAAGCACTGACAAATCTTGGTGCCCCACACCCTCCTTTGTACATACTGTACAAACGAAGCCATATTCTCAACTTTGTAGTGTCCCCTTTGGGCCTGGTGTCCTAAACATGTGCTTAATCTGCTTAATGGTTAGTACACCACTGACTAGTAGGGAAATGGCATGAGTCTGATTTAAGTGCAGGTCAGGATATGTTTGTTCTTTAAGAGCAAATTTAATAAAAGCCATTCAGCAAAAATAATTTCCAAAGATATGGAAAAATCTTGTGCGGAATTGTACTGTGAAGCCATTTAACCCATAAGAAATTAAAACTAGAATCTTGGGCAGGAAACACTTTCAGGTCACTTCTTTTGTTTGGGGAGGGTTTTTTTTTTAGTGAGAAATGACAAAAATGGAAGCTGAACATTTCCAAATATAGCCATGACATTTCTTTTTTTTAAATTCACTATGAAGAATGTTCGGCTGGTCCTACGTCTAATTTTTCTTTGACAGAACCTCCCCAATTCACCAAGGAACCAGAAAGACACATTACAGCTGAGATGGAGAAAGTAGTACAGATTCCATGCCAAGCTAAAGGTAATTTCCTGCATTTCATGAGGGATTGTTTGGATAAATTTAGTTTTGTATCAGAATAGTTAACCTTACAATCCTAGCCGTCCATGACATTGATAAATGACCATTTCTGTTATATCTACATTTGGAAGATTTTATGTAGTGAAATGAATGAAGAAAGTGTTCAGATATTCACCATTCACATGTAGCTAAAAATATATGCATGAGCACATTTCTGTTCCCATTGAGCTGCAGCGAAAACCATGAAAAGACTAAATAGGATGCACTGATATGTGCTTAATGTATGAGCCAATGTTTTTCAATCATAATGACTTTAAAATATATGTACTTCAACCTCCAGAATTCCTCATCCAGCAAGCTGGATGGTGACTTCGGGGAGTTGAAGTCCACAAATCTGAAAGTTGCTAAGGTTGAAAAACATTGCTCTACTCCAAGATAGGGGCCCTATGCTTAACAGCAGCCTTATTTGCAGTTGCATCAAAGATATCACTCCCTAAGCTTTCCGTGAAAAAAAGCAGAGAATTTGAAGACTTGTGAAAAGGAAACTGTTATCTTAAACTGCAAGCTAGGGGCCTGATTTTAAGTTGTAGCAAATATTTTCTCTGAATAGATTATCAAGGTTTTGCTTTGTGTTGTTGTTTGAAGTCCTAAACGTTTTATGGGAGCTTCTGTTTGTTGGTACATTTGACATATCAAAGTATATTGTCCTTCCATAGATAATTGTAGCAGCAGGGCCAAAGTATAGGATAAAAGATGGGAGGTCTCTAATTTTCTCCTTCCAAAAGTTACCTACTTTTTATATTCCCTGGCTTGGTCCTCCTGTTTGATGTAGCTGCTTGGTAGTTTCAGCTGCTATCACTTGTCCATTTGGAGCAGTGGTGGTATTCTGCCAGTTCGGCCCAGTTCGGCCTAACTGGTACTCCGAGGATCATCTGTGAGTGAAAAGGTTTGCTCTGATGATCAGCTGCTGGACCCTCCCACCCTGGTTCTATACTGACCTGTATTTCCTGGTTTTGAAGCTCAACTGTTTTGTGTGGCACAACGGATTGCCGCACATCAGCTGTTGAAGAGACAGGGAGAGTGCAGGATTGCAGGAGAAGGTCAGTATCAAGCCCTCTGCACGTGTGCAAAGCGCTCATATGCACGCAAAGCACATCCACCAAGCCACGCCCACAGAACCGGTAAGTGGTTAAAAAAAAGTTGAATCCCACCACTGATTTGAGGGAAGTTATTTTCAAGTATCCTTCCCCTTCAACCCTGGAAGAGGGTAAGAAGGGAGGGGCAGAGGTGGTATTCAGCAGGTTCTGACCAATTCTGGAGAACTGGTAGTGGAAATTTTAAGTCATTTGGAGAACCGGTGTTAACCTTCCCCTAGGAGTGGGCAGGGAATGAAGATTTTGCAATATCCTTCTCTTGCCATGCCCACCAAGCCACACCCACCAAGCCATGCCATGCCCACAGAACTAGTAGTAAAAAATTTTGAATCCCACCACTGGGGGGGGGGGGAATCATTCACATCCTTCAGCTTTACTTGCCAGTAGAAAGAGGGAAAGATGATGAAAGTTAAGTAATTTCTACAGGGTCCCTTCTTGATCCTTGTAGCTTTGAGGCATATGCTGTGAAAATCAGCTCCCTTCTTTTGGGAGTTGGATCAAAAGCACCTTCTATAATTCAAAATCAAAATTCATTAAAAATAGGAAAGAATAAAAAGGACCTCCTTTTTAATTTGAGGTAACCACCAGAAAATACATACATTTATTTACATAGGATGGTTGCTAAGACAAATACAATAAAATTAAGACATAACAATTATCCAAGACAAATGTTTATTCCGTCTAGCACACACATTCGATTCAAACCATGGTTTAATTATCGGTTGTTCCTGGCTAAATGTATTACCTAGAGTTGAAGAATCCATCCAGCAAACAATCCCTTGCTTAGTTTTCCTTGATATCTTAAATCTTATAAATTGCAATCACAATTGAGATCAGTTTTAACATTGGTTTCATATATTTGTTTTCTTCCCTTTTCCCAATGATTTTGTGGCTGAAATAGATTTCCCCATTTGAGTTATTCCTGGATCACATTATCAGATGATCCCTGAGGATACCAGCTGTTCTTCCCATTTCTCTGGACATCACTTTTCATCTTTCAGGGCTTGGATTTAAAAATGACTGAGATTTTTTTTTTTTTTTTGGGGGGGGGTGTCCCTTCATGTATACAGGTGGCAGATTATACATTTTTCTCTCTGATAATGTAGATTCAAACCCAGAGAGTTTAATGTGGATTTCCTGACTTGGGTGTAGCTGTCAATTTCATTGTTGCTGGGTAATAACACAAGGTGGTATACTTTTTTAAAAAAGATAATAAAATAAGAAAGAGCCACAATAAATAAGAGCAATAAAGTAAAAAAAACAGCAATAAAAATCAACTATCAGAATAAAATGCCATTTTCATCTTTTCTTAGATAGCTGAAAAAATATAAAATATTATCACTTTAGGAAGTTTTCAGTGGGAAGAGAATTCCACGAGAGGCCCTGTTTTTGCTTGCCACATCTTAGATGGCAAGTATAGAAAGATCTCTGTGCATAGGCAGTTCTGGGAACAATTCTTTAAGATATCTTAAAAACAGTGTGGCAAGTAATTCACTGCCTTTTCTTTATTTCAGCACAAACGATAACATTAGACCTCTTAAAGCACAATGAACATTTTGATTTTATTGTTGAATTATTTAAACAAGACTCTGTTTCCCTGATTATTAAATCAGATTTGAAGCAAATCTCAAATTTTTGTAGAAGGTTTGATCAGGGTTTTAGAGGAGGAAGGAGTGAGGCAAGCTTGTCTAATTTCATTTTTACCTTCATTCAGTTTGATCAATGAGTGCCACAGGGTTTCTTTTTTTTCTTGAAGTCCATCCCAACTCCGATGGGTTCTGAAGAATTCAAAGATAGGTTTTAATGTCTCCCGACTGTGATTAAGAAAGGTTTTCAGAAGGAAAGCTACATATGTTGGTTAAATAAAGATGAGAAGGAGGAGAAGCATACATTCATCAGAATCCAGCCATATGCAAGCAATTCACAAATAAAGCCATATGTGTTTAGGAGTTCAGTATCGTTATTCCAGTAACTGCCTAATGGATTTCTCTGTGGCCTTTCTGTCTGCGTGTCGGCCTTAATTTTAAAATAATTCATCTTGAAAATTCCCCTTTTCTCCCCCACCGATATTGCAGGTGTGCCTCCACCCAGCATGTTCTGGTACAAGGATGCAGTACTACTTGGAATGGAGAAGCTTGCCCGCTTCAAGCTGCTTGCTAATGGGAGCCTGCAGATCAGTGGCCTAATGCCAGATGATACAGGCATGTTCCAGTGTTTTGCCCGAAATTCTGCTGGCGAAGTGCAGTCTTCCACATACCTGGCCGTCACTAGTAAGTGTCAGCAAGTTCATTTCTCCTAACTTGCTTTGCTGGTTGTCACCTATTCTCTGCAGTAGTTACCACTCATGATGTTGTGGCCCGTCAGCTGCCAGCAGAGCTAGCAGCAGAGTCAGACAAGAAGGAGGAAGTGGAAGTAGAGGGGGAGCCTGGGCCAGCTTCAGAGCCTTTGGCCTCCCCCAAGTGGAGAGGCAGCTGTCTTCAGGGCCTGAGCTGAGTGAGGGGGGGAACAGATGGAGCCCATCCCAGATGTGCATATGCGTAGAGAGGAAAAGAGAGGAGAGCAAAGGAAAAGAATAAGCCGGCTCTCAGGGAGAAGCAGGCGCAAATGATAGCCAGCGCCTCCCTAACAGGGAAATAAATAGTAGGCGTTTGGGAGTGATCAGTTGTTTCAGACAAACGTTTGTTTCTAGTATACAACAAGCAATTACGTTTATTTTTTGTTTATCCATGTGAATAAAAGACTGTTACTGCCCTGTTATAAAAAGGGGGCTAAGACTAAATATCTCAGCCCTACTTGCGAAGGCTGGTTCAGAACAAATGGTGCTTGGTGGGAAAATATGAGTGATTAATAGTCAGGCACACGTGCGCACATTTGGCTCAATAGTGTTGATGTATTTGTAGAATAATAAAGTTGGAAATGGCTATTGATTATTATTTTATCTGTATTAAATAAGTTGTAAAATGTGATTAGAAAGGGGATATTTTTTAAACATAATAGTGGCAAAATTAAAAATTAGAAAGGGGACAAATAATGGAAGATTATAACTCAATATGAATTGGGTTATATTTATTATTATTATTATTATTATTATTATTATTATTATTATTATTATTAT
>BLBF01000033.1:18210457-18234521 GCA_015471245.1 Laticauda colubrina
ATTATTATTATTATTATTATTATTATTATTATTATTATTATTATTATATAAATCTATTAAACACTACAAATATGATTAATAATATTCTACCTGTAGGAAAAGAAGGATATTTAGAATATGGACATCGACATAAAATTAAGATACTGAAATGCTGAATAATCAAAGAATATATGTGTATTTATATGAAAATGTATAAGATTGTCAACTGTATTGAATATGAACAAAATTGTCATATTTGTTTTAAAATGTAAGACACCCTGGTACCACACTGTTCACACAATGATATGTTTGTAAATAAGAAAAAAATTAAAAATTAGACCCAAAAAAAAAAAGTTAGAAAGGACCTTGGAGGACTTCTAGTCCTGCTCAAACAGAAGACCCAGGAGATTAAAGCCAAGAAAGGAAATAAAATATAAGAAGTGAATGCTGTTTTGTAGAGCAGGATTCATCTTCAAGGAAGAGCAAGATGTCTTTGGAGAGCAGAATGGGAATTTTATAAATAGCAGGTTCTCCCTCTGTTTCACTGAGAGATGATTTCCACAACGCAAAGCAATAGCATGATATCCATTATTAAACCTGAGCCAAAATGGACCCGTGACCTTACATGGGGTAAGGTCTTTTGAATTGCTTCATTTCTGTTCAATTATGGTGGGCTTTGGAGTGGGGTGTCAGGGAAATAAAATTCAGTGTTGTGTTGCATTAAGAGTTTGAGGGGCTGCCACAGAGAGGAGGGGGTCAAGCTATTTTCCAAAGCACCTGAAGACAAGGAATAATGGATGGAAACTGAACAAGGAGAGATTTAACCTGGAAATAAGGAGAAACTTTCTGACAGTGAGAACAATCAACCAATGGAACAGCTTGCCCTCGGAAGTTGTGGGAGCGCCATCACTTGGGACTTTCAAGAAGAGATTGGACTGCCATTTGTCAGAAATGGTGTAGGGTCTCCCGCTTAGGCAAGAGGTTGGACTAGGTGACCTACAAGGTCCCTTCCAACTCTGAGTATCTGTTATCTGAGTTCTTGTAGTTCAAAACTCTTCCTATAAGTATTCTTCTCATCTCTCCCTCATTTATAGGCATTGCGCCCAACATAACCAGAGGGCCCTTGGACAGCACGGTAATTGATGGAATGGCTGTGGTTCTCAGCTGCGAGACGTCTGGAGCTCCCAGACCAGCTATCACCTGGCAGAAAGGTAATGGTGAATTGGGAAACTATTCATGCTTTGGAAACACAGGAATCAGGTACACAAGAAACTAAGATGGCAGAACTACGTATTTTGCAAGAAGGGTTGAAGCATCAGGTTTGAAACTTGATTTCTTTTCGATAGAAAGTCTCCTTTTTTTCTCACTCCCTCTGAACTCCTTTGCGTGGCCTCAAATGTGTGAACTAATTTTGGGAATTTATTTATTTTATTTCATTAGGATTTTTTTGATGCTGCCTTTATTACTTTATAAGTACGTCAAGGTGGCAAACATACCCAATATACCTTCTTCCTCCTATTTTCCCCACAATAATAATCCTGTGAGATGAACTGGACTGAGAGAAAGTGACTGGACCCAGCCAGCTTTCATGCCTAAGGCAGGATTAGAAATCACAATCTCCTGGTTTCTAGGCCAGTACATTCATGTATGTCAAAGAGGATCTATTTCTGTGAAAGATGTGAAGGATACAACTGGACACCAGTAAAATTGTGATGGAAAAGTCCACTCATTGAACTGGGCTGGAATGACCCATGGATTTGGTTTTTCTTAACAACTTCATAGCCTCACTGAACCTAAAACAACTCTATGTTTTTTAAAGTTACTGAGTTCCCTTTAGTATGACCCTTACAGGGTAACTTTGATCAGGTACACTAGGGTATTATATCTCCTGTATCTACAACCAAATATTTAATCCCACCGGGAGCATATTGCTTTAGATCAGAGAGTGTATTTCAGAAATATTAGCCCTACAATAAGATACCTCTGGGATAAGAAGATAAAGAATTAGAATTGAGAGCAAGGAAGATTACATTTCAAATCATAGGAAGAACTAGGGCTAAGCCATTAACAAATTATGACTCCCTACTCCCCTACTCCCCCTACTCCCATTTAAAGCCTGCTGATGGGGTGGGATTAACTGGGGAAGAAAGATTTAGTCTGAGGGTATTAGAGGTATAGAAATGAATAAATGATCAATGAGTAGTTTGAAAGAACAAAAAAAAGCAGGCAATCCAGATGTTTATGATAGTTCCAATCCACTTGACCAAATGTGTGATGGGTATGGGAATTATAGTCCAAAATACCTGAAAAGCATTGTTCTCCTTTCCTGCAAAAAATAAGAAGACTTCCTACCCACCTAAAATTCAGCCTTGTGCTTCCAGGCAACTCAAACTTTTACTACCTTTATTATGCCTCCCTCAGTTGCACAGGAAAAGTTTATGCTCCTTTGCTTTATTTTGCAAATTTACATTCCAAGCGGTTGTCACCAGCCAAGCCCATATTTTATATGTTCTAAAGCCAACATTTCTTCTTTGAGGCCCCTTGAATCGATAAATCATAGGTAGGTTGAAGCTCATCCACACAGTGGAAGAAGAAACAGTTGACAAATCTGCCAATCATTTCCTCTGTCCCTAGCTGGGGTGCTAGGCTTACAGATCTCTAGCGCTGAGATCAGAATTGGTGATTTTACAAAATCCATGGGCAGCCTCAATGAGAGTCACTACTCACCATGCAATGAAATCTCCCTTTTCTCCTGCAGGTGAAAGGATCCTGGCCAGTGGCTCAGTACAGCTTCCTCGATTTACATTGTTAGAGTCAGGAAGCCTCCTCATCAGCCCTTCACGGATCTCAGACGCTGGCAGCTACACTTGCCTGGCTACGAACTCGCGTGGAGTTGATGAAGCTTCTGCAGAGCTTATTGTCTGGGGTAAAAGTCTCCTCATTGCCCTCTTATTAGCTTCCCTCTTCTTTCTCTTGGGAACCCCATGCCTGTAATTTGTTTTGTTTTTAATCTCCCAGAATCCTTACATTTATATTTTTCCAGATTTTATGTCAAGCCGCCTAATAATGCCAGACTTATTTCCCAATTAATGCTATAGGAAACTAAGGAAAATTGTCAGTGGTAATCCTCCCATTTAGGTCGAGTGCGTTTTAGTGCACTTTAAAGTTAAAAATCCCCTCCATAGGACAGCGAAAATGGAGGAAAGCGACCAAAAGCCCTACTTTCCTTGATAATGTTGAATAACAATAATAATCACTGCTTTGCTCACCACAGTTTTCAGCAGCTGAGAATGGGGGAGAGTCAATATCCTGATCTAGCAGAGTTTCCCACATTTGCCTTTACTTGTTCAGTAAGCAATTGGTCAAGGAGTAATCCCTGATGCAGAGATGTCATATGTGGTTTGCCTCTCTGGCCAGTTTCTTAATGGCATATTGATGCATTCCTATAAAATGCAGCACTTCGTAAAGAATCAAATGATAAGTTTGATCCCACAACGTCATGTTATGAGAACAATCAGCGCAATTTCCCTGTTAATCTTTAATGCAACAAAGCATAGATATGCTAGCATCTTAGTAGACCATGTGGGTTACGAGTGTCTAATTGTTTTTGAGAGCATATCCATCACCTTTCAAAGCCAGTTTTAACTGTCTAATAAAGCAATTGCCATTAGCTCTGCCACATTCCTGGTTGAGGTGGATTGGTTCCCCCTGCTGGGCATAAATGGAACAGTAAGCTCTGAGAATCTATTTTGTTTATCTGTTTGATGGTTCTCACCCTACCTTTATGAAATATGAATGTAGTCTTGCTCGTAAGGTGAATTACCCTATAAAGCCCATCCTGAATTAACCCTCCCCACATTCCCTGTTGTAGATCAAAATAATCTCACATCTGGCAGGCATTTTGAACTTCAGTTTCCCTCAGCCTCAGTCAGGATAATTGGCAAGGAACTGTGAGAGCTATAGTGCAAAATATCTGGGACACTTGCTTATTCTTTCCATCAGTGTATACTATAAGCAAGTACAAAGCTCACATTCAATGAAAAAAACCTCCTTTATAGTAACATTTCAGTGATGGGGTTTGTAGCCTGGCTAGATTAAATAGCACAACTGATCAAGTCAGCTGCTTCTTCAGGCAATTGAACTCCCCTCTATGTGTGGATCTCTCCTCGCTGTTACCAAGCAGTCAGATCAGAGGTGGTATTCAGCCAGTTCTGAGCAGTTCTGGAGAACCGATAGTGGAGATTTTGAGAAGTTTGGAGAACCAGCAAATCCCACCTCTGACTGGAGATTTTACAGTATCCTTCTTCTGCCACGCCCACCAAGCCATGCCCACAGAACCAGTAGTAAAAAAAAATTGAATCTGACCACTCAGTCAGATAGGAAGTGGCCATTTTCACTGTCCTTCTAGTTGCCATTAAGAAGGCTGGGAAGCTGTCATTTCCTAACATGTTTCCACCCCAGTGGAATGGAAACACCCACTTATTTAACACCCCAGTTGTTAAAAATCAACTATGATCTGAAGAGAGTCAACTCCTTCCCACATCCCTTTCTGTTCTTTATATAGTTACCATTTGCCCAAAGACTTGGTAACAAAAAGGAAAATAACTCCAAGACAGAATGCCAAGAGAAGCCCTTTTCTTCCAAGGCTGCTCTAAACCTATTAGTAATTAGACAGAAAGAGATAACTCCCCCATCTGTAATCTTAAGCCCCTGTCACACTGCACCAACGGATGCAAAGAGGATGTAAAATGGACAAAAAAGCTTGCCATCCATTGGAAAACGCGATGTACTCACTGCCTCCGTTTTGCTTCCTCTCTATCCGTCCAGCATCCGTTTATTGACGTTTCATCCGCTCAGAAAGTTTTGAGCTGCTTAAAACTTTTGCGCGGAAAATGTATCCAATTCGTCCGTTCTGAATCCGCTACACATCCGCTACGCATCCGTTCTGCATCCGATACGCATCCGCTATATCCGCTAGGCATCCGTTCCGCATCCGCGCAACTCGCATCTGCTCGGACGCAGGAAGGAAGCGGAACGGACTCGGAACGGATGCAGAACAGATGCCTAGCGGATGAAGCACGGAAACAAAGCATTTAAAACGAAAAAAACGTTCACAGAGGGGACCTATCTCGGATATTAAGGCTGTCTAGAGGATGCCTAGAGGATGCCTAGAGGATGCAAAGGGACACCTATACTGCCTATAAAAAGGGGGAGCAACACACCTGGATCTCACTTTCAGACCAGCAGACCAGCTGTGCAGACCTCTGCAGCCTTCATCTGACTCTTGCTCTTCCACAGCATCCAGTCATGTCAACCGTGGATCGTAAAACAGTCCTTTTGGCAGCCACCATCCTTCTCCAACAGTGCGAAGCCATCCACAGGCTCTGTGAACTCTACTACGGGAAGAAAAGGAGGCGGCCAAGAAGCATCTGGGTCCGAAGATGGATCGCCAGAAGAGCAGAGGATGGACTGTACAACAAGCTGATGGTGGAGCTCAGGAACGAAGACACTCGTGCATTCCAGAACTTCATGAGGATGCCTCCAGCCATGTTTGATGAAGTTGTGCAGCGGCTGACACCCAGGTTGACCAAGGCAAACACCAACTTCCAGCCCAGCCTGGAACCTGGGCTCAAGGTGGCACTCACTCTGCGCCACCTGGCCTCAGGGACCACCTACAGGAGCATGCAGTACGGCTGGAGGGTGCCACACAACACCAACAGCATTGTGGTCAGAGAAGTGGTGCAGGCCATCATCGAAGAATACAAGGAGGAGCTCCTCCAGTGCCCCTCCACTGATGAAGGATGGAAGAAAGTTGCAGAGCAGTGGTATCAGAGGTAGAACTTCCCACACACCGTTGGAGCCATAGATGGCAAGCACGTGGCCGGCAAAGCACCACCCAAGTCGGGCTCCACTTATTTCAACCACAAGGGCTTCTTCAACATCGTCCTCTTTGCCATGGTCAATGCTGACTACATGTTCATGTATATCAATGCTTCAGGCAATGGCTCATGTTCAGATGCCCAGGTATACAATGTCATTGACCTCAAGGAGGGGCTGGAAGGCAACCTCATCATGGGCTTCCCAGATCCATACCCCCCCGCCCAATGACACGCAAGATGTGCCCTACTTCATCGTGGGGGATGACGCCTTCTCCCTCAGAACCTACCTCATGAAGCCCTACACTTCCAGACTCCTCACTCATGAAGAGAGGATCTTCAACTACAGGCTGTCCAGGGCAAGGCGGGTGGTGGAGAACGCCTTTGGCATCCTGGCCAACAGGTTCCAGATACTTCTCACCACCAAGCAGCATCACCCAGAGACCATGAGGAGGATCGTGGAAGCTTGCTGCATCCTGCACAATCTCATGCGCACCCGCTACCCAGTCTTGCAGAACAGGCTCGTGGACCTCCAACAAGGCAATGGGGACATGGAGCCTGGGGAATGGAGGCAAGGGCGAAACCTGATCGACACTGAGGATGTGCAAGGCTCTAACAGAGCCTCACGTGAAGGGAAGAAGCAGCGCAACCTCCTGAGACACTGGTGCAACTCCCCAGCTGGAGCAGTGGAGTGGCAAGACAGGATGATAGATGATTAATGGTGCTTCCTTCAGCCTGTCTCATCACACGGATGAGATTGGGCCATGTATGTTGGGTGGGGCTACAATGAACAGGGCATTTAATAAAGAGTTGTGTTAATGTTCAAATGTGTGGATCAATGCTTACATTGTTATTGATAATAAAGGGCCAAAGGTGTGGCACCTGGGAGGGTGGACCATACAGTCTCACTATGCTTGCACTGGAGGTTTATCTATCCCACAGCTATCTTAACCCATCCCAAAGGTATCCCTGCTCACCCCACTGCTATCTTAACCCATCCCACAAGCATGCAAAGGCTTAAACCAATTCTAAAAGTTTCCACCAAGACTTTATTAAAAAAAAGAAATGAAGCAAGTGTGTGAATCAAAGATAAACTTTATTGAACAACAAGCTGTAAAACAAAAATGACCCAAGTCAAGTGTCCAAATAAAGTCCACAGGTAGCCAGCTCCCCAGTCCACAGGTAGCCAGTCTACCCAGGCACTCTTATTGGTCACTCGGAGGTGTGCCCAGTCTCAGGGGTGAAGGGTCCAGGTGCTGTGGAGGTGGGTGGTGCTGGAGTGCTGGTCTGTATCGTCATTGGGGTGCCTGGCCCCGAGAAGACAACAGGGGACGTTGTGTTGAGGAAGCTCTCAGACAGCTGGCACAGACCCGCGATGCTGAGAGTTCCTTCCTCCATGCCATGGAGTGTCAGCCCCAGTACTGATGAGAGATGTACTGAGGCCTGGTTTGGCTGTGGGGTGGAGGAAGGAGTAGTGTAGTGGGGCTGTCTGGTCTGCAGCTGGGTGAGGACTGGTGTGGGTGGAATCGCTGTCGGTGGCATCAAATGTCATGGGTGGCATCGGTGGCATCAGTGGAACTGGTGGCAATGGTGTCGTCCGATGACTCTGTGCCTGGACTGGGAAGGGCTGCTGCCTGTGCTGCTGGACCTCTTGGTAGCCGTAGCCCTGGTAAGTGAGGGGCTGTGGGAAGCCTTGGAATGGGAGGGACATCACCTGGGGTGGAGGAGCAGACCTGGACTGGGTGGGAGCAGGTTCCTCTGGATCTGGAGGGTTGTGAAGCAGCTGGTGATCCGGTCCTTCACCACCTGGTACTGGGGTTCCTCCATGTTCTTGAGGGTCTGGTTCACATAGGTGAGGAAGGGCCTGCGGTTGGAGGATGAGGAGTCGGTGTGGACCAGCTGAGAGAGGAGATCTATGCTGGTGCGGATGGTGTCCCTGATCTCCAGCAAGACAGTGTGACTCTGCTCCTCCAGCTGTCCGGCTCTCTGCCTTTCTGCGGAGGCAGAGCTGGGGGGGGGGGTTGATGCGGCTAGGACTGTGGTGGACTCGATGTCTCCTTTCTCCCACCACACCAGGGAGTCCTCCACATGCTCCACCACGGTTACAACAGCTGTCCGCGAGTTCTCCACCGTGGCACGCTCCACAGAAACCTGCCTGGAGACAGGGACTGACTCTCAGCCGGCTGCTGGAGAGAGAGGGTAGACAGAGGGGCTCCTGGTGCTCCTCGGTGGTGGGTCTCACCCTCCAGGAAGCTGCACCTGGCCATGACGTAGGTCTCTGTCCGTCAGCTTAACTGTGGCCTGGCCAGATTTCTTCAGGTGCAGCTTCCCATACCAGATGTGCATGTGCTTCCACCAGCCAAGGAGCACCTCCGAAGTGTAACCCATACTCTCCGCCCTCTCTCTCCAAGCAGCCTGCTTCCTTTTGGTGTCCCTGTACAGCCGATGTCCCTTCTGCCACAGATAGTCATTCTCTCTCAGCCACTCCAGCACCTCATCCTCGTGTTCCTCCTCAATGAAGTATTGCCTCCTCTCCCGTCCCTGCATATGCCTCTTCCTCCCTTTGGCAGGACCAGATGGGCCCTCATCAGAAGGGCTCCCAGGTGGTAGGGACTGCTCCTCCACACCACCGCAGCAGCAGCACCAGCAGGATCATCATCATCATCCTCACCAGCAGGATCATAATCATCATCAGCAGCAGCAGCAGCAGGATCATCATCATCATGAGCAGCAGTAGCAGCAGCAGAATCAGCAGGACCAGGATCAGCAGCAGCAGAGTAAGCACCAGGAGCACCAGCACCAGCAGCACCAGCAGGACCAGGAGCACGAGCAGGACCAGGAGCACAAGCAGGACGAGCAAGACCAGGAGCACGAGCAGGACGAGCAGGACGAGCAAGTCCAGGAGCACGAGCAGGATGAGCAGGACCAGCAGGACCAGTAGGACCAGCAGGACCAGGAGCAGCTTCAACAGAGTATGCAGCAGCAGAAGCAGCACTGCCAGGAGCAGCTTCAGCAGAGTACGCAGCAGAAGCACCACTGCCAGGAGCAGCTTCAGCAGAAGCTCCAGCACCCGAACAGCGAGCCCCAGCAGCAGAAGCCCCAGCAGAAGCAGAGTCAGGGACAGGGGGTGGGAGGGTGGCCCTGTCCCTCTTTCCAGGGATGGCGGCAGGTTGCTGAGACTTTCACCTCTTCCCCATGGTTGTTGGGTTGCTGGCTGGCAGGGAGGCTGGCAGGCACCAAGGCTGGCAGAAAGGCTGGCACCAAGGCTGGCAGGAAGGCTGGCACCAAGGCTGGGAGGAAGCCTGGCAGGCAGACTGGCTGGCAGGGAGGCTGGAAGGCAGGCTGGCAGGGAGCCTGGCAGGAAGCCTGGCAGGCAGACTGGCTGGCAGGGAGGCTGGAAGGCAGGCTGGCAGGGAGGCTGGCAGGCAGGCAGAGAGCAAGGCTGGCAGGGAGGCTGGCCAGGAGCCTTGGAGGCAGGCTGGCAGCAAGGCTGGCAGCAAGGCTTGCAGGCAGGCATGCATGCAGGCAGGGCAGGCAAGAACTCGATGTATCCTGCAGCAGGTCTTTCCTCCAAATGCTGGCCACGTGCGAGCTGCTTCCCTTTATATCCGCGTGGCTTACGCAATGCATCCCTCCCGCATGCGCAATTAACGCCAGGCATCCGTTAGGCTTCCGCTGTGCATCCGCTAGGCTTCCGCTCTGCATCCGCTTCATCCGCTGTGCATCCGCTCTTTCCGTTCCGCGTCCGCTTTGCTGAGGCCCCCCGGAAGCCTAGCGGATGTGCCATCCGCTCCCATCCGCTTCCATCCGCTGGGCTTCCGTTCCGCATCCGCTTTCCATCCACTCTGTGTCCTCCCCGCATCCGTGTTATCTGCTCCGGTTATGCAAATTTTTGCCCCTTTTGAGAGCGGATAATAACGGATGGAACATTTTGCTCATCCGTTGTGTCCGTTTTGCATCCGTTGGGCAGTGTGACAGGGCCTTAAATATTTGTAGTTGAAAGGAGATGGTTAACTCTCTCTCTCCACTTTAGGTATTTGTACAACAGAGAGAAAACTCTGTCATTTGGTCTGGATTTTTTTATTATTTTAATTTAATTTTCACATTTCTGTACCATCCATCTCCCTCAGGTGTATTGTGTGAACAGAGTCACCTTGTCTGTAGGAAGGAAGATGGAGGATGGATAGATGTTGTTTCGTTGGAAGCAAAGATCCAATGTAACTGTATTTTCCCTTGTTCTTTCAGTGTAGAGCTTGGGTTGCACCAGATAATATATATCAAGCAGTTTGGGGAGGGGAATAGCTACAGCTGAAAATTGAATTGATGCCCCTTCATTTTAGGCATTCAAAAACAATCAGGGTGGATGCATTGCTTTTGTTTGCTTGCTTGCTTAATCGTTGGTATTATGATGTAACAGATCTGGTTTTGGGGAGCCTCCTTCTTCTTATCTTACAAAAAAGATGCTTTTATTACCAGACCTTAAAATTCCAGGTGTTGAGTCCTGAGTTGATATAAGAAGTATGTCTGTTCACCTATCCCATTTCAATCTGTGTTCAAACTGTATTAATGTGTCTTCTGTCTCTTTATCTGGCAGCCCGGACTCGTATCACCAACCCACCTCAGGATCAAAGTGTCATCAAAGGCACCAAGGCTTCAATGACCTGTGGAGTAACACATGACCCCAATGTGTTAGTTCGGTAGGTGATCATTTCTCATGTGTGTTAAGATAAAGGAAAAACAAGAAAAGAAATGAGAGCCATGTTTAAAAAACTATCCATTTTTAGAATATTAGTTGAGGATGCTAAACAAAAAAACCCTCGAATGTCCTTGTACTTTAAATTTCAAAACTTCTTTTTAAGAAAAAGAAATATTCAGCTAAGAAGCAATGCTGGAATTCTGTATATACTGTCGGTGACTTCCTGAGGAGCATATAAGCTCCTGACTAGGGGTTTGCTTATATTTCTCTTGCTGGGAAGCAATAGTTTACTGACCTCAGCTTATCTGGTCATTGCACCTTTCTTCATACAAATTAGCCCCTTTGAAAGGAGACACCATCTAGCCATCTCTGCAATCTGGGAACAACCAGGACTCCATTTATCTACAATGCTTTTCTAAGATGGATGTTGGAGTCTTACAATATGACAAAGCAAAAAATCTTCTAGCCACATCTTTATGCACTTTACGAACATTTACTGAGGAACATAATGCAAAATACCTACATGCAAATCCATAGGCCTATATTGCCACCTGGTGCTTCGCTTAGCTGAGACAAATTGTTGTGTTGCACTAGTGAATGAAAGAAGAACATCATGGTATGCCATCATATAAAGTTGTATTGTCAACTTAATTTAAGCTTATCTTAACAATTAAGCTTAAATTAATTAAGCTTAAGCTTAAACAATTCAACTTGTTTTAGCTTAGCGTGGTGTGAACCCAGTTCATATGGTTATAGCTTAGAGCAAAGTATGAACTCAACTAGTTGTCATTTATTCTCCAAATTAGGGTTAAACAAATATGTAAACCTATTTGTGAACAATTTGCTACATTGTAAGCATGCATATAAAGCCCATGTCACACTGCACCAACGGATGGAAAGAGGATGTAAAATGGAGAGAAACACTTGCCATCCGTTGGTTAACACGATGCATCCGTTTTGTACTCACTGTGTCCGTTTTTCTTCCTCTCTATCCGTCCGGCAACTGAACAGTCACTCCGTCGACTGAAGTTCCATCCGCTCAAAAAGTTTTGAGCTGCTCAAAACTTTTTGAGCGGAAAATGTATCCAACGCGTCCGTTCTGCATCCGCCACGCCTACAGGGAACATCCATTCTGCATCTGTCATCATCCGTTACACGTCCGCTACATCCACTAGGCATCCGCTGCGCATCCGCACAACTCAAATCCTCTCCAGCAGAAAGCAGACACAGGGAGGAAGTGGAATGGACGCAGAATGGATGCACAGCGTTAGTAGCACAGATGGAGAAAGGATGAAAGCGGATGCAGCTCGCATAGAAAGTATTTAAAACAGAAAAAACATTCGCAGAGGGGACCTATCTCGGATATTAAGGATGTCTAGAGGATGCCTATAGGATGCAAAAGGACACATAGGGGAAAACCTATATTGCCTATAAAAAGGGGGAACAACTCACCTGGATCTCACTTTCAGACCAGCAGCCCTGCTGTGCAGACCTCTGCAGACTTCATCTGCCTCTTGCTCTTGCACAGCATCCAGTCATGTCCACCATGGATCGTAACACAGTCCTTTTGGTAGCCACCATCGTTCTGCAACAATGCGAAGCCATCTACAGGCTCTTTCAACTGTTCTACGGGAAGAAAAGGAGGCGGCCAGGAAGCATCTGGGTCCAAAGATGGATCGGGAGAAGAGCAGAGTACGGACTATACAACAAGTGGAGCTGAGGAACGAAGACCCTCGTGCATTCCAGAACTTCATGAGGATGTCTCCAGCCATGTTTGACAAAGTTGTGGAGCGGCTGACACCCAGGTTGACCAAGCAGAGCACCAACTTCCGGCCCAGCCTGGAACCTGGGCTCAAGGTGGCACTGACTCTGCACCACCTGGCCTCAGGGACCACCTACAGGAGCATGCAGTACGGCTGGAGGGTGCCACACAACACCATCAGCATTGTAGTCAGAGAAGTGGTGCAGGCCATCATCGAAGAATACCTGGAGGAGCTCCTCCAGTGCCCCTCCCCTGAAGAAGGATGGAAGAAAGTTGCAGAGCAGTGGTATCAGAAGTGGAACTTCCCCCACACCGTTGGAGCCATAGATGGCAAGCACGTGGCCTGCAAAGCTCCAGCCAGGTCGGGGTCCACTTATTTCAACTACAAGGGCTTCTTCAGCATCATCCTCTTCGCCATGGTCGATGCTGACTACAAGTTCATGTATATCGATGCTTCAGGCAATGGCTCATCTTCAGATGCCCAGGTATACAACGCCAGTGACCTCAAGGAGGGGCTGGAAGGCAACCTCATCATGGGCTTCCCAGATCCAGACCCCCTGCCCAACGACACACAAGATGTGCCCTACTTCATCGTAGGGGATGATGCCTTCTCCCTCACAACCTACCTCATGAAGCCCTACACCTCCAAATACCTCACCCGTGAAGAGAGGATCTTCAACTACAGGCTGTCCAGGGCAAGTCAGGTGGTGGAGAACGCCTTTGGCATTCTGGCCAGCAGGTTCCAGGTACTTCTCACCACCATGCAGCATCGCCCAGAGACCATGAGGAAGACCGTGGAAGTTTGCTGCATCCTGCACAATCTCATGCGCACCCGCTACCCAGTCTTGCAGAACAGGCTCATGGACCTCCAACAAGGCAATGGGGACATGGAGCGTGGGGAATGGAGGCAAGGGCGAAACCTGATAGACACTGAGGATGTGCAAGGCCCCAACAGAGCCTCACGTGAAGGGAAGAAGCAGCGCAACCTCCTGAAACACTGGTTCAACTCCCCAGCTGGAGCAGTGGAGTGCAAGACAGGATGATAGATGATTAATGGTTGCTTCCTGCAGCCTGTCTCATCACACTGATGAGATTGGGCCATGTATGTTGGGTGAGCCTACAATGAACAGGGCATTTAATAAAGAGTTGTTTTTATGTTCAAATGTGTGGATCAATGCTTACATTGTTATTGATAATGAAAGGCCATATGTGTTGCAGCTGGGAGGGTGGACCATATAGTCCCACTACGCTTGCACTGGAGGTTTATCAATCCCACAGCTATCTTAACCCATCCCAAAGGTATCTCTGCCCATCCCACAGTTATCTCAACCCATCCCACTGCTATCTTAACCCATCCCACAGCTATTACCCATTCCACAGGTATCCCTGCCCATCCCACTGCTATCCTTACCCATCCCACAAGCATGCAAAGGCTTAAACCATTTCTAAAAGTTTCCACCAAGACTTTATTTACAAAAATAAATGAAGCAAGTTTGTGAAGCAAAGATAATCTTTATTAATAACAAGCTGTAAAAGAAAAATGACCCAAGTCAAGTGTTCAAATAAAGTCTACAGGTAGCCACCCAGTCTCTGGCAGTCTTCTCTGTCACTCAGAGGTGTGCCCTGTCTCAGGGGTGAAGGGTCCAGGTGCTGTGGAGGTGGCTGCTGCTGGGGTGCTGGTCTGAAGCGCCACTGGGGTGCCTGGCCCTGAGAGGACAACAGGGGACAGTGTGTTGAGGAAGCTCTCAGACAGCTGGCTCAGCCCTGTGAGGTTGAGAGCGCCTTCCTCCATGCCATGGGGCGTCAGCCCCAGTACTGAAGACAGATGTATTGAGGCCGGGCTTGGCTGTGGGGTGGAGGAAGGAGCAGTGTAGTGGGGCTGTCTGGTCTGCAGCTGAGTGAGGACTGGCGTGGGTGACATCGGTGGCATGGGTGGCATTGGTGGTGTCGGTGGCAGCAGTGGCGTGGGTGGCATCAGTGGAACCGGTGGCAACGGTGTCGTCCGATGACTCTGTGCCTGGACTGGGAAGGGCTGCTGCCTGTGCTGCTGGACCTCCTGGTAGCCGTAGCCCTGGTAGGTGAGGGCCTGTGGAAAGTCTTGGAATGGGAGGGACATCACCTGGGGTGGAGGAGCAGACCTGGACTGGGTGGGAGCAGGTTCATCTGGATCTGGAGGGTTGTGAAGCAGATCAGTGATCCTGTCCTTTACCACCTGGTACTGGGGTTCCTCCATGTTCTTGAGGGTCTGGTTCACATAGGTGAGGAAGGGCCTGCGGTTGGAGGATGAGGAGTTGGTGTGGACCAGCTGAGAGAGGAGATCTATGCTGGTGCGGATGGTGTCCCTGATCTCCAGCAAGACAGTGTGGCTCTGCTCCTCCAGCTGTCCGGCTCTCTGCCTTTCTGCAGAGGCGGAGCTGGGGGGGGGGGTTGATGCGGCTAGGACTGTGGTGGAAGTTCCGTCTCCTTTCTCCCACTGCACCAGGGAGTCCTCCATGCGTTCTGCCACAGTTAGAACAGCTGTCCGCGGGTTCTCCGTCATGGCACGCTCCACAGACACCTGCCTGGAGACAGGAGCTGACTCTCTGCCGGAAGAGGACTGGCTCTCAGCAGGCTGCCTGAGAGAGAGGGTTGTGAGAGGGCCTGCTCCTCGGTGGCGGATCTCACCCTCCAGGAAGCTGCACTTGGCCATGACGTAGGTCTCTCTGTCCGTCAGCTTGACCGCAGCCTGGCCAGATTTCTTGAGGTGCAGCTTCCTGTACCAGGTGTGCATGTGCTTCCACCAGCCGAGGAGCACCTCCGAAGTGTAACCCAGTCTCTCCACCTTCTCTCTCCAAGCTGTTTGCTTCCTTTTGGTGTCCCTATAGAGCCTGTGTCCCTTCCGCCATAGATACTCATTCTCTCTCAGCCACTCCAGCACCTCATCCTCATGTTCCTCCTCAGTGTTGTCTTGCCTCCTCTCCCGTTATCGCGTATGCCTCTTCGTCCCTTTGGCAGGACCACATGGACCCTCATCAGAGGGCCTTCCAGGTTGTAGGGGCTGCTCCTCCACACCACCACCAGCAGCAGCACCAGCAGGACCACCAGCACCAGCACCAGCAGGACCAGGATAATCAGCAGCAGAGTAAGCACCAGCAGCGCCAGCAGCACCAGCAGGACCAGGAGCACCAGCAGGACCCCGAGCACCAGCAGGACCAGGAGCACCAGCAGGACCAGGACCATGAGCAGGACCAGGAGCACCAGCAGGACCAGCAGGATGAGGAGCAGCTTCAGCAGAGTAAGTACCAGCAGAAGCACCACCGCCAGAAGCAGCATCAGCAGAGTAAGCACCAGCAGAAGCACCACCGCCAGAAGCAGCTTCAGCAGAGTAAGCACCAGCAGAAGCACCACCGGCAGAAGCAACATCTGCAGAGTAAGCACAAACAGAAGCACCACCGCCATAAGCAGCAGCAGCTGCTCCTCCAGAAGCAGAAGCAACAGAAGCCCCAGCTCCAGAAGAGCGAGCCCTTGCTGCAGAAGCCCCAGCAGAAGCAGAGTGAGGGCCAGGGGGTGGGAAGGTGGCCCTGTCCCTCTTGCCAGGGCTGGCAGCAGATGGCTGAGGCTTTCTCTTCTTCCCCATGGTTGTGGGGTTGCTGGCTGGCAGGCAGGCAGGCAGCAAGGCTGGCAGGCAGGCAGGTTGGCTGGCTGGAAGCAAGGCTGGCAGGCAGGCAGGCAGGCTGGCTGGAAGCAAGGCTTGCAGGTAGGCAGGCAGGCAG
Source organism: Laticauda colubrina (assembly GCA_015471245.1). NCBI lineage: Eukaryota > Metazoa > Chordata > Lepidosauria > Squamata > Elapidae > Laticauda > Laticauda colubrina. The sequence goes on from BLBF01000033.1 coordinate 18,226,523, forward strand.
GCTGGCAGGCAGTCGATGTGTCTGGAAGCAGGTCTTTCCTCTGAATGTTGACCTGCTTGGGAGCTGCCTCCCTTTATATCCGCAGGGCTGACGCAATGCATCCTCCCCGCATGCGCAGTGAACGCTAGACATCCGCTAGGCATCTGCTAGGCATCCGCTGTGCATCCGCTTCATCCTCTCGGCTTCCGCTGTGCATCCGCTTCATCCGCTCGGCGTCCACTCTGCATCTGCTTTATCCGTTCCGCGTCCGCTTTGCTGCGCTCCCCTGGAAGCCTTGCGGATGTGCCATCCGCTCTCATCCGCTTTCCATCCACCCTGCGTCCTCCCCCTGTCCGTTCCTTTCCGTGTTGTCTGCTCTGGTTATGCAAATTTTTGCCCCTTTTGAGAGCAGACAACAACGGATGGAACATTTTTCTCGTCCGCTGTGTCCTTTTTACAAACGTTTTGCATCCGTCGGCCAGTGTGACAGGGCCTTTAAGAGATAACTAACATCCATAAATATCCATAGGATGGGGTGGGGGTTGTGTAACATATTAGTATTAGTGTACATGCTAGTACTTGATGAGCAGTCCACCACGGGCAGAAGAAGCTGGAGTATTCTAGAAAATAGTTTAGACAAGAAGTAGGATTAAAGAATTAGATCATTGCAATCAGATTTGAGACATGATCTATTTCTAGTTCTTTGCAATGTGGCTTAGGATATTAGGAATCAATCAAAGATGCCAATAGCAATCTGGATAGACTAGAAATAGTTGGCAGGGGCAGAACTTTTATAACCATGCTCTGTTTCTTTTTCCTTAGGTACATGTGGGAGAAGGATGGCATGATTGTGAACACAGAAAACATGCCACGCATGCGTCTGGATACCACTGGCACTTTGCACATTGCCCAGACCTGGTCAGGGGACATTGGCACCTATACGTGTCATGTGATATCTGCTGGAGGCAATGACTCTCACAGTGCCCACCTGCGAGTTCGGTAAGACTACCTTTCTTCAGTACAGGTATAGAATCTGAAATTCCAGGGCTGGGTGTGTTCCCCAAAACTCTTCAGTTATAGCCACCAGAGACCATCCAAAGTAACCTAAGTGTAGCATGATTGAGGGAGAGGACTATGATACACAACATTGAGAGGGGTCATATTAAATGTGTTTTTAACTAATTGTAAAACATAAACAAAATCATACTTTTGGGAATGTGGGCTAGGCATGCTACTCAGAAGTCAAGTGCAGCTATCAGATAATGAAAGTGGTGCACTCCTGTCCTAGAAGTGAGGAGCAAACATATTCTGATACACCGATGAACCAGAAACTAGCTAAAGTGTGAGTGAAGCTGCTAGAAGAGATGATCCAATGTATTCCAGTGCCATACATTCATATTTTACTTTATATCTTGCAAAAATATCATATGAGTCAAATAGCATGCTTTTCTGGCCTTTTAAAATCACCATAATAATTTACTTCCTTAGGAGTCATTCTGCAACTCCTAGTTAGACTCAAATTTCTCTCACCATGAACTGATATGCAGTCAGAGAGTTAGTTCAGCAGCATAAGAGTAATTATAATGTGGTACTGTTGCTGTCAACATTTGCACATGTACTGACATGAAACTCTGCCATGTGAGTGTTCCTTACTGACTCATTGTCTATATTATTCATTGTCTAATCATACTCTTTATTATTCAAATGCATGTCTGCAGCGTTACAGCACATTGCATTGAAGCAACTTTCACACTGCAAATCTGAATATCAATAGCATTTGATTCATTGAATAAGCATAAGCCACTCCTCTCTGAAAATCTTCATAGTTGCTCTACAGAAATTATACAGCACTGTTGGCTGGAAAAAGCAAGGTTCTCTAAATATCTCCAGGGCACTTTGTGTATTTCTCCACAAATCTCTTACCCACTGAATTAACACTGTGATTAAGCAGGACATTTATTCCATTATAAACCCCAGCAGTGAAAGGCAGTCTAAACTTTCAATGCACGGTAGCTTGGAAGTCTTTTTCTACATAGTTTTTCCTTCCTAATGAATGGCCCTCTACTTTCATAGCTCTCTCTTACGTGAGCTTCTAAAATGGGTTCTTCTATTATCTTCATCAGGCAGCTCCCACATGCACCTGAAAACCCCATTGCCAGGCTAAGTGCTGTAGAGAAACGTGCCATCAACCTGACATGGACCAAGCCCTTTGATGGAAACAGCCCGTTGCTACGTTACATCCTTGAGGTTTCCGAAAACAGTAAGGCATTGCACCATCTTTCTACCATACAGTTGCCAGATACAACTTGCCCATGTTCTTATAGTCTTGATCCCTTCTCAAAAGTCATGGGGAAAATCCTGGGTGGGACTGTAATGAAATGGATGTTTTGGGAGTCTTAATTTTCTGGAGGACCTCTTGTAGGCAGTAAAATTTGTTGCAATTTGTGGCTTCTTCTTTTAAGTTTTCTCAAGAATTCATCATAGTTTAAAAATTCTGCTTATGCCCATTGCCACTGCTAAGCTTACTCAAAGGTGCATGGTTACCTTGTGTTGAACAGAGGGATTTTCTTTATCCCTGGAAAAACCCTGAGATGGTTTTCCTTCCCTGATCAATCATGCACAGCTTCTTCCCATAGCAATGATCTTTAGGATGCAGCCAGGAGCAGAACCGGATCCTGGCTTTTAAAGAATGGGATACTGTGTAAGATTGAAGGAGGCTTGGAATTTTCTCTGCAAGTACTGGATAATTCTGGACAAAATTTGGTCCGTGGGACCACTACATAAAAGAATCTGCTGAGGGATTAGATAACAACTTTTTTTTCTTTTAAAGATGGACAGCAAGCACTGTGTTGTCATAATTCTTCAGAAATAATTTTCCATAGGATTATGCCTTACTTCTCTCCTCTCTCTCTTTCTCTTACCAGATGCTCCCTGGACAGTTCTTATGGCCAGTGTGGATCCTGAAGTAAATTCAGTGCTGGTGAGAGGATTAGTTCCTGCCCGCTCATACCAGTTCCGCCTTTGTGCTGTTAATGATGTGGGCAAAGGCCAGTTCAGCAAGGACACTGAGAGGTGAGGTGCCCATATCTGACATGGGCAGCTGCAGATATAATCACATGCAAAAATAAAAGGGCTGATAGGATTTTAAAAATGGAAATGTTGTGGTGTATCTCTAGTAGGTTCCGTTTTGTAGGAGAAGAAACCAAACGTGTGGGTGAGCAGTGTACTGGCTCACATTCATGTATAGCAATACCTATGATTGCACCAGGGAACCTGTCTTTAATTAATGTTTAAAGGTGATGCAGAAAGGGGAGCATGGTCATGGCAAGACAGCAAGACTTGGGTTATTATCAACAGTATATCCCAGTGTTGTATGATGTAGATGCAGAGCCAGATAACTGCTCTCTTTATACTGGTATTAAGATGGGGTTAAAGCAGCTGTTCCCAACCTTTGAGGTTTGATGGCGTGGCGGAGAGAGAGGGGAACTGGGCCATGTGAGCGGCATGCTGGTGCACGCATGTGTACACAGCCCTTGCATGAGCAGTGGGTCAGTGCACATGCAGTCCCTTGCACGAGCAGCAGGCTGGTGCATGAATGCCCATGGCTCACTGCTTGTGGAAGTTGAGCTCACATGGCCCAAGTCCGAATAGGCCACAGACCAGTGGTGGGCCATGGCCTGGGGTTGGGGACCCCTGGGTTAAAGAATGTTTATGTGAGCAGATAGCTGCGCCATTTTAACACAGCTCACACATACACAGGATGGTATTTAGGGCATGCCATGATATAGCCGAGATTGATTTGGCTTCATAAGGACGAAATTTTAAGAGTTAAGGTGTGGGTGTTAAGTTAAACTTTGAACCGTCTTTGAAACCTTCCTCCTACATTTTGTCTCCTTCCATAGGTTGTTGCTTCCTGAAGAACCTCCCACAGCACCACCACAAAATGTCATTGCCAGCGGCCGCACAAACCAGTCTATCATGATCCAGTGGCAGCCACCACCCGAAAACCATCAGAATGGCATTCTCAAGGGATACATCATTAGGTAGCAGCTAGGTCATCAGAGCAAATAAATCTTCGGAAGCCTTTTTAATCTTTTACCAATGGCTGCAAAATTGGAAAAGCAGTGACTGCCCACTGGGCTTAACTATTCCTACAGATGATCTTACTGATTCAGACCTGATCCTGTTGTTGTTCTTTTTCCAGATTTTGCCTGGCTGGTCTGCCAGTTGGCTACCAGTTCAGGAACATTAGTAATGCTGACGTCAACAATCTGCTGCTTGAGGACCTAATCATTTGGACTAATTATGAAATTGAAGTGGCTGCTTACAACAGTGCCGGCTTGGGTGTCTACAGTACCAGAGTCACAGAATGGACTCTTCAGGGTGGTAAGTTATGATACAAAGTCATCCAGGGAAAGAGGAAAGCCTACTTTTGTTGGTGAGAGGATTAGTTCCTGCCCATTCATACCAGTTCTGTTTTCTTCCATTGTTGCCAGGAAACATTGAAAAGCAGTTGTGGTAGGTTTAAAAAGGCAGGAATGTACCATGCTGAAGATTCAGAACATCATAGGCAGGAGACAACTCCCTTTAAATCTCAGTCAACTTTTGTTCTTACAGCCTTGATTCCAAGTGTACAGCTGATGAACTGAAAATGGAAGATTGGGGGTACACCTTACAGATGTTGCTGAGATGCTTCCTTCTGATTTCTCTTTTCCACAGTTCCCACGGTGTCTCCGGGTAATGTCCAGGCTGAGGCCACGAATTCTACTACCATTCGTTTCACCTGGAACCCTCCCAGCCCCCAGTTTGTCAACGGCATCAACCAGGGTTACAAGGTAAGAGGCACATCAACAAGTGGGAGAAAGCTGTTTGCTTCTATGGGATTTAGAGCTAGAGCCAACAGCTGTGACAAGTCTTGCTTCCTTTCTGGATGCCCCCCCAGATGCTGGGACTCTGGGTAGAAATTCTGAGAATTGCAACCCCAACACATCTAGAACACGAGTTTGGGGAAGGCTAGTTGTAACCCCAAAATTCTCCTGGCTCCTGATGGGATTGGACAGATGCTGAAAATTTCAGAATGAACATTTGTGTGAACATAAATGAAGACATGAACTATAGTTTTGAGATGATTAACTGGATAGTTATTTTTGTTCCAGAAAGTGAAATAGAAGTGAAATAGGATTAAGATAAAATAGTCCAGACATCTGCATCAGAGTTCCCATCCTGCCTCTTTCCCCCAAGTGCTAACAGAATCTGTAGTCATCATTCTTTCATTACCTGAAAGCGATATAACCTATTGTCTTCCATAAGGAAGGGCCAAACATTCCTGCTGTTTTCTGCTTGTACTTCTTGATGGGAGTCTATTTAATAGAGTTTCATAGCTTTCAGGTTTCTTTTCATTAACTGTTTTAGCAGCACTAATCATGGCACAGTGTTGTTCCTGGGTCAACTAATGATCTTTGTCTTATCTGTAAATCTTCCTATCCTACTAGTCACAGTGTAATTTACAAATGGTAGAGAATCTGACCCTCCTTCTCCTTGAACAGTAATATATAAACCATAACAATAAGCAAGTCCAAGTTTCCCCCACCCTCCAAGCAACCACTAAATAGTCAGTAAGATTAGCAAAATATGTCTTTGCTTCTGTTTTTTTCCCCTATCATCCCAGAGCTAGCTATAAAAGACCAATTTAATTATGATTCCTCCTTAGCAGTGTTAAATGGGGATCTCTTATAAGAATTATGCATCTCCATGGCTGTTACTTACTGAATGTACTCTATTGTAGGAAACTAGTGCACCCATGTGCTCCAATATGAAATGGCAACTTGGATTTCAAAATGAAAGTTTTTTTGTCACTGCTTTTCTTGAGGAAGCTTCTTGTTTAAGATAATAGAGAGAATAGCCAGCAGAGAGTATACAGTTAATGATACTTAAACTCTCACTTGCCTACGAATCTGAAGAATCCTCTTAGTTACAGTTATTTGATCAACTCTTTTAAAATAAGACCTATCTTAGTTCTCCTTTAATTAAAATTTGTTTTCATGGCTCCAAGCTTATCTATTAAAATATATTTACAATAAGATAATACTTGTATGGAAGACTTGACTTGTGCTTAATTCTGAATTGTAATTAATTCAGATTTGCATTAATTAAATTGAATTTAAATAATTAAAACTTGCTTCTTAATCTACTCCAGAGGAGTTTGAAAATTTAATTGCTGCCAAATGAGATAACCAACGTTAAGAAGGATACTTAACATACTTATTAAATGCCACTTAGTATTTTTGATTAGTATTTTGGAGACCTAATTAGTATCTAATTAACTTGCTTTTGGCTATCTTGCACTCTGTCAATTAAGCACCCAAATATTCTTGCATGTAATACCATCACAAAGTAGTTGATTATGCATTGTTATCAGCATTGGTTAATCGGATTTATTTTGGAAGGATAAAAGCAGATATTTCTTAAAAGTAAACTAAATTTTCCACAATTGATATTTAATTGATATATAATTGATTTTCAATTAAAAAAAATATCTTTCTGAGCCTGTCTTCCCAACAATTCTCCAGCTTTTTTAAAAAGCTGTTTTTGGTAGAAGTTGTAAACAGCCATCAAAGGAATACGTTGCCTGTGTTGTCCTATGTCTGGCAGTCCTTTGTTCATTTGAAAGGTATCTTCTTTTATGTCTATTTTATGGACAAACTGGCTGTTATTTTCTTTTAAGAAAAGTCATTTTCTTCCAATCTGCATTCTCAAGAACGGAACTTTCTGATTTCTTTTATCATCTATGTTGCTCTTCCAAACAGTAAAATAAGGATTGATGAACTCTAATAAGCAATCATCTAAACTTCAGTTACTTTGAGAGTGTGGACTCATCAGCTATAGAGCTTTTCAGACATACCAAAGAACAGAGACAAAGCGTTAATATTAAAAAGGGAAGTTATGCACCATTCCCCACAAGCTTTCAATGTCAGTGCCTTTTCATATCAGTGAAGCTCCTATCTAAGAAAGGACCAGGAAAAGTTCGTTGTAGGAAGAGAGTAAATATAGGTGAGTTTATAGCAATCCAGTAGTTTCCCAAGTTCTCTAGGCCTTGAGAACTTCATAGAGTTGCCATTTTTTTTCCTTCCTCGGAATTCATATGATATTTCCCTCCCAAAATAAGGAACCAAAGAGTCAAAGGAATTCGTCTTTCACCCTGCCAAATTTACATCAGCAGGGATTTAGATTCTTCAGCAATTTGTCCTTCTTTGAGGGATATGATGATACCCATTGCTTTGAAGCAAACTGTACAGTAGTCAGGTCTGCATTTAAAAAACTAAATTTAAAATGGGTGGTTCGATATAATTATTATCCAGCTTCTAATATACTATACAATTCTGAATAAATATACTATAACTGCTTAGTTACTGGATTTTTCAATTTTTGTTGACTGCTGCTTTAAGTTAGAAATGAAACTGTATTTAGAATCCATTTTTGGATTTCCAGCCCTTTTCTTCTCTTTGGCCATGATGGTGAGCTGATATTCTGTCTGGACCACATTTTCCATGACCTTTGATTAGTAAATACCTCTTCCTCTTAACCCCTTCTGCCCTGATAGAAAACCAAACAGCACAATAGATATTACTTTTTCCTGTTACTTGGTTGGAAGGGGAAGGTGGCAGAACTCTTGACAATTTCATCTGGTTAAAATATCTATCTATCTATCTATCTATCTATCTATCTATCTATCTATCTATCTATCATCTCTCATTTCTATCAGGCTTATCAATCATTGCATGCTTCTAGGTACCACATTTTTAAAAGGAGGGCGAAGTAGGAAGGAAAGATGGTCCAAAAAGCTGGACATGTTTAGTCTGGGAAACAAAGTGGAGACTTTAGAGGTGTTTTTAGATACCTGAAGGTCTATCATTGTGAAAACTGGAGCTTTGTTGCCAAAAGCAAGAACCAATGAATGGAAATGACTGAGAACTGAAGCTGAAATCGCTGTTTTTTCTATTTTCTTAATGATAACAAATGT
>BLBF01000033.1:18239521-18271105 GCA_015471245.1 Laticauda colubrina
AGGCAAACACCTGGGCAAAAACAGACTCCCTCTGATAGCTCCAACCTAACCCCCCCACCAGGCACCCAGGTGAAACCCAGCTTGCTAATGAAGAGCAGCTTGCTAATGAAGAGCAGCCGTCCCTTCACACGGAGCCAAGCTGCACTGAAAGCCTCCAACACAAGAACAGAGTGTTGCCAGCCAATCAAAGCCACAAAACAGACAGAAGAAACCAGAAACACCAATCAATCAAACTCCAAGTCCAATGAACACAGGTCCAGGCTCCCAACCAATCAGAATGGACCAGCCTCAAATTTAAAACCAGGAGCTGTAAGACCCATATCCATACAGAAGCCTGATGATGGCAGATGAGATTCTGCTGAAACGTTGCTACAACTTTAACAGAACTACAATGACGTGGGATAATACCCGAAGGAAGCTAAACAGCACACACACACACACACACACACACACACACACACACACACACACACATATATATATATATATATATATATATACACACATATACATACATACATACACACACATACATATATATACGTACATACACACACACACACACATTTAAGTTTTTGCGGGTACTTACATGTATGGTATTCAGCTTTGTTAGGGTATTTTCCCACATCATTATAGTTGTGCTCTTAAAGTTGTAGCAACATTTCGGCAGAATCTCATCTGCCATCATCAGGCTTCTGTATTGTGTTCATCAGATATATATATGGCACTTAATGGTTTCACTGTCTTATAAATGTCTAAGAGAGTAAAAACCCACAAGCATTCAACACATTGCCTAATTCTCTATCCTTTCAGCACATTTTCCTGCCACCGAGCAAAAATTGGCAGTCTTTAATCCCATTGAATTTCTTCTCACATGACTTTGAAGAGACTGAGAGGAAGTTAAAAAGATCACAGAAAAAGAAAGACATAGAAGAGGATTGTTAAAATCCCATGAGGATCTCAAGCAACATTTTAACTAATAGTGCCGTAGGGAGGCCAGAATCATTAAATTAAATTAAATTAAATTAAATTAAATTATGTAAATCTAGATTCTAGCAAATTTAACAGATGGACATGTAGGTCAGCTGCCACATCCCACCTAGCTTAGAAAGCCAATATCAGTCATGTCATGATGGTAAACCGGGATTTTGCTTCAAGAACCTTACATCCATCTGGCTGTTATCCAATAATTTAAATACTTGTACATAAGGGAAATGTTCCAGATATGTATGTTAACTTCTAACTAGAACAAAATAAAATCCCAGATTATAACCTATTATGAACAATGATCATATTTTTCTCCAGTTTTTTCATTATTATTATTTTTCATCCTCTGAGAGTACAGGGGGATGGCCATGATCTAGTGATATTAATAGAGGGATTGAGCTGGAATATTCAGTCGCCGCTCTTGATTATCTGTTATGATCATTTGGGAAAGTCTGGTAGGGATTTCCATAAAAGTTTTGTGAAAAGCATACTAGAGAGATACAGAAATGTTTTCTTTGCTGCTGCTATTAAGTAACAATTTAGCAATTAAAAGCTATGATTATTTGCCTAATTTTGGTGGCATGATCTTAAGGAGGTTGAGGGCTGTAAAAAATGACCAAATCAATTATTGAACAATACATATACAATAGGTGTTTTTTCCTATGTACATATACTTTACCTTTAACCTCACAGTCACAGTCCCAAGAAAACATTGCCTAACAGAAACTACATTAGTTAGATTTCATGTTGGCAGAGGAAGGGCAAGGAGAATGTTAGGCAGTATACCATGTGGTGTTTTATTAATGATGTCAAGCACTCATACAACAATCATCCAATGAATCATGGTGCATTGCCTATCAGTTTTTCGCCATAGTGCTGCTTGTCTAGTTGCTCTTCAGGACAGTCTACAAAATGGTTCATCCCTAATAAGCAAGAGGAAGAATCCTATCTGAGAATTTTGAGACCAACCAGCCAGTCCAGTATACTTTCGAAGGTCAGAAGAGAAAAAAGGTGACAGCAGCATTTTAACCATCTGCTCACAAATTCTTAATAAGAAGCATGAGGAAATGTGAAAGCTTTATTGAGGATTTTTCAACTCTATAAACTAGATCAGATTAAGAAAGTAATGCCATTTAGGACTATTTTTATTGTAACAGCTCCAGTAAAACTCTGCAATTCTGGATGTGATTTCCCATTTCTCCTTCTACCTTTGGGTGAACTGGGAGGGGCTTGTCTGAGATGTTTACTCAAATTAATTTCTTGGCCCAGGTTCAAGTCCACTTACCTGAAACTGCCAGAGTAGTAACTCTTCCACTTATACTAATATTTATTTTGCTTTCCATATGTTTCAGCTCCTCAGTTTTACATCTGTTCCATTTTCTCCATTTGTTTCATCCAAGTCACCTTTTCTACATATTTCTCTGCATAAGGACACCTTATATTGTGGGCTGTTCAGGTAGAAAATAAAGTAACATCCCCATATAAAATCTCAAAAAAAATTTAAACCTTGGAAGAAAAAAAAAAGTTTTCATTCCACTCTCTTTTTTCACTTAATTAAGTTGTACTGTTTGCCATTCCTAAATAAACTTTCTTCCTGAATTAATTTTTTTCATTGGCAGGTTCAATAACTTATTTCTTGCATTTGTGCAACTTATTTACCTAGACTAATCTGATCAAACCATGATTATATTCATTTTCTCTCAGCTGATTGCCTGGGAACCAGTACAAGAAGAAGATATGACTGTGGTGACAGTACGGCCTAACTTCCAAGACAATATCCATATTGGTTATATCTCAGGTCTCAAGAAATTCACCGAATATTTCACCTCAGTTCTATGTTTCACTACTCCAGGCGATGGACCCCGCAGCCCACCACAGCTGGTGCGCACCCATGAGGACGGTACGGCCTTTCCCTTTGGAGCTGGGCAAGGCCCAGCTCTTGGATTCCTCTATGTGTGTTAACTTTGGCCCCACACTTTCCTGACACACCAGGAAGCATGTGTTAAACACCCTCCTCCATTGTTATTGCCTCAGTTGAAAGGTCTAGCTTTTCATTGGTGAAACTGCCATGTTTCTCTGAAGGCCCTGATGCTTACCTCAGTTAAATTTCCATCCATTTCCAAGAGACTTAATGTATTCCTCTGGAAAGTCAGGAACAATAGCTTATTCTTTTGAAGAATGAACAGAATGGTTGTTCAGTTGTAATTTTCTGGCTGATGGATTCTTTGTTTGACTAGTTCCGGGTCCAGTGGGATATCTCAGCTTCAATGAGATCTTAGACACATCTTTGAAGGTCAGCTGGCAAGAGCCCTTGGAAAAGAATGGCATTTTAACAGGTAAGAAGATAAACTTCCAGATTAAGAGGCTCATCTGTGAGGCTTCATTCATTCATTCATTCATTTTTATGATTAGATTTATATGACACCCATCTCACTGACCTGAGTAACTCCGGGCAGTTTACAACAGAATAAAAGCATAGGTATAAAAACATTAAAACAATTAAATTAAGATTAGCAACAATTAAATAAAAAGTTAAAACCAAGAGCACAGATGGTCTCGGGGTGGACTTTTGTCTCCCATCAATCAACCACTTCCAGCACAGCACATCCCTATAATTATGTTTTGGTAAATTTAAAGAGGTGATTAATATATCTTGAGGATGTATTACCATCAGCAAAAGATAATGAACTAGTTAAAAAGGTTACAGCTGTAAACTATATAAAGTTCAGTGCTGGGGTCCATGTACAGCTTTTATATCAGTTCAGAATCTGCATGCCATCTGTCCCCAGAATTTTGTGGGCTTCTGTAACACTCCTGTACCTAAACAGGACTTCTTGCTCAGATGTGCCACATCCAAAGGAATCCTGTAAGAAGAGTTCTGCGCCATTAATACTTAAGTTATTGGGTAGGTGATTGCCCATTGCCAGAAGCTTTCACTTTGTCCATTCTTCTCCTTGCCCAGCTCAAAACAAGGTACCAGTTTTTATGGCAAGTGCTGAAGTAGAAATCAAATTGCCATGCTGCCTTGCCTACATTTCATTTGGGTTAAACAGAACAGATTTCAACTTTATTTTCTCTTCCCATGCAAAGAAACATGGAGATACAAGGACAAGAGACAGGGCATTTGCTAGATAAGGGGTGTCAAACTCAAGGGATGCTTAGATCTAGCCTGTGCCCACCCCCCAAGCTGTGTTTTTGCTGGCAGAGGGCTAGCAAGTCCTGCCTTAGCACCTGACCCACCACAGATGCCCCCAACACAGGTGGTGTCAAGCTGGCCATGCCCACCCTGGCCACTCCCCCACAGTCGCCCCCCAAAGTCAAACACAACCCTGATGTGGCCTCAGTGAAATCGAGTATGACACCCCTGTGCTAGATCCTGATTTTTGTGGTTCCCCTGTCCATGTTTAGGATGGCAATGACGAGGACACATGAGGTAGAATAAAAATGTTGCTGAGGATCTAAGGATAAAATTAGTGGCTGTAAGGAAATTTTCAGCACAAAAATTTTTGGAACTGGACTTTTGATATCTATTTCTGGGAAAATAATGCAGCCCCTGCTTGTAATAAGTAAATTTTAAAGGTTTTACTGAGTTATTTAGGTTTGTTTTGTCTGTATCCTGGCTAGGAATATAAAATGTGTAGTGCTATGTACCTATATAAATTGTGATGGTTTTTTTAGGCTATCGAATCTCCTGGGAGGAATACAACCGCACGAACACCCGCGTTACACACTACCTCCCCAATGTCACCCTGGAGTATCGTGTTACTGGCCTCACTGCTTTGACCACCTATACTATTGAAGTGGCAGCCATGACATCCAAGGGACAAGGACAGGTTGCTTCCTCTACCATTTCTTCTGGGGTTCCCCCAGGTATGCTTGATTTATTGGTCTTCCTGCAGCAATTAGTATCTTATCGCCAGGCTTAGCAAAGATCCCTCAGTCTCTGACCTTTAGCACAGAATGAAAGTTCTACAAGAATGCATATAGGGGACAATTCTTTGTTTATGACCAATGTATGAATGCATTTGACAGGAACTTATGATAGAAATTACTGAAAAGGTGGCTGTACATAGAAATGAATTACAAGCCCAATAATAAGTACAGAGAGAAACCAATCTATCTAGATATTTCAAGTTACAAGGAGAATCCCAATAGAATATGATACACTTCAACTAATCATTTAGTGGAAACTGTAGTTTCCCAAATTTTCCTTGTGGATTTTCAATGTTTATTTGTAAGGAAAAGGAATGTTTTGACAACGGTCAATTTACCTTTTTCTTGGTTAAGGGTTTGATATTCAGAAAAAGGGAAGAGCTGACAACAGAAAAGATATGTCCCTCTCCTACCCTTTCTGTTCCCCTCCCACATATATTTTTGAACAGTTGTGCAAAAGATAAATACAAATAGAAAAGTTGTACTTTTTCCCAGTACTAAAAAGTTGGGATTTTTTTTTTTATTCCTGGCAGTTATTCTGAAGAGCAATTCTGCATCTAGTCTGTATACTATCCATATAGATCCTAGCCTCTTTCAAGCTGCTAACCTGTCTTGTCTTGGAATCTATTGGTACCTGCTGTGAAAATTACTAACACTAATGTCTTCTCCTCCAAGAGAGTGAACCTGCAGGTCCGATATGAGTGCTCAAAACCGATTCAGCTATTTAAGGAAATTTCCCTAATTGAACTCTTAACCAGGGCTTTGAGGAGCATCAGTATGAAACACTAAGCAAATAGAAATCATGATTTCCTGGACCTTCAAAAGTACAAATGCAACTTCAAGGCATGTTAAAAGAAGACAACTGATTACAATGAATCTTCATAAGAGGTCAATTTTTTTCAGAAAATTTCTGCTGTACTGCATAACAAAATTTAGCAAGGATCAAACCTTGTCTAAGGTATTGTGTTCTTCTCTTAATGAAGAATGAATCTTCCTCTTGCCTTTTCTTACCTTCTTGTGAAGCTTTGAAGGAGCATTTTCTGAAGTATATAATATTCAGTTTGCCTGGCTGAACTTTGACTTTGTCAATCTCAGTTAATTTCAATATTTGTTCTTTTCAGTAATTCAATTAATTTGAGTGTGTGTGCTTCATTTATTCAGGCACATAACATGCCTGTCACAGTCTGACAACAAGCAACCACTCTCCAGCTTCAGCATATTAAATTAACAAACATCAAAGTAATGAATTTGAAATTACAGACAACACTGTCAGCTCCCCTGGTGACCTTCATGAGATGGAAGTTTTGAATCTGATGAATATTCAAATCACTTTAGATATTTGTTTGAAGCCTGTGCCAATATCAAGCCTGCGCCAAGTAGGTGGCGATCCTACTTAATGCATCATTAATAAGCCACCATGTCAGTCACCAAAAGCTGTTTGTTGTTTATTCCTTGTTTCCTGGCTGTGGGCTAAAGTTGGGGTCATTTAGATTATCTGCTGCTGTTGGCAGGTCTTGATGCTTGGGGAACAAACAACACACAATATGTATGTCATGAAACTCATAGGCGCCATTGCTTTGGAGAGATACAAAAGCTTTAACAAGTTGTAGACAGATGCTGCTTTCATGCTCCCATGCATTCCAAAGCACCTCTTCCAAACTGAATCTAAACCACTGCACTGCTCTAATAAACAATCTTGTCTGTGGAGTTACAGGCAGAAGAGAAGGATGCTTAATTCTTCCAGCTGGACCAGACCAAAGGCCTATTTACTCCTGGATTCATTTTCTGCAGTGACTAGCCAGGTGCAAGCTAGAGATAAGGGCAATGACATCATCTTAGTAATTGTTAAGGAGATTTGGATGCTTCTAGTCCTCTAGAACTTGTACTGCTTTCTTGACTTAACTCTTGAGAACCTTCTCCCTCCCTGACAGGAATCAGTGCTTCTTCTCTGCGGCTTCTTGGCTCAAGGTTGTCTCTTCTTGAACCAACCTATTCTTAGAAAATAGTTTTGTTACCCATTAAGTATGAGCACAAATGTAATCAGATTCTGTGAACTTATATGAAGTGATGCATTCCAGGGCATAGAGACAATGTGCCAAAAGCTATTTGTAGGACTTCTCAACTTCCCTAACATCTTAGGACACTTTCACTGAAGTAGTGGTTTCCTTGAAGCCCAAGATTTTTAGTAAACAAGGTTCTATAGCCTCTTCACATTTTATTTATTTTTATTTGACTAAGAATTTGCATACTACCTAACTCACCAGACTCTAGGTTTAGAATTGGCCTTTTTGGGGTTTCTATAGTTAAGATCTCAACAAATATTGTAATAAGAGGTTAATCTTTAGAGGTGACACATATTTACAGAAGCATTAAACTGTTTCTCTAACCTACTGCATCCTAGCCCACCTTGCCCACTTGAGCAAAACCATATTTGATTATCTGATACTGATGGCAATTTCATTTTTACGTTATGATGTATGGCATATGTAATTTGCTGGTTCTGTGTTGGTTGTCTTCTTTTTACCTTAGAGATTCTTTTTGAAAAGTGTGGTCCAGTCTTCCCTCTTACTATTCTTACCAAATTGCACATTGTGTTTGCTCCTAGTATATTTTTTAGATTAGTTCAGTTAGTATCTTTGAAATGTTACTTCAACTTTCGTTAGCCAGGTTCATAGGAAAGAAAGACTGTAGAAAGCCATCCATTTGGTGGGCACCAGAGTGGAGAAGACATGACTAATAAAGTAAATTGTCAGTACAAGCAACGGGCAAGGTGCCATTTTCATTTTGTATGTCGTATAGCTGGGTCAATGGGTATTGTCTATGCTATGGCTATGCTATGGCTATGTTGTCTGCTTTCTCTTGTTCACAGAGCTCCCTGGGTCCCCAACTAATTTGGGCATCTCCAACATTGGTCCCCGTTCAGTCACACTTCAGTTTCGCCCTGGTTATGATGGGAAGACTTCCATTTCCAGGTGGCAGGTAGAAGTTCAGGTAAGGTAGATCTCATTTGCTGGTAAAAATGCAGCTGAAGTTTCATCCCTTTAATAGCTCTTCATCAAGCTGTTGTATGAAAGTTAAAGAAGCTTCCCTCTCATTGCACATCACCTAAATATTTTGACTTGAAATCTACAATCTCAAATTAAAATAAGACTTAAGCACACACACACACACACACAGAGAGAGAGAGAGGGGGGGAGGGAGAGGGAGAGGGAGAGGGAGAGAGAGAGAGAGAGAGAAAGCTGCATGCTTTTATTCTGTTTCATTTCAGAAAACTTAGTTTGGCCAAATACCACAGTGGCTGAGGGAAAAAATAAAGGGGAAAGCATACTATTTGGGAATTAGAATATCTAGGAAACAATAAATATCAGATCATAGAAGCAATAGACAGAATGGTATTTCATACATATTTATACAGGGATCTCATCTAATCATCTCCAAAAATAATCACCTCTAAAAATATTTCGAGCAAAAAATCCTTGATTTGAAAGGGAGCAATCCTTTTGAAATCTCAGTAACTAAGTGAAAGCTAAGATATATGGGAGGGCCAATGTATTACATAAAGAACTTTTCATTGTGATATATTTATTCTTTTCTTTTTTGTGTGCATGTACTCTTTTTTGTGTGTAAGTATTCCATGTGTATGCATTTTTCCTGCTTGAAGACTAACAACATAATAATACAATATTTATTTTTATAAATCAGAATAAATAAAATAAATAATTGTCCAAATATTTATTTTATTTTTAGACAAAAGCAATCTTGCTTTTCATTTCCTAAGAACATAAATACCAAATATTACTATGTTAGTTAACTCATTTTTTGCCTGTTCACTAGGGAAGTAGGCAATAGCGTACTTTCCCAATTTTATTCTGTCTTGCTTGCTTTCAGATGGGTCAGACTGGAGAGAATGAAGAGTGGTTGCTCATCCACCAGCTTTCTAATGAACCAGAAGCTCGGTCCATGGAGGTGCCCAATCTCAATCCCTACACATATTATAGGTGAGTCAAGTGAAGAAGGAAAAAAGCTAAAACATTTCATCCATCACTGGAAGGAGACCTCATCCATCACTGGAAAGAGATGTGATTTGCAGCAATAGATTACCAAAATGCATTCTTTGCCCACAATTTCATTGGATTTTTTTTCTGACAAAGAAAGGAAGAAGGCTTTCAAACAATATGGTCAAAATGTTGGGAGTTGTTCTACTTAAAACACAATTTTTCAGGTTCTTGGTTTTTTAACACTTGTATATATTTATATTTTATTCTGTTAATTGGTTTAATGTAATACATTTATTTTTTTAAAAAAATTAAATGATATAAAAAGGGAAAGATGCTGATCCCAATCAAGCTACATATTATTGTATTACTGTAGTTGCATAGAGAAAGAAAGGCAAGGGTGGTGATGGCAATGGTGACAACATTTGCCACAGACCTTCTCCAGCAATCTCTGTGTGTTAAACAGCTGATGTGTGACAATCAGCTGTGCCGTGTGAATCAGCTGAACTTGAAAACCAGGATATAAGGTACAGACTAGAGCCAGGGTGGGTGGGTAGGCCCAACAGCTGATCGTGGAAGCAAACCAGTTCACTCACAGCTGATCCTCGGAGCTACCGGTTCAGCCAAACCAGGCCAAACCAGTAGAATCCAACCTCTGCTTGTAGGGCATTACATATTTATATGTTCTTACATATTACATTTTGTGGCTCCTGCACTGATATTAAGAGGAACGGGGTGGGGGGAAACAAAGCAAAAGGCAGCCAAAGGTATGTGAATGTGGAAGTTCAAAATCTTGGAGGATTTGCTGTGCTCTTCTCCCTTCCAACATTAATCCATTTCCTCTCTGGTGCCAGTTTCCGGATGCGACAAGTGAACATTGTGGGGACAAGTCCACCCAGTCTAGCTTCCCGCAGGATCCAGACATTGCAGGCTCCACCTGATGTATCTCCTGCCAATATTACAGTTCGAACAGCCAGTGAAACCAGCCTCTGGCTACGATGGATGGTGAGAAATGTAGTCTAAGGAGGCCCTATAATTGTTTCTAGAGGGGAAAAAAAGCAGACTATAACAAAGCAGGGGAGAAGGGGCAAATCCCAGCAGGCTGGCCACCCTTACCATTATCTATCTAATGAGCCAGACAAACTTCAGTAGTTTGTTCCAGTAGTAAATTTGAATTCAAGGTTAGTAGAGAGATTCCTATGAAGCTAAGAATACACATTGAGGCTGAATCAGAAACTGGCAATATTGCTATAGTGAAATATTGAGCAATTAAAATACAGCTTCACCCCTTCTTTCATTTATCATGCTATGGTAAAATAGAGGATTCTGGAAGTACAGGGAAGGAAAGGGATGGGGTATTGGGCAGTAAGTAAGGGAAGAACTAAGGGGTGGGAAATGAAGCATAGATCAAAGTCAAAAGGAGGAGAATTGAAGGGTTATCATTGGCTGTTCTTCCTTCACTCCCATGCTAGATATTTTTGGAGGTAGAAGACTTCAGCTGAGACACCAGCTTAAATAAAGCTTAATTTTGAATCAATACATATACATTTACCCATGTCCCATTTCCCTCAATCAAAATTATAATTTCCTCATGCCATAAAATTCTTGCTGCCCCAAACAAGAATTTTAAGACCAGCCCTTGTCTAAGACTGAGAGGCTACCAAATTAAATTCAGTGAAAGATTTAAGGTTTCAGTTATGTCAGAAGTCTAATGTGGTGACTTTATGGATATATTCATGTACTTTTCTTGATGGAAATGACTGTTATGGAAATGGCTAGTAACCACTTTTGCCAAAATGTTTTTGAATTTCCCGATCTAGCCAAGGAGATCTCACATCGAAATACTAACCAGGATGAACTTTCCTTGGCTCTTCTTGGAATGATATGATACGATCAGACAGATGCTATCATCCGCTGAGACTATATTGGAAATTCTTTAGTCCAAATCAGAAACTTTCAACAATATCTGTATTGGAGGTAGCAGACTTCAGAAGTTAGATGGCTTTCTATTAAGCACAAGAATTAGGATTCAAAACCTTATGGTTCAAATTTATTATTATTCTATATGCATTCCTTATGAGACAAAAAAGGAAACGTTTCTCTCTTTTTCATGCATTCTGATTTTTTTTTTTTTAATGAACTGACTGGAAGCCCATTTTCTGTATTTATCATTTCAATTGAAAAAAGTTACAAGGCAATTTTAAATAATGAAATTTGGCCATTTGTATATAAAAGTTGCAGCCTTTAAGGTAGCCTTTGAAACTGTACCTGTTTTACAAAGGCTAGGAGCTCTTTAGTTGAGTAGGGAAGATGTTGCCCTGTTTGATGTAGCCATTCTAGAGAAGAATAGAATGCCAGCCAATAATAATGGGCAAACTCTTTTCTCAGCCACTGCCAGAGAGTGAATACAATGGCAGCCCTGAGTCGGTGGGCTACCGGTTGCGCTACTCACGCCTGGATGGGCGCAGCCACACACTGACCAACACCATCCATGACCGTGTGGAGCGTGAGTTCACCATTGAGGACCTGGAGGAATGGACCGAGTATCGTATACAGGTGCAGGCCTTCAATGCTGTTGGGCCTGGGCCATGGAGTCAGACTGTGGTGGGGCGAACCCGAGAGTCAGGTATTCCTTTACACTCCAGCTATTTAAGACAATCTGGTAGGCTTATCACTGCCTGCTTGGAATTTAACACGTGAGGTTCTGGACAATGTAACAATGTGTATTTTTGCCTGTATTTTTTGTGTATGTAGTGCCTTCATCTGGACCCACCAATATTTCAGCACTAGCTACCACTTCTACCTCTATGCTAGTGCGGTGGAATGACATCCCTGAAGCAGATCGAAATGGATTTATCCTAGGCTACAAGGTATTAAACATACAGAACTTGATTTGGTAATCCTTTCCTACTTGCTTTCTCTTGTGCCTTACTGCCAAGACCTGACTGAAAGCATCATATTCCTTCACACCTAATCTTATTCTCTTTCTTCCAGCTTGATCCTGAATCTGTACTTGCAGACCCTGCTATTGTAGAGGAATCCTTAGTGAACTTGTTCTGTATAAAATAAGTTTACTCCAAATCCTTGATTGTGATTGGCTAGAAAAGCCAGCATAGGGATTGGTTAACTAGGAACCAATCCAAAAGAGCTGCCAAAAGGCAGCAAAACCAAGTAACCGTCATTGGCTACAAGCCGGCAGGCAAGCCGTATATAAAGGCTGCCGCGGCAAGAGCCAAACTGTTCCATTTTCACTTAACTTTTGAAATAAAGACTTTTACTGTTGGAACCCAGTCTACCTCGCGTTTTTCCGGACGGAACACTGGCGACGAGGATGGGATTGTCCTAAAACGTGAGACTTTGCATGCGGCGAATTGAAACCCAGGCTTGAAGCGATGGCCAGAAATAATGCACCACCCGCACCCTTCAATCCCAATGAAGAAGATTGGGAATCCTACATAGACCATTTCCAAATGTACTTAGAAAGTAACGAGATGGAAGAGATCTCAGACCAATGTAAGAGGGCTGTCTTCTTAACACATTGCGGACCAATGGTATTCAAAATGGCCAAGGCATTGGTGAAGCCCAGAGATGTAAAACAAATGACCTGGCCCGAACTCCAGTGAATGTTGAAGGCTCATTACGCACCAGTGGTGTCAAATCTCATCAAACGGCATGAATTCTACCGAAGGGACCAAAAAGAAGGCGAGACCATCGCTGATTTTGTGGCAGCCCTCCGACAACTGGGGGGAGCATGTGAGTTCCTGAACTTAGATGAAGCCATGCGAGATCGAGTAGCATTGGGTTTAAAAGACTCTAATTTACAAAGTAAATTGCTAAATAAACCCAACATAACCGTGGCTGAAGCAATCGCAGAAGCCACAGCTGCAGAAGCCGCGAAAAAGTCAGCGGCCACCATGAAACAAATGAACGCGAACAACGACGAAATGAGCCTAACCAGAGGGAAGAAGCAATTTCCCGCCACCACACACCATGAAGATTTTGACGAGACATCAGAATCCGGAGAGGAAGACGATGAGGTCCACCGCCTATACGCCAACAAAAAAAGGCACGAAAAAAGAAACTGGCGGGAATGTGCTGGTTGCGGAGGAAACCACCCTCGAGCCGATTGCAGATTCCTTGATGCCATCTGCAGAGCTTGTAAGAAAAGGGGACACATCGAAAAGGTCTATAGGAATCGAAAAAATAACAGTCCTAACAGACGCAGTAACTCTCCCCCACAAGCTGAATTGAAACAAGCCGAGAGAAAGTGGGAGCGCAACAAACGAGCCAGTAACCGAGAAAAGACCCATCAAACTGTCACTATCGGAAGCGCTCAGACGGAAAGCGGAAAAAAAGTTAAAATCATCGTAAAAATCGAAGGCAGCCCCTGTGAGATGGAGGTCGATTCAGGATCTTTCCTGTTAATGGTGTTATGGAACACAATCAGACAACTGGTCCCAAATATTAAACTAAAAGAGCTCCAGAAACAAAAATTAACTCTGAAGGACTACCAAGGGAATTGAATCCCTGTGGTAGGTCTAGGACATTTCCGAGTCGCTTACAAGCATCATGTCGAAGTCCTGCCTCTGACAACAGTCGACCGAGACCGACCCAGCCTCCTGGGCATCGAATGGTTCGCACCATTGGGCATCAGAGTAGACCGAGTGGCTGCAATCGACTGGGAAGAAAACCTGATCCACGAGTTCCAGGACGTTTTCGATGGCTCCCTAGGCAGGTATCGGGGGACCCCAATTTCCTTTAGCTTAGACCCCCAGGTGGCCCCTAGAAGATTAAAGGCCAGACGAGTTCCCTTTGCATTAAAAGCAAAAATAGAGGAACAATTGAACAAATTAATTGACCAAGGGGTTTTGGAACCTGTTGACCATGCTAAATGGGAGACGCCAATAGTAACACCGGTTAAACCTGACGGGTCGGTACACATCTGCGGAGACTACAAGGCTACCCTGAACCATGCGCTGCAACAAAGCGCATACCCGGTGCCAGTCGTACAACATTTGCTACACTCACTCAGGGGAGGAAAATTTTTTGCTAAACTAGATCTAGCACAAGCTTACCAACAGCTTCCAGCAGACCCCTTAACAGCCGAGGCACAGACAATAGTGACTCACAAAGGGGCATTCAAGTGTAACAGACTTCAGTTTGGAGTGAGTGTGGCCCCAGGTGTTTTCCAAAGCCTCATGGAAAGCCTATTAAATGGAATAAAAGGGGTCGTACCATATTTTGACGACGTCCTGATTTCGGCTAAAGATACAACCCAACTAGAAAAAAGACTAAGAAATGTACTAACAAAATTTAGAGAATCCAGTCTGAAAGTTAAAAAAGAAAAATACTGCTTAATGACTGATCACGTCGAATTTCTGGGCTACTTAATTGACGGAGAGGGTATACACCCTATTGAAAAAAAAAGTCAAAGCCATTAAAGACGCACCACAGCCAAAAAACAAAACAGAATTGCAGACATTTTTAGGTCTAATAAATTTCTATAACGTATTCCTCCCCCACAAAGCAACAATAGCGGAATCATTACACCGTTTGCTGGATAAGAAAACTAATTGGACTTGGGGTCATAGAGAGCAAAAAAGCATTCCAGAAAATAAAAAAATTATCAACATCAAACACCGTTCTTATCCAGTTTAGTAACACACTTCCATTGACGGTAACCTGCGATGCCTCACCGTTTGGAGTCAGTGCCATCCTGAGCCATCAATTGCCAGATGGGAGTGAGGCACCCATCGCTTATCACTCAAAGACTCTGTCTAAAACAGAACGTAACTATAGTCAACTAGACAGAGAAGTCCTGGCAATCGTCGCCGGAGTGAAACGTTTTCACGAATACCTTTATGGAAGAACATTTTTGATTGTAACAGACCATAAACCGTTGCTAGGAATTCTGGCGGGAAACAAGCCTACACCGAACATTTTATCCCCGCGGATGACTAGATGGTCAGAATTCCTTGCAGCATACTCTTACAGATTGACACATCAACCCAGGAAGCAAATCTCCCATGCAGACGCATTAAGCAGAGCACCACTGCCGACGACAGAGGAAGACCCCGCGCCAACAATGACAACCCTGCAAATAGAAACATGCCCCGAATTACCAATATCTGCAAACGATGTTGCCAGAGCCACCGCAAAGGACCCAGTGACTGCCCGCATATTAAACTGGGTAGGTAAAGGCTGGCCGTAAAACCAAAAAACTGAAAACTTTACACCTTTCCGGACTAGACAAACTGAACTCTCAATTCAAAAAGGTTGTTTATTGTGGGGTGATCGGGTAGTAATCCCTCCTAAACTACAGACTAGCGTGTTGGGTATGCTTCACGAAGGCCACCCTGGTATCGTAAAAATGAAAAGCCTCGCTAGAAGCTATGTCTGGTGGCCTGGTTTAGATAAAGATATCAAATATTGGGTTGCCACTTACCAAAGAGGGTTTAGAGAAAATGGACCTTGGGGATGTCCAGGATAAAATCAACCGTCTACTCACCCTCCAACATATCACACCCAGCACCGTAACCAACAAAAGCCCACGGAGTTATTAATGGGAAGAAAACTTAGGTCACAATTAGACAGGTTGCACCCAAATTACACGTTGGAAAGACCCCCTGACTCCTCCAGCCGTTGCCGAACATTTGAAATTGGCGACCTAGTCTACGCAAAAAATTTTACCGGGGACCCCCTGTGGCTTCCATCCACAATCACACAACTCACAGGCCCCTGGTCCTACCGACTAACCGTAGACGATGGCAGGGAATGGAAGCGGCACATAGACCAGCTTCGTTCCCGAAACATTGAACGAAATACAAACGTACAACCACAAAAAATAAAAACCAACGAAAACAAAACCAAAGAAGGGGGGGAAATACAAGAAAATAATAAAGAACTTTTAAAAATAAACCTAGAACATCTCACCAATCAAAAAGAGCAAAAAGAAAACTTACGGTTAAATGAGACTTGCGGAAATAATCCAGACGAAGGGGCCAGCCGAGCCAGCTCGACCTGCCCAGAGAAACCAGGAGGGAGCAGCAAAACCACCGGCCTGAGAAACTCAAGTGGTAGCAAAATGGCCGACTCACCCTTCCAGGCGGTTCCATGGAAAAGAGCTGGAGAGACAGCAACCCCATCCGAACCGGTTGAAGTCTCCAGCGAAAATGAACCATGCAAGTCCAGGAGAATCAGAAGAAGCCCCACCTACCTGCGTGACTACGTCACCACGTAGGACTAAACCAAGGGGGGCGGGGTGTTCTGTATAAAATAGTTTACTCCAAATCCTCGATTGTCATTGGTTAGAAAAGCCAGCATAGGGATTGGTTAACTAGGAACCAATCCAAAAGAGCTGCCAAAAGGCGGCAAAACCAAGTAACCGTTATTGGCTACAAGCCGGCAGGCAAGCCGGATATAAAGGCTGCCGCAGCAAGAGCCAAACTGTTCCGTTTTCACTTAACTGTTGAAATAAAGACTTTTACTGTTGAAACCCAGTCTACCTCGCGTTTTTCCAAACGGAACAGAACTTTTTTTATTTTCAGTCTTTAATTATTGTGTTCCCACAAAATAGCCTTGTTTCTTTCCTCCTCCTCCTCATTCCCCTCCCCCCTCAAATTCTATTTCATGGCATGCCTAATTCTTATCCAAGGCTCTCACTGTGTCAATTTTACAGGAACGAATGTCAGTTAATAATGGTCCCCTGATTAGCACTGGGGGAAAGGGGAATGTTTGCCTTTATTTTTGTCACTGATGCATCTGTCTACATAGTGGCAGATAGGAAAGCACTCCAGAGGATTAATGTCATTGCTCAGAGGATCATTGGTTGCCCTCTCCCTCTTTGGAAGAGCTTTATAGTTCCCACTGCCTGAAGAAAGTTCAAAACAATCTCACAGATCCATCTCGTCCTGGGAACCCTTTTTTTGAACTATTAGTATCTGGCAGATGGTGCAGAATAATAAAAACAAGGACAAATAGGCTGAAAAACAGCTTCTATCCCAGGGCAGTAGCTCTTTTGAATTCTGTTGTATAGTGTGGTATTGGTTCGGTGTCAGGGGGTTTCGGTTCAATGTGTAGAGGGTGAAGGATGTGTGTTTGTGTTTATTTTCATGGTCATGATGTGCACTGAAGATGGTGCTTGATTTCGTTGTTCAAGATGCAATGACAATAAACTAAACTAAACTAAACAATTCTCTTCCAGATCATGTATAAGGAAAAGGATTCAGATTCCAGGGCCCAGTTCTGGTTAGTGGAAGGCAATGCTTCTCGGAGTGCCCAGCTCATAGGCTTGGGAAAATATGTCCTTTATGAGATCCGGGTGCTTGCTTTCACCCGCATTGGTGATGGTGTGCCCAGCAATCCACCTATACTTGAGCGCACACTGGATGATGGTAGGTGTCCCATAACTCTCTGTCTCTTAACTATACTTACTTTAAAAAAAACATAAGCAACCAAACATCAACACCATCTTCATTTAGAATATTCAACAATTCAAGCCCTAATCATACCCTTCCTCTAAATTATTAAACATACAATAAACTTCATTTTGCATCCTTCATGCATTTCTCAGTGATCTGCTGAAGAGTGCAATTTTCCTTCACCTCTCTGCATGTCCTCCATTAACTTCATTTTACATCCTTGTAATATTAACTGGGTTCCATCCCACCTAGCACATTGCAATTTTTGAACCCAACATTTACTGGCAAACAGCTTGGACTTCTGTCAAGTGCATTGTCACTATCATTATAAACTCTTGATCCTGCATTATAAGCAACTCCCCGTCCCAACACCCTGCATCATGTTCCCCTAAAAAAACAATAGATATTACTCTCAGATAGCATCAATTGTGTGTATCTATGCTTGTATGTGCATTTCAGTCACAGCCTGTATGAATAAATAAACATATACCTGAATCACTTAACCTAATTTTCCATTGTCCTTTGCCTTGATGTATTCCAGTGCCAGGGCCACCGGTGGGCATTCTCTTCCCTGAAGTGAGAATAACTTCTGTACGGCTAATCTGGCAGCCTCCTGCTGCTCCCAATGGTATTATTCTAGGTAAGACAACAGTAGTCCAGAGTGAGCTGAATTCTTCAGCTTCTCCCATTTTTGTCTTTCGAAGAGCAAACAGAGCAAAAAAATTGTGGTGGGGTAAAAAAAGGGAAATCCACATCAAACCTCTGGGCCAGACTCTTGTTCTGTGATTACTCCCATGATTGCAATCTATTTCCATTGGGAGGGTTATTTCTTCATCTACCCCAAAGACAGCTATATAGGATAGTATTCCTTTTACAGAACATTTTCTTGTTGTTGTTGTTGTTGTGCCATATCTGTCATTGGACATTGATTGATGATCCTATTTTTAACAACAGCCACACGAAAAAGTGCTGTTGAGTTTTATCCAAACCAAACCCTTGGATTTTGAAGCCATGATATTCTTCTTCCATCTGGACCTCAGTTTTTTACCCAGTCCTGTTCTGACTCCGTTGCAGCATACCAGATCACTTACCGCCTCAACACTACAAATGCCAATTCAGCCAACGTAGAAGTCCTCAGCCCCAGCGCACGGCAGTTTACTGCTACCAACCTCAGACCCGAGTCCATCTATCTCTTCCGTATCACAGCGCAGACCCGAAAGGGCTGGGGTGAAGCTGCAGAGGCCTTAGTAGTCACAACGGAAAAAAGAGGTAATTAGGGTGGTAGAACATAAGTCGAGCCCGAATTGCATTGTGACAAAAATTTGGTATGTCTTCCCTAATAGTGAATCTATTTTTGTTCCTAAGGATGTAAATGCCCTAAAATGTTACAGGTGCACTCCCAGGATTGACATATGGTCATTCACTCAACACACTCACAGCCCTGGTCAACAGCCACACTCAAATCACTTTCGACACAACACTGAGGCATAACCAGTTATTCGGAATACATGGAGAACCAGTGAATTTAAAGTAACAGCAAAACTTTATTGATTACAATGTGCATTTGCGTGCTCTCTCTGTGTCATTGTCTATTGTCTCTCTCTTACCCACGTACACACACGCACACAGAGACTGAGCATTCTTCTCAATTAGGCTGTCAGTTACTATTTAGAGGGACAATAGCTGCCAAGTCTGCATTCAAAGAAGACTCAAAGAGTGGGCAGGCTTCAGGACCCCTTTTGTCTCCAAAAGTCCTTGCTTTGTCGATTCACAAGATTGGCAGCTATTCTTGCCTTACTGAATAGGTTTGGTAACTGTTGATGGGACTTGGGGAAGGTTTTCACATGTGCTCAGGCCCAACTTCTTTTGTCTGGTTTGGGTGAGGTTTTTTTTCCTTTGTTTCCTTAACAACCTGGTTCCTTCTTGTCTATTTCTTGAAGGGATATTTCAAAGAAGATTCCTAGCTTTTATCCATCCTGCTTACATGATTTTTTTTAATCTTTAGGTGTGGTAGCTTTTGCCTAGGCTAATGAGGACTATATTAAAAATTATCTTAAGGCAGTGTATGTCTGAGTAGCAAATTGGTATTGCAATTAATCCTTTTATTTTCAGTCATTTTTTTTACTCGACATTTCCTTTCTTTATACCACTTCCCACAAATCACGATTCATTTTCTTCAAAGACAGAAGAGCTACGTATAAATTCCATTTCGGTGCATGGAAGATACCTTGAGAGAAGTGAGGTGCTGTTGGACAGATAAATACCTCAAGGAAGGAAGGAAGGCATAGCTCAAGATGAAAAGAGAGAAAGAAGCAACATTTTATTTTTTCCCCTTGCTTTAAAGTTTCAGCCTTTGGAGGTTATCTTCAATAAGTGAAGAACTGACGTCCAATTGGACCTTAAGCCTTCAATTTAATTCTGCAAAATATTTCTGCTTTTAAGGATTTTTTGACAAATTAGAAGGTTAGCCTTCAGGAGATCTACATGTGAATGTCTGTCTTTTAAGTAACAGATGCAGGCAAACATTAGTGTTCCACAAGGAAGCAAACCAAAATTCTCTGGGTTCAGCATTGATAACAATCCATTAAGCAGATGATAAAAAATATGAATGGGTAATTTGTATATTACAAATCAGATTCTTATTAAGGCATTTGCAGACAACTGCAATAAATTATCAATTATTACTGAAAACCATCAGTCTTTCTTCTAATAATGAGCCTGTTTCAAGGAAAACTCATTTTCTTTCAGACTCCAGGAAAAATATGCCCCAGGTGCTCATCTTTTAAGAACTGTAGTAGAAGCTTTATAGAATATCAATGGCCATATATCAAAGGCATTCATTTAATAGGCCTGTAGTATTGTTAATGATGATTGAACTGATCATTTCTCTACATTAATTTTGTTAATATTTTCTCATTCTTCTTACTTAAGCAGTTGAACGAACTCTGCTGCACCTTATAAGCAAAGGGTTCTTTGTGAAACTCATTATGAATTTTTTTAAAAAACCACCCAAATTGTTATGGGTAGTCCTCAACTTACAATAATTCATTTAGTCACCATTTGAAGTTAGAATGGCACTGAGAAAAAGTGATTTTAGACCAGTTTTCACACTTATGACCACTGCAGCATCCCCATGGTCACATGATCAGAATGTAGCCACTTGGCAACTGGCATGTATTTATAATGGTTGCACTGTCCTGGGATCATGTGATCCCTTTTTGCAACCTTCTGACAAGTAAAGTCAAGAGGGAAGCCAGATTTACTTAACAAACATGTTACTAACTTAACTTAACTGATTCACTTAACAAATGCAATGATTTGCTTAAAAGCTATGGCAAGAAAGGTTGTAAAATGGTTCAAAATCCTCTATCTTGCCTAACAGTGGAAATTTTGGGCTCAATTGTGGTCATGAGTCAAGCACTGCCTGTATTATTCCGTGCCTTTTGTTTATTAATCCTGAAACCTTGTCAACTATGCTCTGCTTTCAGAATGGTCATCCAGACCTATCTGTTTTCACAGAGTTAATATACTGTGCTTTCTTTTTTTTTAAGGAGGGGTGTTGGAAGCATCATTTTAAACTGTAAGAATGGTCAGACCATCTGTGATCGCACAGAAGCAACATTTTAAAATGGGAAACTAGGGTTTGTAGGAAACCAGTGAATATACTAGACATCAAAATCAATTAGATAATGTTTGAGATGGAGTACAGAAGGAAAAGATACATGTTTAGATTAATAAAGGATCAGGATTCCTGTTCACACTGTACCAACCTGAAAATAATCTCCGGCCTAGCCACCTATCATTGCCATGCTTCTTTTTCATGCACTGAACAACCAGCTTTCAATGATCTGTCTCTGTCTTATCTTCCAGACCGTCCGCAACCACCCAGCAAGCCCATTGTGTTGCAGGAAGATGTCAAGGCCAGGAACGTGCTGTTGTCCTGGGAGCCAGGCAGTGATGGGCTCTCACCTGTCCGATACTATACTGTGCAAACACGAGAACTCCCTGATGGGAAATGGGTGTTGCATTCTTCGTCAGTGAAGCACAACACCACATCCTTCATTGTGAACAGGTGAGGCAGGAACTGATGCAATGCAAGAGATATTTATTTAGAAGGGGAAACAGTTGTTCAGTGTTCCAATTTGTCAGACTGTTGCTAACCAAATAATCTTAAGACTGTATCCAGGTAAACCTTGACTGACAACCATTTGTTCAAATTTACAATGGCCCTGAAAAAAGTGACTGGTCCTCACATAACTGTCTCAACATTCTCCATGGTCACGTGATCAGATTTCAAGCATTTGGCAACCAGCATGACTGCAGTGTCACAGATGTCAATTCCCAACAGAGTCATGGGATTGCTGCTTGTGATCTTCACCAGACAGCTTCTGACAAGCAAAGCCAATCGGGGAAGATTTGATTAACGACCACTTGATTCATTTAAAAATGGCAGTGATTTGCTTAACAACTGTGGCCAAAAAGGTCATAAAATCGGGGTGAGACTCACTTAATTGCCTTACTTAGCAACATAAATTCTGCTCCTAATTGGTCATAAGTCAAGGACTCCATGTAAAGGGTGGCCTCCCAGTCTGAACTCAATTTTCATAAATTACTCTTAAGTGTAGAAACAGGACTAAATATGTTGAATCCCACAGCTACATCCAGAATGCTTTTCCAAAGACCTTAGGAAGAATTTGCTGGTCTTGGGACAAAAAAACAAAACAAAAAAACCCCCAAAGTTAAAATGTAGGTCTTAACAGGCAAAAAACAGCCAACACACATGGGGATTTTTTTCTTCCAAAACCAAACCAGATAACCCTGCATTCCATTTGCAGATTGAAGCCGTTCACCACCTACAAATTCCGGGTCAAGGCAACCAATGATATCGGTGACAGTGAATACAGTGAAGAGTCAGAATCGCTCACCACACTGCAGGCTGGTATGCAAACATGCAAGGTCATGAATTACTACCCAGTGTAAAACCTTTTTCTTCCAATCTTGAGAAGAGAATTATAAAAGGTAATATGAACTCAGTGAGGGCATTGTTGCATTCCTGAGAACCCCAATTATCTTTTGCATAGGCTGTCTGAGAAGATCTCATCTTCAAAATCTACTAACTCTACAACTAGACAAAAGAAACAAAACAAAACCAGGTCGAAGAAGGAATAAAGAAGGGGGGTTGCCCCTTTTCTACTATCTGGTTTCCCACTTGTATAATAAACTATCTCATATCAAACCCCTATGCAGATCCACTGCTATCTTTTCCTTGTTGTAGATTTATTTCTTAAGTTGTATTGGTAATGGCCTTGTTTGTGTTAGATTACAAAAGAAGAAGCCATAGGTAAAGCTGGTTATTGTGGGAGGAAAACTTTCTGCTGTGACAAACCGAGCAGGTTGATACAGCTGGGACTCAGTTAAAACAATAGTGTTGGGCACAATTAAGACAAGCAATTGAGTTATAATAGAAACTGAAAATAGAAAATATAATGGAAGAAGCCATAGATAAAGCTATAAACTAATGAAGAGAATGATCAGCCAAAGAAAAGAGGGTTCCTTAACAAATTAAAAGAGGCATACAGTAGATGAGGCTGTAAAAAAAAAAAAAGCCATGATAAACCTGTTACAAGTGGATCAGTGGTGGCATTCTACCGGTTTGGCCCAGTTCTGGCAAGCCGGTAGTGGGGATGAGCAGCGGAGACTGAACCAATTCTCTCTGCCACTCTGCTGTTGGGCCCAACCACCCATCCAGGCTACCATACTCACCTTTATCCTCTGAATTTGAAGTGCAGCTGCTTTGCGTGCCACAGAATAGTGCTGCGCGGCAGCTGCTGAAGTGACCGGGAGAATGCGGGCTTTCAGGAGGCAAGTTAGAACACCTCTGCGCTGGTGCAAAGTGCACGTTTGGCACGCACACACATGCAAAGTGTGTGTATGCGCTCAAAGCCACGCCCACTGAACCAGTGGCAAAAATATTTCAATCCCACCATAGAAGTGGATCCATTATTGCAGATTAGTGAAGTATTCCACCAGAAAGTCATCTTGTTTTAGGATCATGGTATCCTCCAATCTGGAAGGAAATTGTAATCACACTTGATCTTCTTCTCCAAAAAGAAGCTGTCATTTAAACTTCTGTGAAAGATGATGACTTCATAGCATTTCCAGATGCTTTTTTTAATCATAAAAAATAGCTTGAGTATTTGACTTGTATTTCTTTTTTTCCCTCAGCCCCAGACGAAGCTCCCACCATTTTGTCAGTAACACCACACACCACTACATCCGTGTTGATCCGCTGGCAGGTAGAGTCGCCTGTGCTTTTATTCATTTCCACATTTTAACTCCGAATAAAAGAATCAGAATGTTCAAGGAGTCCCACATTTTAAAGAAATGTTTTTTTTTCTTTCTTGTACTATACTGTATGATCTTTGGTCCGGTGCTCTAAGCTTGTTTTCCAGAAGTTCCAGTTATGCAACCTTATGCAAGTAAATCTGAACAAAGATGTCAGGACTGCAACTTATTTTGAATAAGCAAAATAGTAGTTCCTCATTTACTTGCACCTAACTTTATTACTTAAGCTGATATCTAATACAAAGAAAGGTTCTGTGCTTGAAGTAGGGTAGTTGACTTTGCTATTGAAACACAAAACACCATAAATGGATCTTGTGCCCCAGGATTGATGGGAAAGGACAATCCTCTTTTGCGGTGTATAGAGAACTCTAGTTGGCATGCATATAGTGGGGGAGAGACAGAGAACCAGTAACATAAAGACATTGAGAGTAGAATTATGAAAAACAACTTGTGGAATGTAGGCTTGTGGAATGAGGTCAGGAGAAAACTGGAGGGATTCATAATGGATAGTGAGATTATTTTGACTCATTGATATTTAATTTTGAGGCATCTTCTGCATATATTTCTGGATTCCATCCTGCTAGCAGGGACTGCATGAAAGTACAAAAGCATCCCCCAGAAATGTCACATTTGGAGATATTGCAGTGGGTACTCTGTACTTCCAGGAGTCACTTTTGCATTCACTGTGTCTTCTTATACAGGCCCCATCTGAGGACAAAATCAATGGCATCTTGCTAGGCTTCCGCATCCGATATCGGGAGCTGCCATATGAAGGGGTACGAGGATTTATTGCCCTTAGTGTGGGCAGTCCCAATGCCAGATGGACAGAGTTGACCCGTAAGTCTACAGAGGGAGAATGTACGAATTAATGACAATCAGAATGTAGTTTGCTCACCAGATCTCGGTCCTGCTGCTGTACTGATTGCCTTTAAATGAGTTTGCAATATCATTCCCAAGTAAGCTATTCATAAGACCTGGTCCTAACGACTGCCCTAAACACTTTCTACAATGATATGGCTTCTAGTCAGTACAGTACAACTCCTCCAATGCTAATAAATCCAGAAACTGTCCTAGAGCAATACATGATTGAACTTTGTGCTGAAAATGCTAACTCTAGCAAAAATCCAGTATACGCATCACAATTCCAAAACAGTACTGTCCAGGATTCCTCTTTCTAATCCATCAGTCTGAAACAATTTCTTTTTCAAGCAAACTTAAAATACATCATAAAACACTGCTTTGAAAATTGGGAAACTTATTCTCCCAGGTTCACATGCAATATATAATCATATATGTATCATACTGGTTAATAAAACAGCTATGTAAAAAGAACTGCAAGACGTTATAGATTAGACATTCCAGTCACATACTAATGCAAACATACCCAGGCACTCTATTATAAATTTACAAAAATGCACAAGCAGAAACACTCAGCATAAAAACTTCCCCTGAAGAGAATATCTGGAGCAGTTATGTTGCATCAGAGCATTGTTGTATTGGGCCCTCTTGGGGTTCCAAGCTTTGTGTCAGTCCTTAGCAGCTCAAAGTCTTAGTTGCCAGAAGAGGCTTTTATGGAGTACTAAATGATGGGGCGTATATATCCAATCTATCCTAATGCCTATAATAGGGAAATTGTGTTTGTCTTGTAAAACTTTATCATCCCTCCCTTTCTACCTATTCACACCTTTCTCTCCCTTCCCCCTCTCCTCTCCCCCCCCCCACTCTCTCATGAGACCCCTCAAATTCCTTTACTTGGACTGGGAATTTCCCCGAGCTGCTTTCTTTCTTGCACAATAATGATGTTTCTTTGTTTAGCTTGTGTTGTCCAGATGTTTCTTTCCATGTAGCTAACCTTGCACTGCTTTCCCCTTCTGACCACCTGCCATCCCACAGCAACATACGCCATGCGGAACCTGAGCGAGGCTTCCCTGACACAATACGAGCTGGACAGTAAGTGGGAGCTCCCTCCTTGGCCTGTACTCCTGTCTCTGCTTGTGTCTCTGGGATCATGTGTGCATGAAGCAACCCTTTCTTGCTCACCACAGGATTGCTGGGGATGATTCAAATTGCAGTCAGCATGTCTGGAAGAAAAGCATTAGGGCCATGTTTCTCTAAAGGTAGCGGTAGTAGGTGTGGCTTACAATTAACTCTATTTTCTTGAGAATACTACAAGAAATAACCATAACCAAACCCATTTTGAGAACTCCATTCAAGTAATGGGACAAATGTAGTTTGATCAATAGCTTTTAGTAGCATATCCAGGAAAGTGGATTTCCAATTCACCTCCGTATAGTAATTGTAGTAGAATGAAATGGAGAAATAATAGAAAGGAAAGCAATCTCCTCTTTGGGGTATTGAAAAAAGGGATGAGGAAATGAGGTCCAGGGATTGTGAAAATGAATGGAGGTAATAGGAAGTGCACTGGGAATAATTTAAGTTCTATTTCTATTGTTTAAAATAGCACTTTTACACACTGCTATAATTAAAAGCTTTTTCCCCCTTTAAAGTTCATATATGAGAAACCATGCAGTAAAACCAGAGATCTTGTTCTTGGTCTATTTGGTGTCTGCTAACGTTTTTTTTTTTAGTCAGAAACAATATTCTGCCTCTATTTTCCAGTCTAAAGAAATTGAACAGAAAGTCAAACATGCCATTGTAGCCAGGTTCTCAAGCAAGGAATAATGGGAGGAAAATGAGAGGAGGCTAACCAGAAAGTATGTGCTGCTACTATGGAGGCAGCCCAAGTGAGCTCTCCTCCCTGCTCCCTAAATGATCACTGATTTTCTCCATCTTTGCAGATCTAAACAAACACCGTCGCTACGAGATCCGCATGAGCGTGTACAATGCTGTGGGTGAAGGCCCCACCAGTTCCCCCCAAGAGGTCTTTGTTGGTGAGGCAGGTAAGTTGAGCAAGCATGCTTTGAAAGAGTATTTCTACTTTGGGTCTCCGTGTCATGTTTTTACCTGCCCATCTGAGTTATGCAGGATTAGCTCAGGGTGAAATCATAGATCTTTTGGACAGGATTACAATGATGGCACAGTGGTTAAAATACAGTCTTGCAGCCAAGCTCACTGCTCACTCGAGGAGTTCTATTCTGACCGGCTCAAGGTTGACTCAGCCTTCTAACCTTCCGAGGCTGATAAAATGAGGGCCCAGATTGTTGGGGGCAATATGCTCAATCTCTAAACCGCTTAAGGCCCGGTCCCACTGCACTTACAGATGCAAAGAGGATGTAAAATGTAAAAAAAAGCTTGCCATCCATTGGAAAATGCTATGCATCCATTGTGTACTCACTGCATACGTGTTTCATATGCTCTATCCGTCGAGCATCCATCCACTGCAATTTCATCCGCGCAAGAAGTTTTGAGCTGCACAAAACTTTGTGAATGGATGAACTTTCCGCCTTGTACGATGTACATCCACGACATATATGGGCAACAAACATTCTATGTCCGTTATCATCTGTTAAATCTGTTAAATGTCCGCTGTATCCTCTCTGCATCCTCTGGCCATCCCCTCAACTCACATCCGCTGCAGCTGAAAATGGAAAGAGGGAGGAAACAAAAGGTACATGGAACGTCTACACAGCGTTAGTAGCACGGAAATAGAAAGGATGTAAGCGTATGCATACATATATAAAGTATTCAAAATGGACAAAACGTTTGTATCTGGGATGTATCTCGTATATTTAGGATGTCTGGAGTATGTCTAGAGTATGTAGAAGGACATCTAGCAGACAACCGATATTTTCTATAAAAAGGGGGAGAAAATCATCTGAATCTCAGTATGAGTCCAGCAGTGTGGTGTACAGACCTCTTCACCCTTGGTCTTGGTCTTCAACATCATCAATTGTTCTCCACTATGGATGATGACACAGTCCGTATGATAGCTGCCGTCATTCATCAGCAGAACCAAAACCTGTTCAGACTGTTTCAAGTTTTACACAGAAGGAGAAGAAGGAGACGTCCAAGAGCTGTGTGGGTCCGAGGATGGATCGTGAGAAGAATGGAGTTTGGACTGTATGACCAGTTGATGGTGGAGCTGAGGAATGAAGACCCTCGTGCATTCCATCACTTCATGAGGATGCCACCAGCCATGTTTGATGAATTTGTAGAACGTCTGAGAGCCAGGTTGACCAAGCCTAGCACCAACTTCTATCCCAACCTGGATCCTGGACTGAAGGTGGCACTGATTCTGCGGCACCTGGCCTCTGGAACCACATACAGAAACATGCAGTATGCATGGAGGGTGCCACACAACAGCATCAGCAAAGTGGTAAGAGAAGTGGTACAGGCCATCATTGAAGAATACATGGAGGAGCTCCTCAGGTGCCCCACCACTGAACAAGGCTGGAGAAAACTTGCAGAACAGTGGTATCAGAGGTGGAACTTTCCCCACACCGTTGGAGCTATAGATGGGAAGCACGTGGCCTGCAAAGCTCCAGCCAACTCAGGGTCCACTTATTACAAGTACAAGGGCTTCTTCAGCATCATACTCTTTGCCATGGTTGATGCTGACTACAAGTTCATCTACATCGATGCTTCAGGCAATGGGTCAGATTCAGATGGCCAGGTATACAACGCAAGTGACCTCAAGGATGGGCTGGAACGCAACCTCATCATGGGTTTTCCAGGTCCAGACCTCCTACCCAATGACACACAAGATGTGCCCTACTTCATCGTTGGCGCCTTCTGCCTCAGAACTTACCTCATGAAGCCATACAGTTCAAGATACCTCACCCGTGAAGAGAGGATCTTCAATTACAGGCTGTCCAGGGCAAGACGGGTGGTGGAGAACGCCTTTGGCATCCTGGCCAACAGATTCCAGGTACTTCTCACCAACATGCAGCATGACCCAGAGACTGTGAGGAGCATCATGGAAGCTTGCTGCATCCTGCACAATCTCATGCGCACCCACTACCCAGTGTTGCAGAATAGACGTGTCAACCGTCAACAAGGGAATGGGGACATGGAGCCTGGTGAATGGAGGCAAGGACGTAACCTGATAGACACTGTGGATGTTCAAGGCCCCAACAGAGCTTCACGTGAAGGGAAGAAGCAGTGCAACCTACTGAGACACTGGTGCAACTCCCCAGCTGGAGCAGTGGAGTGGTAAGACAGGATGATAGATGATTAATGGATGCTTCCTTGAAGCTGTCGCATAACATTGATGAGATTGTGCCATGTATGTTGAGTGATCCTAGAATGAATAGGGCATTAAGAAAGAGCTTTGTTTCTTTTAAAATGTGTTGATCAATGAATAAATTGTTATTGATAATAAAGGTCCATATGTGTGATAGCTGAGATGGTGGACCACAGTCCCACTATGGTTGCACTGGAGGTTTATCTATCCCACAACTATCCTTATCTATCCCACAAGCATGCAAAGGCTTAACCATTTTTTCAAAAGTTTTCACCAACACTTTATTAAGTAAAAAAAATGAACCAAGTGTCTTAAGCAAAGATAACCTTTATTAACTTTCTTAGGTAAACTTTATGACTTTATTAAATGAGCAAAATGAAGCAAGTAAACTGTATTAAGTGTCTTAAGCAAAGATAACCTTTATTAACTTTCTTTGGTAAACTTTATGACTTTATTAAATAAGCAAAATGAACCAAGTAAACTGTATTAAGTGTCTTAAGCAAAGATAAACTTTCTTAGGTAAACTTTATGACTGTATTAAATAAGCAAAATGAACCAAGTAAAGTGTCTTAAGCAAAGATAAACTTAACAAGTAAACAACTCAGTCTCTGACACTATTCTCAGTCATTCTGAGTCATGTCCATGGTCTCAGCTGTTAAGCGGGCAGGGACTGTGGAGGTGGCTCTGGCTTGAGTGCTGGTCTGAGGCACCATTGGGGTGCTTGGCCCCGAGGGTACAACAGGTGGTGGTGTGTTCAGGAAGCTATCCGAGAGCTGACTCAGTCCCATGAGGTTGAGAGGCCCTTCATGAAGGACTTGAGATGTCAGGCCCAATACTGATGACAGATTGTCTGTTGACGGGCTTGGCTGTGGGGTGGAGGAAGTAGGAGTGTAGTGGGACTGTCTGGTCTGCAGCTGGGTGAGGACTGGCGTCTGTGGCGTCCAATGAACCTGGGCCTGGACTGGGAAGTTCTGCTTGTGCTGTGGGAAGTCCTGGTAGTCATAGCCTTGGTAGGTGAGGGGCTGTTGAAAGCCGTGGAAGGGCTGTGACATCACCTGGGGTGGAGGAGCAGACCTGGACTAGGTAGGAGCAGCTTCAGCTGGGCCTTGAGGGTTGTGCAGAAGTGCTGTGATCTTCTGCTTCATCACCTGGTACTGGGCCTTGGGCAGGTCCCTCAGGGTGTGGTTCACGTAGGTGATGAAGGTGTTCTGGCCCGAGGATGCTCTGTCCAAATGGACCAGCTGAGAGAGAAGTTCTGTGCTGGTCTTCATTGTGTCCCTGATCTCCAACAGCACACTGTGGTCCTGGCCCTCCAGTCTGCCTCTCTGCCTGCATCCTCTGGAACTGGGGGTGGGGGATGGGGGCGGGTTGGCCTCCGGTGGCTGCTGCTTCTTCCTCCATTTGTGACAGCAGGGTGTCATCCTCCATGGGATCCTCCAAGTCTGCCAGCATGGGGAGTGCAGCTGTCGAGGGGGTCTCTGCCATGGGGCCCTCTGAAGACACCTGCCTGGACAGGGTAGCTGGCTCCTGGCTGGAAGAGGACTGGCTGTCTGTGGGCTGTCTGATGGAGAGGGGTCTCAGAGGGGCTGCTCCTTGGTGGCGGATCTCACCTTCCAGGAAACTGCACGTGGCCATGACATACATCTCCTGGTCAGTGAGCTTGACAGCGGCCTGCCCGGATTTCTTGAGGTGTAGCTTGCCATACCAGGTGTGCATGTGCTTCCACCATCCAAGAAGTACTTCTGCAGTGTACCCCAGGCTCTCTGCCTTGTCTCTCCAAGCTTCCTGCTTCTTTTTGGTGTCCCGATACAGTCAGTGGCCCTTTCTCCAGAGGTACTTGTTCTCCCTCAGCCATTCCAGCACCTCATCCTCATGCTCCTCGGAAATGGTGTATCGTTTCCTCTCTCCCTTCTCCTTCCCTTGCCTCTTCCTCCCTCTGGCAGAGGCTTCAGCAGCAGGGCTTTGACGGCCTTGGGGCTGGTCCACCACAGCAGCAGCAGCAGCTTCAGAGTCAGTGAGTGCCAGGGGGTGGGATGCTGGTTCTGGCCTACTTCACCTTGCCAGGGCTTGAACAAGTAGGCACGGGCTTCCTCTTCTTGCCTGACTGACGAACCATGGTGTTCCTGCAAGATGTATGTGGCAGCACGTCTTTCCCCTGTATGCTGACTGTGTGCGTGCTGCATCCTTTTATATCCGTGGAGCTGACGCAATTCATACTCCCCGCATGTGTAGTGAACGCTTTGCATCCGATAGACATCTGCGCGGCATCCCCTTTGTTTCCTATAGGCGTCCCTGATGCATCCGCTTCATCCGCTATGCATCTGCCCCTTCCACTATGCATCCGCTTCGAAATTCTCCCCCGGAACCCCTTCAGAGGTGTCATCCGCTTCCATCTGCTTTCATCTGCTAGGCTTCCTATGAACATATGTTTAACATCCCCACTACATCCTACCCCTGTCCATTCTTTTCTGTTCTGTTTATGCAAATTTTTGCCACTTTTTGGAGCGGATGACAACGGATGGAGCCACTCCCGAAATTTTGCTCGTCCACTGTGTCCTTTATGCATACGTTTTGCGTCCATCGGCCAGTGGGACCGGGCCTTTAATTAGGGCTGTAAAGCATTGTGAAGCGGTATATAAGTCTAAGTGCTATTGCAACTGCTATCTGGGTCAGCTAGGGAAACTATTAGAATTGACCAGTAACAAGCAAAAGATCCATTCTTTCATCAATAAAGACAATGCTGCCAGGAGAATACCAGCAG
>BLBF01000033.1:18271115-18341916 GCA_015471245.1 Laticauda colubrina
AAAGAATGGTATTTGTTTGTATGAGGCATGTATCTGTTTCTTGGTCTAGTGCATTCCTGACTTTCATTCTCTTTACTTTCTTCAGTCCCTACAGCTGCACCACAAAATGTAGTCATCCAAAGCATCACAGCTACCCAACTTGACATTACATGGGAGCCACCACCTCCTGAGACACAGAACGGAGACATCCAAGGCTACAAGGTACTGATAAAGGAGAATTATTTGTAGCTCAGGATTGACATGAGGGGTCCTTGGTGCTCTCTGAGCTTGGTTGTTTTCTTGCAGAAGTTTCATTACCCGAACTAGGTAACATCATAAGTGCACTGCAATGCCAGGAAACAACCAAGCTCAGAGACCACCAGGGACCTCTCAAGGCTGCAAGATAACCACACAATGGAGGGGAGGGGAAGATCTTTCCTGCAGGTGGATTGGTGGTCTTTTGACCTTGAATAATGTTTTAAGATGGAAGCCAAAATCCTATGTCTGGTACAAATTAGGAAAACAGACTTACAGCTGTGGCTGTTTCTTCTGCCGTTATTACACAAATACATCACAGCATATTCTTCTTTGTTGCTCTATTGCTAATCTTTTAGGAAAGCCTGTATTAATGAAGATTAGTGTCCAACATCAGGCTAGATGGCACCACAGGAAGTTTTATGGCACACTGGAAATTAGCATGTTCATTAATCAATAACATTTCACAAACTAATGTCTGCTGGATATTAGAATTGTGCAGAATTACCCAGAGTTATAGGTATATACACTGATGGGCGGGTGGATAGAAATCAGTGTGAATAAAAATATTGGGAAATACAATGATCATGACAGTATTACCTATGGTCATTCATAAAAAAGTCATTGGTAATAACACAGACATCCTGAAGATAACAAGTTAATTATTTAGTCCTTAAGATAACAAGTATTATCATATATTTTTTCTGATAGAGATTAATCTGAGAGTCTCTTTGTAGAATCAAATATTTTTTCAGGGTGTTACACTTCCCCCTAGTTCTTTTAAAGTCAGGTGTTATTCTGTCTGTTTTTGTTTTGTTTTAATAATAGGGCATATTTTCAAAGAACACAGCCCCATCTCTTTCAGTATCATGGTGGTTGTCACTTCTTTCTTTCCATTTTCTAAACCTAATCCAAACCCTAAAAAATATTCCATAATATTATCAAAATTGGTTGCACTATTTTGGGTGCCAGGGTACCACAACTGGTTTGAACAGTGTTTCTTAACATCGGCCATTTCAGAGGTGTGGACTTCAACTCCTAGAATTCCCCTGCCAGCACCACCCAAGGAATTCTGGGAGCTGAAGTCCACACACCTTAAAATGGCCAAGATTGAGAAACACTGGTATAACCAGTGTAGTACCCCTACACCCAAAATTATGCAACCATCTGAAGTTATATGCTTGTTTACAAGCACCTCATTTTGAGAAAAAATAATGAATGAAATTAATATAAAGAGAAGCAACAAAGATGATTGGGGATGGAAAAATACAAGGAGAAACTGAGGAAATTGGGTTGGGCTTGATAGAACATTAAAAGTACTTAAAAGGATGTCACACAGAGGAACAAGACCTAGTTTCTATCTTTCCAGAAAGCAGAACATTTAGTAATAATCTTAAATTAT
The DNA here is from genome assembly GCA_015471245.1 of Laticauda colubrina. Lineage (NCBI taxonomy): Eukaryota > Metazoa > Chordata > Lepidosauria > Squamata > Elapidae > Laticauda > Laticauda colubrina. The sequence continues at coordinate 18,272,752 of BLBF01000033.1, forward strand.
GGGAAAGTAGTCTACAGTTGAGTGTTATTGGGGAGAGGGAAATCTGAAGGAAACAGTTCAATAATGAAACCAACTACTATGGGAGTTAATGGTCTTCCTTCACTGGATGTGTTTATACAGGAATGTTCAGGGATTCTTCAATAAGGAAGTCTGCACCAAACATAATGGTTTCTTTCTACCCTGAGATCAGTGGTGGGATTTAAATAATTTAACAACTGGTTTGCCCATAGTCAGGTTGGCTGTCATGGGAGGCATAGGCCAACCTGACCCTGGGCGAACAAGTTGTTAAATTATCTACCACCACCACCCGCTGTCAAAGTGGATCCTAGGTGCTGCACTGCAATGGAGAAATGGGCAACAGAGCGGCCTGCACAAGGAAAGGAAGAGGAGCAGGGAGAAAGAGGGAAAACAGCCTTCACCTTAAATAAATAGTGTGTGTATGTGTGTGTGTGTGTGTGTTTTAAAGTTTTCACGGGTACTTACATGTATGCTGTTCAACTTCCTTCGGGTATTATCCCACGTCATTGTAGTTGTGCTTTTAAAGTTGTAGCAACGTTTCGGCAGAATCTCATCTGCCATCATCAGGCTTCTGTATTGAGTTCATCTGTGAGTCAGGCTATCACAGCTGTTTAGTTTTAAATTTGAGGCTAGCCTACTGTTGATCCAGAATGCTTTTTTCTTCATCCTGATTGGTTGGGAGTCTTGGTCTGTGTTTATTGGTCTTGGAGTTTGCTTGATTGGTGTTTCTGGTTTCTTCTTGTCTGTTTTGTGGTTTTGATTGGCTGGCAACATTGTGTTCCTGTATTGGAGGCTTTCAGTGCAGCTTGGCTTCCCTTGAAAGGATGGCTATTATCTATTAGGTAGCTAGGTTTCATCTCGGGGCCTGGTTGGGGTGTGTTTGAGCTGGAGGTATCATGGGGAGTCTGTTTGTGCCCAGGTGTTTGCCTGGCTTGTGGTGTGGAGATCTTTCTGTTTGAGAGTGCAGGCTTCCAAATGATTGACAATCTGGTGGAATAATCTCTTCTATTCATACTTTCAGGTCTTTTTTCAATCTCTATGGCTTCTCTGATTCTGTGGCTGGGGTTTTCTATAGTGGCTAGTGTTTTGGTGCCATTGAAGTTGATGCTATGACCTCTGGCTTTCATGTGTTGGACTAGTGAGGAGGTGTGTTCCAGCTTTTTTATTGCATTTTTGTGTTCATCCAGGTGGGTACTTATTCTTCTATTGGTCTGTCCAATGTATGTGGCCGGGCATGAAGCACAGAGGACTTCATATATGCCTTGGTTTTCCAGGTCAATTTTGTCTTTGGGGTTTCTAAGGATGGCTGCTATTTTTTTGTCTGTTTTGAAGGCAGTCTTGCTAAGGTACTACACAGGCATCACATCACTGGATGAACACAAAAATGCAGTAAAAAAGCTGGAACACAGCTTTTTTCAGCTTTGTTCAGCTTTGTTCGGGTATTTTCCCACATCATTGTCGTCATTGTAGGAAAATACCTGAACAAAGTTGAACAGCATACACGTAAGTACCCGCGAAAACTTAAGGAAATATATACATATATCTATATATCGATATCGATATCTAATCTATATCTATCTATCTATCTATCTATCTATCTATCTATCTATCTATCTATCTATCTATCTATCTATCTATGCTGTTTAGCTTCCTTCGGGTATTATCCCACATCATTGTAGTGCTTTTAAAGTTGTAGCAATGTTTCAGCAGAATCTCATCTGCCATCATCTTCTTCTGTATATACAAACTCAGTACAGAAGCCTGATGATGGCAGATGAGATTCTGCTGAAACGTTGCTTCAACTTTAAAAGCACTACAATGACGTGGGATAATACCCGAAGGAAGCTGAACAGCATATAGATAGATAGATAGATAGATAGATAGATAGATAGATAGATAGATAGATAGATAGATAGATAGATAGAGATAGAGATAGAGATAGATATATGTATAATAATATATATATGTATGTATATCAAAGCTTGCCCCACTTCTATTTCATAATGTGAGCAAGTCTGAGACAGCCCCACAGCTAGAGTGCAAATGAACAAAAGAAAAAAAGGAAAAAAACACAGTTCCACTTTTTTACCTGAAAGTGATGCTGTTGAGTTACAAATAGAACACTGGGGCTTTGTGCCCATCATCAGGGATGTTTTTGCTCCTGAGGGAATTTTCATTCTTATTTCTGTTTGTATCCAAAAAGGAATAGAGGACAGCCTTTCCAGCTCACATAGTATAGGCATCATTGTTTTATAAAGCTTCCTGAAAAATATTAGCGCATTCCTAATATTTGGGACTAGCTCCAATAATTCTTCAGCTAACAGGGCAAGGCATCTGTATATTATTTGTTTACTTGTTGGCTTAACTTGTATTCTGCCCAAATCTGGGCAGCTCACAATAATCTAAGAAAGAAATAATAAAGTTGATTAAAACAAAGATAAAAGTTAGTAAGGGCAATGAAGCGAGTGATGTCAATCTCCTCACCAAAGGCCTGATGAAATGTATTTTAATAGTCACCAAAACCAATATGTTTAACCATTATAATTAGTCATTTAACATTACAATGGAATGCAATGGAATAATCCCTATGCTATAATAGTTATAACAGCCCCTATATAAAATATTGTATAATTAAATATTATACTATAGTATAGTTTAGGGATTAAATGCATAAACCAAAGTTCCCCAATTTCACAGCTTTGCAGATCAGTGGGGAAAGGGGAGAGTGATATGGTTCTGCAGAAGTGACTGGCAGGTGTGTGCACAGCTCATGCAAGTGGAGATGCACGCACGTGTGTGCGCACTCACCCGCCACTTCCACGGCCTAGTTTCAAATATCTCACGGTTCAGTAATGGCCACCATGGTTCAGTTGGGGACCCCCAGCCTGCACAACTGCAGGAATTTAGCTAAGAAAAGGAATTGTAGACAGATATGTAGACAGATATCTCGTGTCTACAATGTGAGACCAATATTGGGAGGTTTTTATCATCTCCTCCCCTTCTATTCTTCTCTTTCTCTCTCTCCCTTTCTTTTTCTCTCCCTAAGCCTTATTCCACGAGCATCATGTTGGACCCTTTTGTTTTTATTGTAATGTTATTCATTATCGCTTGCCAAATAGTCAAGCTTTGTGCTTATTTTTGGCAATCGTTTTGTATTGTTTTTGTATGTTTTGTATGTTTTATAAATAAAAATAAAAAATAAAAAAAAATAAATGAAAAATGAAAAATATGTACTCCAGAAAACATTGGTTTTATAACCTTATTATATGCTATTAAAGCTCTGATAAAAAATGGCCTTCATTCAAAGCAATGTCTGGCATTCTCCTCAGTTGCTGAAAGGCCACCTTGATCTATTCTCTCAAGTTGGGCAGTTGAAAGTACATTATGGAGCCAGAAGTGTTCTCTTGCCAATCTTAGATAAGTATCATCTGGCTTCATATGTCCAATCAAGGAACAAGGGGACAGTTTAGAAGTGACCTTTGAGGAAAGTTGCTTTCTTGTTTCCTAAGAAACTGCAAGGGTGCCAAGTGGTGTTGCCATGGAAACTGTTTGTTGCCGTCTCTTTAGTACCATGACTTCATGGAAGGTCCAGTTTTTCTGTGGAAATCTGGATATCATCCAAAAATGACTTCAGAATTGCACTGAGTATCATTCTGTTCACCCCATAAATCAAGACTAAGAATAAATTACTTGCATAGTTCTGCCTAGTGGAAGAATGAATAATCTTAATCTTGATATTTTCCAGTAATACAAGGAACACACCTACTATTAGTGAGATCCTCTGCTATAAAATATATTTCAATTTAATTTAATTTGTCCCAAGTTCTCTGGGGTAATTTTTTTATTTAAAAAAAATAAGCAAAAGATTTCCCCTATATAGTCCTGTCCAACTCTAGGGGATGGTGCTAATCTCAATTTCCTAGCTGAGGAAGCCATTATCATGTGGCCAGCATGGCTATATGGCAGAGGCTGATGGAATGCTGCAACCTTCCCACCGAAGTGGTACTTATTTATCTACTTGCATATGCATGCTTTCAAATTGATAGTTTGGCAGTAGCTGGGGCAAGAAGGGGAACTCACACTTAACTCACGCTTAAACTGCAAACCTTCTGGTCAACAAGGCCAGTGTCTTAACTACTAAACCACCTTACCTGCTTAAATTTTTTTGGAACAGTATGATAGTTAACAACTAAAAAAAAACATTCATGTTACACATCTCTTTTTTGTGAGTGTCCTTTTCTTATTATCATTTTGCTCTTCATAATTAAAACAAAATCCCATAAACTTTGGGAGATTACTGCAGGATCTCTTTTTCTTGCTGATACTACTAAAACTTTCTCTGTTTTAGATTTTTTTCTCCTTTTTTCTTTGTCTCTGAGTCCATCATTATGAGCAACGCAGGGAAGATGTAGGAAAATAAACAAAGTCACGCTACTAAAGAACTTAAAATGGTTTACGAACAGGTTCACTTCATAGTACTGCACAGCTACAGCTACAGCTTGTTAATATTTGCCTTTCCTGACACCTAATTCTGTCCCTCTGATGAAGATTTTCCTACAGTGAGACTCTTAGCTTCCATGAGACCTGTTCTTGCCTCCCAAATTCTTCTCTCCTCAGTTCCCTCCTCCCTTTAGAACAGGGGTGTCAAACTCACTTCGTCACAGCAGCATCACGTGGCATATCAGGACTTTTTTCCCCCTTCGTTAACTGGGCATGGGTGTGGCCAGCACATGATGCATCTGGCCTGTAGGCAAGAATTTGACAGCCCTGCTCTAGAAAATAATCTAGGAGGAGGCACTTAGTGTTGCCATGTTTTGATCAGCAGTTCCACAATTCAAGTATCAAGACATTCCCCCCCCCCCCATTAAAAGAGAAAGGGAAATTCTATCAAGTTCCAACCTTAGCCGGAAGTCTATCTTGAAGGAAAGGAGAGTTAATGCTTGTATAATTTATTACCTGTGTTTTTATAAGGTAGAAATCTCAGCATTTTTGAATTCTTCAGGTAACTAGGCAGTTATTAAATGGGCCATTCCTTTTTCAGTTTCTCAGTGTGCTGTGGTGGCTAGATGGCAGTACCTAGCTAGCCGTTGTTAGTCTCAAAAAACTAGGCAGGGTCAAATCCTAGGCAGGGTCAAATCTGATTAATATTTTTATGGGAGACCACTAGGAAATTTCATGGATATAGACTAGACTGGAAAAATGCAGAAGATCCTAGAAGACAATGTAGTCACCAGGAATCAAGGTCGAGTTAAGGGAGACTTAATTATTTCTCTTGAAGTATCACTTCATTAAGTATCTCTTAATATATTATCTTGTTATTGGGTGATTATACTTCACCAATTCAACAACACAGTCAAAGAACTTCTTTTTAAAGAGTCAATTAAATGCAACTGTATCTGTGAGATGATGTTGAAAAATCCAAGTGTGAGGCTTAGGATAATTGGGGAGTGATATATAAAGAGATGCAACTCTGAAAGAAAAGACATGATGCATAACCACTAGAATGAAAATGTGTTAGTTTAGGAAATTTTGACTTTTTCATGTCCACATTTTGGAATGGAAGAGTAGGTTCATGTACCAAAACCAAGGAGAGAAGTAAATGTCTTTATTTCATCCTCTTGTTTGTTTATTTTCTCTGGTACGTTTTCCTTCTATATCCTCTGATTGCATTTGATTTCCCCTGTTCCACAGATTTATTTCTGGGAAGCTCAGCGGCAGAATGAAACTGAAAGGGTAAAAACACTCTTCTTACCAGAGAGTGGTGTTAAACTGAAGAACCTGACGGGCTACACTTCCTACCTCATCTCCATTCTTGCCTTCAATGCTGCAGGTGATGGCCCTCGCAGTATCCCTATCAAGGGCAGGACCCAGCAAGCAGGTAGGTTACATATCACTGGCCAGTAGGCATTTAGATGTGGGGGAGAGACTCTGCATGAATTGGCAAAAGCTTTGCTAAAGTGAACAGATGCCCAGTTACAGATAATGTTCAATCACCGTAGGAGAAAGAGTGACAGAACCTGGGGGCAGAGTTAAAAGAGGGATCAACCTAGAACCCTTAGGTAGCCACAAGCTAACTAAGTTCAACCTCCTTTGAAATATCTACATATTTAATATAATATGATATTACATATAATATAAAAATACCTTGAAAAAATATTCAGACCCCTCATATTCTGGACATAAATTGTTTCAACTTCTACTCTCAAAATGACACTGTAGGGCACTCACACCAGAACAATTTGACATAAGGACACTCTTTTCCCAAATGCCATCACTCTGCTAAACAACTAATTCCCACAACACTGTCAAATTAATTACTAACGCTGAATTACTATTCTTCTTCTCATCCTTACTAGTACCTATCTCTTCCCACTTATGACTATAATTGTGCTGCTTGTATCTTTACAATTTATATTGTTTTGTTTTCCTAGAATGTTTTGATTGCTTTTCGTAACCTATGACTATCACTAAGTGTTGTATCTTATGATTCTTGATGAATGTAGTTTATTTTTTCTTATGTATACTGAGAGCATATGCACCAAAGACAAATTTCTTGTGTGTCCAATCAAACTTGGCCAATAAAGAATTCTATTCTATTCTATTCTATTCTATTCTATTCTATTCTATTCTATTCTATTCTATTCTATTCTATTCTATTCCATTCCATTCCATTCCATTCCATTCCATTCCATTCTATTCTATTGAATTCTGCTGTCGCTTATCTAACTCCAAACAAGTGCTAACCACGAAGTAAGAAGATGAATGATAGTCAGAAAAGATCAAGTCCATATGTGAAGATCCAATTAAACTGATTATTGCTACATAACTAACTTCTTCTCAACTAACAATTAGCACCTATTTGAAGTCAGATAAGGGTCAATAGCATTCATGGGGGGTGGGGGAGTGGACATAGTTTACTTGTGCTAGCTAAAGATTCTTGGCTGATCTCTCTTTTAACTCCACTCCAAGGTTCTCCCAGTTCTTCTCCTACAATTACTGCTTTATTAATCCCTCAGATAGTGGGTCTATGCCCAACACTGGGCATAGTAGTCTGGTAGGTCATGTTTGTTCATTTATAAAACATTTCTGCAGTTATCTAACTTTATGTAGTGACTCTGGGCAGCATGCTATCTTTTTAAAGAAGACAAGAAATACCAACAAAGAACAGGAAAAAAAGCAGTCAGAACACAATACAAATCTTCTTCCCTATACAAAACCCAGCCAAAAGACATCCAAGAACTGCACATCACAAAGCATAGTGGGAGAGCCAGATTTTCAAGGTTTGTTTAAAGGCAGGAAGGGAGGGAGAGTTTGTTGAAGATTTCCAGACTCCAGCCCACCTGTTTCTCAATACATGTTCAAGTACATCTGGAATATTTTTAAATTAGATGTACCTGTCAGACCAGTAGTGACATCCGTTAGGGTATGTGTACGTGTGTGTACATACACACACGTACACATACACACGCAATATATATTCATCTATAAATATATATGTCTTTACTTTGCTAGTCTAGAGCTTCCAGAGAATATAAAATTCATCCTCATCTGCTTCCAAACTGTTCAACAGCTGAATGATCATAGAGTCTGCCCATGTCACAGTTTCTGGTTCTGAATTAGGAAAAATCTTTTCATCTGTCCTCTAGAAGAAAGAAAAAAATATGTTAGCATCCCTGTTCTGCCCAATTTTTGCATTTGTCTATGTTTATGTGGTAATTTGAAAACAAAATCCTCCCTGAAAGAAAGGTCATACCAAGGGAAGATCAGTTATTGCATTGCATTGCAATAGCATATAGATGCATATACCACTTTATAGTGCCTTTACAGCCCTCTCTAAGTGGTTTGCAGAGTCAGCATATTGTCCCAACAATCTGGGCCCTCATTTTACCCATCTTGGAGGGATGGAAGGTTGAGTCAACATTAAGCCTGGTGGGATTCAAACTGCCAAATTGCAGACAGCCGGCAGTCAGCAAAAGTCATCTGCGGTACTGCATTCTAACCACTATGCCACCATGGTGATTATAAAATAATAAATAAATGCCACTGAGTGTAGAAGCTCGAGAATGATATTACAAATATGTTTATGTTCAAAAACCTTTTAAAGTACCTGTGCCAATATATTAGTAAAACTGCATTCAAGTCATTCCGAGAGGGAATTGGGCAGTGAAAGATCAGCTATAAAAATGCATAGAAAAATTGAAAATTCCATGAAAAGATGACAACCTCTGGAAATAAGAAAGAAAATTGACTGCAAATATTACATCTCCCCTTGTTTTGGATAAAAGTAAAATATTGAAGCTGAGAACAAGAGCCAAAGGTAAAGGATGTGGTAAAAAAAAAATCTATCCCATGAATTGCTTCCATGGATTGTGGAGATTACTCAGCTAAAAATAATAATAATAACAGCAGTGGTGCCATTTCAATGGCCTCTTTGATTGAAAATTTGTACTTGGAAGAAATATGGAAATAGGAAAAGATTTGCATGAATAAATGAGCCAGGAGATGGGGCCTTCTGCTGGTAGACTAATCAAAACATCTCCCATATTTGCCTCCAGCTGGATGGTGCAATTTGATAGACTAAAAATGAGTGGCATGAATTACACAGAGAGATTAAAAGTTGCTATGTTGTTATTATTTCCCTTTAAAATGTTCTGTGCCCTCACTTCATTCATTTTACCATTGTTGTGGCTTCATTATTTGGCCCTCACAAATAAATGGGCTTCAAGTTTGAAATTTCCCAGCCTAATTTATTTATTTCTTCTTACAAAAGCACAAATGACACGAGTATGTTCCCCACCTCTGCTGTTCCTTTTCAATGCCAGGTCAAAGAACCATGATGAAAGGAATCTATTCTAATCTCAAAACATAAGGATGTTTTGTAATTGGTTCAAGAATGGTGGGGCCAAGGACTCTCTGTTATAAAAGAAAAAAATCACAGAAATGATCAGTTTTTATTTTTTTGCACACGATGTAGATCTGGCATTTCCAACCATGACAACTATCAGACTTGTGGATTTCAACTCCCAGCATTCCCCAGCCAGTTTCCACAGGTCTTAAAAGTTATTAAGTGACTAAATTAAAATCACAAGTCTTAAAGGTTGCTAATTCTGTTGCTAATTCTGGGAGCTGAAATCATAAGTCTTAAAAGTTGTTAAGGAGTTGAAGTTCATAAATCTTAAAAGTTGCCCAATAGATCTTCCTCTAAAGTGCAGGCTGAGTTCCTCTCCATGCTCTCAATTTCAGATTAGCAGCCACCATGTTCAACATGGTTCTGCAGTTCCCTTCCTCCTGCCCAAATCTCCTCCTGCTCCAAAATTCCTGTCATTTTTGAAGAAATTGAGCCTTTTCTGCTAGAAGTTTGATAACCAAACTGTCTTCTGCTGCTGAACAGCAATAGCACTTAGACTTATATACCATTTCACAGTGCTTTACAGCCCTCTTTAAGCAATTTACAGTCGGCGTATTGCCCCCAACAGTCTGGGTCCTCATTTTACCCACCTTGGAAGGATGGAAGTTTGAGTCAACCTTGAGCCGGTGAGACTTGAGTTGCCGAACTGCTGGCAGCTGGCTGGCAGCTGGCAGGCAGCAGAAGTAGCTTGCAGTACTGCATTCTAACCACTGTGCCACCATGGATTTTAGAACATGCATTCTAAGAAATCTAGCAGGATATTCATACTACTTAGGCTATACTTGATGTTGAGGGAAAAGACATGTATTAGTCTGTGGTCTGAAGCCCTGGTCTCCATGTTTAAAGTCATTTATTTTGTGCATGTTGGTATCACCTGTTCCCCTCACACAACTTATTTGATAATGCATTTCAAAACAATCTCCACTTCTATGTCTGGATATCAAAGCCAATAATACCTTTTTAAAAAAAGGAAAACTAGGAGGGGATTATTAGCCATATTTGGCTCTAGCATCTGGACCTAATGAAATGTCCTTGATGCTGAGGGCATCACTAAGGACTTAAGCTAGTATCTTGGTTATTTCTGCCCAGAGGGAGCCAATAGAGCCTGAACTCGGATCTGCTTTCCTGGTTTCCCTTTTCTGGAATCCTTAAGGTTATTCTTGGCAAAACACAATGGAATATGAGAAGAACCATAGTAATAGATATTGACCAGAGGTGTTAGGGATATTTTCGTTTATTTTTCTTTTTTTTCCAGCCCCCCCCCCCCCCCGCTCAGCTCTAAAACTCCATCCAATGATTCCATTTCAGTCCAATATATTGGATTCAATTTGTTTCCATTTCTTTTGAATGGAACCAGAAGAAAAGAGAAGGGCATTTTGCCTCAGGCTATGATACAGTAGTTTCTCTGTCTATAGTTCTGAATGTCATAATGAATGTTTTCTTTGCACTGCCACCACTCAGCCTCCCCTGTTCCTCTTTCAGCTTGTCATTATTTTCCCTTCTTACAGGATTCTTTAACTTGGCTGCCTAATGTTGCCTTGTTAGCAAGTATGAATAGATAAATGGGTTTTTAACGGCACATCTAGCTTTGTTCTTTTATTCTTCCTTCTTTTTTTAGTTATCATAAGCACTCTATATTAACTCATCTAGAGGAACTAAGACAGGGAAATCTCAAAGAAGTCAATACAGAATTTCAGGAGGACAAATTTTAGTAATCTCAGATAAAAGGTGGACAGCATGTCATGGCTTAAAATTCTAAAAAGGTCTGCATTGCTCTCTTACCAAGCATTGGTCTGTGGCCCATTGTTTGACTGCTGATTCTTTTACTGTTGAAAGTTAATCCTGAAAGGCAGAAGCTATCCATCATTTTAACATTTTCACTGTCAGTTCTAAGGCTTCTTTATGGACTTGTTATTGATTGTTCTTCTTTATAATTTAATCACAGTTCCATTTTTCATTGCTCCTCGATTTTCATTACTGGAGCTTCCAGATCATTTGCATTTCCAGCTATCAGAATAGCGTAATCAGCATAGGACAGATTATATTTTTTTCCTCCAGTTTTAAAATCACATTCACGCTCTTTCAATCCATCCTCTCTCAATATTTACTTATTACATTTTTCACACCACCTGCCTACCAGCAACTATGCCTATAGGTTGAATAACGATGGAGTCTAATGCTTTATTTCACTTCTTTGCCAGTCTGTTTTATCATATTCCACCCTGGCTATGATTTCTTGCCCTATGTAAAGGTTTTGCTTGAGAACACGTTTTGGGATTCCCATTTTCTATTGTTAGGGTAACCATTTATTTTATTGATATGAAAAATAACTCTCACAGCTTTTGTGGCAGACATTTGTTTGCAAAAAGAAAATATTGCCTTTTTTGTTACTTAAAATCATAATATTGTCAGGGAAGAAATTGTGTTCCTTTAGCTACAAAAACATGCTAATTCAAACCATCAAGGAAGGTGCAATTAATCAGGAAGAATGGACTTTAAAATAAATAAACTTGCTTTCCAAGCTAAATAAGGTCACCAACCAGGTTATTTATTGGCAACTGTATGCTGTATAAAGTCTTATTTCAGACATTAATTCTTCTTGAAAATGGACGAGTGAGAAAGGAATGTTAATTTTGTTTTCGGTCTCCTTGGTAGGAAATCTATATGTTTCTTTTTATTCATCTTGGTATTTGTGTTGGAAAAACCTGACAGGCAATAATGTGCAGCAAGACAGAGGTCGCCATGGGGAAAAGAGGGAGGGAGAGAGGGAGAGAGAAAATGTTTTATGATCCATCAGCCTATTGTTCAGAATAGGCAGGAATTTTCTCTCTCTCTGCCATATGTTTTAAGAGAACCAAAAATCATCTTGCTTCTTCTCAATGAGTGCAACTAAATCTAGCCTAATTTCAAATAAAACCATTCTGGGCTGTTCCTTTTTATCCTCCTTCAAGCATTGGTTGGCACTGGGATCTGTTTTGCAGATCACAGCTAGTAAGTTCAAACTAATTTAATTTCTGAGGGGCAGGGGGGAGCTCTTCTGTTGTTTGCTTAGTCTTTGTGAAAAACAAAGAGCCCACTATCTGGATATTTTTCTATGAGCAAAAAATTGCTACTGTGAGCGTGCGATTTAGGTTTCTTTACAAAAATAGTGCATGGATAATAAGGATTTGGATCAATGTTATTGCAGGTGTTAGATGCCAGGAAGAGAAGATTTGATTGTGGTTGTGGGAATTCTTCACATGTACTTAAGCGAGTGGAGCCATTTAATATAGCTGCTTCATTGCTGATGTTTGAACAACTGAGGGAACACTTGTTTATGGCACAGCCCTTACTCATCTTCAGAACAATCCTAATAGGTTGATTGTGATCACTTGTAAGAAAAGGAAAATAGAGAATGAAAAAATGATCACACCTTCTCATGTGTTGATAAAGCCAAAGTTCCGGGTATGTAATGGTTCCCTTTTTCACAGGAGTGAGTAAGTTGGAAAGAATAGTTTACAGTTTAATCCAATACGTTCCAAACACATCCCAGTTGTGATTGTCAGTTTTGCATTTTCTTTTCTTCCTTTTTAAACATTTCAGGAGATCTGACTTATGACCTACTTTCTAAATAGGTGTTTCAGTAGGGTAGTTTTTTTTTTTTTTTTAGTGATTTCATTCATTCTTTCTCACCAGTGTCACAAGCCTGCCAAAAGCAGCTAAATGTTTCCCCAGATAACCCAGACATGTAAAATATATTGGTTGTCAAGGCAACCAAGAGCCCAATGTTGAGGAAGGAAAAACAATCTCCACCTGTGTAAATTTATTACCAAACAAGAGGAATACAATACCGCCTTATTGTCATCCTTTTTTTTTTCAAAACCAGCCAGAGGGAATTATTCAATCCTAGCAGATTAAAAAAGGTTTAGTGCAGTGAGAAATCATTTTAGGCAATTCTAGTAAAATAGATATCCAAGATTAGTTCCTTTTCTGGATTTGGGTTTGACTTCTTCCTTCTTTCCTTCTACAGTTGTAAAAAAGAAAAAAAATTACCCTGATAATTTGCTGAAGCTCCACAACACCTGAAGTCAGCCTAGGATTAATACAGATAGCAATCAGGTTCTCGCCAGCCTGATTTCTGTCTCCTCCAATTTCTCCAACCCCTTCAAGCAGTTCGGCCAAAGGAAGCAGCAGGATGCATAAAGTTTTTGTGCTGAAAATGGCTGCACATAGAAAGGAAGGTCTTGGAACACTGTTGTCAAAATTTGGGTTTGGAGGCAAGGACTAAGAGTGTCCTATATTCTTTGGTAGATTCGGACGCCCTCTGAAACACAGTTATCCAATTCAATGTCTCCTCTTCCACCGACTTCCCAAACTACAGTATCCTCTGTTTTAATAATTTAATAATGTATTAAATGTACAGTATATGCTGCCTAACTCCCAGCAACTCTGGGTGGTTGTCACAATTCACTTGGTTTCCATATTTATTTTGACTTCCTGATCACCTTGTCTCCCTTCACTGGCTATTCAGAAAAGACTGTACACTGGCTGTATTCAAGGGGAAAGTGCATTTTCCTTAATGGATTATCATTCATTTTTCATACTCCTGGTCGATAGCCATTACAACTTCAATTTAGATCAAGGGAGGCCAACGTTGGCAACTGTAAGATTTGTCGATTTCACTGCACAGAATTCCCCAACCAAACTGTCTGGTTGCGGAATTCAGGGAATTGAAGTCCATAAATCTTACCAAGATTGGATACACCTGTTTTAAATCATGTAATATAGCACTACTCTTCCTTCTAATTTTATATATATTTTTTCTCTCCTCCAAGCCCCCAGTTCCCCAGGCTCTGTCAAATTCAGTGAACTCACCACAACTTCTGTGAATGTGTCATGGGAGCCCCCAGTTTTTCCAAATGGAATCCTTGAAGGCTACCGGCTCATTTATGAACCCTGCATGCCTGTGGATGGTAAGGAATTTACAGGGAGCAGATATGCAAGTCTGGATGTGCATGACTTACTAAATCAAGCACAATGATTAATGGCAAGGGAACACACCTTGCTGTCTCAGAATAATGTTCTAATTTATGACTATGGGACTACAGATTTAAAAAGTTATGTCTGCCCATAACCAGGACCTTCTGAACTTCAAATTGTATTTCTACATCTCAACTGTATAAGCCATCAGTAAACCCCCAGCAATAAAGGCAAGGGGTTCTAACAGCCATAACTTAATCAGTTATGAAAAGTTAAAAGGCATTCTTCAGACAACCTGAACCCTGGTGATTAGTATATTTGTCTGTCTGTCTGTCTGTCTGTCTATCTATCTCTATCATTTATATATATATATATATATAGTTTTCGCGGGTACTTACATGTGTGCTGTTCAGCTTCCCTCGGGTATTATCCCATGTCATTGTAATGCTTTTAAAGTTGTAGCAACATTTCGGCAGAATCTCATCTGCCATCATCAGGCTTCTGTATTGAGTTTGTATGTGGGTCAGGCTATCATAGCCGTTAGTTTTAAATTTGAGGCTAGCCTACTGTTTTCCCAGGATGGTTTCTACATCCTGATTGGTTGGGAGTCTTGGTCTGTGTTTATTGGACTTGGAGTTTGTTTGATTGGTGTTTCTGGTTTCTTCTGTCTGTTTTGTGGCTTTGATTGGCTGGCAGCACTGTGTTCCTGTGTTGGAGGCTTTCAGTGCAGCCTGGCTTCATGGAAAAGGACAGCTGTTATCTATTAGGAAGCTAGGTTTCATCTGGGTGCCTGGTTGGGGTGTGTTTGAGCTGGAGGTATCAGGGGGAATCTGTTTGTGCTCAGGTGTTTGCCTGGCTTGTGGTGTGGAGATCTTTCTATTGGAGAGTGCAGGCTTCCAAATGATTGACAGGCTGGTGGAATCATCTCTTCTATTCATGCTTTCAGGTCTTTTTTCAATGTCTATGGCTTCTCTGATGATTCTGTGGCTGGGGTTTTCTATAGTAGCTAGGGTTTTGGTGCCATTGAAGTTGATGTTATGACCTGTGGCTTTCATGTGTTGGACTAGTGAGGAGGTGTGTTCCAGCTTTTTTACTGCATTTTTGTGTTCATCCAGGTGGGTACTTATTCTTCCATTGGTCTGCCCAATGTATGTGGCCAGACATGATGCACAGGGAACTTCGTATATGTCTTGGTTTTCCAGGTCAATTTTATCTTTGGGGTTTCTAAGGATGGCTGCTATTTTTTTGTCTGTTTTGAAGGCAGTCTTGATGTGATGCCTGTGTAGTATCTTACTGATTTTGTCTGTAGTACCTCTTATGTAGGGCAGGACAGCTGTTCCATAGGTCTGTTGATCTTCTAGGTCTCTATTATGTCTTAGTGTGTTTTTGTGGATGAACACAAAAATGCAGTAAAAAAAGCTGGAACACACCTCCTCAATAGTCCAACACATGAAAACCACAGGTCATAACATCAATTACAATGGCACCAAAACCCTAGCCACTATACAAAACCCCAGCCACAGAATCATCAGAGAAGCCATAGAGATTGAAAAAAGACCTGAAAGCATGAAGAGAATAGATGATTCCACCAGACTGTAAATCATTTGGAAGCCTGCACTCTCAAAAAGAAAGATCTCCACACCACAAGCCAGGCAAACACATGGGCACAAACAGACTCCCCCTGATACCTCCAGCTCAAACACACCCCAACCAGGCACCCAGATGAAACCTAGCTTCCTAATAGATAATAGCCATCCTTTCAAGGGAAGCCAAGCTGCACTGAAAGCCTCCAATACAGGAACACAGTGTTGCCAGCCAATCAAAGCGACAAAACAGACAGAAGAAACCAGAAACACTAATCAAACAAACTCCAAGAACAATAAACACAGACCAAGACTCCCAATCAATCAGGATGTAAAAAAAACCATCCTGGGACAGCAGTAGGCTAGCCTCAATTTTAAAACTAACGGCTGTGATAGCCTGATCCACATACGAACTCAATACAGAAGCCTGATGATGGCAGATGAGATTCTGCTGAAACGTTGCTACAACTTTGAAAGCACTACAATGACGTGGGATAATACCCGAAGGAAGCTGAACAGCACACATGTAAGTACGCACGAAAACTTAAAAAAACATATATATATGTATATATGTGTATACATATGCTGTTCAGCTTCCTCCAGGTATTATCCCACAACATTGTAGTTGTGCTTTTAAAGTTGTAGCAACATTTTGGCAGAATCTCATCTACTATCATCAGGCTTCTGTATTGAGTTCTTCTATTGAAATTTCTGCCGAAACGTTGCTACTGCCGAAACATTGCTACAACTTTAAAAGCACAACTACAACGACATGGGATAATACCTGAAGGAAGCTGAACAGCATACTTTGGTTATTCGGGTTTTCTCCCGCGTAAAATTGGAAGTATCTAGGTGACGTTTCAATGAAGTCTCATTCATCATCTTCAGGCTTGTGTCTTCGGCTTTGTGCTTCTTGGAGTAATGTGTGCTTGCAGCTGCTTCTTCCTTTCAACTGCTAGTGGGAGTGTGACTTGATTGGGTGGGGGCTTGGATGTGTTCTGATTGGCTTGGGGTGTGTTCTCATTGGTTGGGGGTTTGGATGTGTTCTGATTGGTTGGGCGGTTCGCTGTGTTCTGATTGGCTGGGTATGTGTTCTGTTCAGGTGGAGGCTTGGTTGTGCTCAGGTTAGTCTTAGTTGCTGGGGGATTTGAGCTGGTGAGCTGTGATCCTGTTGTTTGGCTTCACGTTCGTGGTCGTGCCACATCTTCATGGTGTGAGTCAGTTCGCTTCATGTATGGGTTGGAGGGATTTGAAGCGGGTAGTGATGCAGCTGCAGTACGGCTTCTGGTCTGTGGTCAAAAACCAAAATCCAAGACAGAACAACAGAACGGCAAAGCCCTCCTCCCATGTATAAAAGGCACGACAGACAAAATCAGCAAGATCCTCCAAAAACACAACATTAAAACAGCATTCTGCACAAACAGAAAATATCCACCATCCTAAGAAACCCTAAAGACAAAATCGAGTTAGAAAACCAAGGAGTATACGAAGTCCCTTGCACTGCCTGTCCCACCACATTCATTGGACAAACTAACAGAAGAATAAGTACACGCATTGAAGAACACAAGAACTCAATCAAAAAAGAACTGACCTCTTCCCTGGTCCAACACATCAAAGCCACAGGACATGAAATTGACTTTAAAAATACCAGAACTATCGCCAAAACCAAACACTTCAACAACAGAATAATCAGAGAAGTCCTAGAGATAGAAAAATGCCCACACAGCATGAATAAATGAGATGATACCTCCCGCCTACCAGCCATTTGGAAACCTGCCCTCATTAATAAACAAGTACCTAACATGAAGAATGACACCAGACCCACACCCACGAGTGCCACACAAGATGCTACCACCACACTTCCACGTAGAAAAAAGACTCACACCCACACAGATGAGACATGACCATGGACCAGAAGCCGTACCGCAGCTGCACCACTACCCACTTCAAACCCCTCTGACCCATACAAGAAGCGAACTGACGCACACCATGAAGATGTGGCATGACCATGAACGGGAAGCCAAACAACAGGATCACAGCTCACCAGCTCAAATTCCCCAGCAACTAAGACTAACCTGAGCACAACCAAGCCCCCACCTGAACAGAACACACCCCCAGCCAATCAGAACACAGCCAACCCTCCTACCAATCAGAATACAGCCAAACCCCCAACCAATGAGAACACACCCCCACCCAATCAAAACACAGCCAAGCCCCCACCCAATCAAGTCACACCCCCACTAGCAGTTAAAAGGAAGAAGCAGCTGCAAGCTCACATTACTCCGAGAAGCACAAAGCCGAAGACACAAGCCTGAAGATGATGAATGAGACTTCATCGAAACGTTGCCTAGATACTTCCAATTTTACGTGGGAGAAAACCCAAAAAACCAAAGATAGATGGATAGATAGATAGATAGATAGATAGATAGATAGATAGATAGATAGGATATATTTGAAACGTTGCTGCAACTTTAAAAGCACAATGATGTGGGACAATACCCGAAGGAAGCTGAACAGCACACACACACACACACACACACACACACACATATATATATGTATATGTTTTTTTAAGTTTTCACGGGTACTTACATGAATGCAGTTCAGTTTCCTTCGGGTATTATCCCACGTCATTGTAGTGCTTTTAAAGTTGTAGCAACGTTTCGGCAGAATCTCATCTGCCATCATCAGGCTTCTGTATTGAGTTCTGTATTGAGACAAACTCAATACAGAAGCCTGATGATGGCAGATGAGATTCTGCCGAAACGTTGCCACAACTTTAAAAGCACAACTACAATGACGTGGGATAATACCCGAAGGAAGCTGAACAGCATACATGTAAGTACCCATGAAAACTTTAATATATATATATATATGTGTGTGTGTGTGTGCTGCTCAGCTTCCTTCGGGTATTATCCCACGTCATTGTGCTTTTATTATTGTGCTTTTATTATCCCATTGTGTGGGATAATACCCGAAGGAAGCGTATATCTATCTATCTATCTATCTATCTATCTATCTATCTATCTATCTATATATATATATATACACACACAGCTCTGTGCTTCTCAGAGTAATGAGTAATGCTACTCTGAGAAGCACAGAGCTGAAGAAACAAGCCTGAAGATGATGAATGAGACTTCATCGAAACGTTGCCTAGATACTTCCAATTTTACGCGGGAGAAAACCCGAATAAGCAAAGATACACACACACACACACACACACACATTTTATATATATATATATATATAATCTTTTATTTATGTTTACACTGTACCCCAATGTCAGTCCACGTAATACAAAAAGCAAAGTCGAGCCCTGTGAATCAACATTATTCAACAAAACAGATGTCAAATTGTAGTTCCCAATGCTGTTTTCTTACTGTGTTCTCACATGAAGCATTAGAACCATTGTAAAACCATCGTCACAAGGCCTGATCCTGCCAAGTGGCCCAGAAAAATATCATGGAGAATGGGATACTGAAATCAGCCACTGCTTCTTTCCCTGGAATGGCCAAATAGCAGCCTCATCCCCTGTTGCAGACCAGGGTGCTTTTATTGGATGCTCCCAGACATGCTTTATTCCCCACTCTACCCAGTCTCCTGAATCCATCTCAAAATATGCACCTTTCTGCCTTCCAGGCGTCAGCAAAATTGTGACCGTGGATGTGAAGGGAAACAGTCCTTTGTGGTTGAAAGTCAAGGACTTGTCCGAAGGTGTCACCTACCGATTCCGAATTCGAGCCAAGACCTTCATTTATGGTCCAGAAGTAGAAGCCAACATCACCACAGGGCCGGGGGAAGGTACATCAAGGAAATTGAGAGATGAGATTGCTTTCTCCATCATTCTTCACCTACTGTTAACAGATCTGAACAATTAGAATTTAAACTAGGACCTCTTTTTTTTGTCTTTTAATGATCCCATAATCCCTGACATCAGGGTAAAGTCAAGGCAACTGAATGGAGCAGAGTGTTTATTGACCGGATGCCCTTCCTGTAGCCAATGCAGAGTTCGCAGCAGATAATTACTCATTCTGCCAGAGAAATATCCGCTGCTACCTAAGATCAAACTCACAGCCTCCTGATCGTGAGGCAAGAGATCCACCTCCAGGCCAGGACCATGCCCAATAATAAACCACCACCATGCCCAGAAATATTTCCTCTATGACTCCATTTTTTTAATAGGAGCCTGCCTCATCTGAGATGTTTAAATAGTACTGGATTCAGTTTCAGGTTTGATAAAGAGTTTATCTTTGTCTTCTAAGTCTGTTGATTAGTGTAGCAAAATCATATTTCTTCTTTCTTCATTTTAAGACAGAATGGAACTGAATGGTTTTCTGCAGTCATAATCACATAGAAAGCAAAGAGATAACTACACAAATAAATATAATGGCTAATTATACACACCATCATTGTTCTGAACTATCCCCCGATCCCAGTGTTCTTGAGTTTTCTCTATTCCTTGGCTTAGCAAAGATCATTTAAAAAGTTGCCATCAATTCATGTGGCCCATGCAAATTCTTAAAGAGAAAAAAAAAATATCATAAAATAATCTGAAATGCCAGAGCCCTTCGTGTTTATGTAATAAGAAGGTGACTCTTTATAAAAGGAATCTCAGTTGTGCTTACTCAGTTGTTTCTTCATATGTTCCAGTGTTGAGTCCAGCATTGTAAACCTTTTAAGCTCAGTAAATGTGGATTACCCAGTATCTGGAAAAATTTCTCTCTGAAAGCCACATGGAATATTTTCCCTAGCTGATAAATGCCTATAAATAGCAGGTACATTATTTAATTAACCAGATGGCTAACATCCACATTAAACTAAAATGTCTATATTATAAATTCATGAATCAGCTCAAACTACATTTTTAATGCTTCAAAAATGTATTTTTAAATATAACAGGATAACAAGAAATGAATATAAAATAGCTTACTCTGTAAAATATCATTTTTCTGATTTTTGCAATCCATCAGAATTGTAAAATTCAGCATCAAAACACACCTTTGGTAACATTTTACATACATTTCACATTGTGTTGGTAACATACAACCAAATAACCCTATTATGAATAGGTTAGGCTGAGAAAGCTTAATAGCCTTCAGCCACCCAGTGAAACTTCATGAAACTGCACTGTAACTAAATAATACGTTACTTTGTGTAATGAATTAGGCAACATTCAAACATTCTTAAAAACAGGTTGTAAAATTTAGCCCAGCAGTCCACTGATGATGTCACTTTTCATATTCCTCCTCAGCCTAGGGGGAAAAATTTGATTTTTTTTTGAAAAAGGAGCCTTTGGGAGGGGCGGAAATCTTGCTTATTTCTCCCCCAAACCATTTATTGCACTCTTATTTGGGTCCATTTGACCCTAATTAAAACCCAGAAGATACTTGGGTTACGACTGAGTTGTCCAGCTGATATCTGCTTAGAACAGTGCTAACAAACTTCCGGCTCATGGGCCGGATGCATCACATGCAGACCACGTCCACACCCGATTTAGCATAGGGGGAAAAAGACTTGATACATGACGTGACGCAGCTGTGACAACGTGAGTTTCACACCCTGGCTTAGAAGATGATATAATTAAGGCCACTAGAGATAGACAACGGGGAGAAGGAAATGCAAGGTCCACCATCAACTCCACAAGAATACTGTTTCAATACTAGAGAAGCATTCTCCAATATCCTCCAAGACAGAGGTCTCCAAACTTGGTAACTTTATGACTTGTGGATTTCAACTCCCAGATTTCTTCAGCTACCATACGGAATTCTGGGAGTTGAAGTTCACAAATCTTAAAGTTGCCAAGTATAGAAACCTCTGCTGTAAGGCGCGATTCTTATAGGGCTCATCTGAAGTCTTTGTGTAACCTCACAGCACATTTTTTCCAGCGATATGATATAATGATGTTGTTGTTGTTAAAAAAATGCAGGTGCTCCAGGTCCTCCTGGTGAGCCCTTCATCTCCAGATATGGTTCAGCCATCACAATCCACTGGTCGAGTGGTGACCCAGGAAAAGGGCCCATCACCAGATACGTCATTGAAGCACGTCCTTCAGGTACCGATACTGGATTCAGTTCACCTTCCTTTGATTGTTTCATCCATGGCTCTGGGCTCCTTTGATAATTTGAACAGCCAGAAAATCAACTGAACTATCTTACCTTGAGCCCCGTTTCTTCCAGAAGATCTCTAAATGATTAATTTATTTGGTTGTGTTCTTCTGCTACCTCTGGATCAGAAATGATTGAATAATCTAGTCAAAGAAGAGATGAGATGGAATTATTTTTTCCTTATGGAAAAACTAGACAAAAATGATAAATTAAGCAATAGTCAGTTTCTTCCATGGGTAACATCATATATTCATATAAGGTGTTAATATTCATTAGTAGTTCTTTCATAGCACAGTTATTCTAGCTACACACATTTTGGAAATTAACTTTTCTGGTTCTTGACAGTTGTGAGCTGCTTAAGTAACTTGAAACTGAATATCCAGACCTGGGAATTTCTTTCTGAATACATTAAACTAATATATTTCAAATCTCTCCGTAATGTGGAATGACAAATTAAAGGCACTTTTCTCCCATTGATGCATTTGACTCTTTCCAGCCAAAAATCTCATTGGATGAATTTACTTTTGGGGAGTCTTCCTCTCCCAAATGATACAGTATACTCAGCTTTCTCCTCCTCCCTTTTATAAGAGGATAATTCCGGGAAATGAAATGTTCAGCTGAAAGGGATGATTGATGAACCCAGAGGCCAGGAACTGAGTACATACAAGGACATAAATCACCCAACTGCTTTGAAAGAGACTTGGGGTTTCCTTTTTTAATAAAGCTGCTGCAAAATAACTGTCTTTCAGTTATTTATGTCATTAAGTCGAGAATGCTTATCAAATAATGTGTGAAAGACTGACAGTACTTATCCTGACACAGAAAGTTAACAGTACCTATAATGTGCATATATGAATGTTGCACATATGAATTATTTATGTGCACATATGAATGTTGCTAATATTGTACACAGCCAAAGGAACCAAAACTGAACAAACCAGCCATATTAGTAGAGAGATATCATTCCTAAGCCAGAGATTGTGGGTTCAAGTCTCATCTGGGGTGCGTGGAAAGAAACTCAGGCAACCGTGGCAGAGAGCAGGCTGTCAGAATAGAGCCTCGAGTACCACGAAGTACCACACAACTGTCAATTTAGGAATGATTTACGAGTTGACACAATCATTTTAACATCCTGAATGAAACAGGACATCGTTAGAATTGAAAGCATCGTAAGTGAAGAGAGTCATAATTGATCTTCTGATCTTTGCACCCCATATATCCCGATCTTTGGATTTCCAGTTTCATAATTTTCCTTTCTAATTCCATTCTCACATTCATTTATCCTGAGTCTCTTTCCCAGCCGAACTAGCTTGTACTTTCTCTTTTTATACAAATCCCTCTTTACAGTTCTTTTTCTTTTTTTCAATGATGTCATCATGGATTCTTTCCCCCTTCCCAGAGAAATCAAATTACATCTGAGTATTTATTTGTGTTTATCCTGCTTCTTCTTGCATCCCATTGTCTTTAGCACACCATCAATTTTTAGACTTTAAACTCCTTGGAATGCAACCTATTTAAATTTGGATGCCACTCTGGATTTTCAGAAGAAATAGAGATCATATTGCTTCCTCTCCATGTAATATAGAAGTCGAGTTTTGAAGTCTTGCTGGTATAACAGAAAGAACTACCAAAAAGACTGAGGAATCATTCCATTCAATAGAGACCAAGTGCCACTCATACCCCTAAACTTTAACTAGCTTTATTTTGCTTTTTTTTAAAAAAAATTTAAATGATTTTTATGGCTCTATCTAGTGCCTTCCGTGTTCTAGTTGTTGACACATCGTACAAAGGATGGCCAGGGGAAAATAAAGTGTTTAATATGGGAGGAAATACAGGTAGTGCTCAACCCATTTGTTTGATGACTGTTAAAAGTTACAACAGCCTAAAAAAAGTGACTTATGACTGTTTTTCACCCTTATGATCATTGCAGCATGGTCGTGATCAAAATTTGGATGGTTATCATCACCTGGCTTTTATTTATGCTGATTGCAGTGTCTTGGGGGTCACGCCTTTTGCCACCTTCTGACAAGCAAAGTCAATGAGGGAGCCGGATTCACTTAATAACCGTGTTACTAATTTAACAACTCTACTGATTCACTTAACAACTGTGGCAGGAAAGGTCATAAAATGAGGCAAAACTCACTTAACGTCTGTCTCATTTACAATGGAAATTTTGGGCTCAGTTGCGATCATAACAACTGCCAATAAAAGCAGGGTCTTAGGAAAGACCAAAGATCTCTACAAGAAAGAAAAAAAGAAAAAGAACGAAATAATTCTTTTATTGGCCAAGTGTGATTGGACACACAAGAAATTTGTCTTGGTGCAAATACTCTCAGTATACATAAAAGAAAAGATGCATTCATCAAGAGTCAAGAATCATAAGGTACAACACTTAATGATAGGTACAATAAGCGATCAAATCATACTAGGAAATAGTCACTATAAATCGTAAGGATACAAGCAACAAAGTTATAGTCCTACAGTCACAAGTGGGAGGGGATAAGGAGTGATGGGAAGATTAACAGTAATAGTAGTGCAGAGCTTGTAAATAGTTGAAGGGAATTATTTGTTTAGCAGAGTGATGGCATTCGGGAAAAAACTGTTCTTGTGTCTAGTTGTTCTGGTGTGCAGTGCTCTATAGCGTCGTTTTGAGGGAAGGGGTTGAAACAGTTTATGTCCGGGATATGAGAGATCTGTAAATATTTTCACAACCCTCTTTTTGACTCGTGCTGTATACAGGTCGATTGAAGGCAGGTTGGCAGTAATTGTTTTTTCTACAGTCCTAAATACTCACTGAAGTTCATGTCTGTCTTGTTGGGTTGCAGAACTGAATCAGACAGTTACAGAGGTGAAGATGACAGACTCAATAGTTTCTCTGTAGAATTGAATCAGCAGATTCTTCGGCAGTTTGAGCTTTCTGAGTTGGGGCAGAAAGAACATTGTTCGTTGTGCTTTTTTGATGACATTTTTTGATGTTAGGTGTCCATTTTAGATCATGTGATATAGTAGAACCTAGAAATTTGAAGGTCTTTACTGTTGATACGTGTTGTCTGGTATCGTAAGAGAAGGTAGTATGGGAGGGTTTCTTCTAAAATCTACCACCATTTCTACAGTTTTGAGTATGTTCAGTTCCAGATTGTTCCGGTTATATCATGAGGCAAGTTGTACAATCTCCTGTCTGTATGCAGATTCATCATTGTCTCGAATGAGACCAATCACTGTTGTGTCATCAGAAAGTTAATCTGAGGAAATTAATCTGGATTTCTAAAGATTGAAGCTGAATTTCCTTTTCCTTTTCCATCTCCATGGCATTTATCCCATGGATAAATAGAAGCCTCAGACATTCATTTTTAATGTTGGTCCCTGTTAATCATGTGCAGCAATCTATCTGGCTACTAGAGCTGTAAGGTAGTCCTCCAATAAAGAATGTATAATGTAAGTACCATGATGGTTCAGCAGAAAGCTGTACAATGCAGATAACTCATAAAACATATAAATATGTTTCCTACTGCCATGTAGGTCAAATATACAGGCCTGTGCTAAAACAAAATCATAGGCATATCCTCTTTGTGACTCCTGTTTGATGCTTAAACTAATCAGCAGAAATTCTAAAATGTTCTCGTGAGTTTATAAGATAAATCTTCCATCTAAGACATCCCTGTGCATCTTCTAGGAATTACACAATTTGAGGAGAAAACATGATCTATATTCTGAACTGGCTGCAACTGCAACTAATTAAAAAGAAAACTTTCTAGAGAACTATGAACCTGCTGTACAATGACATTTTCACAACTGTTGTGGGGCTCTGCTCACTGCTCTTTGGAATTGGCATTCCTTTTGATTTTTTTAATCCCTATATGTATTTTTCTATTCTGCATGCAAGAATATTTTGTACAAATTGGAAGTAAAATATCAAGTATTTTTTTTTAAGTAAAGATTCCTGTTGTACAAAACAAACAAATGCTACAATTAATTACATAAACAAATTGCTTGCATGTTTCTGTCATTATTTTTAGAATTGGGACCCTAAAGTCATTTTCCAGTCCATAGGACACCATTCTCCTACATTTGACATGTATTTGTGTATTCCTGTGTTTTTGCATTTCATATTGCAACTCTTTCTCTTCCAGATGAGGGACTGTGGGACATTCTCATAAAGGATATTCCCAAAGAAGTGACTTCTTACACTTTCAGCATGGATATTC
Organism: Laticauda colubrina; assembly: GCA_015471245.1. NCBI lineage: Eukaryota > Metazoa > Chordata > Lepidosauria > Squamata > Elapidae > Laticauda > Laticauda colubrina. Next base: position 18,298,532 of record BLBF01000033.1, read on the forward strand.
TGAAGCAGGGTGTAAGCTATGATTTTCGAGTCATTGCTGTCAATGACTATGGCTATGGGACACCTAGCAGCCCATCTCCTTCAGTATCAGGTATTAGGGATAGAATCCAACTTCTGTCACGCCAACATGCTTTGAACTAACCTTTAAGTAAAAGCTATAGGAAACAATGTGCATGGGGCACAGGAATCCCTATAGAAAAAAAAATTACTTGATTCCTCTTCCTGTTTTGCAGCTCAAAAAGCCAATCCTTTCTATGAAGAATGGTGGTTTCTGGTGGTCATTGCTTTGGTGGGACTCATTTTCATCCTCCTCCTAGTCTTTGTCCTTATCATTCGTGGGCAGAGTAAGAAGTATGCCAAGAAATCTGATTCAGGTGAGTACTAGCATCGTCTCAAGCCTTCATTTGCCATAAGAAGGAGTTTTCCACTGAGGGCACTACACATCAAATATCCATCCATCCATCCATCCATCCATCCATCCATCCATCCATCCATCCAGCTTGTGTGCCACCAAATTGGTAGAAACTCACAGCAGCTTGCAAGAAATTAACAAAAAATACCCAAACCAATTTAAAAATCCAGGGTAAATATAAAGATAATTATTTAACCAATCAAAATTACAAGGTGATGGTAACAAATTATTCCACCAAATTTTCTTTGGAAAGATGCCATCTTCGATACTTTATAAAACATGAGAAGGGGTAGGGTAAATCTTAATCCTTAAAAGGATGGTATTTCATAAGGCTGACACAGCAGTTGAGAAGTGGGACCACCTGGTCTCCATTCCCCTTATTTCACAAAAGTGCAGTAGGATCAAAAGTTTCTCCTGAGAAATACATACTGGCCAGCAATTTGGATCGGAGAAAGTAATCCAGCAGGTATTTAAATACCAAGTCATATAAAGTTTTATATGTCAAAGCCAGCATTTTGACCCAAAGTGGTAACCAATGTACAACCCAAAGCATCTTTATAGTCTCCTTGGAATAAATAATATCCATCAGATACCAAACCATTGCATTTTGCACCAGTTGCAGTTTCGGGGTTGCCTTCAAATGCAAGATTCAAGATGTTAGTGTTTCTGTCAGCAAAATGCTGTGCAAAATAATCTCAGTGACTACAGAGGAGTTCTCCCTGTTAACCCATCCCTAATAGGGAATTAGCGATGCTAATGAAAGCCATTGATTTTGTGACCATATTAACTGTCTATTTAGCTAAATTCCTGAACACTTCAGTGGTAAGCATTACTTTCTTGTAAAGATAAGTCACAAAGAAAAAGAAGTTCACTGTAGGTGATCTGAATGCTTTGGAACTTATCTTTAAAAAATCCTCAAGCAATTCTTAACATAGCCAATGCAATTTGCATGCATCTGTCAGTTTTTCCCCTCTTCTGCCTTACACAAAATCCTTTTCTGCCTTACACGAAGTCCATCTTGTAGCACAGAGCATTGTCTTCACTGGCCGGCTCTCAAGTTCCATAATCTTGGTCACAGTTCTCTGAGTGAGCACAAGCAGAAGTTACCATGCACTGTCTCTTAAAATAGTTGTGTAAAGCTTTTATTGGTGGGAAGTGATCCTTCCCCAAATCCCCTGATTGAGAAGGTAAATGCTAGGAATCCCAAAAGGGCTCAGCACCCATATTTCAAGATTGGGAATACTGAGAGATAATTAATGGCTTGTTCTTAATTAGGAAATTGATGCTGATTTCCTTAAAAAAATATTTTGCAGAACTTGCTGTGAATCCTAAAGCCCCTGTCACACTGCACCAACGGATGGAAACAGGATGTAAAACGGAGAGAAACACTTGCCATCCGTTGATTAACGCAATGCATCCGTTCTGTACTCACTGCGTACGTTTTGGTTCCTCTCTATCCATCCAGCATCTGTTTATTGACGTTTCATCCGCTCAGAAAGTTTTGAGCTGCTCAAAACTTTTGCGCGGAAAATGTATCCAATTTGTCCGTTCTGCATCCGCTACGCATCCGTTCTGCATCCGTTCTGCATCCACTATATCCGCTAGGCATCCGCTGCATATCCGCGCAACTCCATCTGCTCCAGCGGTAAACGGACACAGGGAGGAAGCGGAACGGACGCAGAACAGATGCAGAACGGATGCCTAGCGGATGCAGAACGGAAACAAAGCATGTAAAACGGAAAAAACTTTCGCAGATGGGACCTATCTCGGATATTAAGGATGTCTAGAGGATGCCTAGAGGATGCAAAAGGACACCTAGGGGAAAACCTATACTGCCTATAAAAAGGGGGAGCAAATAATCTGGATCACACTTTCAGAACAGCAGCCCTGCGATACGGACCTCTGCAGCCTTCATTTGCCTCTTCCTCTTCCACAGCATCCAGTCATGTCCACCGTGGATCGTAACAAAGTCCTTTTGGCAGCCACCATCCTTCTGCAATAGTGCGAAGCCATCTACAGGCTCTGTGAACTCTACTATGGGAAGAAAAAGTGGCGGCCAAGAAGCGTCTGGGTATGAAGATGGTTTGCCAGAAGAGCAGAGGACGGACTGTACAACAAGCTGATGGTGGAGCTCAGGAACGAAGACACTCGGGCATTCCAGAACTTCATGAGGATGCCTCCAGCCATGTTTGACGAAGTTGTGCAGCGGCTGACACCCAGGTTGACCAAGGCAAACACCAACTTCCGGCCCAGCCTGGAACCTGGACTCAAGGTGACACTCACTCTGCGCCACCTGGCCTCAGGGACCACCTACAGGAGCATGCAGTATGGCTGGAGGGTGCCACACAACACCATCAGCATTGTGGTCAGAGAAATGGTGCAGGCCATCATCGAAGAATACAAGGAGGAGCTCCTCCAGTGCCCCTCCACTGAAGAAGGATGGAAGAAAGTTGCAGAGCAGTGGTATCAGAAGTGGAACTTCCCCCACACCGTTGGAGCCATCGATGGCAAGCACATGGCCTACAAACCACCAGCCAACTCAGGGTCCTCTTATCACAACTACAAGGGCTTCTTCAGCATCATCCTCTTCGCCATGGTTGATGCTGACTACAAGTTCATGTACATCAATGCTTCAGGCAACGGCTCATCTTCAGATGCCCAGGTATACAACGCAAGTGACCTCAAGGGTGGGCTGGAATGCAACCTCATCATGGGCTTCCCAGATCCAGACCCCCTACCCAACGACACGCAAGATGTGCCTTACTTCATTGTGGGGGATGACACCTTCTCCCTCACAACCTCATGAAGCCCTACACCTCCAGATGCCTCACCCGTGAAGAGAGGATATTCAACTACAGGCTGTCCAGGACAAGGCGGATGGTGGAGAACGCCTTTGGCATCCTGGCCAACAGGTTCCAGGTACTTCTCACCACCATGCAGCATCGCCCACAGACCGTGAGGAGGTTCATGGAAGCTTGCTGTATCCTGCACAATCTCATGCGCACCCACTACCCAGTCTTGCAGAACAGGCTCGTGGACCTCCAGCAAGGCAATGGGGACATGGAGCCTGGGGAATGGAGGCAAGGGCGAAACCTGATAGACACTGAGGATGTGCAAGACCCCAACAGAGCCTCACATGAAGGGAAGAAGCAGCGCAACCTCCTGAAACACTGGTGCAACTCCCTAGCTGGAGCAGTGGAGTGGCAAGACAGGATGATAGATGATTAATGGATGCTTTCTTGAGGCTGTCTCATCACACGGATGATATTGGGCCATGTATGTTGGGTGGGCCTACAATGAACAGGGCATTTAATAAAGAGTTGTGTTTATGTTGACATGTGTGGATGATTGATATCATTATTATTGATAATAAAGGGCCATAGGTGTGGCACCTGGGAGGGTGGACCATACAGTCCCACTATGCTTGCACTGGAGGTTTATCAATCCCACAGCTATTACCCATCCCAAAGGTATCCCTGCCCATCCCACTGCTATCTTAACCCATCCCACAAGCATGCAAAGGCTTAAACCATTTCTAAAAGTTTCCAGCAAGACTTTATTAAAAAAAAGAAACGAAGCAAGTGTATGAATCAAAAATAGACTTTATTAACAAGAAGCTATAAAAAAAAAAGTGAGTCTCTGGCACTCCTCTTGGTCGCTCAGTCTCAGGGGTGAAGGGTGCAGGTGCTGTGGAGGTGGCTGGTGCTGGAGTGCTTGTCATCAGCTCCTCCAGAAGCAGAAGCAGCAGAGGCCCCAGCCCCAGAAGAGCGAGCCCGTGCTGCAGAAGCCCCAGCAGAACCAGAGTGAGGGCCAGGGGGCGGGATGGTAGCCCTGTCCTTCTTGCAAGGGCTGGCAGCAGATGGCTGAGGCTTGCTGTGCTTCCACATGGTTGTGGGGTTGCTGGCTGGCAGGGAGGCTGGCAGGAAGGCTGGCAGGGAGGCAGGCACCAAGGCTGGCAGGAAGGCTGGCAGGGTGGCAGGCACCAAGGCTGGCAGAAAGGCAGGCAGGCAGGCACCAAGGCTGGCAGGAAGGCTGGCACCAAGGCTTGCAGGAAGGCTGGCAGGCAGGCAGGCACCAAGGCTGGCAGGCAGACGTGAACCAAGGCTGTCAGGAAGGCAGGCAGCAAGGCTGGCAGGCAGACTGGCTGGCAGCAAGGCTGGCAGGCAGACAGCAAGGCTGGCAAGGAGGCAGACAGCAAGGCTGGTAGGGAGGCTGGCAGCAAGGCTGGCAGGCAGGCAGACAGCAAGGCTGGCAGGAAGGCATGCAGCAAGGCTGGCAGGGAGGCTGGCAGCAAGGCTGGCAGCAAGGCTTGCAGGCAGGCATGCAAGCAGGGCAGGCAAGGCTGTCAATCCGTCCGGCAGCAGTTCTTTCCTCTGAATGGTGACCTGCTTCCGAGCTGCTTCCCTTATATCCGCGGGGCTTATGCAATGCATCCTCCCTGCATGCGCAATTAACGCTAGGCATCCGTTCGGCTTCCGCTGTGCATCCGCTTCATCCGCTCGGCGTCCGCTGTGCATCCGCTGTATCCGTTCCGCGTCCGCTTTGCTGAGGTCCCCCGGAAGCCTAGCGGATGTGCCATCCGCTCCCATCCGCTTCCATCCGCTGGGCTTCCGTTCCGCATCCGCTTTCCATCCGCTCTGTGTCCTCCCCACGTCCGTTCCTTTCCGTGTTATCCGCTCCGGTTATGCAAATTTTTGCCCCTTCTGAGAGCGGATAACAACGGATGGAACATTTTTCTTGTCCGTTGTGTCCTTTTTACTAACGTTTTGCATCTGTTGGGCAGTGTGACAGGGCCTTTAATTTCATTTAGCACATTCCTATTTACCGCAATTACCCTGTGTTATTCCTATGGAGGATCAAGAGGTAAATAATAAAAAATAGTATGAGAATTATATTAAAATTATAGCACAAAATGTTGTCCTGGGTGCAAAGCCTGTATGAACTATGTAAGAGATTAAAGTCAAGAAATTGTGCCTTACATTGTGTTAACAGGGACATTTATCTCACTCAGTATAAAGCATCAAATGATAGCTCATAGAGAGGAGCTAGGTCTTGTTTTTCGCTGATGACTCACAATTTAAAAAATCAGAAAGTTTAAAGCAAACTTCTGAAATCTGTTCTTTGGGCGAGAAACGAGCTTGGCAGAAGCCTCTGTGCTCTAAAAAAAAGGAGACTCCAAATTACTAACAGCTTCTGTTCTTGTTTCCCTCTCCCTGTTTCAGGGAGCAACTCCAAGTCAAATGCACTTAGCCATGGTGAAATGGTCAGCCTGGATGAGAGCAGCTTCCCTGCTCTAGAACTGAACAATCGACGCATGTCAGTAAAAAATTCCTTCTGCAGGAAGAATGGAATATATACAAGGTACCAGAGGCTTCCAGGCTCATGAGAAGAAGGGGATGTGGGGGGTAAACAAATCTGGGAGTGGCTCCTTGCTCTTCCATTCAAAACTGGTTTCCTTCTGAATGACATCTCAGAGTTTCTGTGTCTCTCCTAAGGTCTCCACCACGGCCCAGCCCAGGCTCACTACACTACTCAGATGAAGATGTTACAAAGTACAATGACCTCATTCCAGCTGAGAGCAGCAGCCTTACTGAGAAGCCTTCAGAAATTTCTGATTCACAAGTAAGCCACACAAGAAGGGGAGAAGGGGAGAAGTTTTGGGCTGCAATACTACACAGAGTCCATTTGAGAGGGACTGAGCAGATGCACTCCAAAATGAGCCTACAGGGATCTCAAAGGGTATAAAGGCACCCCTAAAACAAACTTTTGCCATAAGTGTTTAAAAAAACACCCCGCTGAATTGTGACAAAACAATATAATCAGAGGATTACATTGCACACAAGTGTTTCAATTTACTGACTTCCCTGAGCCTGCCGCAACTGAAGGATTTTACTAGGTTTATTGCTAGAAGAAGCCTGGTCATCTATGACCACAAAATAGTTTTTAAATAGATTGGATTGTTCAAATAGAGAAACCTGGTAATTACCCACTAGAAAAAGTGATTTCCACCAGCTTTTCCACACAAAGTAACTCTGGTTCTGTGATCAGTTTCCCCCCAAACTAGTAACTGAGCTGGTATAGTTTTGAGACTAGGTGAGCAGTCTCTCTCTCCATCTGAAACCCTGCTTAAATACTAGATTTCCTTATCTCAAGATTTCACATTTCTCATGAAGGTTTACTCTGAGGGTTGGTCATGCTCAAGTGTAAAACAGATGTCTGTTTATTTCATATGGTTTTACTACAGCACATGCTAAATAGCTGGTTGTCATAAGCACTGTTTAAAACAGATTGACGAGGCCCAAAATAAGCCAGACATTAGATTTAGACATGTTTTAACGAATGGAACGCTGTGAAAGCAAATGGGTGTTTTTAAAAAGTGCTTCTTTTCCAGTTGTCCTCTGCCAGGTACATATATTCTCTTGATTCACTTGTCAAGGCTATAGTTGGGAGTGCCATTGTTAAGTACGTCTCTCTAAAAATCACAAGCTCAATTCTATATACAGGAGGCTAATCAGAGAAAGAAGTCCCTAGCCCTGGGTGAAGGGGTCATTGGACACCAACCTGCCTGATTCAGTTCCTGAATGCAAATTTTATAATATTTTAATCATATATATTGCCTTTCCTCTTAAGAGTCTAAACTGATGTTTAAAATAGTAAGAATATGTTGTTGCCGCAAGCATGTAGCATTAAAAAATGAAAACAGAAATAACTTATTCTAGGATTACGATGTTCCTTGAGTTGCTGATGTATATTCCTAGGCATCCTTCTGGGGAAATGGATGCTGATCAGCGGAGGCAGCCCGAGTACCACCAAGGGAGGAAGGAGTACAGGGACATCTGCCTCAGAAACTCAGGATTAGGACACAGGCCATCTTACAGCCAGGCCTTTCTTTTCCTAGTACTGTTGCCAATGGCAACAGGCATGGCCGTTCGGAGGCTAACAGGAGTTGGCAACCCTGCCAGGCTGTAGCAAAACGGTTCCTTTCTCCTTTTTTGTCTAAGAACAGAATCTTTGCCAAATGGCCTGGCTCTCAACTGGCCCTCATCACCCCCTAAAGGCAATTTGCAGAGAGAACTGCCATGACAGCCAAACACTCATGCCAGAAGTACATCTAAGGTGCAAATCTCTCCATACATATTCTTCCTGGATATCGCAATTAGATATCCTTGGAGCTATCAGCAAAGCTCTGGAATATTCAGGACCTTTTTATAAATGCAACAGGTCCCCAATTTACTCAGAATAACAAAACATGTCATTAATGTTTGAATTATAATGTTGTTGGAAGGAAAAAACAACCTAGCCCAAGCAAAAAAGAATGCCCTTCCAGAAAGATTCCAGAATTGTTGGTTGATCTCAAGGACTTTTTACATGAAAAGTAATCCCTTAATCCTGTACAAAGATTCTAGTGACCATGCTGACAAATGTTTATGTATTCGTGAATTAAGTTTAGACAGTTACTGTCTACAGAAACGCTTATCTCCCAAAGACAGAAATGAAAGTCAGACTTAGCCATGTCAATAGGGACAAGCTTTGTACATATCGAAGCTGTGCTTTGAAATAAGCTTACCTAAATTCAAATCTTACTGAACTTGTAGCATTTTCTTTTAGGACATGCGGTGAAAGGGATTTGGAGAGGAAACGATGATTTGGAGTCATGCCTGTTGCACCTGTCAGCCCCTCTTAAATTAATTCCTAATCTTTGGGAATGGCATGTGAGCCCAGGAGAAGGTGCAGCTTCTTTAAGAACTTGCTTGTTGGTGTCCTGTGTGCTCTCAATCACCTTTCAAATCCAGATCACTGAACTGTTTCCACTTCTATTTCTGTTCTTTAGATTAGGTTTGGCTTCAGTAGATTCCCCATGATGTCAGAAAGCATCTGTGGAAGAAGCCGAAAACACCATTTCAAAGTGCTGCAGGATTTCCTGGGGGCAACTTATGTTGCAGAAAGCACAGTTGTACTGATTTAGCATGATGCTTGCTGTACGCATATCAGTAGTCCTAGAATTATAACCGAAATGAACCCGCCCATTTACAGCCATGAATTATGATGTACATATATCATGTTGGTTATTTGACCAACCCAATCTTAACCTTTATTGTGGCAATCATTAAGTGAATGCTATCATCTTTAAGACAATGCTGTGGTCATTAAGTAAACCCATAGAACCAACCATATGGCTGATTTTGCTAGAAACTTGAAACTAAATTGCCTTTATTGGCAAAACCATCATAAAGATGTGGTCATTGCAGGATACTGCAAATATATGGAAATGAAGTTTGGTTGCCAAAAGCTCCAAGTGCAGTCACATGACACTTTGAATCCAGGTTACAAGTCCCCTCAGGGAGGTTCATTGTAATTTCAAACAGTTGCTAAGCAAACGGCCATAAGTTGAGGACTTCCTGATGCAGCCCCAAGATAATCTATAAAATGTAGTGTAATGAATGTGAAGTGAAGCACATAGCATTTGTTTTAAAGGAGTGGAGAGAGGATCACAAAGCTCCTGAGATTGTGGGCTGCAGACTTTCATGACCTCTAAAATTAATGTGGCCAGATAGTCCTGTGTTTGAATCTAGACAACCCTCTATTGAAGAGTCACATCCAGGAACTATAAGCATAGTTAATTGCAGATTAAACAGGTACACAAGTCATCTGACCACAGTCTTTTCTATCATGAAGGAATGCGTTGCACCACTTTTTAAATGGTAGCTGTTCTAATGCCGCACTTGTAGTTAAAATTATCGTATGCACTTCCTCTTTCTTTTAATAACACATAACTTGCCATCAACATATAAAGCAACATGACTGGATACTACATTTTCTGTGAAATGTCATAACTACCTTCTTTTTCTAAAACAAGAATATATTAAAAGCACCCACTCATGATAGAGCAGGAAGCATGAAGATTCCATGCTGAAATGGTTTAGTGATTGATTTATGATGCAAAAATGGCAGTTTATCATCAAAGGCTCCTTTACAGTATGTTCTGGAAGTTCCTTTTGTATTACTTCATCTTCCCTGCATTGCTGCTTAGCTTCGGGCATCTCTGAAATAAAGGGCTTGCACATATCCCTTCCCATCTCTGTTTCAGACATGGGAGAGACAGTGTCTTACTTTCTCTCCTTGTTCACCACCTTGGTTTCACTTCTCTTCAATCACCTGGATATCAAGACCTTCTTGTCTCCCACTTCCTTCTCCCTGATGAAATTAGAGCAAATGAGTACCACCATTGAGAAACTTGAAACTCTTGGAGCGCTAAGCAAGCTGAAACCTGCAATTTGATCTCTTCCCTAGCTGGGGGATGGGGGGGGGGGGCGATTCTCATGAAAGATCTCTATTGTACTTCTGTAAACTGAGAAGCTGAATTCAATTAATTCAGAGAACAGAGGCAGAGTTGAAAGGGGGGAAATGTGCCAAGTTTGCCCTGCCCTACCCAATTCTTTTTCTTTTCTTCCCTCTATAACATTCTTTAAAATACAGATGTTCTCAGAGAATAAATATTCCGTTACCAGCAGATGACTTTTAATACCAAAAAGTTCTTACTGTCAGGAAATTTAGTTGGGTTGAATCTCTCTTTGGTACATTTCCATGTTACTTCTTGTCCTGCTCTCAGGTGTTTTGGAAAATAGGTTGACCCCCACTTTTCCTTGTGGAAGCCCTTTTGATATTGGGACACTCCTTAGATACAATGTCACCCCAGTCCTTTTTTTCATTAAATTAGACAGACCCAATTCCTTCAACTATTCTTCATTTGTTTTAGCCTTCAGTCCTCTAATTAGCTTTGTTGCTCCTCTTTGCACTCATTCTAGACTAGAATCTCAACATCTTTTTTATATTGTGGTGACCAAAACTGGATGCGGTATTCCATGTGTGTTCTTACCAAGGCCTTATATAGTTGTGCTAAGACTTCACGTGATTAGAATAGAACAGAACAGAATAGAATAGAATAGAATTATTTATTGGCCCAGTGTGACTGGACAGATTGATTCTGTCCCTCTGTTAATGCAGCCTAGGGCTGCATTGGCTTTGTTTTGGCAGCTGCATGCAGCATACTACTAGAGTACAGCCTTCCAAATTACCATTTTAATAGCCAAATTATTCCAGTTTTCTGAAATGTTCAGTGTTAAAAGTGCACTGAAGGGCAAAGGGGTTGGATTAGGAGCAGGTAGATCCAGATTCTACTCAGTAATGGAAAGTTACTAGGTGTCTTTGGGCCAGTCACTCTCAGTCTAACCTGCCTCATAGAGTTGTTGTTCTTTAAAAGAAAATTGGAGTGGGATGTGAGAATGAAAGGGTTTCCATATTAATAATGAAAAGTAAACTGTTCCTTACAAGCTATCCAACAGTCCATCTGTAACTATAAATATATTTTAAAAAATAAATAGTATGTATTCGATATAAAATATTCCCCAAATGGCTAATAATTTAAGAATACAATTATAGAAAAGTATAAAAGGCCAATTATAGACAAGGTAATAAAAAAGTATGAAAGGCCCGACAAAGTTACTGTGATGTAATGTAGTGTAGTATATAGTGCATATTTCTCTAGAAAAAAGAATCCCTAAATGGCATAATATTGTGGAAATGTTCTATGTTGTTACTTCTAACTTTCTAGCTTGTTTTTTTTAAATATCTAGAGAAATTTCACATAATTTATATGAGTTCACAGACTGATTGATATGTGATAAAAAAAAATTTATATTGCCTTTAGCCTGTGGCGGAGTCATTTGACATTATACCAGGTATGACTTTGTTCTGCCTGAAGAGCAGATGCAGGCCTTGGCTCAGTCATTTATTTTCTTTCTACCCAGAAGGTGATTAGCTTCTCTATCCCAGGGATGTCAAACATGGGGCCCATCGGCCACATATGGCCCGCATAGGCCATGCCCACTCCAGCTCCTGATATTGGACTCAGAGTACCTCACAGAATAGTCACAAAATGGCCCACAATGCAATTTGACACTCTTGCTCTAACCAATTTTTTTCCATCTCCCTTCACAGGGAAGCGATAGTGAGTACGAAGTGGATCAGAACCATCAGAAAGCCCATTCTTTTGTCAACCATTACATCAGCGACCCAACTTACTACAACTCATGGAGGCGCCAGCAGAAGGGCATCTCTCGGGCTCAGGCCTACAGTTATACAGAAAGTGACTCTGGGGATCCTGACCATTGCCCTATGTCCAACAGCACCAGTACCCAACAAGGCAGTCTCTTCCGATCCAAACCCAGTAGGACTCCAACCCCACAAACTCCAGTCAATCCACCTAGTCAGCAGAGCACTCTCTACCGACCACCCAGTAGCCTTGCCCCAGGGTCCAGAGCCCCTATCGCTGGGTTCTCTTCCTTTGTTTGATGGGTCTAAAAGAAAGAAAGAAAGAAGAAGAAAAAGGGATAACAACAAAAAAGGATGGATTTAAGAACAGCCATGACTTTTGGGTCCAGGTGTGTTACTTTTCAGAAGTAATGTGATGTTGTTGGAGACAATCAGGCATAACCGAGTTTGAATTCAGTGACGGCTCCTGTTTCTAATATTGCACAGTGCTCCTCAAAGGAATTCATCTGTCTGCAGATGAACATCTGGAGCAAAATAGGAGATAAGCTTGTTTTCAGGCCTCTTGTTGAAAGGATGGAAGGCAACAGGGTAAAACTGGGAGCCTCGAAGCAAAGAGGACATTTGGTATTATAGTCACACCTCCCTGCAGATCAGTTTTCTCGAAAGAGATGGGGGGCAAATGTAAGTTGATGTTTCTCAGAATAGTTTATTGGGGTTTGATTTGTTTGTTTGTTTTGTCCTCCAACCAAAGCTTTCCTCGGAGGGGAACGGGTTAGGGCTCTGCGAGCTGTAAATAGGAGCCAATTGAATTTCTACAGTCAATGCTCTATATACTAGATGCAAGGGTGAAGCTCAAAGGACTTGTCAGTGTGAATACGCTCCTGGTGGCTAGCAGCTGGCCAATAAGAAGTGGAGACTGCAGAGACTCACCATGGCCACACCATGCCACGGCAGCAGTTGCAGGGAGCCAGGACAACTTTGAAAGGCATCCCAGACTGATGCTACCTTGAATGAACCAGAGGGAGTGAAGCGGGAGGAGCAGCAACCACACTCAGACCACCTTCTTCCATTCACACAGCTAGAGGCTGTACAGAATTTAGCTGAGCTCAACGGTGCTGACTAGACTCTGAACGGTATTGTTTTCTTTCTGTGCATTTTGTGCAACAACGGGAGAGAGTACATTTGAGAATGGTTGGAGAAAACATTGCAGCATTCAGAAGAACTGTGATATTGTCACTGGGCAACCGGTGCTCTTGGTATATCTCCTCTACTGATAGTGGTCTTCCTCTCGTATTGTGGGAGAAGTATGCATCTGCATCCAACCAAGCCTCAAGACTTTTATCCCCCACATGGTTGGATGGTGTCTCCACACCCTCATGTCTTCTCAGATCCTTTCCCCCCCCCTCCATTCACTTCACTGGGCAGGGAGGAAAGAAGGAAAGGGAGAAAACCTGATCCAAATCAAATGCAATTTGAAGGTGCAAAATACAGGCAGGGGCTATATCAGGTATGAGATATACATGCGCTAAAAACTCAATTCTGCAGAACCCTCTTTGCATTGGATCACTTCAGGGAGTTGTTCTATGGCTTCATTGCAGTTTTTGCCCCTCTGATTTCAAAAGTAAAGCTCTCTTACAGGTCCATGGAAGTGGAAAGTTTCTCCCCATATTCTTTTAAGGGGGTTTTAAAAAATTATTCACAACCCACAAATATTAGGATAAGGACAGGGAGTGGAACTGAATGAGGGACAAAATACATTGAAAGTTACAGTTCTTTTTTGCTTTTTAAAAAAATATTTTAATGCAAGGGTCAGATAAAAGTTATTTTTGTTTCTAAGCATCTAATAGAGTGTGTATATATATGTATATGTACATGTATATATACATACACACACATACACAAAAACACACAGAGTGCCTATTGAGTCTCAAGATCTGCAGTGGCCATATTTTTTTTTTTCTAATAGAGTTTTGGGCCAGACCAAGAAGTCCAGAAATAATTGGGGAAAGGGGGAAAGAGAAAGAGGGTGACCATTCCACTTTTGTTGGGTTATCTTCTTTCCTTGGCTGTAGCTGTCTTCATTATATTCCCTCCACCTCACCTTTATTTGCACATTGTTTTCCAAGCCTGGTTTACAAAGCATTGAACTGGCACATTGGGTCCTTTTAATAAAGAATCAAACTGCAATTTGAATGGTTTTATGGTTCTTTCACCTTTTGAACTAGTCTCATAACAAGCTGTTCAATTATAAAATGAATTGTGTTATTTTTCTAGGAAGGATTGTAAACTTCTGCCTATTTGAAGAAGCAAAATAGTTTAATCATGGAAAAGGATCTTCAGGCCATCATTTGGATGCTTTAAAACTTGGTGACCTGATTTAATCCAAAAGATGAATAAACATTCTCATAAGCCTAATATGTACCATTGAAGATATTAAAACAGGCAGGGCAACTATTAATTACACCAGCATTTTTTAAATTTGGCAACTTTAAGATCTGGGGACTTCAACTCCCAGAATTCCAAATCCAACTAGTTTACATCTTTCTGTTCATGATAGCTGATTTCTAGAGCAGGAGCTTGCCAAGAAATTTGAAGTTCAGATTTGGTAGCCTAATTCATAGCCTTTCCATGTTTCCTTTAAAGACACTATCAGAGCAGCTTCCTTGAACAATATGATATGGTTTGATTCTAATGCAAACCAAGTTAGTTGTAGCTATATATGTAACTGGCGGAGCTTCCAAAAGGAACTGCATAAAGTAGTTCACTGAAGGATGCAATCTACATTGTTTCCAATGTCATTTTCTGTGCAAAAAAGCACTACCTCAAATCCACTTTTTTCCCAGCAATTAAACATTTACATTGCAAAGATTAGTTGCAATTAAAAAAAAAAAAACAAGACAGCTACAAACTGCATGTAAAGCCCCTGTCACACTGCACCAACAGATGCAAAGAGGATGTAAAACGGACAAAAAAGCTTGCCATCCATTGGAAAACGCGATGTACTCACTGCATACGTTTTGCTTCCTCTCTATCCGTCCAGCATCCGTTTATTGACGTTACATCCGCTCAGAAAGTTTTGAGCTGCTCAAAACTTTTGCACGGAAAATGTATCCAATTCGTCCGTTCTGCATCCGCTACGCATCCGTTCTGCATCTGTTACGCATCCGCTATATCCGCTAGGCATCCGTTACGCATCCGCGCAACTCGCATCCGCTCAGACGCAGGGAGGAAGCGGAACGGATGCAGAACGGATGCCTAGCGGATGCAGCATGGAAACAAAGCGTTTAAAACGGAAAAAACGTTCGCAGAGGGGACCTATCTCGGAAATTAAGGATGTCTAGAGGATGCCTAGAGGATGCAAAGGGACACCTATACTGCCTATAAAAAGGGGGAGCAACTCACCTGCATCTCACTTTCAGACCAGCAGCCTAGCTGTGCAGACCTCTGCAGCCTTCATCTGACTCTTGCTCTTCCACAGCATCCAGTCATGTCCACCGTGGATCGTAACACAGTCCTTTTGGCAGCCACCATCCTTCTGCAACAGTGCGAAGCCATCTACAGGCTCTGTGAACTCTACGACGGGAAGAAAAAGAAGCGGCCAAGAAGCATCTGGGTACGAAGATGGATCGGGAGAAGACCAGAGTACGGACTGTACAACAAGCTGATGGTGGAGCTCAGGAACGAAGACACTCGGGCATTCCAGAACTTCATGAGGATGCCTCCAGCCATGTTTGACGAAGTTGTGCAGCGGCTGACACCCAGGTTGACCAAGGCAAACACCAACTTCCAGCCCAGCCTGGAACCTGGACTCAAGGTGACACTCACTCTGCGCCACCTGGCCTCAGGGACCACCTACAGGAGCATGCAGTACGGCTGGAGGGTGCCACACAACACCATCAGCATTGTGGTCAGAGAAGTGGTGCAGGCCATCATCGAAGAATACCTGCAGGAGCTCCTCCAGTGCCCCTCCACTGATGAAGGATGGAAGAAAGTTGCAGAGCAGTGGTATCAGAGGTGGAACTTCCCACACACCGTTGGAGCCATAGATGGCAAGCACGTGGCCTGCAAAGCACCACCCAAGTCGGGCTCCACTTATTTCAACTACAAGGGCTTCTTCAGCATCATCCTCTTTGCCATGGTCATCAATGCTTCAGGCAACGGCTCATGTTCAGATGCCCAGGTATACAATGCCAGTGACCTCAAGGAGGGGCTGGAAGGCAACCTCATCATGGGCTTCCCAGATCCAGACCCCCTGCCCAACAGCATGCAAGATGTGCCCTACTTCATTGTGGGGGATGACGCCTTCTCCCTCAGAACCTACCTCATGAAGCCATACACTTCCAGACTCCTCACCCCTGAATAGAGGATCTTCAACTACAGGCTGTCCAGGGCAAGACGGGTGGTGGAGAACGCCTTTGGCATCCTGGCCAACAGGTTCCAGGTACTTCTCACCACCATGCAGCATCGCCCAGAGACCGTGAGGAGGATCGTGGAAGCTTGTTGCATCCTGCACAATCTCATGCGCACCCGCTACCCAGTCTTGCAGAACAGGCTTGTGGACCTCCAGCAAGGCAATGGGGACATGGAGCCTGGGGAATGGAGGCAAGGGCGAAACCTGATCGACACTGAGGATGTGCAAGGCCCCAACAGAGCCTCAAATGAAGCGAAGAAGCAGCGCAACCTCCTGAAACACTAGTGCAACTCCCCAGCTGGAGCAGTGGAGTGGCAAGACAGGATGGTAGATGCTTAATGGATGCTTCCTTCAGCCTGTCTCATCACACAGATGAGATTGGGCCATGTATGTTTGGTTGGCCAACAATGAACAGGGTGTTTAATAAAGAGTTGTGCTTATGTTGAAATGTGTGGATCAATGCTTACATTGTTATTGATAATAAAGGGCCAAAGGTATGGCAGCTGGGAGGGTGGACCATACAGTCCCACTATGCTTGCACTGGAGGTTTATCTATCCCACAGCTATTACCCATCCCAAAGGTATCCCTGCCCATCCCACTGCTATCTTAACCCATCCCACAAGCATGCAAAGGCTTAAACCATTTCTAAAAGTTTCCACCAAGACTTTATTAAAAAAAAGAAATGAAGCAAGTGTATGAATCAAAAATAGACTTTATTAAAAAGAAGCTATGAAACAAAAATGAGTCTCTTGCACTCCTCTTGGTCGCTCAGTCTCAGGGGTGAAGGGTGCAGGTGCTGTGGAGGTGGCTGGTGCTGGAGTGCTTGTCATCAGCTCCTCCAAAAGCAGAAGCAGCAGAAGCCCAGCCCCAGAAGAGCGAGCCCGTGCTGCAGAAGCCCCAGCAGAACCAGAGTGAGGGCCAGGGGGCGGGATGGTAGCCCTGTCCCTCTTGCAAGGGCTGGCAGCAGATGGCTGAGGCTTGCTGTGCTTCCGCATGGTTGTGGGGTTGCTGGCTGGCAGGGAGGCTGGCAGGGAGGCACGCACCAAGGCTGGCAGGCAGGCACCAAGGCTGGCAGGCAGGCACCAAGGCTGGCAGGCAGGCACCAAGGCTGGCAGGAAGGCACCAAGGCTGGCAGGAAGGCTGGCAGGGAGGCAGGCACCAAGGCTGGCAGGAAGGCTGGCAGGCAGGTAGGCATCAAGGCTGGCAGGCAGGCATGAACCAAGGCTGGCAGGCAGGCATGCACCAAGGCTGGCAGGCAGACTGGCTGGCAGGGAGGCTGGCAGGGAGGCTGGCAGCAAGGCTGGCAGCAAAGCTTGCAGGCAGACATGCAGGCAGGACAGGCAAGGCGATGTGTCTGGTAGCAGGTCTTTCCTCTGAATGGCGACCTGCTTCCGAGCTGCTTCCGTTATGTCCGCGGGGCTGACACAATGCATCCTCCCCGCATGCGCAATTAACGCTCGGCATCCGCTAGGCTTCCGCTGTGCATTCGCTGTGCATCGGCTTCATCCGCTCTGCATCCGCTCTGCATCCACTGTATCTGTTCCGCATCCGCTTTGCTGAGGTCCCCCAGAAGCCCAGCGGATGTGCCATCCGCTCCCATCTGCTTCCATCCGCTGGGTTTCCTTTCCGCATCCGCTTTCCATCCACCCTGCGTCCTCCCCGCGTCCATGTTATCTGCTCCAGTTATGCAAATTTTTGCCCCTTCTGAGAGCGGATAACAACGGATGGAACATTTTTCTCGTCCGTTGTGTCCATTTTGCATCCGTTGGGCAGTGTGACAGGGCCTTTAGTCAATCACGAGAAACTTTGGTATCATCCATTCAACTATAGGGTATGGTTTATTCTGATACAAGGTCATTTCAGAGAAATTTTCAACTTATGCTTTATTAGCACACAAATCAGAGATGGGCTTTGTCAAGACATTAGAAGGGAGATCACTAAAAAAATAAAAAAAAACACTTAGGCTGGGCTGCAAATAAACATCCTGAAAAAAGAAGGGCAAATATGAAATATTTTAATATTATTGCTGACCAGGAGTTGAGTTCTGCTTGAGGATGTCTTTATTTTTACCACACAAACAGGTTTGAATGTGGCGTAGAAATCTTTTCTCAAAGGAGCATTTATTTCCTGAAAAATGCCCAGATTTCATATATACATCCACAGAGAGACGTGTTTGGGCATATTTTGGGTTGTTATTGGGCATGATCTTTCAGTAATATCTCTACTAGCATTATACCCCTAAAGATCTAGTGTTCTTATTGCAAAAAACAATTGTCATTGTCAATATAAAGAAGGAACCTCATTGGTGGTGTAAGGAGCCATATGTTCAAATGATCCAGATATAATTATTTTGCTTACACAAATAACCAAACTTTATAGCATTCTAGCAACAAATAAATGCAAATATAATTCAGAAAAGGGTTTTAAGAAAATGATTTCAGCGTGGCTCTTGTATGTCATTCACATTCCTTGAATGACTTGTCAAATATACAGCATTCAAATGCAAATTGCTTACTACTAAATAGTAAGTTTATGCTGATTTAACCCACAAATTTGTATGAATTTGCACAGATAGTTCCAAAATTTATAGCCATTCTTCACCTCTCAACTTTTGAAAAGGAAGAGATCTTATTTTTTTCCCCAAGTTTCTTGGAAGTTGTCAATATTCTCAGGGTTAAAACTATTAATGCATTTATTTCTTATGGTGCTAAATTGGAAAATGTTCACAACTAGGAGCAACTTGATCTTATGGAGGAGTTTTGTCCAAATTTCATACTGGGTTTATGCATTGCATGACCATTTAGATGTTTTTTTTCCCCTTCTGAAAAGATTTGTATACACAAGCTCTAATTTGGTTCATACAAATCTATGTTCTAATGGTAGGTTCACATGTTACACCAAGCCAAACAAAGCATATTAAGACCTAACATGGTGTATGGATCCAGTCAGTGTCTTTGGAGGAAGTCATTTAAACTGTCATTCATCACTTATATACTAATTATGGAACTCTGTAAAGGCTTTCATAATCAGCATTGCTTCTTTTTACAATCCCTTCTTATATTGATCCAGTAATCATCACTTCAAGCCATTATATGGTTTAGGTTGGGTTTAGCTGTGCATTAGGCAAACCCAATTACTGTAGTTTGGAAACTTATTTGTAGCTTAATCTATGGTACAAATTCAGCCAATTGAGGTTTACCCAACCAACCACAGTTAATTAAGCTCTTTAGCACTAGATATAAAATCCTATTGCAAGATAAAAGCTCTTTAGAGTGTGCCTTATATAAAAATTAAAAGAGTAGCCAAAATGAGAGCCAGTTTGATGTAGTGGTTAAACAGCTAGACTAGAAACCAAGAGATTGAGTTCTATTCATGCCTTAGACACACAGCCCGCTCAGTATCCTTGGCCCAGTCATACTATCTCAGTACTATAAAGGAGACAAGGACAAGCCTCTTCTGAAAAACCTCACCAAGAAAGTGGCATCCAGGCAGTCATTGGGTGTCCACACTTATCAAGAGAGGGGGGGGGGGGAGAGAGAGAGAGAAAGAGAAAGATATATGAAATAAAACATGAGAAAAGGAACTTAACACATACCTGCTTGCTTACAACATGATGGCTAGTAGAACATGTTTTTATGATGGTTCCATTTCGAGAACTGGCTGTGTCTTCCTGAGAAAACTATGTTAGCAATTCCAATCTGATGGATTGAAGGGCACTCTTCCCCCAACAATGCCAACAGCAGGGTTAGCAAGCGTTACTGAGAGGGCAAGGTGATCAGCTGGTGCCCTGCAGCCCACGATTTAATTACCCATTGATGCAAGAATGAGAACGAAGCCACTGGCTTGGATAATGTATCTGCTCACTTGAAAAGAGATTACCCAGCACTGGGGAAGAGGTAATAAAGGCCGTTCTTCAGCAGCTGCTTGGCTGACTGGTAATTAATTGGCAAGCCTGAAGCCTATTAAAGAGAGGCCCATTAAAAACATTACTCTCTCTGTCCTTCTAAGGCGATGCAAAGTTGGTTATGGTGTGCTTTCTTTTCTAAGACGATGATCCTGAGGTTCATTGTAAGGAGAATGAGTAATAACCATCTGTAGGGAAGAACAGCAAAGAGGTTGGCAGTGTGGTTAAGACACATCTTGGCTATATGATACAGATATCATGGTTTCCAAATGTTGCTGTAGTAGGACAATTCCTAACTTGTCACCTGCAATTTTGCATTTAACTGAAGGGCAATAGAGTCTATACTGAGGCCAAAGACTACATGCCCTTGTTTGAGATACTGATGCTTGTAAAATCTGATGACTGACTCCCTTTTTCTCTTCTACATTTATATTGGCCTTCCCCAGCTTGCTGCCTGCCACTAGCATGTTAGTTCCATGCCTCTTGCAAGTGTCAATTCATCTCATCAAGAAGTGAAGCAGAAGGTGGCTTATGGCATATTATGTCGAGCTACAGTTAATTACAGGCTACAGTGGAGACACAAGATGGTAATTGTATCCATTTGATTTCTCACTATTTTAAGCCTTTTGAAGAAAGACATGAAAATGCTTAAGGGTGGTTCATGCCTGGTTTAGGAAGGCTGGTGAAGAGCTTCTTAGAGTGAACTGAATCCTAGACTCACAAATTGTCTCTCCCCAATTCTTCAAATATGATTCATATTTATTCATACATGAATTTAGAAGGGAAAGATCCAAATGAACAGTGGTAAGAGATCTAAGGTAATATTATGGAAATTGCTGGAAAGCATGTGTCATGCCAAAAAGCAAAGAGAATAAGTGGCTATCTGATGTCAAAACAGCTGATCAGCAAAGGGTGACCAAAGCCAAAGGTAATAAGGATGAAGTTAGAAAGTTGAATGCAATTTTCCAACATGACAGCAGGAAAGGCAAAAATAGGCAGTGAGAGGAGCAGTGTCAATAATCTGGAAGAACCTAATATGAAGGGACATACTAAGGTCATGTTTGCTGTAGTGAAAATGATGAGATCCAGCTTTTCAGTATGGCAAAGAACTGTTAAAAACCACAGCAAGAATGTATTAAGTGACCAGCAGAGATCAAGAACAGATGGAAAGAATATACAGAAGGATTCTGTAGCAGTTTGACATACCATCAAAATGACAATGTTGAAAGCCCAATTAATAAAGAACTAAACATCTTGAAAGGAGAAGTAGAATGGACCGTGGAGAAATTGCCAAACTGGGAAGCCCCAGGGATTGATGGAATACCTGCAGAATTACTAAGACCAATGCCAGTTAACATCATCATTGCCCTGTGTCAAGAGATATGGATTACATGTCAATGCCCTCAGGACTGGAAAAGATCTGTTTTTATCTATTAGTAAAGAAAGGCAATGCCAAAGACTGCTCCAACTATCGCATGATTGCACTGATTTTTCATGTAAGCAAAATTCCATTAAAAATAGTTAAACCAGGGCTATAGAATGTCATCTATCAAAAGTTACCCAATGAATAAGCTGGCTTTAGAAAGGGGCATGGCATTTGATATTCGATGGATTATCAAATATCAAAAGAATCTTTATATGTTTTTATTGATTACAGAAAAGCATTTGTCTCTATAGAATACAATGAGCTATGGGCAGCTTTGCACGATCTTGGTGTTCAAACTTACCTGAACAGACTCATTAAGTCACTCTACACTGATCATGAGGCAACAGTGAGAAGGTCTGATGGTGATCCAGACTGGTTCAGGATCAGTAAGGGAGTTAGACAGGGATGTATTTTATCACCTTTTTTGTTCAAACTTTTTGTATATGTTGGAGTGATCCTACAGAAATTAGATCCTACAGAACTGTCTTGATGTTGGAATGAAGATTAGGGGAAGAACCATAAATGATTTCAGGTAGGGAGATGATACAATACTATGAAAATAAGGAAGACTTGGAAAAATCAAAATCTGGAAAATCAAGAATGAAAGTGAAAAAAGTAGGATTGAATTTTAACATCAGGAAAACAAAGATAATAACAACAGCTGCAGATGGACATGAGACTTTTAATGTCAACAAGGAGGAAACTGAATTAGTTTAAGAATCTATCTTCCTTGGATCCAAAATTGTTCACAATTGTTCAACTCCTGAAATAATAGTACAGGATAAACTTAGGCCACACTGCAATGGTTCACATGAATAAAATCTGGAAAATCAGAGATACTGATATAAATATGAAAAGCAGGCTAGTCGAAGCAATAGTCTTCCTTATAATAATATATGTATATGAGAGTTGATTAGCAGCCAGAGTAACTAACAGAGAGGTGTTAAATCTTATAACACCAGTCACATCACTAGAAGCTAAAATCATGAGATTACTTTTGATTTACTTTGCCAAGTTATGCATGCAAATTCATCGGAGAAGGCAATGATGCTAGGAATGGTTGACGGAACAAGAAGAAGGGGCAAGCAAAGAACTCTCTGCCTTGATAAAATCAAAACTAACGCAAAGTTGAATATACAATAATTGAAAGTAGCTGTGCTTGACAGGATAGCATGGAGAGCACTTGCCTGTAAAGTCACCATGACTAAATGGCTAAAAACAAACAATTCTTCAAAAAAGTCAAGTGATGGGATGCACTTTGCTTGAAGTTAGCCCCTCTCCCTAAACTCAAACTGTTATTCTGTAAAGCAGGTGAGCTCTTTTTAGGCTTCTAGACTACTCTGTAAAAAGCTTTTGTGCCATTTTTAACTCCTGTTAACTTTAAGAAGTAGATTCTCTTAAAGTTGTGGCAGCTTTTCTCCAATATCCCGGGAAGCCTGAAAAAAAAATTAAAAGGGTGGGGAGTTTAAATGTGAAGAGGCGTTCTGTATTCCTGCCATGGCTGAAGTGTGGAAGCATATAGAGCCCAGATGGATATTCCCCAGGAATGGTTTTGGCTGGCACCTGGAGCTGTTTTTCTCTTAATTTTCTAATTTATTTAAAAGATGAAAATACAAAATACAAAGGGGAAAAAAAGACAAAACAAAACTAGACAAGAACATTAAAAAATGTGAATTAAAAAGACAAAAACAAAAACACAGCTGTTTCGAAGAGACGTTTGCATAAGAGCAGCTGACCTGATACCCTGAAGCAACATTAGGAAAAACGATGAGTGCCAAAAATGTACTGGTTGCTTAAGTTGGAAAGCAAGGCTTCTAGCAATCATTTATATACAGCTACAAATAGATGCAAATAGTTGCAATGGTTATATTCATGCTCCATGCTAAGCCATTATTTTAAATTGTACTTTTTTATGAAGCCACACTTCATATGTTATATTTAGCCAAAACTACGGCGTGTGAATGCTGTCTTTGTGAAAGCCACGATGCTAGTTTTCTTGCCTGAAAAACCAATGGAAAATTTGTGATGCAGAATAGCAGGAGTTGAAAGGGGGGAGGGGCAACATCCTTTTTGCAGCTTAAACAGACCTCCCAGAATTGTGGGAGTTCATGTTGCTGTCTCTCTTCCTGGAATGGGAAGAAAGAGGCAAAACAGATTCATTTTACATCTAATCTTCCTCATTACAATCCAAACTGGATCCCTGGCCCCATCTTTTTTTTTGGAATGCACTGCTTGACTACTTATTCAAAGCCTGGAGCAACCCTCAAGACAAATGAGCTTTGGCATTCCTCTTCCAAATGATACAATATGGTTGTAAGTTTCAAATACTGAAGAGTTCCTTGAACATCATCAGAAAAATGGTTTTGGTGGCCTCCTGAGACTCAACAGCATTTTCTCTTTTATTTTTGCATCCATATATAAAGGTACTTTGTATACAAATAAATATAAAGGTACTTTGCATGCTAAATGTATATGTATGTATATATATATGTGTGTGTGTGTGTGTGTGTGTGTGTGTGCGCGCGTGCTGTTTAGCTTCCTTCGGGTATTATCCCACGTCATTGTAGTGCTGTTAAAGTTGTAGCAACGTTTCAGCAGAATCCCATCTGCCATCCTCAGGCTTCTGTATGGATGTGGGTCTCACAGCTCCTGGTTTCAAATTCGAGGCTGGTCCATTCTGATTGGCTAGGAGCCTGTGTCTGTGTTCACTGGACTTGGAGTTTGATTGATTGGTGTTTCTGGCTTCTTCTGTCTGTTTTGTGGCTTTGATTGGCTGGCAACACTCTGTTTCTGTGTTGGAGGCTTTCAGTGCAGCTTGGCTTCGTGCGGTATCTGCTATCCCGCATCAGATGGGCGTCTCATGACAGGGAGCGAAGGAGAGAAAAAACGACAGGAGACGAAGTTCCTCGAGATGAGTGCGCCCAGAATGGCTGGGTACAAGCTCTTTTATTATGCTTATTCAAAGGAGGGTGATTGTTTATTTAGAACCTAGGTTAAGCCTAGGTCAGACGGAATATACAAATTTAACAATGACTCAGAAAACAGCAGGATATCAGGACAGACAGGATGGCAGGAATTATATTTGATCAGGATATTCTTCTTTACCAAGCTGCCTGCCAGATAATGTAATCCCAAGTGAATAAACCATTTCTTGCAAATATTTGACTCCTTGTCCCTGTACGTGCCCTGTAAAAGGTCACTGAGAAGACAGAAGCTTAATGATTACACGTGAAATGATACAATGTTGAAATGTCTGAATGATCCATAGTTGCATTGATATACAATTGAAAGCACATAAATGATACATAGTTACAACAGCTTCGTGTGAAAGGACGGCTGCTATCCATTAGGAAGCTAGGTTTCACCTGGGTGCCTGGTGGGGGGTGTTTGAGTTGGAGGCATCAGAGGGAGTCTGTTTGTGCTCAGGTGTTTGTCTGTTTTGTGTTATGGAGATCTTTCTATTTGAGAGTGCAGGCTTCCAAATGATTGACAGTCTGCTGGAATCATCTCTTCTATTCATGCTTTCAGGTCTTTTTTCAATCTCTATGGCTTCTCTGATGATTCTGTGGTTGGGGTTTTCTATAGTGGCTAGGGTTTTAGTGCCATCGAAGTTGATGTTGTGACCTGTGGTTTTCATGTGTTGGACTAGTGAGGAGGTGTGTTCCAGCTTTTTTACTGCATTTTTGTGTTCATCTAGGCGGGTACTTATTCTTCTATTGGTCTGTCCAATGTACGTGGCCGGGCATGATGTACAGGGAATTTTGTATATGCCTTGGTTTTCCAGGTCAATTTTGTCTTTGGGGTTTCTCAGGATGGCTGCTATTTTTTGTCTGTTTTGAAGGCAGTCTTGATGTGATGCCTGGGTAGTATCTTACTGATTTTATCTGTAGTACCTCTTATGTAGCTTCCTAATAGATAATAGCCGTCCTTTCATGCGAAGCCAAGCTACACTGAAAGCCTCCAATACAGGAACACAGTGTTGCCAGCCAATCAAAGCCACAAAACAGGCAGAAGAAACCAGAAACATCAATCAAACAAACTCCAAGTCCAATAAACACAGGCCAAGACTCCCAACCAACTCAGGATGTAGAAAAAACCATCCTGGCACACAGTAGGCTAGCCTCAAATTTAAAACCAACGGCTGTGAGAGCCTGACCTACATACAAACTCAATACAGAAGCCTGATGATGGCAGATGAGATTCTGCTGAAACGTTGCTACAACTTTAAAAGCACTACAATGATGTGGGATAATACCCAAAGGAAGCTGAACAGCATGCATATATATATATATGAAAAAAAGAAAAAGAAAAAACAGCTACAAGCTCACATTACTCTGAGAAGCACAAGGCCGAAGACACAGGCCTGAAGATGATGAATTAGATTTCGTCAAAACGTCACCAAAATACTTCCAATTTTATACGGGAGAAAACCCGAATAACCGAACACACACACACACACACACACACAAATGTATATATATAATTAATTAATATGTTCTCCTAAAGTATATTAGAAATGATACACCAGATGGCAAAATCTAGATTTTTCCGTTTATAACAAGAAGAAAATTTCTGAGGAATCAAAAGCCAAAATCCAACTTCCTGATCTTCTGGAGGACGAGAGATGGCCCTCTCTTGATGCAAACACATTGTAAGAAGAGAAGGGCATAAATTATGCAGCGGAAGGTTGATCATAGTGTGTCTGCATGAATGGGAAGCAAGCTGTTTTCATCTCTCTCCTTAAAATCCTTGCAAATCCCCAAAAGCAACCCCCAAATCACGCCAGGAATTCAACCACTTACCACTGAATTTCAGTGGTGGAAACTGGAATGCTGGGATATGACACTCTCAAAATTGGAGGAGAAACTATTTTAAGATATAAAAGTTGGACATCAAAGAGCTATTTCCTACTAAAATTCACAAAATGAATGTCAATGTTGGATGATGTCACTGATACTGAAGGTTAACTTACTATTGCATTTGGAAGATTACTATCAACTACCATGGTAGGACTTTTCAATTGATCCTACAATGAAGCAAAATGAAGTCTTTACTCACCTTTTACACATCCCCATGCTGGATTTTGTTACCTGCTATGATGGCTTCCACAGAGAATTCACCTTGAGACAGTCCCACGCATGGTCCTCTCTGCCCCCTCACAACATTGCCCTTGTGATGGAAAATACAATATAAAGTACATCAGGCCACCTGCCCAGTGGTGGTATTCAGCAGATTCTGACCAGTTCTGGAGAACCGGTAGCGGAAACATTGAGTAGTTTGGAGAACCACCAGATACTACCTCTGACTGTAGATTTTACAGTATCCTTCCCCTGCCATGCCCACCAAGCCACACCACACCCACCAAACAATGCCTTCAGAACTGGTAGTAAAATGTTTTGAATCCCACCACTGTACCTGCCTCATGAGATGATTATGCTATGGATTGATTTCTCCCAGCTTCATTTTCTTGTAGTTGTATATTTCCTGCCAGTGTTTAGCAACTAGGTTTGTTGTCTCCCCATCCTCTTTCCTTTCATGGAGGAATGAAGTTCTCTGTTAGTTGCACTCTTTATTTCACATGCAACATATGGAAAGTATATTTGCCCCCCAGAACTATAGTTCAATTTTGGAAATGCAAGTTGAGGAGAACAGACTTCCAGCTTCCCCATTTTGAGCAATCAAAAATATCTGATGGTTAATACAGGATTATAGATTAAGATCAATCCTCTGCTTCAGCTGGGTATGTTCTAATGAAAATGATGCTCACAAGAATTTGAGAAAAAGCTAGTTAGGCATCTTGGTGGATGGGGGTTAAAAAAAAACCTTGACATGATTAAGGTCAAGCTGTCTGAAATGATAAATTCATAAAAGAGACAGAATTGCACAGGGGAGAAAGAGGGGAATGGAAGGGAAGCAGCAAGAAGATTGGAGAAAAAAATGTGAATCTGAATGTCTACTTTGTATTTTCTAGCACAGATAGAAATGGCACATTTTCTTTATCGATCTAGAGTAGTCAGACATTTCTCATGCATAGATCTATATGTGGATGAGTTTAAGGGAAAAGGAGCCAGTTGCAAACAGGACATAACCCCAACCTATTCCAGAATCTGAGGGGAACAGTAGCTCTTCAAAGCTGGTTTAGGACAACAGGGTTGGGGGTGTTTGAATTATGGGGGAAATGCTACTCCAGAAGACAACCACCTCAACAGACAAAATATTTCCTAGCCCATCTTTGGCTGCTTTTTTTCGGATTAAAAAAAAATGTTACAAAATGGGCTGAAATTAAAGGAAAAATAGGCCCCTTAAATAAGCAGGTCCAATGTCACAAAAGACTTTGTAGCTGACACCCAGAAATTTGAATTGCACCGAGAAGCTCACTGGTAACCAATACAGCTTGTGTGGCAGAAGTGTTACCTGGGCATACCAAGGCACATGCATAACTGTTTGTGGCATTGTGTTCTGGATCAGTTGTAGTTTCCAGGGCAGTCCCATGTACAATGCATTGCAGTTGTCCACATGTAATTAATATGGTCTGTGAAAGGATGCAATCTCAAATCCAGGAGAACCTTAGTTTAACATTTTTATTGAGTTATAAGATAAAATAAGATACAAAATACAAAAGTAAATAGGAAAATGGTTGGGGAGCCCAGAAGAACCTTCAAATTGTGGCCAATTGTATTTGGGAAATGATAACCCCATTCAGAACTACAGATGGACAATCTCCAGTTTGTTCAACACATTAAGATGAAGCATGGTGGACTTCTGGTAGGAGACTCATGGCGGAGCAGGAGGAAAAGGAACGGTCTCTGTTCTTTGATCCTGATTGTTTCATGTTCAGGACCCCTTGGGGATGCGGTGAGACCGGAGAGCTATGTGAATTAGAGGGGAAGCCTGGGGGGGCAGCAAGGTGAAAGGCGATCACCCATTGCAATGAAGGGAAACCCCTACAACCCTGCATGAAAACGCCTGTTATTGCGCAATGGCAGACTCGAGGCCATGACGAACCACAGACGATGAGGAAGCAAATAATTAGTTAACAGGCTGTGTAAAGCGAAGCGAATAATTTCCATTACTGTAATAGCAGTGAAGTACTTGAGAAGATAAGTCCTAACTCTTAAGTTGTTGAGAAAAGGAAGCTCCAGCAGTGGGGAAATCCCTGAAGAAATGAGCGGAGACTTGGCAGAAGGAGCAGTGAGTCAGCAGTATTGTGCAAACTAAGCGATTGTAAGGAAGTGGACAGAAAAATGGTGGAAAAAGGAATCAAGAAAAGCAGCAAAGCAAGAGGAGAAGAATTGAACGGAAGGAGACTGAAGGGAAAAGCCTGGGATCTAAAGTGTTGGAGTGTGGTGAATAAGGAAGAAGGAAAGAGAAAGTAGGGAAGGTGGTGAGAGGACATGGAATGGCAGCGTGAGAGTGGTGAGTTGGTTGACGGAGGACAGAAGGAGAAGGGAGAAGGGAGCTGAAGAAGAAGTAGACTCCATTGGAGGAAGAAAGGATAGGAAGAAGAGTGAAGGCTATCGAAGCTGGCACAGACAGAGAGAGTGGTGTGTCGGAGAGACAGTGAATGAGGGAAGAAGCCCGGAGAGCATAAGAGACTGTGATTTGCCTGCAAACTGAAACAGAAAGGGAGCAACAGGCAGGAGAAGCCAGTGGAAAGAGGTGACGCTTTGAAGCAGAAGCTGGAGGAGACAGAGAAGCAGGAGAGTGGAATTTGAAGTATACCAATAGAATGGAGAAGGAGTAGAAAGATTGGAAAGTGGTAAAAGGATATAATATAGATAAGTGGAAAGTGGTAAAAGGATATAATATAGGATATAATATAAACAAGCAAAGTAAAACAATTTAAAATTAAAGATAACTTAGGAACTAAGTTTATCTACTAAGTTTATAACAAGTAATATACTGTATTTAAACTTACTTACTTGCTTGTGTTTATATTGATCGATTGTTTGAGTTTATATTAACATTTATATTAACATTTAGACCTATATAATTGGAGATATTGAGACATATATAGAAGATAGCAATTTAATATACAGACAGAAGTGTGAATTCAAACTATGTTATACAAACATAAATATTTTATTTCAGCAGATTTACCAACCTACAGTTGTAGTTATATTTGGATTAATAGAGATAATATATAATATACTCTGATATTTGATTAGACAGTTATAGATAGAGGAGAATATTTATAAAGAATTTATATCTATGTGTAAGACAATATCAGTACGTATAGATATACATTGGATAATTGTTCATATTGACAATATTGAATAGAGGACAGGAAAGGGATATACAGAATATACGGTTCTAAAGCAAGAGGGGTGCAGAACTTTTTAGGAATTTGGAATAGTATAATATCGGACAATTAGATTTGGGAAAATAATAACTATCAACTGTTTTAGTAAAGTAGAAAGTGGATGGTAGTGTGGGCAGATTGGATTAGAAGTTTCAGGAATATGACAAGCGTTATAACAACAACATTGAAAGCCGGAAAGAAAACGACATCGAACCCAGCATTGACAGTATCATCACCATCAAGCCAGAGATCAATTGAGGGAATGCTGAATGTGGAGAAACAGACTGTAATGGTAAATGCACAAAAGCTGCAGACTACACTACTGTCCATCCAAGAAACTATTTGAAAATGCAAGAGACGATGTCTAAAAATCATGCAGATCTGAAAGAAGATATAAATAAGCTGGATAACAGGGTGGAAACAATACAACAAACAATTGAGAAAAACGAACAAAGAATAAAAATGGTGGAAACTAGATTAGAACAGAGAAAAAAGTTGGAATTAGTGGATAAAAAATTAGGGGCTGCAAATAAGGAGCTGGAAGAGCAAATTACACATTTAGAAATGGACAGGACATCGTTTTACTTGTGCTTTCAAAACATTATGTAGAGGAAAAGGAAAAAGACTTGGGTGCAATTATGGCAGACTTGATTGCAGGAGCCTTGCAGAGGGATAGGCAGGAAATTATTTACAAAATTGACGAGGTCTACTGGACACATACTAACTAAGCTAGACAACACAAACTGCCATGTGAGGTACATGTAAGGTTTTGACAGGAGAAGAGTGAGGGATATAATATACAAAATTATGAAGGACGAACCACTTTTCTACAAAGACAAGGAAATACAAACTTTAAAATAAATTCTGAAAAAAGTAAGAGAAACAAGGAGAGACTACCTCTTCTTAACAGTATAGTTGACCGAGTGGAATATACTTTTTAGATGGCTGGTCCTCGAAGGGATGCTGGTATCCTGGCAGGAGAGGAAGATTAGAGTGGATAATTTGGATAAAGTAAGGGAATATTTCAACCAAATATTAGGGGTGGAAGAAGAGAGTAGCAGCAAGGAAGAACTGGAATCTAAGAGCCAGGAAGATCAGCAACAGGAGATAAGGGAGATACTGCAAGACAGAGGAAATAAGGAAGGATAGGAACAAAAGGGAGAAACGGGAAGAGAATTAAGAACATAACCACAAAGAGATATAACAATTAATAGGAGACAGAAGCCAAACTACTGATAGGACAATGGAAAAAGAAATTTGGTTAATATCAATAAATATCAATGGGCTAAGCTCCCCAGCTATAAGAAAACAAACACTCAAAAGATTGGCAAAAGAAAAAACAGATATGACTTGCCTACAGGAGGTGCACATAAAAGACCAACATAAAGATTGTTTAGAATACCCCAAATTAGGGAATCTATATACTGCCCTGCCAAAGCATAAACAAAGAGGGATAGCAGTCTATATAAATGAGAGTTTAGAAGCTAAACTAAATTATGCAGATGAAAATGGGACAATTTTGATAATCAAACTACAGATGGGACAAAAACCAATGGCATTGGTTACAATTTATGCCCCAAATGAGAACCAAAAAGAATTCTGCATGATTCTACATGAAAAAATTATAGAAACAGGACATGGAAACTTATGTATTGTAGGAGATTACAATGCAGTGGTAGACCTGAAGAAAGATTATGTAAGTAATTCATCTGAAAAGAAAAGGAAAACATTACCAACTTCCTTTTTTGATATGACACAAGAATTGAATTTGGCTGATCAATGGAGGAGGATAAACCCTAAAGGACAGGAATATACCTTTTATTCAAACCCACACAAATCATGATTCCACCTGGACATGGCATGGATGAATGGTGAATTAGGAAATAAGATGGATAGGATAGAAATTATGCCAAACACATGGGATGACCACAACCTCTTAACAATAATTTGGAAAGGACATGAAAAAGAAAGGAGACAATGGACATTAAACCCACAAATTTTAAAAGAAAAAGAATACATTTTAAGGATAAAAAAAGAAATGGAAATATTCTTTGAAGAAAATATAAAACAGCAGACCTCACTTCAGATAGTATGGGAAAAGCATATTTCAGGGGCATAACAATGTCCACAGTAAAAAGAAGGAAAAGAAGGAAAAGGAAAAGAAGGCAACAACAGGAAAAATTAACAGTAGAAATCAGAGAATTAGAACATAAGTTACAAAGAGAACTCCAAAACGAAGAGTGAAAAAAGATATGATCTTAGCTAAACATAAATTAAATATGGTGAACCAAGAAGAGAGGGTGACAGATTTAAAAGCAGCAAAACAAAATTTCTTCAAACATGCCAATAAATTGGGGAGATGGTTGGTCCACAAACTAAAAAGAGAAAAAGAAAAAAGGTTGATACAGGAATTGGAGGATGAAAATGGAGAGATACAGCACAGAATGGTAGGAAAGAAGAAGCTAATCCAGAACTATTTCAAAAGATTATATGAGGAGGATAGCATAGATATAGATAGTATAGAACAATACCTACAAGGAAATAGCTTAGTAGAGTTAAGGGAAGATCAAAGAGAAATATTAAATCAGAGGGATAACAGCTACGGAACTAGAAAATGCGGTACAAAAACAGAAAAGCAATAAAACCCTGGGGCCAGGTGGAATCCTGGCAGAGGTATAGAAGTGTCTTTATGAAAGCTTTGAAACGATACTGTTGGAAGTGTATAACAACATATTGGAAGAATAAAAAATACCAGAGTCATGGATCGAAGCTTATATTTCCCTCCTACCAAAAGAGGGCACAGACCACAAACAAATTAAAAACTATAGACCAATCTCGCTGTTGAATGCTGACTATAAAATTTTCACAATAATGGCAAAAAGATTGAAGATAGTGCTGAATGAAATAATACATCCAGACCAGAACGAGGCAAATTAGAAATAACACAAGAATGGTTCTAGATATTCTAGAATATTATGAGGCACATCCTGGAAAACAGGCGGCACTAATATTTCAAGATGCCCAGAAGGCATTTGACAACCTTAATTGGCAGTTTTTGATCCAACAAACTAAGAATATGAGATTTGGAACAAAGTTTGAAAAAATGATTAGTACAATATACACCACCCAAAAAGCTAGGGTGATAGTAAATGGAGCCTGTACCGAGATATTTGGAATTTAAAAAGGAGTAAGACAAGGTTGTTCTATGTCACCTCTACTTTTCATATTGACAATAGAAGTGCTTCTAACCTAAATCAGGCAAAACGAGGAAATAAAAGGATTAAGGATTAAAAATCAGGAATATAGAACACAAGTATTTGCAGACGATTTCATGTTCTTCATTGATGAACCAATAGAGACAGGGATAAATTTGATAAGAGAAATAGAAAGATATGGGTCAGTGGCAGGATTAAAAATAAATGGAAAAACAAAAGAAGGGATGAGAAGGAGAATTGGGATTACAAGTGGAAAAAAAAGATTAAATATTTGGGGATCTGGCTCACAGGAAGATGTTCGACTATAAAGGAAGATAATTATAAGAAACTGATGTTACAAATTAAAAAAGACTTAGAGAATTGGAAAAAGCTGCAATTGTTGATGAACAGAATAGCCACGATAAAAATGAATATACGACCAAAATTGTTATATCTATTCCAGACAATTCCTCTAAAATTAGACCAATTTTTTTCCGAAGAATTAAATAGAATGGTACTCAAATTCATATGGATGGGGAAGAAAGCACGAATAAATGTAAAAATGCTTCAGGATAGTAGAAGTAGAGGTGGCCTAGGACATCCAAAATGGGAACTTTACTATCAGGCGGCATTCTGCTTTGTGTTAAAGAATGGATAAATTTAGAAAACAAAAGAGTATTAA
Organism: Laticauda colubrina; assembly: GCA_015471245.1. Taxonomy (NCBI): domain Eukaryota; kingdom Metazoa; phylum Chordata; class Lepidosauria; order Squamata; family Elapidae; genus Laticauda; species Laticauda colubrina. The sequence continues at coordinate 18,331,915 of BLBF01000033.1, forward strand.
CAATTGAAGGGCACGATCTACATACAGGATGGCATGCCTTCCTGTGGGATAAATGAGAAAAGATACACTCATATTTCTATCACCATCAGTTAAGAGACTCACTAATAATGATATGGGGGAGAATAAGGAGGAAACATTATCTGAAAATACCACACTGGGTATCACCAATATAGGCAGTGATTTACTCAAACACAATGGAGAAGAAAAAGATTAGATATAAGGAATTATGAGACAATCAGGGAAATTCAAAAAGCAAATGAGGAACTAAAAGAACAGGGTATAATTGTGGATTGGTGGTTGTATTTGTAGATACGAACAAGGCATAAAAAGGATATAGAAGAACATGGAATAGAAATGGAATTCCAACAACTAGATCAAATTCTGACTAGGAAAGAAGAAAAAATTATAACTAGAACACATAACTATCTGCTAAAGTAGAAATGGAAGAAGTAGTAAAAAGCTCCATGATTGCATGGGTGTAAAACAGAGGGCATAGCATACAGCTAGAAAATTGGGAAAGATTTTGGATCAAAAACTGCAAATAACATTGTCAATGGCATTTAAAGATAATTTATTTAAGGTGTTTTATAGATAGCAATTGACACCAGCGAGATTGGCTAAAATATATCCAAAAATGAAACCGGAATGTTGGAAATGTAAGCTTACAGATGGAACATTTTACCATACGTGGTGGCAATGCCCCAAAGCTAAAAAATACTGGGAAAATTTGAGGAAATGGACAAAAGAAATTACAGAATATGGCATTGAATTCAAACCAGATATATTTTTATTAGGGATGATCAAAGGAAATTTAAAAGTACACACCCAATATCTTGTACAACACATAATAACAGCAGCAAGGATTGTTTATGCCCAGAGCTGGAAAGTAGAAAATGTACCTTCTGAGGATATGGTGAATACTTGACTGTCGAAATGGATAGGCTTACAAGGAAACTGAAAGGTAAAAAGGAGTCAGAGTTCTATGAGGTATAGGATATGTTGTACTTAGAGAAGAGAAATAAGGTTTAATATGGAAAATAAATGTAAAAACACGTAAATGCTTGACACAGAACTGTTAAAAATGTAAATGGATATGCACTTTGAAAATAAATAAAATTTAAAAAAATTATGAAGCATGGTAAATTAGGTAATTTATTCCTGATTATTTAGGTATAAGTAAATTATTATTTATGCCTAATAAAGAAGAAAAGTGAATTTTGTTGAAATCTTCCTAGGAAGCATGACAATGGTGAGAAATGTTATGATGTAGCACTTGAAACTAATTGCCTATCCCAAAGACATAAAATATGTGATCCCAGTAATTCATATTGTAATATTCCCCCACCCCAAGCTAATATCTGAAACCCCTCAATATTTATTGGTGTGAGATTATTGAACCTGGAACCACATAAGCCTCACATGTGTCCTACCCATCAGTTTCTTCACATATCTGTGTCAGGATGAGAAAATCTTCCATGTTGTAGCAGTGAAAATGTAAGCAAACATACAAGGACAATTGAGATGCTGGCTAAGGAATGACTGCGGATAAGTCCAAACAAATACCAATTAGGTCATTTGAAAGAAGGTTGGCATGTCTATTCAGTGGTGGTAGGGTTCTATGATGGGGAAAATAAGTGGTCAGGGGAATATCTCTGTTTGCATCTTTACCTCCCACAGCTATGTGATCAATGCTTTTGGGAGGTGATCAGCTGCACAGGACAACAGTGGGAAGCTGGATGAGTCAGCTGTCTTTGAGGATCGGCCTGCTGGGGGGTTAATCAACTTTGACAGGCCTGCTGGATTTTGCTTTGTGATTTGCATATTTCCCAAGGTCAAAGATAGCCACTAATCAACAATGCCACTTTATCAGTCATTGGAAGGAGATAGCAAATAGCTTCTCCTATGTTTGCATCAGTGCAGGAGGCCAACATGTAATTGTTTGCTTTCATCTGGAGGCTATCTGTATATTCAGCTCTTCTGGCTTAAACAAGAGGGTGGCAAGTGACAATGTGCTATCAAGTCAATGTCAACTCTCAGTGACTCCCTAGATAGGTCTTCTCCAGGGTGAATAATGACTGAACCAAGCCACAAATCTAGTGAGCTTTTCTGAAAGTTACTGCAGTACAGCAGGGGGAAATTACCACTGTTTCAATCAATAAAGCTTTTAACACTTTATATGTAAATGTGGAACATTCAATTTCAATTGCCATCCTTAAAATGCCTGCAGATGCCTGTGGAATGGTGGTACACAGTTTCAGTGCATCTGGATTGAAGCCAGACACTGGAGACTACACCAATCCCTACAGGCTCAAGCAAAAGATCTGATGAATGAAAGAGTAGTCTAAAAAAATAAACCTTTGTACAAGAAGTTTGCTAGCTATTTATTTTTCTAAGGAAATAGATCTGGAGCAATCTTTGTGACCTTTTTTATGCTCCCTCCTGTTACACTGAGAGGCAGTTCAGCATAATATTTATCGTAAGGTTAAGGATCAGGAAGATCCAAGTTCAGGTACATCTCCCCAACAGAAGTCCTGGGGTCATTTTGGGGTAGTCACTTTCTCTCAACCCAACTTACACTGATAGAATGAAAAGGGATGCTTTGAGTTCCTGAGGATAAGTAACATTAACTAATAAAAATAGTGGACAGTTTACAACCATAGTGAGACAATTATGGGGGGCAAATTGCTGTTTAACTCAGCTAGGATATATTGTTCTTGTTCCAAAAAACTCCATGATTTTTTTGTCCTCAAATGAGTATGAAAAATTTTCTGGGTTTGCACATGATGACACATCATCTTTCATTTTAACTATTTTGTGTTCTAAAACCACAGTTCAAATATTGTGCTGATCATACAAGAGGGCTTGAGCAACCTGCTGGTCTTACATGCCCTCCCCATTTATTTATTTATTTATTTCATTTTTTATGGTGTGCATTTTCTCCCTCCCCAAGATCCTGTTAGTGAAATCAATAGAAAATCTCCAAATAAAGGTGGCAAACCTTTCTACTGATTTGCAATGGCTGAATGGAAAACATCTAAATTTTTAATTTTGAATATTCTTACCCATTCAAAACTTTTAATCCTCATCTCACAAGAACTAAGATGAGAAGGAAATTTCTTCTGACACACCCCACATACCCAACAACACACTCTCACTTTGGGTGGCCCTCAGTAGATGTCCCAGGAAGAGTAATAATAAGCATAGCAAAAATAATGGCAATAACAACGGCAATAATAATGATTCCTCCGGTAACAGAAAGATTATCCATTAGAATTCCTGGTCTAATTAAGATAAGTAATAAGGAAACATTTCCACATTGGGCATAATGTTCCACTTGAACACTAAAGCGCCTGTAGGCCAGACAAGGAATAATGGATGGAAACTGAACCAGAAGAGATTCAACTTGGAAATAAGGAGAAACTTTCTGACAGAGAGAACAGTCAACCAATGGAACATACCTATGTCATGTGGAGTTTGTTTTAGTTCAGCACCGGGCTATAAAGTCTGTTCTGTAAAGAACCAAGCAAGTGTAGATAGAAAGGAAGCCTTGCTATCACTTGGATTTTTCAAGCTCACTATTTGTAGATATAATTTAGCACGACATGTAAAGCCATGATTTATGGTTGAAAGTATAAATACTGTCAATTGTGAGTTAGTCAACACAACTTGTTTAAAATTCTTTCTTGGCACTGACCAACTTGAGCAGATCACCATTTAACCAATTGTTAGTAAATCCTAATAGATTTGCTCAACACCCTCAGCCAAATGCTTCATTTGCAAACTGCAATGGATGACTTCAGGCAACTTTCTTCCCCACTGCCTTTTTCTCATCTGTATAACATCCTTGGTGTGTAAACCAACTCGTCATCCCTGAACTAACTTCTCTCTTAGGATAATTACCAGAATAAACTCAAGCATTCCACCAAGTTCATTTGAGGATTCAGCACTGGAAACTAGGTGGAAATGACTTCCTTATTAACAGCCTTTTTAGACTCTGGTGCTGTCCTGAACAGCATGTGAAATTACATTGTAGGAAAATTGAGTTTATTCAACATGTTCTGAAGAGCACATTGTCTGATCAGCAAGGAAGATAATAATAAGAACATTCTTGTTTGTCTGTTGGAAGCCATTCGATTTCAGAAATGTGTTAATGAGATGGGAAGAATACATTTCTTTAATGGGTCTCATTTGTGGGAGGAAAGAGAGAAAAAAGTAATTGTCAGTCAGTCCTCTGATGCTACAGTTAAACTTTTCCTGTGGCAATAATGACTTTCACATCACATTTCCTCAGACTGAATCCGATCTGACCAGCTGGAAAGCTTCCTTCATCTGCACTAGGGCCCTTCCCATCATAATGCTACATCATCATCTTCTTCTCTGCCAAAAGAAAACGCCATCCTCAAACTGGAAGATAATTTAATGTGTCCTCAGAATGGCTGCAAGACCCCAGGTGATGGTTGCGCTTGTGAAGGCATTAGCACATTCTAAAGAAAGAAGCGTAGGTGGGAAATATCTAGGGCATTTGAATGTAGTGTCTTAAATCATCCAAAGTTCAAGAGCAAAATAGCCATCCAGAAAAGAGGAAAATCACATAGCCAGCTGCCATATACCTTACAGAGCAATGAAGCAATGAATTAGCCTTAAACTATTGTGTAATCTGGAATGTATATGGTCCAGATCCCAAGAACCTAACTGAAAATCCCCTTTGGTCCAAACTAATGACAATGGATGTGATACCACATGACAACCATGTTCCTGAGTTTGGTGAAATATATTTCCTAATATTTTCCAGTTATTAAACAACCCAAATTTCCTGTGTTTGGATTAGAAGACTGGTCATGCTTTCTAGCAGGACTTAGCAGCTCCTCAAGGCAGGCCGGAAGTAGTACTGGAAATCCACTTTACTGACCTTGGCTGTAGGAACAGAATTTTGTAAGCCTGATAGTGTTTCTCTTTCTCATATCAGAGGTCATTTTAAATTTCTTTCTGATATCTTTTTCTCTTTCCAGGCTTAATTCATGTTTTCACAAAAGGCTGTTGCATGCCTTCTCCAAGGTCATTTTTGCAGGGTTTTTTTTTTACCCAGGAATAATTGTGGGGCGTGACAGCCAGTTTCATATAGTCGTTAAGGCAACAGTCTGGAAACTGGGAGATTAGGATTTCTAGTCCTGCCTTAGGCCCCAAGACAGCTGTGTGACCTTGGACCAGTCACTTTCTCTCAGCCCACTTCTGAAGAACCTTGTGTTCATTTATTCCAGATTATATGAATTCATTTTAAATCCCTGACATACAGCTTCCATGTAAATAATCCTTTTTGTCATAACTCAACTGATTTCAAATCATTCACAGGACATTGTGATTAAAAAGAAAAGTAAACCATGATATTAAAATGTACCACCTTGAAATTCAGTAATACTACTTATTATTGTTGGTTAAATATATTTTACCTTGAGGCTACTCTAGGTGGCTTAAAGCCCAAATAAGAAAGATAAAACAAAATGCTGTTTCCCCACTTCTTGAAAGCCTTTATGAGTTAACATACCATAGTAAAGATCAACAACTCAGGCTTATTAATGTATTTGTGACAAAGCATTCAATTGCCTACGAAGGAACAAGTTCACTGGGCACTGAACAAGTTCCACAGGCCCTATTCCTATTCTGAGAAAGCCAAGGTCTGATTCTTATCCTTCTTCAAGACAAGGTTAATGATTTCCTACCCCAGTGTTTTTCCACTGGGCCTTGAGAAGCATAATCTGAACTGAGGTATCTGAAGTATTTTCATAACTCTCCTTTGCCTGCAAAAGGAACTGATCTGAAGGATCTTTAAATAGGCCCCTGTCCTCCACAGGCCTGTGCCTAATTTCTCTGCCACATCGAAGTGATTGAGGATTAAGATGGGTTCCTATTCAGGAGGTACTTTTTTCTATTTTATTGCAGATTTAATTCAGCCAGGTCCAAAAAGCCCTGGAAGTTTATCTAACACTTACCATTTCTGCACCATTCTAGCTGAGGAGATGGAGTCTGACCTCTGCTCTTTTGCAATTCCTGCAGGTTTGCATTGTTTTTATGGTGGCTTAACAAATGGCAGCTCTTCCACATAGGAGTTGACTGGAGTTGTATATCAAGCCTTCCGTTCTTCAGACAACAAAAGAGGGAAGGGGTGCATTGCATGGTAAACCAGAAGAATTGCACCCAGCAATGGGCCAGGGGGCTGGATTGGATGGTTTTTAAGATTGAAGATTTCTTTTTAAATGCTATTATTTAGATGTAGAATGGCTGGCATACTGTTTAATGCTGTCATTTTCATGAATAAAATAAGGATCAAAAAGCAGGCCAGTTCTGCCCAGTCCATTAGCTTTGCTCATATTATTAATTTTTTTTTGTAGGAAAACCCAAGAGAATATTAAACTTATACTTCATTGTGAGCTTCATTGTAGTGCTTCTACATCTGAATGAAGATATAATTAACATAAGACCCAACTGGAGAATCCTGACCCAAAATCTACTCTAAGGACCAGTATGTCAAGCCTGAAATTGACACACGTGTAGCCATTTTAGTTAGGCTTAGTATATATTTTTCTTTCTTTCTCTCTGGTGGTCATGGGGGAAGGGTTTCAGGCTTGTACATCTCTAAGTGGGGGAGGATTGGAGATAGGGAGTTGTTTAAGCTAGGTGATTCTTCTTCCCCTGGGAAAATGAGCTGACTCTGTCCAGGCCCCTTGAGATAAAATTTATGACATCAAGCAACATTGAATTACTTCTATTGGAGAATGTGACTTTTGGGGATTGTTTCTAACTTCTGATACTGTGGGGCAATTCCAGGTTGTGTCAGATCTGGAATTACCACGGACTTTGCCAATTTGATGCTTTCCTAAATAAAATAAATTGTTTTGGAAGATGGACTTTGCTCTTTTCTTTTTAAATGGATTTCATCACTTGGTAACCTGACACAGTACTAGCTAATTGTCTCCATTTATGGTTACTAGCATGCTTTTCTTTGTTTCTTGATTGGTTTTGAGTACTAATTGGAACTGTTGCTAGTTTCAACAGAATTATCTCCAGCTTAGTGAGTATGTGGATACATGCTAAATTAGAAATCTACCTTGACCATCTTTTTCACTCAACTTGCAATAAATTTTTAGAATTGGCCAGTATATGATTGACAGACTGTATGGCATTACAAAGTAGGGTTCCCAGTCTTTTCCATCTTTATTGCTGGAAACATCTAATGGCATTTTAAGAGCTCATTGTGGAGCCTTCTGCAAACAGGCTGTCATTCACATCTATTTGCCAGAAGGAAAAGTGGTGGACTTGATTCCCTCAACTTCTGCTAACCCTAGACCATGCTCATTATCCTTCCCACTGCACTTTGTCCATGTGCGTGGGTTATGTGCACACATAGTAAAGCAATTTCAGTTCCAGCCAAAGCATACAACTGCACCCACCGTCCAATTTTATTTTCAAGAGGCATTTTTTGTATAAAGTTGATCTTAGAAGTTAGCACCTACTTGGCAGCAAAAAAATTCCAATCATATTTATGTTAGTTGGATGGCAGGTGAAGTTAGTGGATGTTAAGCCAGATATTGAAGATCAACACTGAGGCAGACAAGAAAAACTCCAGTTTCAGTGGCAAGAGGATTTTGAATATCGGAGCTTAGAAACAAATCAGGGGTTATCCCATTCTTACTTGTCCAGCAAGATTCCCATGTAAAGGAATACTGGCCCAGAAATATTTTGATCCTGATTACTGCAATTCCCCTACTTCCATAATTAAGTAATTGCAGGTCATCCCGCTCTCTTAAGCTTCTACCAATTGGCAGAATAGTCATTGCCAGAGACCTCAATTGTCTCAGTTGTTCCTCTGGAATCAGTTTTAGGATTAAATACAGACAGCACCATTTTGCCAAGATGGGACCATTAAAAGCCTCCTCCATCAGAGCAGGATTCCCTTTTTGTTATCATGTTGGGCTGCTTTCCAAGCAGAGATGGAAGATTATAGAATATTTCTGGCAAAACTCCACAACCTGAATTTTTGATCAAAGAGAAACATTTATCAAAGGAAGAAGAAACTCTTGTCTCTGAATTCTACTTGTTCTCTGATTCAGCATTTATATAAGGCTGGTAAGGGAAAAATTCAAAACCCAGAAATCAGACTGTGGTTTGTATATATGTGATGAAATCTATAGTCAAATAATTTGAATAGAGGCTTAGTCCATATAAAAAGCATTGCTGACAAGACCAAGAATTGTTAACCAACATATGATTTAGATTGCATACTTCCATCCCAAAATGAAAAATATGTCCAAACATTTGACATGGCATTATATTACATGCACTAAACAAGGAAACTATCTTGATTTGTTCAGACTCGGACATATTATCAGTGAAAACTATAGCAGAGGTGATTCTACTAATTAACAGGGTGATATAAGTTTTGCAAAAGATTAGAAAAGGTGGAAAGATCAGCCGTAGGTTGAAGGACAAGAGTGTGAATGAATGCGTGGCACTCAGCTTGTTCTGAACTTGTCTCAATAACCTCCCATATTGTCACATGTACATCAGTCATTCTGCTGGACTTTGGTATGTGAAGTATAGAAATGAGTCATATGCACCCAGCTAGTAAAGGTTTGTTAACTCGGATTTATGTCCAGCATGTCATGCAAATTCAGCTAGTGAACCATGGATAAAGGCCCTGTCACACTGCCCAACGGATGCAAAACATCAACAACGGACGAGAAAAATGTTACATCCGTTGTTATCCGCTCTCAGAAGGGGCAAAAATTTGCATAACCGGAGCGGATAACACGGACGCGGGGAGGACGCAGGGCGGATGGAAAGCGGATGCGGAACGGAAGCCCAGCAGATGGAAGCGGATGGCACATCCGCTAGGCTTCCGGGGGCCTCAGCAAAGCGGACGCGGAACAGAAAGAGCGATGCAGAGCGGACACGGAACGGATGAAGCGGATGCACAGCGGAAGCCTAGCGGATGCCGAGCGATAATTGCGCATGCGGGGAGGATGCATTGCATCAGCCCCGCAGATATAACGGAAGCAGCTCGGAAGCAGGTCGCCATTCAGAGGAAAGACCTGCTTCCAGACACATCGACTGCCTTGCCTGTCCTGCCTGCATGTCTGCCTGCAAGCCTTGCTGCAAGCCTTGCTGTCTGCCTGCCAGCCTTGCTGCCAGCCTCCCTGCCAGCCTTGCTGCCTGCCTTGCTGCCAGCCAGTCTGCCTGCCAACATTGCTGCCTGCCTGCCTTGGTTCATGCCTGCCTGCCTTCCTGCCAGCCTTGGTGCCTGCCTCCCTGCCAGCCTTCCTGCCAGCCTTGGTGCCTGCCTCCCTGCCAGCCTTGGTGCCTGCCAGCCTTGGTGCCGGCCTCCCTGCCAGCCTTCCTGCCAGCCTTGGTGCCAGCCTCCCTGCCAGCCTCCCTGCCAGCCAGCAACCCCAAAACCATGCTGAAGCACAGCAAGCCTCAGCCATCTGCTGCCAGCCCTTGCAAGAGGGACAGGGCTACCATCCCGCCCCCTGGCCCTCACTCTGGTTCTGCTGGGGCTTCTGCAGCACGGGCTCACTCTTCTGGGGCTGGCGCTTCTGCTGCTTCTGCTTCTGGAGGAGCTGATGACAAGCACTCCAGCACCAGCCACCTCCACAGCACCTGCACCCTTCACCCCTGGGACTGAGCAACCAAGAGGAGTGCCAGAGACTCATTTTTGTTTTATAGCTTCTTGTTAGTAAAGTCTATTTATGATTCACACACTTGCTTCGTTTCTTTTTTTTAATAAAGTCTTGCTGGAAACTGTTAGAAATGGTTTAAGACTTTGCATGCTTGTGGGATGGGTAAGGATCCAGCCTTGCTGTCTGCCAGCCTTGCTGTCTGCCTGCCAGCCTCCCTGCCAGCCAGCCTTCCTGCCAACCTTGGTGCCTGCCTGCCAGCCTTAATGCTTGCCTCCCTGCCAGCCTTCCTGCCAGCCTTGGTGCCTGCCTCCCTGCCAGCCTTGGTGCC
>BLBF01000033.1:18341926-18364989 GCA_015471245.1 Laticauda colubrina
GCCTTGGTGCCTGCCTCCCTGCCAGCCTTGGTGCCTGCCTCCCTGCCTGCCTGCCAGCCTTGGTGCCTGCCTGCCAGCCTTCCTGCCAGCCAGCAACCCCAAAACCATGCCGAAGCACAGCAAGCCTCAGCCATCTGCTGCCAGCCCTTGCAAGAGGGACAGGGCTACCATCCCGCCCCCTGGCCCTCACTCTGGTTCTGCTGGGGCTTCTGAAGCACGGGCTCGCTCTTCTGGGGCTGGGGCTTCTGCTGCTTCTGCTTCTGGAGGAGCTGATGACAAACACTCCAGTACCAGCCAACTCCACAGCACCTGCACCCTTCACCCCTGAGACTGAGCGACCATTTTGTGCCAGAGACTCATTTTTGTCTTATAGCTTGTTGTTAATAAAGTCTATTTATGATTCACACACTTGCTTCGTTTCTTTTTTTTAATAAAGTCTTGCTGGAAACTGTTAGAAATGGTTTAAGCCTTTGCATGCTTGTGGGATGGGTAAGGATAGCTTTGGGATGGGTTAGGATACCTTTGGTATGGGTAATAGCTGTGGGATAGATAAACCTCCAGTGCAAGCATAGTGGGACTGTATGGTCCACCCTCCCAGGTGCCACACCTATGGCCCTTTATTATCAGTAACAATATAATCAATCATCCACACATGTCAACATAAACACAACTCTTTATTAAATGCCCTGTTCATTGTAGGGCCACTCAACATACATGGCCCAATCTCATCCGTGTGATGAGACAGGCTGAAGGAAGCACCCATTAATCATCTATCACCCTGTCTTGCCACTCCACTGCTCCAGCTGGGGTGTTGCACCAGTGTCTCAGGAGGTTGCGCTGCTTCTTCGCTTCATTTGAGGCTCTGTTGGGGCCTTGCACATCCTCAGTGTCTATCAGGTTTCGCCCTTGCCTCCATTCCCCAGGCTCCATGTCCCCATTGCCTTGCTGGAGGTCCACGAGCCTGTTCTGCAAGACTGGGTAGCGGGTGCGCATGAGATTATGCAGGATGTAGCAAGCTTCCATGATCCTCCTCATGGTCTCTGGGCGATGCTGCATGGTGGTGAGAAGTACCTGGAACCTGTTGGCCAGGATGCCAAAGGCGTTCTCCACCACCCGCCTTGCCCTGGACAGCCTGTCGTTGAAGATCCTCTCTTCACGGGTGAGGTATTTGGAGGTGTAGGGCTTCATGAGGTAAGTTGTGAGGGAGAAGACGTCATCCCCCACGATGAAGTAGGGCACATCTTGTGTGTCGTTGGGCAGGGGTTCTGGATCTGGGAAGCCCACGATGAGGTTGCGTTCCAGCTCCTCCTTGAGGTGACTGGCGTTGTATACCTGGGCATCTGAAGATGAGCCGTTGCCTGAAGCATCGATTTACATGAACTTGTAGTCAGCATCGACCATGGCGAAGAGGATGATGCTGAAGAAGCCCTTGTAATTGAAATAAGTGGACCCCGACTTGGCTGGAGCTTTGCAGGCCACGTGCTTGCCATCTATGGCTCCAACGGTGTGGGGGAAGTTCCACTTCTGATACTACTGCTCTGCAACTTTCTTCCATCCTTCTTCAGTGGAGGGGCACTGGAGGAGCTCCTCCTTGTATTCTTCGATGATGGCCTGCACCACTTCTCTGACCACAATGCTGATGGTGTTGGGTGGCACCCTCCAGCCGTACTGCATGCTCCTGTAGGTGGTCCCTGAGGCCAGGTGGCGCAGAGTCAGTGCCATCTTGAGCCCACGTTCCAGGCTGGGCCGGAAGCTGGTGTTTGCCTTGGTCAACCTGGGTGTCAGCCGCTGCACAACTTCGTCAAACATGGCTGGAGGCATCCTCATGAAGTTCTGGAATGCACGAGGGTCTTCGTTCCTGAGCTCCACCATCAGCTTGTTGTACAGTCCATCCTCTGCTCTTCTGGCGAACCATCTTCATACCCAGACGCTTCTTGGCCGCCCCTTTTTCTTCCCGTAGTAGAGTTCACAGAGCCTGTAGATGGCTTCGCACTGTTGCAGAAGGATGGTAGCTGCCAAAAGGACTGTGTTACGATCCACGGTGGACATGACTGGATGCTGTGGAAGAGGAAGAGTCAGATGAAGGCTGCAGAGGTCTGCACCACAGGGCTGCTGTTCTGAAAGTGAGATCCAGATAAGTTGCTCCCCCTTTTTATAGGCAGTATAGGTGTCCCTTTGCATCCTCTAGGCATCCTCTAGACATCCTTAATATCTGAGATAGGTCCCCTCTGCGGACGTTTTTTCCGTTTTACATGCTTTGTTTCCGTGCTGCATCCGCTAGGCATCTGTTCTGCATCCGTTCTGCGTCCGTTCTGCTTCCTCCCTGCGTCCGAGTGGATGCGAGTTGCGCGAATGCGCAGCGGATGCCTAGCGGATATAGCGGATGCAGAACGGATGCGTAGCGGACAAATTGGATACATTTTCCACGCAAAAGTTTTGAGCAGCTCAAAACTTTCTGAGTGGATGAAATGTCCATAAACGGATGGTGGACGGATAGAGAGGAAGCAAAATGGAGGCAGTGAGTACATCACGTTAACCAACGGATGGCAAGCTTTTTTGTCCGTTTTACATCCTCCTTGCATCCGTTGGTGCAGTGTGACAGGGGCTTAAGCAAAGCATGTTAAATATGTTCTGAGAAAATAGTGAAAGATGTGATTTATATGAAAGATATCTGAAGTATGAAGTGAAAGTCCTAAGTCCCTTCTGCAAAAGTTGTAATATAACCCAATGACCATGTGATCAAAACTCGGACACTTAGCACTGACATATATTGATGATAGTTCCGGTGTCCTGGGGTCATGTGATTACCTTTAGTGACTTTCTGACAAACAAAATCAATGAAGCCAGTTTCACTTAAGAACCATGTTACAAATTTAACTTGCAATGATGCACCCACCAACTGTGGCAAAAGAGGTTGTAAAATGGGATTATACTCTTTTAACAACTGTCTTGCTTAGCAACAGAAATGTGCTCCATTGTGATCATAAGCTGAAGACTAACTGTAGTTAATGATAAAACACAAAGGGAAAATCATGTTAATTCCCCTTTAGGGGACAGCAACCTGACTAGCCTGGAATTATCTTAAAAGGCTGAGTCAAACCTGCTTACTACTCAGATGGGGAACCTTCAGGGAATATAAAAACAGGAGAACATCTCCACAAAGAAGTCATTTTATCCCACCCTGAACTTGTTCAAGAAAGTTTTAAAATCCTACAAGCCTCGGGCTAGTCCCGGGACAGGATCCTTCTCAGTTATAAGGCTCATTTTAGAAGTTGTGGTTGTCGTCCTCACCCCTTGCATGTTATTTTTGGGGATTGTGTTTTTGAATTGTTTTGATATTATGACAGAATTGGCCAGTTTTGCGTATTTATTAAATAAATTAGGCTGGGTGTCAAAAACATCCTGGGAAAAGCCAGAGTGAACCACTTTCATATTTCTGCCAGAGAAACTGCACAGCCAGGATGTTAGCAGGAATCAATCCAATTTGGAGATAGGTAACTATCTTTTGGTAACATAAAAAATAATCAACTTAAAATAAGGTTGTTACCACCATCATTACCCCCTTGGCCACCTTTTAAGATGCCCTCACCCACAGCAATTCCCTGGCCAAAAATCAGTTGCTTTAGAAAGCAATTATTTTTATTCCCATATATTAGCTTTTAATCTTCTATCTGATCACTATGCTGTTCTTTCTCAAGATGTATTCGTAATTAAAATCAATTTAAATATTGCCTGACGCCTAAAATATTTGTCTGGAAAGACTTTTTTCCGGATAGATTTCCAACGGGGTTCATAGAAAAAGGAATATAAACTCCTTTTTACGTCTTTCGAGCGGTGTACAACAAACCCTCCCCCCCCCCCCTTTTTTTTTTTTTTCCCTCTTCAAATCCGTGGCCCATTAAATTATGACGGCACAGACGCGGCACCGCTGCAAGGGGGCTTGGTGCGACAGGGACCCCAACACGCCCCCCTCTTTCCTTTCAAGGAAGATCCAGGAGGGAGCCGGGAAGCGGGAGGCGCTGCGGGAGACTCCCACCCTGCCTACCTGCCTCCGACCGCCGCCTTCGGGCTCTGAGGCCCCGGGAAAGGCCGGAGCGCAAATTCCGCTTTTGAATGGAGGAGGCCTCGGCTAGGCTGTTGACGTCGTCTCCGCCGATTGGACCGCCGGCGCTATGACATCACCGTTGGAGAAAGCGGCCGGGGAGGGGAGGCCGGACCGATTTGATTTGTTCGAGCAGTTGAAAGCCGGAGGGCGGGCAGGGCATGGAGCTGCGCGAACCGAGGGGCCCCTCAGCTGTTGCGCCGCCGACCAGAGCAGCGCCGCCTCGGTCCTCCTCTGCAGGTAACAGCGGCTGCCGAGGGACGCGGGACGGCACTGACTGGCGGGCGGCATCGCGCGAGTGAGCGAGCCCGGGCGATAAAGAGGGGTGGGTGGGTGTGCGCCTGATGGAGAAGCATGGCGAAGGCGAGTAGCGTCGCCCCGGCGGCTGGGAACGATGGGGCTTTTCGTCCTTCATCTCTCGGAGCAAGGGGAAGGAGGGAAGGGAGAAGAGCGGTCGTTCGAGGGCTGCCTCTGCGCCGGCTGCACCCTTGGCGGGAACCCGGCGCGGAAGGGAAAGGTCCGTTTCTTGCAAGGTTTTGCTCCGACCCTCCCCATCCCCTTTGAACCTGGCCTCCCTGCCCGGAGGGGGAGAGGGAGGGCTAGACTGGGCTGAAGCAGAGGAGAAAGAGCGCGGGGAGAAGCCGCGTAGCCGAGAGGCTCGCCCGCCTTTCCACCAGATCTCTCCGGTCGGGAGACGGGGCTTGCCAATTGCAAAAGCCGTTCCTTCCAAGTCGGCAGCAGGGCAGCCGCTTCGCCCTCCCGTCGGGAGAGTCTTGTCAGCTTCCCCTTGATGGCCCTCCCCCCTCCCCGCACAGTGCCCAGGGAGGGAGAGAAAGAGGGGGCGAGAGAGAGGGAGGGAGGGAGGAGGGAGGGAGGGGGGGGGGTTGGAGGAACAGACGGGAAGGGCAGCCGGACTCGGCGGCGCTTTGTTTTTGGACTCGGGCACTGCTGGGAAAAGCGGCGGCTGTTCCTCCGGTGCCGAGTTCGGGTCGCTTTTGCGCGCGCGCGCGCACACACCCACAAACCGCGGGAGCCCTCCAGGTCGCCTTGGGCTCGTTTTGTTTCGGGGAAACGGCAGCTGTTTCTATTGTGTCGGAACCGGGGGGTGGGGGGGCACGACGAGAGAAAAGCAATAGGTCGTGTCTCTCGGAGATTCCCGTGAGAATTGGATGGGGCGGCTCGATCGTGGGCCGCCGGGTGTGCGCCCGCGCGCCTGTGTCAGGGCGAACCTCGGCGGAAGAGTTGACGCCCTTCAAATCGATCCCTGGGTTTGCCCAGGTGGGAATCCACTTGGAGAGAAGGGTCGTTCGGAAGCTGCACAAAACGATCTCTTGTATGGCCAGAGACGACCGGGTGGATCCCCGCGGGGGTGGGGGTAAAGCAGGACCCGCTTTGCTGACGGGCGGACGCAAAGGGGGGCTTCGACCTTGTGTGGATTCAAAGGGGGGGGGGGGGGGGGGGGGAGAGAGAGAGAAGGGAGATCTTTTCTTCCGGATGATAGCCCGGCGCCTTTGGAAAAGGAGGAGAAAGGAGAAAATAGCCTTGAGGGGAATGAACTGAAGGGAAAGCTCTCGCCTGACTGACATTTCCTGAGCTTTTTTTTCTTTTTTTTTTTTCCTCCTCGTCTCCAGTAGAAACGGGCAGTGAGAGGCGTAAAAGATTAATTGCAGCCAAAAGCTGGAAACGGGATAGCATTTTCAGCCCCTTATAAAATCAACAAGAAGTCCATTGAATCAACGAACCCCTCTTAGAGCAGCGGTTGAGATGTCGTCTCTTTCTCATTTGCTTGTTGTTTGTGCGACTTGCACGGCAACTCCTTCCCCACCCCCTTCGTTTATTTTTCTCTTCTGAACGAGCTCGGATTGCAAGCCCTCTGTGATTGTTTCAAGGTGCCTGGTGAACAAGGATTTCTGCCTCTTTGGTCCCACAGGATTGAAATTCTCTTCCACGATATTGAAATGCAGCTTCACAAAGAGCTCTGCATTGGAATTCCGGACAAAAGGAGCTAGGCGAGGGTTTCACTCTTCTTCCCTCTGCCTTGCTTAAATTTCAAGTGGCTTTGCCAAGTTCTCTGTGAGTGGCTCTGTTGTGCAGCTTTTTTCCCCGATCCATTCCTGCAAAAAACAAGGATAAACTTGTCTTCTTAACCAGGGCTTAAAGTTTTTGAGGCTGGTTCTAAGAGGACCTTTCCTAGCTCTTAGAAACTAAGGTAGCGTGCTTAGTTTGATACATGTGATCTATGCTGGAAAAAGGATGCTCTTTTCAGTGTGCTGGCAGGGTTTGGCAAATATTTAGGCCGGTAATATCTGGGTATAATGATTTATCTGGGCTTCTTCAGGCATGCACACATATGTACAACCTACACATGTACAGTTTTCTGTGGTCAGAATGTTAATGGATGGTTTAAATATTAAGTGGGTTGTTGTCTTGCTTTTCCAATGAACTCCATATTCTTGTTCTTTAAATAGTTGGGAGTATGGGATGGGTAAAACTTTTTTAATGCTCAACAATTAAGAACTTGAAATAACATTACGTTTTTCTCAAAGTTTTGCTGATATGTAGCTTGGGCACATATGTGCTTTCCCAGAAGTAAAGTCCACAGGGGTCAGTAGCATTATCCCATGAAATGTGTGCTGCTTGCTGGAACTTTGGATAAATTACTTCCTCAGTTTAATATCTAGAAACTTAGTTGTTTCTTGGAAGGAACAGACCAGTTAAACTTTTACAAAACTGCAACAAGATTGCAAATTTTGAGAACTCTTCATGCAGGAAATTGCTTAGCATCGGAGGAAGAACCATGACTGATTTTGGAGCCACATCTGAAAAGTACCATATTTACCCAAAAGGAACATGATCCTAAATTTAGAATGTTCCCTTTGTAAAAATGGAAGTTTGAAAAGAAAAAACTCATTTGCCTTTGTTATGTAAATTATTTGGGAGAACAGTAGTAGTATTTCCTTTAGGTAAATATTATAGGTTTGTTCCTCCTTGCCAAAACCAGTGCTATTGTTTTTCTATTTGAGAAGCTAATATTTAGGACTTAATTACAAAAGTAAGGTAGCAAGAGATCTTGGTCTACAAATCTGGAACATCTGTGCTAATTCTGCCCACTTTGTTTGGAATTTGTAGCTCTAATAATTGTATGAAGTAGTCGGGAATAAAGTCTTCTTCACCAACAGAAGAAACTGGTCTTTCAACTTAAGTCATTTATACTTGTGAAGCTTTTTCTTTCCTCTAGCAATTTATTGCTGGAAAGTGAACCAAGTGGGTAGAAGTAAAGCCTTTAAAGCAATTTAGATAATGGGTTTAAATCTCAACATGTTTGCATCTACACCTTCCAGTAGATAATAAGAATTCAAACAAATTGTTTAAAAGAAGCTTAGCTATCCCTCAGGGTGAAAAACAATCTTGGAGACTGCCTGTGTGGCTTCTGTTTTAAGTGGTGGTTTTGCATAAGTTACTGAAAATAGCTGTGCAAAAATTATCTAGGTGAATAAGGACTTTGAATTGATGTTGATACCCAATTTCTCTCTGCAGAGTCCTGAGGAGCAATAGATTTGTTCACGCCCTCAGAAAAGTTATATTAAGCAGAAACAATGATAGAACCAACACAACAGCAACGTGTTAGCTTACAGATACTGATTTCATGCATCTGTGATTTGTAAAGGTGTTTGCTGAAACCATTATAATTATATGAATTCATACAATATGGTAAGTCATAGCCATAGTTAGACACTATAGTGATTAGATTCATGTAACACCATATGCTGAGATGAATCAACTTGCATATTATGTAGAATGATAGGTGGACTCAATATCTCTTACACACACATAAACCTTTTGTGTTTCTTTCATATAAACACAATATCTTCTTGTTTGTAGGAAGAATACAATCCTTTTGTGTCACGACTCTTTAGATTGTTGTTAAACAATGTCCACAGTTGGATATAAGCATAATTGTGAATTGGAGATTTCTTACTGGCTGGTTTATACAGCATGCCATGTTAAACTGTGGTTTGTATGTCTAACTCCAGTGCCAACAATGCAGCCAACACTTTATGAACCATGATGCATGTTGTAATATCTTGGGTAAAGCCAGTGACGGTTTGTTAAACCATTATTAAGCAAGCTATGGCTCAGGAGCCTATGAACTTGGCCTCTATCTGGTACAAGACTTTCTCAAGTAAGAGTAAGGGAAGTGGATTCATTCCCATGTTTTGGAAAGCAGTAGAATCTTCCCTTCTCGCCCTATTTTCCCAGCCCTTCTGTGTGTCTACTTGTGGTTCTTTTGATTTAAAAAAATGCTGTGTTTGATCAGGCCAACGCTTTGCTGTTATGCATGGTATGAAGATAAATCTAATCCTGAATGAAGCTAATTTGATTTGGAAACCCTCAGCTTTGACTCCTTTCAAACAATTCCACCAAAGCCAAACTTGTCTTCATGGCTGACTTTTGTCTAGAGTTGGCTGGCCAAGCAGCCTTTTCTACAATGGAGCTACCCTAGAAAAACTTGGTGAAGAGGGCTAAATTAAATACTGAAGTTGTTTTATTGCATGTGCATAATAAACAATGGGCAATTGCTCTCCAGGAGGGGCAATAAATCCTAGGTTCCTCTTGATTGTTTTCAATTGAACTAGATCTCCCAGTCCTTCCTATAGTAATTTTTTGTGTTCTGGGAGGGTTGGTCACTTGAATGACTCTGCTGATAGCAGCAGTTTGCTGAATAACACATTCTGTAGTTCATTACTGGTATAATATCAAAATCATGTGAGTTGTTAAAAGTCAACAATCCCCCTAACTGCTTGCTCCATCCAAGCAAATGCTACCATCCCATTGATTTGAGAAGCTTTAACTGAGGCTCCTTAGTTCCTGCCAAAACCTGCTCTGAGCCAGTTTTGATGTCAATATGCAGAACCAAACTCTCTGCAGGGAAGTTCTCATGACTCTATGCCTGGGACCAGATCTTGCACTGGGATAGAAGATGTATTGTGAGCACTTTTTCAACTCTCAGTCAGATAAATAGCCCAGAGATTTTCCAGTGATCTCCCATCTAAATCTGCTGAGTTTCCTTGAGATCACACAAGGCCATCAAGGTGCTGCCACCCACTTTGTCCTGTTCTGGGGCAAATACAACCATAGTGGAATAAAGACGTGCAAATCCCTGCATGGGCATATCCATAAGGAAGTTGAAATCAAAATTTTTAACATTAAAAGCTTTCCTTTTCTGCACCACGACGTATAGAAGTTTTTGTTGAGATGGAATAGATACACCAAATACATTAATTCTACCTACTATTCAATTCTAGCATAGATAGCTAAAACTTAAGAGTTTGTGTCCTGATAAATTTACAGGATTAAGATCATTCATGGATTCTGTATTTGGATATTATAGTGTTAATTACAAGCACACTAATAATGAATTTATGTACTAGTTAGTGGGTTAAAGACAGTTCAGGTTTTATAATTAAATATAGTGATGGAGAAAGAAGTGCATCTTTCAATTTTTTAAGGCTAAAATTTTGTTCTGGTTTGAATAAACACAAGATTGCTACACTAGATGATTAGAAAAATTTATGTTTTAGAAAGAAAACAGCTGGGAGAGCATAGATGGAAAAACTGGCATTTTAGGATTACAGCTTCTATAAGCCCCAGTTAACAAGAACAGTGTTAAGTGAATTTTTAACTCCATACCTTCTATAAGACCTCTTTCCTAGATGGAAATTTACATCCTGAAGGTATTTTATTGTACTCTTGGTGTATAACAATCAGAATATTTTCAGCTGCCTGAATGGAGAAGCCAGTAATAAATGCAGCCATGTCTTGCATTGTGGTGAGGTTTAATTGAATTTTAACTCTATTTATCCTCAATAAAGGAAAATCACTTTTTTCAGGAGCCTTCAAAGTGGAACTAGTCTTCCTCGTGTCAATAGAGGTAGAACTTAATTAAAATTGTTTCAATATAATTAAACATCTGTAACCGATGAATTGGATGACATTTCCGCTGAACTGTGACAAAGAGATGGCTAGTTTTGCTGCAGAGAGAGGGATAGTTTTAACTTTTACTGCTTGGCAGCTTTTCCGCTTAGTTCTCCCACTAATCTATCAGGGAATTCAAGTGTTTTGTTTGCAGACCTTGTCTCTTTGAAATTCTAGCCTCTAGTAGTACTTGATATAGCTCTTGCTGCCATCTTCATTTCAGCTCCTCATGAAGAGGGTATTTCACACCTATTCTGGTCCTCTGTTTTTTTTCTGTCTTTTGAAAAGGATTCCTAGTTTAAATTTAGTGTTGGAAGATGGGTGTAACTAGTCCAGGTATTTTTCTCAACTAGTCCAGCAAGAATTCTAATCAAAGGGTAGGTTTCATGATCCAACCTTAACCTACACATTAAAGAAATATTGGACTTTGAAAAGAGAAGAAAGTACAGTAGTAAAATCTCTACCAATAGAAAAAGATTCATTGGCTCACTTAGAACCAAGCTAGATATTAACAATCCTGCCACTAGCTAAAAGCTACTCCTACTTAAATTATGGGTACCAAAAAGAAAAGGGAGGCCTATTATAAGAATGTTCTGGAATTAGCAGCATATGTTAAAAGAGACAAGAGAAAAGACATCCGTTATCCCCCCTGTCTGCTCTTTTTAGAGGACTGTTTGAAGGGTTGTGACCAAATGAGGTTTAATCTATGTTCTGCTAACTGATCAAAGCTCAGCTCTAATAACCTTTTCATCCCAGGGAGTGCTGCCTTGTGATCCAGCGTGTTCCTCCCAGGCCTTTCTGGGCCCAGTTCCAGTGCTAGTCATGCATTTAGTTGCTGAATGATAGCAAACGTGTAGCAAAGTTAATTTCTGATGGAAAAAGTCTGGCCTAAGAGGAGGTAAACCCATCCCTAAGGTTTTTTACTTAAACAGCAAAGATTAGATAGATATACTTTCGACTTGTGAATAGCATGAGACACCTGTACCTAGTGTTGAAAATCTACTTCTATTGATAGATTTATTTATATTTTGTACAAATAACTCAAAGCAGTGAGCATACCTAATAGTTCTTCCTCCTATTTTCCCTACAGCAAGCACCTTATGAATTGGGTTGGGCTGAAAAGGAGTGACTTGTCCAAGATCAGCCATCTGGCTTTCATGCCTAAAACAGGTCTAAAACTCACAGGCTTCTGCTTTCTAGGGAGGAGAGCACTGTGGGAGGGGATGAGATTAATAGTCCCATTGCCGTTTCCTTGCTTGCCTCTGTGTGTGTGTGTGTGTGTGTGTGTGTGTGTGTGTGTGTGTGTGTGGTGTGTGTGTTACCCAGTCTGTATTGTTTCCCAGAAGTCAAGAGGAGAAGCTGCATTCAGGTTAACACTCCTTCTTGCAGGTCAGTAGGAAACAGCTGTCAGGAAGATCCAGGAATGGTGGTGAGCCCTCAACTGAGACAGAGCTTAGTGGCTTCCTGATGACATGATCCTCATTGTGGTGCAGGTGTAACTTTGTGCTCCCCTCCTGGTGTGAGGAAACAGAAGATACTGGGTGTAGTCATCCTAACTAAGAATTATCTTTATTCTGAGAAAGTTTAAAGAGAGGGAATATCCAGTACCTGGGTTTCTCTTAAGAAAAAAAATGCCCTTCATTTATATGAAGAAACATAGAGGGCTGCTCTTCTCTTGCAGAATCTCTTTATTCTGTAGAGAATGTGGTTTCCTGCAAAGACACATCTTAGGGTGCTGAATATGAATTTGCTGGTCATGATTGGGAGAATAATGCTGCAGTTTTCATGAATGTATGAATGTATAGCATAATAAAGGTTTTATTCCAGTGCTAGTTCCACTGTTAATTTTAAATGAGACTGCTAAAAATAGAGCCATATTTTGTATGCAAGGTGAGTGCGCTTGTACCTCCCAGCCTCAGATCCTAAACATGAGTTATAATATAGGAATGTTTTGTGGCCAAATGTGACTGTTGCCAGGATTCCCTGATAGCTTGTTCATTGCCATGGCTCAGGTGTTTATTTTGGCTACAAGTGGGACCTTTGTTTGCAATGAACAATTCAGCGTCTAAACATGGCTCCTCCAAAAATGGTTTGATAGTACACAAGAATAATTTAGTATATTAAGACTGAAAATTAATAAAGAAATTGCAGTTTCAGTGTAATTGAAAAAATGAGAGATTCCAATGGAATGCTGTGATACAATTACTGATGAAAGGTAGACAAAATTCATATTTGAGTGTCCACTGAACAATATAAGGATCGTCTTACATTTTCTGTAAGGTAATTCATCTGGAAGCAATTTTTGCAAATCCTTTTGGATTGTTTGGGCACATTTCATACTTGAGTCACCTCTAGCCATTTGAACAAATCAAATCATACCAGTGTGCATGATCTAATTGATCTATTGAAATTATTTCAAATAGCTTGGCATTCAAGGAAGCTTCTTCCCATGTTTAGGATAGTACTAGTCAACACGTGACCCATTGGTTCATAGTGGCAGAGGTATTTCCTTGCCACATTCCTCAATGCCTTCAACAAAGGCAGAGTTTCTAATGTAGTTGAAAAATTCAGGGAGATAATTCAGAGATATATCTGCCTTGTAAGTGGCATGTTGAACTGGACAGCACAGTCAAACTTCAGGAATTTGATGAGAGCCCATTTGAAATATCTTAGTTAAAAAAAAGTTTAGCCCTATGATGTCTCATTTTGCGCAGTTAAAAGTGCCTGCCATAACAGGTTAGTATACAGATGGCAAATGAAGGCAAATATGCGTGTTCCAGGATAGTATTACAGGATCCAGTTTGGGTAAGTCACTGGGACCAGAGATTTTATCTTCCAAGCTTTCGGATTCATGCTGGAGCCCATTTTCAGGAAACTTTTGAGAGCTGAGAGAAGTTCCCTGAAGGTGAGCTCAGTCATGAATCAGAAAGTTCAAAAAACAACATCTCTGGTCCCAGTGACCGACCCAAATTGGATCCTGCAGTATATAGATTTTCTAAGCTTCATTTTCTGCCCAGATCTCCTCCAAGTAACAACATGTTTATTATAGGATTCTAGTCATCATACCTCAAAAAGGCATTGTGTATAATGAGGGAGGAGGAAATTTAAAAAATAGTCAAGGGAAATAGGGTTTTGAGGAGGGGGAAATAATAGTGCTTGAGGTTTCTGCTAGCTAAAAATAAATGAAAGTTGTAGAGAAACTGGACAGAAAGTTGCTTTATTTTTCATTATACTATAACCCCAAGTCATGCATGAAGTTGGTGGGTAAGTGATTTAGGAAAAACAAAAGGAAAGATGTCGTATGTTGCATCTTTATGTTGTGGAAATACTAGCAAATATACAGTGAAAGTCACTAACTGTGAAAAAGAACTGAACAACTCCATGGCTGCCCGGGCCACATTTGGATTGCATGGGGGGGCGGGTGTGAGAGAGAGGAGAGAGAGCAGCTGCCTCCCAAAGCCAACGGCCAGAGGAAATCAATTGGAGAGTGGGTTCCCATGATCACATCCTTGTGAGCTTCCCAAGGGCATCTGGTTGCCACTGTGGGAAACAGGATATTGGGCTCAAAGGGCCTCTGGTAACTGTGGTGGTATACTTCAGTTCCCAAGTTAATTTTTATGCAGTAGCATAAAAGCTCCGTATTTTGAGATGTTTTCACTCATATGTGGACAATATTTTTTTCAATCCAAGCTTCTGTAAAATAAAATTTCAAACGATCTGCATATTTCAAATGATCTGCAGCGTTCTTCATGTTGCAGATCGGCTCTATAGATAGTCCTTGACTTACAACAGTTAATTTAACGACTGTTCAAAATTACAAAAGTTACTTATGATGATTGTTCACACTTATGACCATTATAGCAATCCCCACAATCATGTGATCAAAATTCAGATATTTGCAATATCCCGGGATCATCTGTTCACTTTTTGCGACCTTCTGACAAGCAAAGACAATGGGGAGTCTGGATCCACTAACAACCATGATACTAACTTAACAACTGCAGTGATTCAGTTAGCAACTGTGGCAAGAAAGGGGCAAAATTCACTTAGCAAGTGTCTCACTTAGCAACATAAATGTTGGGATTACCATAATTGTGGTCGTACATTGAGGATGTTACCTTGTATTAGGATCAGAGGTATTCAGCAGGTTCTGACCAGTTCTGGAGAACTGGTAGCTGAAATTTTAAGTAGTTCAGAGAATTGGCAAATACCATCTCTGACTGGTTACAGTTACAGCCACCTAAAACATAATATCACTTGTTCAGTGGAGCACCAAAGCTGGTAAAACACACTATTATGACATCTTAAATATGAATTGGAAAGGATTTTTGGTCTTGATTATACCAATAAAAAAATCTACGTATTGATTTAGTGATAAAACCCTTATTGGAAAGACATGGGCTTATCACCTTGAAACAATGCAGTATTCTTAATTTAGATAACAACCCTGAGCATTCTTCTTCTTTTTATAGTCTAGCTTTCTTCAACCTGCCCTTTCCAGGTGTTCTGTACTACAACTCCCAGACTTGTCAGTGCCCATCTGAGGATTTGGAGATCCGTAGTCCAAGACATTTGGCAAGGGCTGGGTTGGGGAAGTCTAATACAGTAAATACTTTGGCAACTTGTGGACTGATGCATATGTGATTTAGGTTTATGTCGCTGGGGGATTCTGTTTTGAAGAATCACCTGAGGTTGAATTGGGAAATGCACCTCAGCAGAAGGCCTAGACAGTCTGTCCTTTCTATTGCTATCTTTCTCCTGCGCCAGCTCACTCTTAAAGGGCAGATTATATTGGTGGATGTGAATGCACTGGATCCATCCCAATCTGATATGTGTGCATATTCTTTGCCTTTATTGACTTTTAATGGGGAAGAGCGAAAATACTGCAGACTATTAAAAGGCTCCATTTGGCTTCTTCTGAGTTCATGTCTAAGAAAGCAATCAATTCTGAGAAATGTCTTTCAACCTTGCATGTAAGAGACTGCACCCACTATTTTCTGCATTGGAGAATCTCAATTACATCATGTTTTTAGCTGGCCAGCAGAAAGATCTGCAGTGAAAACCAAATGGCAGAAATAACAATGGCTTGCCAGCTTTTATGATGAGAGCCGGTTGGCTGGAGTTGTCTCTAATTAGAGAATCAGGATAGATAATAGAAAGAAGCAAATACAGATAGCCCTTGTCTTGCGACCAAAATTGGGACCAGAATTTCCATCAGTGAGCAATGTGGTCATAAAACCCAACATATGACCACATTGCTTAAACCCAACATATGACCACATTGCTTAGTGTCGGCACTCCCCATTGATGCAAAAATTGTGGGTAGTTAAGGAAAGACACACCCAAAACTAGGCCAAAAGCTGGTCCTTCAGGTAAGGTAAAGAAGTGTCTCTGCTTCAGTTTACTCTATCCACCTCTCTCTCCCATCTCTGTCCTTTTGGCTGTCCTGCACCCTGATTTGTGGGGCAGCAAGTAGCCTCAGAACTACGTGGCTTTGGGCTACTTGTCACACTGCTAGGGCTGCAAAATGCCACAACTGCTCTGGAAACATCTGCATGGCCCCATCTGTCCCAAAAATCCTCAGCCAGCCCATTCCGGTCCCAGCCATAGTACCTTCACCACCCTGCACTCTGAGGCTCCTGTACTCTGTCATCCCAACTGACCTCTGTCTTCTTGCTGCTACTGTTGACAAGGCCCCTTTGCAAGACAGCTGCTAGCATAGGAGGCCATCTGCCCTGTTCCTATTGGGAAACCTTGGGAAGAAAGCCTCATGCGGCCAGCAGCTGCCTCCCAGAAGGGTCAGGCCAGGCCAGGCATGCTTGGCCAACAGCAGGAGCAAGAAGATGGCAGAGATCAGCTGGGGGAGGGCCAGGGATACGAATGTAGATGGTGAAGGAGGCATAGATAGGTGGGTGGGGAGTTGAAGTGTCCCTGCGGTTGTAAGTACAGGTAGGCTGTCAGCACAAATTTTGATTATGTGACTGGGGGAGACACTGCAACGGCCATAGCTTTGGGGGCTGGTCATAAGTCGCTGCAGAACCACTGGAACTACGAACAGTCACTGAAAGAATTGTCATAAGTCGAGGACTATACTGATGACAGTCAATCTTTCTTCAAAATAGGACTGGAGCTGCTGGGGAAGAAGAAAAGGTGGTTGTGTTCTTTTTGATTCTTCCTGCCTAGTGACTGCTTGGTCCAAACTTCATACAGAGTAGCAGGGTTCCAAGCTGTATTTTTGGGCAAAGTCAGAATTTCTGTTACAGAAAGCCAGGGAATGTATGCAAAAGCACTATTGACCAGATAAACCAAAGCTAGTTAACTTGCACCAATCCTGCTTCTTTAAGAAGGCCACATAATAGATACGGACTAGGATTACAATTCCTTGGAGGCCAGAATTCCTTACAACTTCACAGCATAGCCTCTCCTCCAATGAGTAAGATGGCATAGAACATGACAACAGGGGACTGAAATTGTAAAACTCTCATTGGTTTTCAATATATTTTTCCTTGCAGCATCCCAGCATGCCTGGTGTTTTCACTGCTATGTTAACCAGAACAAAAATGCCATTGTTGAAGCATGAATAGTGGAAATTGTTCAGCTAGGTCAAGCAAAGGAGCATTCCCCCCCCCCCATCCCATGGTTCATCTAATGCTGCCCAATGATGTGTGATCAAGCATGGTCGATAGATCATAGGCTAATCAAACTACTTTAGAAACATGATGGGACAAGAACAAGTTGAAAACTCTCTCCTAAATATTAGAAGGCATTTTTCATAGCAAGATTGGTATGATACGACTAAAAAAAAATAAAAATGGTTCTTTAGCTTAGTAAATTCTGTGACTGGGAACTTGAATCCTTTTCAGTGTATGGTCTTAGTGAAGAGTACTATGACCTCAGCTATATATATTCTGGCGTGAGGACATTGTCAGGGATTTGCATCAGTAAAGTTAAATTCTGGAACCTCCAAACACTAAGCAAACAACACACACTAGGATGTTCCATGTCTAAATGTTGCTTGCTTTGCATGATTTATTCTGACTGGCACAAAAGGACAGTTTTTTCTCAAGCTCTGTTCCCCAATGCCTGGGGAAACCTGTCCCATTGCCAGGCCTAATTTCTGAGGCCGTGCCAAGTATTAGACCTTTATCGAATAAGCCCCGCCTTCCTTCAATAACAGGTAGAAGCTTAGATTTTAAGTGAAGCAACAGCACGAAATACATCCTGCCAGTAGATGTCTTGTGAACAGTCACATAGAGTCCCATATGCCCTGGGGAAAGTACACATCGCGTATGACAGCTCATGCTGCAGAGGGTGTCCATCCTAGTCTGCAACTTCTTAACAGGACTTGCTTTTCTGAGCTGAGAAGAAAACCTTAACTGAATTCTAACCTTTGCAAATTTACTTTCATGCCTATTCTGTCTTGAATTTCTCTTCTCCCCTGGTTACAGCAGTGGCAATTCCTAGACAAACTTGGTTGATCTTGGAAAAATTATGGGTAAATACCATTGGTTAGATCTAGCTAGTATTTGGATGGAAGGCTAGACTGGTAAATAAAAACAAAAAAATCTGAACGAACACAATGATGGAACTGACCACATGTCTTACTATTGTTAAGATGACTACATGCCGTAAGATGTTGAGTTCTACTCAAGACACTTTACTTTTAACCTTCCCCCTTTAATTTTCTTCAGTTCTCCAGTTTTCTCAGCAAGAGTCTTCAGACTGCCTCTTTCCTGAGTCCAAGAAATAGTAACTGGCCCAAAGTCACCCAGCTGGTTTTATATCCAAAGCAGGACTAGAATTCATGGTGTCCTAGTTTCTAGCCTAATGCCTTCATCCCTGCACCAAACTAGCTCTTATCCTAAGACAATACAAATTTTAAATGGTTTTGTTATTTTTAATGGAAATGAAAACATGTTTTGAGTTCCACTTTTCCCCACTGGCATACCTTTTATTTAGTCTCAGATCATAAAAGCAATGCATTCAGATTCTAAAGCTGGCAAATTACAGGGACCACTACCATGTGACTGAACAAATGGTTTTCAATGGTCAATCTTTTTGCTCTCAAGCTTCGTTAAGGAGACAGAAACTTCTGAACAGTTCAGAGTAATTAACAGGTTTCAAAGTGCCATTGCATGCTCTTCAGTACTGCTCCTAAAATAGCAAGGTGGGGCATGCTCAGGTAGTACACACACATGGCCAACTTGACAAAATGACAACCACAGGCAGGCACAGGAGGGAATGGAAGTATATCTGCTTCAGATGTGGCATGTTCACCTATTGTGTGTGTTACTTTCAGAGTAGCATATCCGATCAAGACAAAGTTTAATCAGGATTTACTTCTAACCAAGAGATTAGAAGTGAGTAACTTGAGTGATCTTACTTGTATTCTGACACAATTTGGCTAACCTGTTTCAGGCATTCTTTTAGGATTGAAAAAAGTGTGATTTGGATTGGCACAGATAGAAACTTTTATCTCACTTAAGTCTTAAGTACACCAAAGTGGGTTTTATTTGTTTAAAAGATTACTGTTCAGGTATCTTTACGTATCAGCTGCAATTGGGACTGGCAATTCTGTCGCTAGACAATGTGATTGTAAAGTAAAACGCCACATGACTGGTAAGACAACCCAACTTACAATGCCAGCTCCACTTGTGGTTGTGAATCAGATCACCTATGTTTGTTAAGCCTGATGTCATGTGACCTTGCTACTTCCTGCCAGCTTCTTCATTGACTTTGCTTGTCAGAAACTGGCTGTGAAAGTTGCAAATAGTGATGTGACTATAGGCTGCTATGAGGGCTGCAGGTTTGAGGACTGGCCATAAATCCATTATATTTTCAAATGGTTGTTGGACATACAGTAAACAAGAATTATCTCGATGGCCGTTCATTCTTAAAAGCACAGCTCTGGGTGGCTAGCAACAACAGTAAAACTACAAAACAATTTTAAAATGATTAAAAAAAAAAAAGGTACCTAATCCATCCTCCTGGGATGCGCCCAACAAGCCATCCACAGGCTCCCATTTCACTCTCTCCCATGCTGGAGGAAGAGCCAGGTCTGTAAGGCCTAACAAGACTAAGTATGTAGAGATGCTACCCAGATCCTGGCTAGGGCCGCTACAGAAAGGCATCTTCCTAGCTCCCACCAGATGGCAATATTTAATCTGGGAAGAAGGGCCTGTGAAACGTAGTTCTGAACAAACTGCTATGAACAAGCACAATGGACGCTAATCTTTGGTTAATTTTATTGCTGGATATTGGTCTCAGACACTTGTACTTCATTTTCCCTGCCTTCTGAAATGAAGAAGCTGGAAGAATGGCATAATATTGTTCATGAATCCACTTAGTTTATGGATTGACCTTTTTTAAAAAAAATTTGCACATTTATCTTTAAGTCATGGTTCTCTTGTCAAATTAATTTAATATCCAAATGCTAAGCTGCGTCGGATCATTATCTGTTTATGGTTGCTACCAATTTTTGAAAAATATAGGATTGTTTTTTGTCAGTGGGACTGCCCATAATTGATACCCTGCATGAACTGCTTCAGCGGAACTGGAGATAACTTGGTACAAGTAGAGTGAAGGTTTGATCCACTACTCATAGCTTACTATGAAATGATGGAATTGGAATGAGAGCTAGGATAATTTCTCCACCAAGTATGTATGCTTTTTCTTTGATGCAAGTCTATATTTGCTTCCAGCAACATTTCTGTTCTGGACATTGTTGTTCTAGTGGAAAACCGATCTTTTTAAAGACAGACTGACTGACTGAATGGGATGAGTACATCTTTTTAAAAAATAATTTCAAAATTTTAAATATTGAAGCAGTTTAAAGAAGTTAGTATGTAGAACAAATCAAAGCTTTCCATGCAATCTTAAGCCATCCTAAGAGGACTTACATAATAAAAGGCTATGAAAAGCACTAGGCATGGTATGTGGCAAAAATGTTACCATAAATGATGACATTGGCATTATCCAATGCAACCTAACTGATACCATCTTTTGGTACCATATTTTGTAAGGTCAGGCCTATTAAAATATCTGTAAACCGGTTTATCCACAGAGCAAAGCAGAAGCAAAATCTCTAGGAAAAATAGCAATACTTGGAATGTAAAGCCCCTGTCACACTGCACCAACGGATGCAAAGAGGATGTAAAACGGCCAAAAATCTTGCCATCCGTTGGTTAACGCGATGTACTCACTGCCTCCGTTTTGCTTCCTCTCTATCTGTCCAGCATCCGTTTATGGACGTTTCATCCGCTCAGAAAGTTTTGAGCTGCCCAAAACTTTTGCGCGGAAAATGTATCCAATTCGTCCGTTCTGCATCCGTTACGCATCCATTACGCATCCATTACGCATCCGCTATATCCGCTAGGCATCCACTGCGCATTCGCGCAACTCGCATCCGCTCGGACGCAGGGAGGAAGTGGAACGGATGCAGAACGTATGCAGCACAGAAACAAAGCGTTTAAAATGGAAAAAACGTTCGCAGAGGGGACCGATCTCGGATATTAAGGATGTCTAGAGGATGCCTAGAGGATGCCTAGAGGATGCAAAGGGACACCTATACTGCCTATAAAATGGGGGAGCAACTCACCTGCATCTCACTTTCAGAACAGAAGCCCTGCGGTGCAGACCTCTGCAGCCTTCATCTGACTCTTCCTCTTCCACAGCATCCAGTCATGTCCACCGTGGATCGTAACACGGTCCTTTTGGCAGCCACCATCCTTCTGCAACAGTGCGAAGCCATCTACAGGCTCTGTGAACTCTACTACGGGAAGAAAAAGGGGTGGCCAAGAAGCGTCTGGGTACGAAGATGGTTCGCCAGAAGAGCAGAGGATGGACTGTACAACAAGCTGATGGTGGAGTTCAGGAACGAAGACACTCGTGCATTCCAGAACTTCATGAGGATGCCTCCAGCCATGTTTGATGAAGTTGTGCAGCGGCTGACACCCAGGTTGACCAAGGCAAACACCAACTTCCGGCCCAGCCTGGAACCTGGGCTCAAGGTGGCACTGACTCTGCGCCACCTGGCCTCAGGGACCACCTACAGGAGCATGCAGTACGGCTGGAGGGTGCCACACAACACCATCAGCATTGTGGTCAGAGAAGTGGTGCAGGCCATCATCGAAGAATACAAGGAGGAGCTCCTCCAGTGCCCCTCCACTGATGAAGGATGGAAGAAAGTTGCAGAGCAGTGGTATCAGAGGTAGAACTTCCCACACACCGTTGGAGCCATCGATGGCAAGCACGTGGCCTGCAAAGCGCCAGCCAAGTCGGGGTCCACTTATTTCAACTACAAGGGCTTCTTCAGCATCATCCTCTTCGCCATGGTCGATGCTGACTACAAGTTCATGGACATCGATGCTTCAGGCAACGGCTCATGTTCAGATGCCCAGGTATACAACACCAGTGACCTCAAGGAGGGGCTGGAAGGCGACCTCAAGGAGGGGCTGGAAGGCAACCTCATCATGGGCTTCCCAGATCCAGACCCCCTACCAACGACATGCAAGATGTGCCCTACTTCATCATGGGGGATGACGCCTTCTCCCTCAGAACCTACCTCATGAAGCCCTACACTTCCAGACTCCTCACCCGTGAAGAGAGGATCTTCAACTACAGGCTGTCCAGGGCAAGACGGGTATACAATGGTATACAATGCCAGTCACCTCAAGGAGGAGCTGGAACGCAACCTCATCGTGGGCTTCCCAGATCCAGAACCCCTGCCCAATGACACACAAGATGTGTCCTACTTCATCGTGGGGGATGACGCCTTCTTCCTCAGAACCTACCTCATGAAGCCCTACACTTCCAGACTCCTCACCCGTGAAGAGAGGATCTTCAACTACAGGCTGTCCAGGGCAAGGCGGGTGGTGGAGAACGCCTTTGGCATCCTGGCCAACAGGTTCCAGGTACTTCTCACCACCATGCAGCATCGCCCAGAGACCGTGAGGAGGATCGTGGAAGCTTGCTGCATCCTGCACAATCTCATGTGCACCCGCTACCCAGTCTTGCAGAACAGGCTCGTGGACCTCCAGCAAGGCAATGGGGATATGGAGCCTGGGGAATGGAGGCAAGGGCGAAACCTGATAGACACTCAGGATGTGCAAGGCCCCAACAGAACCTCACGTGAAGGGAAGAAGCAGCGCAATCTCCTGAGACACTGGTGCAACTCCCCAGCTGGAGTGGTGGAGTGGCAAGAGAGGATGATAGATGCTTAATGGATGCTTCCTTCAGCCTGTCTCATCACATTGATGAGATTGGGCCATGTATGTTGAGTGGCCCTACAATGAACAGGGCATTTAATAAAGAGTTGTGTTTATGTTGACATGTGTGGATGATTGATTATATTGTTACTGATAATAAAGGGCCATAGGTGTGGCACCTGGGAGGGTGGACCATACAGTCCCACTATGCTTGCACTGGAGGTTTATCTATCCCACAGCTATTACCCATTCCACAGGTATCCTAACCCATCCCAAAGCTATCCTTACCCATCCCACAAGCATGCAAAGGCTTAAACCATTTCTAACAGTTTCCAGCAAGACTTTATTAAAAAAAAGAAATGAAGCAAGTGTGTGAATCATAAATAGACTTTATTAACAACAAGCTATAAGACAAAAATGAGTCTCCGGCACTCCTCTTGGTCGCTCAGTCTCAGGGGTGAAGGGTGCAGATGCTGTGGAGATGGCTGGTGCTGGAGTGCTTGTCATCAGCTCCTCCAGAAGCAGAAGCAGCAGAAGCCCCAGCCCCAGAAGAGCGAGCCCGTGCTTCAGAAGCCCCAGCAGAACCAGAGTGAGGGCCAGGAGGCGGGATGGTAGCCCTGTCCCTCTTGCAAGGGCTGGCAGCAGATGGCTGAGGCTTGCTGTGCTTCGGCATGGTTTTGGGGTTGCTGGCTGGCAGGAAGGCTGGCAGGCAGGCACCAAGGCTGGCAGGCAGGCAGGGAGGCAGGCACCAAGGCTGGCAGGGAGGCAGGCACCAAGGC
>BLBF01000033.1:18364999-18424483 GCA_015471245.1 Laticauda colubrina
GGCACCAAGGCTGGCAGGGAGGCAGGCACCAAGGCTGGCAGGAAGGCTGGCAGGGAGGCAAGCATTAAGGCTGGCAGGCAGGCACCAAGGTTGGCAGGAAGGCTGGCTGGCAGGGAGGCTGGCAGGCAGACAGCAAGGCTGGCAGGGAGGCTGGCAGCAAGGCTTTCAGGCAGACATGCAGGCAAGACAGACAAGGCAGTCGATGTGTCTGGAAGTAGGTCTTTCCTCTGAATGGTGACCTGCTTCCGAGCTGCTTCCGTTATATCCGCAGGGCTGACGCAATGCATCCTCCCCGCATGCGCAATTAACGCTAGGCATCCGCTAGGCTTCCGCTGTGCATCCGCTTCATCCGTTCCGTGTCCGCTCTGCATCGCTCTTTCTGTTCCGCGTCCGCTTTGCTGAGGCCCCCGGAAGCCTAGCGGATGTGCCATCCGCTTCCATCTGCTGGGCTTCCGTTCCGCATCCGCTTTCCATCCGCCCTGCGTCCTCCCCCCGTCCGTGTTATCCGCTCTGGTTATGCAAATCTTTGCCCCTTTTGAAAGCGGATAACAACGGATGGAACATTTTGCTCCTCCGTTGTGTCCGTTTTGCATCCGTTGGGCAGTGTGACAGGGCCTTAACTATTTATGGCTAAAGTTGATCTCCATAACAGCCAAATATTTTTGAATAGAATTGCCTTTTGGACACGCAAATTGGGAAAATACTAATTTGTTGTGAGACCAACTTACACTTTCAGGGGAAATTAGGTACCAAAAATGGAAAGAGTTTCACAAATGAATGAGCAGATGTGTGCATTAAAGAAGAATAGGAAAGCATGTATTTAGTATTCTTCAGTTCTCTTGTGAGCATACACCTCAGCTCTCCTTTCACTTTTGGTTTCAGATTGCTATGCAGCAAGCAAATCCTATTTCCAAGTAAATAAGAAAGGAACAGATTCCTGCAAGGGAGGGTGGTGAGTTAGTGTTTAAATGCCCATATTGAACCATGATTACATACAGAATCTTCACTGCCACTGACCTCTCAAGCTATGATCCTGTAGTCTTGTTCTCATTGTAAAGCGTAATCAGCTAGGCCCAATTTTTAGGGAGAAATTTCTGAAAACAGTTTCTGTATGTCTTGTACAGGTAGTCCTTGATTACAACCATTCATTACTGACTGAAGTTTGAAGTTACCACAGCATTAAAAAAATATATAATTTACAACCTGTTTTTCCACACTTACAACCATCGTAACATCCCCCTGTTCACATGATCAAAATTTGGACACTTTGCAACTGGCATGTATTTATGATGGTTGCAGTGTTCTGGGGTCATGTGGTCCCTTTCTGAAACCTTCTGACAAGCAAACTCTATGGGGCAGTCTGATTCACTTAATTGTATTACTAACTTAACAACTGCAGTGGTTCACTTAACAACTATGGCAAAAAAAATTGTAATATGGGGCAAACTCAAATTTTGGCACTATTGTGGTTGTAGGTTAAGGACGACCTGCTTACAGGAAAGAGAGCAGTGGTCTTGCAAGAATGTTCAGCTATCAATCTTCCAAAATAGTCTTCTCAATGACAAAAGCGAAAAGTTAAGAGAAGCAAGAAATTGCTTCTCATATAGTTACAAAAATGAAGTTGGCATTTCTTTTTTTCAGCTGCATTGTAACATTTCTCTCTTTTTAAAAGTTTTAGGCTTGGACTAATAGAAGGCCAAAAGAAGTTTGAGGACTTCCTGAGGGACTACAGAAATATTCTTTGATCTACGTGTAATCCAAGTTCACACTTCTTACAAAAATGCCTATATTGAAGCAGCTGGTGACAAACTCTGCTAATCCTAAACGCCGGTCTCGGGCTGATCTGACAACTGAGATGATCAGCGCTCCTCTTGGTGATTTCCGTCACACCATGCATGTGGGCCGGGCTGGAGATGCCTTTGGAGATACCTCCTTCCTCACTAGCAAGGGTGGGGAGGGAGAAGAGGAAGCTACGGAAGAGACCGGCTCCTTCCCTAAGCCTGGCCTGCTCTCACGGAGGTTCCGCAGCAGCAAGCGGTCTCATTCTGTGACACGTGGTGACCGGCGGGACATGCTGGGCTCTCTGAGGGATTCAGCGATTTTTGTGAAGAATGCAGTATCCCTACCCCAACTCACGGAGAAGGAAGCAGACAAGAGTGGCAGGAAGCAGCTACCCAAGAGCCTCTCCTCCAGCCCTGTGAAGAAAGCCCCCGAGGAGAACATCCTCGAAGAGAAACACACAAATGGCATTGCTGAAGTCCTCGACTCCAAGCCCCACAGTCCTGACTTGGAAGAGCATGATTTTGGGGATGTGACTGATTTGCCTTTAGTCATCCCCAAGGACAGCTATGGCATGAAGCACGCCGAGTCCATCCTTTCTTTCCATATTGATCTGGGGCCTTCCATGTTAGGGGACATCTTGAGCATTATGGATAAGGATTTGTGGGAACAAGAGGACTCTGGTTATCATGGAGCAGAGGATCCCCAAAGAGAAGTTGGCTCCACAGAGATGTCAACAGCCCGCTGGTATAGCCACGAAAGCAAACTTGTCCTGGATTCTGTGGTTCAAAACGACAGCCACCGAGTAGTCACTTATAGCCCTGGATCGGCTCGCAGCGTCACCAGTCATACAACAATAGACAGCAGTTCGGTCTCCAGCTGTGTGTCCATGAGGGAAGAACAGCGAAGCTTAGCTTCTAAAGGACCCAGCCACAGCCTTCCAAGCAGTGGGAGGCACAACCTTGTGAAACAGCCAGAGAAAGAGTTCTCTTTCATGGATGAGGAGGAGGATGAGATAAGAGTATAAAAAAGCTGTATTACTCCCTTTGAATTGAAGGAGAAAATGCAATTGAATCTGGAATAAACAGCATGATACGAAGAGAGGGGAAAAAAAATGTTAAATGCCTTCACCAGCCTTCTTAGGCTGTAGATTTCATCATAATTATTTTCTTAAACCCAGGCTGCTGGAAAGTTTTTTTCCTTCTTCCCCATTTGGGGTTATTGCAAGGGTCAAGCTGGAAATTACGTATAAATGGTGTTGTATATTTAAAATAATTTATTCCTATGTTCATAGGGATGCCTAAAGTAGGTTGCTTGAAGATATTTGGGAAGAAATGCTTCCAGGCACAAATCTGACATATTCAAACTTTTTTTTTTTTTTAAAGGGGGGTAGCTCTTGGTTAACTTACCTATTTGCCTGTTTAAAGCAATACAGAGCTGAATATTAGGACAAATCTCAAAAGCACTAGTTTTTTTATTAATACATAAATATATATTTTGTTTTCCTTTACCCTTATACTAGTGCTTGTAAGATTTTTTTTTTCTTTTTTATATCCAAGGAGAATTCCTTCTGGACCTTACAGTAGTATGCAGGTTGTTACATGTTTGCAGAAAGGAAAAAAAAATAGTTTGAAATAACCAGATCTTTCAAATCTGCATATTTGGATGCTAATAATTTTCTCCTTGTGGGCAGAACTCTGGAAGTATTTATCACCTTTGGAAATCTCATATTTCTTTTTTTTTAATCATATGGCAGAACACTTTGGAAAAGAGATTGAGAAGAACTACACCTCTTATGTCTACCGTCTACAGCAGGACCTTCTCTGAGTTCTTGAGGGAACCAGAGGTGGAAAGAATAAAAATGATAACCTAGCTTGAAACGGACTTCCCCATGTCTAAAATTTTGTCACCATTTAGAGTAACTATATGGCTCTTTCTTAGGAAAGCACTCTTGGAGATGCATAAAGCTGCTGAGATGAGAATATCCAACAAGGTTGGTCAGCCTGGCTCCCCATTACTTATTTACTTACTTTCCTCTTCAGGAATTTCCTTTGGGTAAGCAGATGGGATATCCTAATGACCGTCTATTTCATTCGATCAAACCATGGGATACGGGGACAGGAGAGACAGAGTTAGGTGAATGCTACTTACTTGCATGTCTTCAGATGTAAATGTAAGTCTCCCAAATAACTTAACCAGATAGGGCTTCATTCTTTCTTAGTTTTTATTTTCTTTAGAATGTATCAGCAGAACTGACTGAAGCACAAAAAGCTTAGCATTTGTCATTCCAGGAACAATGGAGAAGGGCAGTGCTGAGTTCCTTCCCTTTGAAACTGTTTTTAGTTCACTACCTTCTCCAGGCATCTTTAGGAGATGCTCCTAACATTCCTGTCTCAAAGATGGATTTTATTTAGGGAAGGTGGGTGGGGGTATTTTCCTTCATTGGCCTTTACATTTTGCTGGGCGTTAAACACTAAATTGCTTTCTTATTTTTTTTAGATTTATATATATATAAATATATATATATGTGCTGTGTATTAGATTGGCCCAGTCCTTTCAGAGAAGTATTCCTTGGTTGTGACTTTCTTGTGTATGTACATGGTATTTGTTCCATGCATCTGATGGAAGAATTTTAAAAAAAATGTTTGTTTTCAAATGCAAGGAAATTAAACTATAGTGAGGAAAACAATCATTTTAAATGTGAAATTTTTGTGTGTGCTTGGGGATTGAAAGGACCAGATGATTCACCATTCTCATATAAAGTTGGCTAGTTAAAAACACCTGAATGCATAAGATTTAAAGTACAGTGGTACATTTTTCTGATCCTGCATCTTTGTTGTGGAAAAATAACAATTCCTATACCCTTATCCTTTCTATAATTTTTTAACCAAATAATTTAAATAGAACTTTCATCATTGACCAAGTGGGCTAGGACTGAGAAGAACTAGTTAAATAAAATCTGGAAGACCACCCCTGTGATGTTAGCTTTTTCTTCTTTTTATGTCTTCTTGACCTTGTTTACTTCATTCTGGCTATAGTTGTCTACCAGCTTGATCAGAATCTTTGCTGTCAAGGATAACACCCTGGGGCAACAAAAGCTTGGCTTTATTATGTCACTTATATGTAATTTGGCCTGGTACTCATTCAGCAATAGTTCACAGAAGTGGTTTTCCCATAAACCCCAGGCAGCATTGGCAGTTGGGAGGGGACTTGTAATCCAAAACATTGACTGCAAATAAGGTTCTAACAATATTACACTGAGCAAGGTCCCTATTTGGAACTTTGAATGGTTTGAATCCCAATAGCTAACAAAACATTACTTCCTCCTCTTTTGGAGGAATATATGGAAGCCTATAAGAATTGCCAAGTCATACAGGCTGATGACACTGAATCAAGGTCTACATATAATTTTGGCTGTCCGTAGTTGCAATCTATAAAGCATTTGAACCTTACAGCAAGCTACTGTAACTCACTGGAAGGCCATAAACTAAACCTCTTCCAAAACTTCAAGGCAGTATAAATAAGCAACAACCCTCCTCTCCTCCCCCCCCCCACACACATACACATTTCAACTGATAATGTTATCTAGCTGGGTAATGAAACATCTGCAAATAAACAAGCTTAGAAAGCACCAAGACCTCCACAGTTCAACCTTGAACTCTTGTATTGAGACCAACAGGATTTCAATATTCACCTTGGTGAGCTATAATTCTGTCTGCCTGCCTTGATCCAAGACCACAATAAATTGAAACATGGGGCAATAGCATTCCTTTCAGGGACACCAACATTTTACTGCTTGCAAGTTTTTCTTTTTCCCTTGTTTTACAAGCTGCTCAAAAAATTATCCTAACTACAGAGCCGTCCAAAGAAGGACAGCTCCCTCTTCTCTCCACTAAATGGTATCAACATAGTACAGATTCTTAATATTAAAAGTTTATATGCTTTGGGTATACCAGCAGATGGCAGTGGTTTATCAAATTGTATTTCATCCACCTGCAGCTGTTTCTACTCCCGCCTTGACCTTAACTGCCTGTGTGTGGTACAATCCTCCAATTCTTGTGCAACCTGCCTTAAACTATGAAGCCTCTCACAGTGCTCAAGGTGCAACACAACGGGAATGTGGGAGGTCCTAACTGACCCTGCCTTCTGTCCTCTAGGGAGTCAAACCTGATCTCTGTGTTCTTCTTGACACCTGAGTGACTAAGCCTGTTGTCACGGCAAGGCTAATAAGAGTTGGGTTTCAGTGATTGGAGCCATTAAAAATGCGACTTGTCTCAGGCTTTCCTTGTGATGTGTTGGTTTACAATGGCCTGAAATCTTTATGGAAGCAAGTTTCGAATCTGTTCTAACAGTATAATGTAAATGACAGGGAAAGAAGACTGGCCTGTATCTGGTATGTATGAACATAGCTTAGGAATGATAATGGACTGATTTGTAAAGAGAAATGTCAAATGATATCAAGGCTCTCTGTATCTCCACTCTTCCAGAGGTGCCAGAGTCAGCTCCCTGTTGTGTAAGCCAATACATAAGCAGACAATGCAGGATCTATCCTATGCTTAATCCTCATTACAACAGAAATGCTAGTCTGGGACACCGATCCATTGTTTTAGGAACCAATAAAAGCAGCCTCTGGCTAGAGAGGGCCTTTATAAAACGACCCAATGAGAGATTCAGTCTGCTGTTTCCGAAGCAGCCAATACAGCAGGGTATGTCTGCACCTTCAGATAAAAGGGAAGTCTTCCACTGTAACTTGAACCTTTGAAGAAAGCAAAATTACACACTCCGTGCCAGTTTGGGGGTCTTATGTCAGCTCCTATATATATTGGGTTAGATCAGCGGTTCCCAAAGTGGGAGGCGGTGGGATGCCTTCGGGAGGGGGAGGGGGGGGGCGGTAAGAGCCAAGGGGGCCGGCCGCGCTGCCCGTTGACTGTTTCGTGGCTCCGTAGCCGGCACCTCGAATGTGGAGCCCGCGCGCGGTGAGCCTTGCCAAGCCGGGGGGGGGGGAGAGGGCTTGCAGGCTGGGTTGCCCTCTCCGGTGGAAGCGGCGGAGGCATGCCGGAAGGCCCGAAAGCAAAACCCTCCCAAGGCGTGCAGTGGAAGGGGTGGGTGGCCCGGCATTAGGGCCCACTTCCCCGGAGAGGAAGGGAACGCGCAGCGCCCGCCCGGCCCGCGCCTCTCCAGCCAGCCGGGCTTGCACGCAGGATGCGGGTGGGTGCAGCTGCAAGCTTTCTCGGGCGCGTGGCTCGGTTCGGCTCGACGTGGCCGTCCCGGACCAAGAACCTAGCCTCCCTCTGCAGCCCCGCTTCTTCCGACCGAGCCCCTGTGCTTGCTGGCTGGCTTTGTTTCTTTGCTTAGTTCCCAAGCGATCGTTCCCTCCGTCTCTCTCTCTCCCCTGGTCTGGGCTGCTTCTGCACGCCTTCCTCCTCCCGGGCGGAGCATAAAGATGGACGGAACGCTTCACTGAAATTGGGAGGCTCTGAGCGCGTGCAGAGTACCCCCCACCCCTTGCTTGGCCCGATGGAAGTGGACCTTGGGTTGAAGCAAAGAGGGTGAGGTCGGCTGCATCGCTGCCCCGGGGAGGTTGGCATTGCAAAATTGGATGCCAAAGGGGGCTGCAGAAGGGGCAGAGGGGCATCTGCATTAAGGAGCAGGAAGATCTTAGCCATTCATTGACTAAGCCGGAATCAAACAGTATGCTCAACTCTAAACCAGAATGGCTGGGTTGATATATTCAGCCCGTGTTTCTCAACCTTGGCAACTTGTGTGGACTTCAGTTTCCACTCTGGCTTTTCTCTACTTTCTCAAAGTGCCACTGCTGTCACATTAATTCTTTGTCTGTCTGTCTGTCCGTGGGTCCATCCATCCGTACATACATGCATACAAAAGGTCTGCCTGTCTGTCTGCCTGCCTTTCTACCTATCAATATAGATCGATCTATCTATCTATCTATCTATCTATCTATCCATACATCCATCCAAAGTGTCTGTCTGCCTGCCTTTCTACCTATCAATATAGACCGATCTATCATCCATCCATCCATCCATCCATCCATCCATCCATCCATCCATCCAAAGTGTCTGCCTACCTGCCTTCCTGTCTACCTACCTATCCATACATTCATCCAAAAGGTCTGCCTGCCTGCCTATCTACCAATCTATCCACCTACCTACCTGTCTCTGTCTGTCTCTCTATCCATCCAGCTGTCCATATTCGAAGCGCCAGCCCTGCAGGCACATTGAGAAAGTAGAGCAGACAGTCTGGGAGGAAGGGAGGGAGGGAGGGAGGGAGGGAGGGGGAGAGAGAGAGAGAGAGAGAGAGAGAGAGAGAGAGAGAGAGAGAGAGAGAGAGAGAGAGAGAGAGCGCTGATGCATCAGATTGAATGAGGCCTAGTTTAGACTGAGGCCCTTTTCCACATTGAAAGATCTTTGGCTTCTGTTAAAGGTTTTGTGGACGAAACATGGCCAAGACTATCAGGAAGCTCTCACATTTTGTTGAGGCTTTAAACAGAATCCATTGGACCAGATCTCCACCCTAAAAATTACTTTTCCCCAATGTATTACAGTGCCAATTCTGAAGAAGGCAAAACCAAAATGTACTGGTAAATTACAACACACGCACATGCGCGCACACACACACACACACTCCCTTCTAACCCTGCTGGAGCAGGTGATTGGACTAGAATAGATATCTCATTCACTTTCTCCTCCCTCCCTCCTCTTTTATTTCTTTTTCTTTCTGTCCCTTCCATCCCCCCTCTTTCTTTGTCCCTTTTTCTTTCTTTCCTTTTTCTTCCTTCTCTCTCTCTCTCTCTCTTCTTTCTCTCTCTTTCCCTCTCCTAGGCTCACCCCATTGACTTGACTTGCTTGGGCAGGTCCCTTCAGAGCAGTGGGATCAATGGGGTGGACCTGCGGGGCCAGCACCTAGAACGCGGCAGTGTCGGCATGTTTGAAAAGTAGAGCAAAGCCAGAGGTTGGTAATTTTTGCTGTAAAGAATCACAAAAGCTTCTGGGTTGTGCTCAAGAAGGGACACACGTCGATGCAATTCAGCAGCATAAAAATAGATACAAATAAAACAAATCAACAAGAATCGGCAAAGCATCTGATTAGATTTTATTCACTGCTAGAATCTAATGAGATGCTTTGCCGATTCTAGTGCAATGGCCTACTCCAGCAGGGTTAGAAGGGAGTGTATGTGAATGTGTGTGTGTGCATGGCTGTCAAAACTCCAAAAATGGGTCAAGTATCTCTGGGGAGGCCAGTCATAGCTAAACAACCAGCCATTAAGTGAGGACTACTTGTATTTGGTTTGCCAATCACCTGGCCACACCCACCCAGTCACATGACCATCAAATCACACCCACCCCATCATGTGACCAGCAAGCCATGCCTAGCAAGCCACGCCCACCCAGTCACATGACCAGCAAGACGCACCCTCAAATTAGGCCACGCCCAGAGAAATTTGAATCCCACCCCTGGGTGGGAGGACACCGAGGATGAGTTTGTAGCACCAAGGAGGCAGTGGACTGAAAAAGTTTGGGAACCACTGGGTTAGATGATCATTTTTGACTGGCATGTAACACATAATTCTCTTATTTAAGGCAGTACATAAATGGCATGTGTTCTTTTCAGTGAGATTTCTGCAAGCAGATCATCTGAGATCAACAGAATTGTTTGCAGGCTTTCAACTTCGTTAATTGATTGAAATCCTATTTCTTCAAATAATGTCTCTGTTATGATGGTGGTCAAGCTTCTTTCAAGAAGGACCTTGACTAGGCAGTATTTTACAATGTGCATCTTATACTCCAGATACTCCGAAAAATACGGTACCTTAAGTCACTATTTTAACCATGGCTTTCCATGCAGTGGCAGTCCCAACTCTAAAATGCTTTCCCAAGGGAAGGCAGCCTGGTGTTCACCTTGCTGACTTTTCTTTGGCATGCCAATATTTTGGATTTCTATTATCTTCTACACTTTCATTGCTATAACTCCTTATTCACAGTGATTTTAATATTTCATTTGCATTATGTTTTATACTAGATCATGTTTATCTGTGACTTTACTACTGTGTTGAATTCTATTTGTTTATTGTGACTTCAGTAATTTATTTAATAGCATTTGCTAGAGCACTGCTAGAGACAATGTGCCGTGCTGGACACCGAGCAATTAACATGCAAATAAAAACTCATACAAAAAATAGCGGTAATAATAATGAAACAAACAAGATGTGACAAAAACAGATTTAGAAAAATGCATTTTATTAATTTTATTACTAAAGTTAACAATAGAAAATCCAAAATGTTTATTTTACAAAAACATAAATAACATAATAGTTTGCAATTCTTTTCTATGTGATTGTCATCCTTAAGGTTGATCCAGGAAATGTACTGATAACTACATATGAAAAAATTTAGGTGCTTCACATTTATTTTAATTCCATGATTTTAAGACATTCTATTGGTTTTAATGTCACTATTGTTATTGCTTTGCTGCTCTGAGAACCTGACCATTATGACTGCACGTTATGGCATCTGAAATTTAATAAATATGAATATTAATACTTGGGGGAGGCTATCCTAGAAAGCCTATGGTATGATGACCAAAGATGGCAGCCAACAGGGTACCAAATCATTAAGTGGGCCTAGGCTGCCTGGCCCATCGCTTGTGCTTCACAGTTCTGATCAAAGGACATTTGAGTTACCGTGCTTAATGGCATGGATTTCTTTCTCCAGAAGCACTATACCGTATTATTAATGTTATTTCTCTGCTGTAATACATTTTAAAAACCATTGTTGTAATACTATTGATTATTTGATGGTATCTGTTCAACATGGCATTGATTGAATCCATTTGTGCTTTCCTTCTGTTAGCAAAGCTCTAAGAAAAAAAGCCGTTCACCTGCTACCCCTGTCTTGTGTCATGATTGATTTGATAAACCCATCAGTTTAACTACAGTAGGACATTGTCTATAATAAAGAGGCAACATTTGGGCATCACTAAGTTTATTTGGAATTTTTGAAGCATGTCATTCATTTTCCTACAATAGTTGCCAAGAAGGGCCCTTCTTCATTCAGTCATAAAGGGTGTAGCAAGTCACAGAAAGCCATTTTATCAGAAGTCAAGGAAGATTGCTCCTGCTTTCCTGGGGCAATGTTCCAGAAGAAACTGCCTTATTTCTGGACAGGTGGTCCTACTTCCAAGAGTGCCAGGCTGTATATTCCATATATTGCGTTTATATCAGAATAAGATCTATAATGTACAAAGTAGATTACAGAAACTGAATCTTTATTAAATTTGTTTATAAAATTATTTGCTGCCCATCTTGCCGCAAGGCAACTCTGCAATATAGTTGGCCAGATTTGCAAGTATTATCTCACTTGTGTGGGAGGCCCA
Source organism: Laticauda colubrina (assembly GCA_015471245.1). Lineage (NCBI taxonomy): Eukaryota > Metazoa > Chordata > Lepidosauria > Squamata > Elapidae > Laticauda > Laticauda colubrina. The sequence continues at coordinate 18,376,169 of BLBF01000033.1, forward strand.
ATGTAAGCAGCAAATTCTTCAAGATATCCCTGAGATATCCCACCTTTCTGGGCTAACGGATGGCAGTGAAAGCACAGAGGGTCTCCTGAGTTTTGTCTTCCCAGCCACACCTACTTTGAGCTGAGACCTCTGAGAGTAGTGATGCTCGCTTGACACAGGCCTTAACAAGGTGGCTGTCTTGCTTAATCCTTTCTTCCAATGAATCATACACACTGACATTAGAAAAACCATCTGACCCGTCAAGTAGTCAAAGAGGCAACCAAAATATTGTGCTGTACAGACCAAATATTGTAACAAACACTTTCTTTGTAAGATACTCATTGGCATTAGCATTGAGGCATCATGACAACTGAATCGGAAGCAAGTAATGGGCCTGATGGTAGGTGGTAATAAAGTGCTGGAATGCACAATTGTGCATGCAGCACAGCTTCTCCTGTATCATTACCTTCAAATACAACGAAAAATTATGCCTTTTCTGTATCTGGAGATGGATTCCATGCTTCCCCAAATACACTTTGTCTCAAATCTTTAGCTGAATGACACTGATATTTGGGCTAAAATGAGCCCATGAAATGAACCTATTTCAGCTGGGCTAACCATTGCAATACACACTTTAGTGGTTGGAAATAAGACAGAATCCTCTGGAAGTATTTCTTATTTAATAGCTACAGGAGACTGCTGGGCCCAAGTATCTCATTTTTCAAGATTTAATACAAGGAAGTGGCTGACAGGTTGCCTGAGCAAAATAAGCTGAATTAAGGAACAAACCAAAATGAATTCCACAAAATGGCAATGCTGATGGTTAGGTGAAAGTTTGGCTCTCTTGATTTGAATTATTTGAGATGGAAGCTATGCTACTGCTAATGTGCAGACAGGAGTGTTCTTTGATTCAGTGTTGTGACTGGACTTTCAAGGAGACAGCAATAGTAAGCTCTGTATTTGCTCAACAGCCACTCCTAAAAAGACTGATTTGGTAACAAACAGTTACATTTTGGTTACATAATACTGAGGCCATTGCAAAATACCAAATATACAACTATCTGGAAAGTTTTGTCTGTAGCAGCTAGATGAAAACAATGAAGATTACTCCAAAATGCAAATATCTTGGTCATTATTTTCTCCATATATCTGGTTCAAAAAGTTAGTTTCAGAATTCAAAACTAAAAGGGCTTATACAGCCTGGCTCTATAAGGCAGGGGCCCCCAACCTCCAAGCTGTGGCCCACTACCGGGCCATGGCCTATTCAGAATTGGGCTGCATGAGTGGCTGGCCAGAGCTTGCAAAAGTGTGTGGCTCAACCTGCACAAGTGGTAGACTGGCAGGCATTTGTACATGTGTGCACCAGCCCAGTGCTAGTGCAAGGGCTACGTGCACGCCACACTGGCCCACCAGTCACATGGCCCAATTCCCATCCCCCCCCCCCCCAGCCAGGCTACCAAGCCACAAAGATTGAGGACCGCTGCTATAAGGAACCATCTGCCTCACAATAAACCCAACTCTGTCTTGTTGGATTTCAATTCAGTCAGTTTTGTTCCATTCAAGTCAGGACTTCCACAACTCTGCCAGTTAAGCTTCCAGTGTAATGAAGAGCTATGGCTCATCAGCATACTGGTGGCATCTTATCAAACCAACAGAGGATCTCTCCCAGCACTTTCACATGAATGTTTAATGGAACAGGGAAGAAAATCAAGCCCTAATGTACCCTAGTGGGATGTCGTCTTCCCCCACTAAGGTCCACTGAAACCATTTTCTGGATGTGGCCTGCTGTGCTCTTCCACTCCCAGCACTTGCAGAGGACCCAGGTGGCAGAGGACACCCAGAGAACACTTTCTCCACTAATTACATTCTGCGAGTCAAAAGGAGTCTCAAATAAACACCGCAGATGGTGCAAGATGGACATCAGATCCTGCCCAAGAAAAGCCAGGATTACGAGACTGTTTTTTTTTTTTAACCAACATACCATGGGAGGTTATCATTTCTAAAGAGATCCCAAGTTACTAGTCAAAATACTGTCATCAGCACAGATAATATCCATTTTACTGGCCAGTTCCATGATTGAGCAGTATGCAAATGCATAATATTTATACTGTTGCATCTTCATCTGGGTATTTCCTCTGCTTAAATTCTTCAGGAGTAGGAGCAAAAGACAAGAGTTATTATAGTAATGATATGCATTGTAGCACAGATATATCGACATCAATTTAACTTCCTTGTTGATTTTCCCTAATATTCAAATAAATATAAATACCTAAAGCACCATCCAATGTTGGGAGTAAACTCAGCTAAAATTCAAGATCTTACTTTCAAACAGAATAGCATAACTCTGCATTGTGAAAGTACCAAAGTAAGGATAATTATGTATTTATGCAGTAAAACTTAGAATTCAAACCATTTTATACACCACACCAAGCAATGTGATATGTTTGGGTTTGGCTTAGGAATTAATACTTGCATTTTTTAAATTATGACTTACGTTTCTCGTAAATGTATAAATAAATCTACTCAATATGGCCTATTCAACAAACTATAACTAAAAAAATTATGGCTTTGAAAAATAATGCAAGGTATTTTCAATAACTAAAGGCTTAGAGTCAAATCCAGCCACTGACATATACAGATTTAACCCATATCCCAGTCCAAACCCATCAACACTCATTTAATCAATTTCTCGGATAAAATTGTAAATACAAGGGAAGAAACACTTACTAATGTGGTATCTCCAGGCATAGCCAAAGGTACACAAGCCCAGCAGCAGCAGAGAAATCCCAGGTAATCCATACTTTTTCACATTAATGTTCCTGTTCAAGTATCCATTCCAGGCTATTGAAGAACAAGTAGTTTTATGAGACACAAGCAAAATCCTTCCTTTATCATTCACAACAAAAGTTAGACTCCAGCCATCTTCCCCTGCTTGTCCTTGGTTATTACAATAAAACTTTCATCCATTTCAAAGCAGAATGCAACTTCCTCTCACCTCTGAATGTTGCTTCAAGTATCCTCTGTAGCAGACCCTGAGGTTTGATAACCTTTAGATTCTTTTCTGCCAGAGGAACTGGGAGGTAGAATTAAATGATGTTAATTTATATTTTATGTAAGCCCTCTTTGCAACTTTCCAAGGCTGACTATAACACCTATTTTCATTTCTTCTCAGGTATACCAATGTACTGTAGTATTTTCTGGCAGAATGTTTGGTGCTTCCCTCTGATGTAAGCGATAATGTACATGGGAATATGTACATTTATTTTTAGTTAGTTTAACAAGAAAATGGATGGTCAGTGAATAAACTGGTTCCTAACATTCATTCTGAATTTGTATCAGTTCATTTACATGTGTATTCTAGCTGTTGAGGATGCAGATAGCAGTATGTTGACTTGCAAGATAATATTTGAATTACAATACCCTACCTTGCATAGAACAGCGAAAGCCAGCTTTAAAATGGTTTAAATTGCAGTTCTGAATAGGTACAATTAAAGTTCGTTTCACTCTTATTTGTTGTAAGCATGAAATGTCCCACCTAAAGTGCAAATCTGGCTGTTTAGACTTAGAACAGTGTTTTGATAGAGCATCTCTATCTTAAGATTCTTCCAATATACATTTTGTGATCAGAACAATAGTTAACCAAAGGGATATATTATGAATAAAAGTAATCTGTGCATCTAGAAAGCGGGATGTCTAAAGAAATCATTTTCATGCTGTTCTTTGCAGGGAAGCAACAGAGCAGAACATTTTGGCAGAAAAAAGAATGTTTTTTCTCTTTTCCTTGTAATATAAAAACTGGTTTAAAAAAACTAAACCAATATTATCTGATCCTCAATTTTTTTCATTACAATCCATAAGAGCCTTGGTGGTGCAGTGGTTAGAGTGCTGTACTTCAGGTTACTTCTGCTGATTACTGGCTGCCTGCAATTTGGCAGTTCAAATCTCACCAGGCTCCAGGTTGACTCAGCCTTCCATCCTTCCAAGGTGGGAAAGAGGAGGACCCAGATTGTTGGGGCAATAGGCTGACTCTGTAAATCATTTAGAGGGCTGTAAAGCATTGTGAAGCGGTACATAAGTCTAAGTGCTATTGCTATGTAGAGTGTTTTCTTTTAGAAATCTGCCATGCCCGTAGCAGGAAAAAGTGTGGCTTTGTGATTATATGCCAAGCTACAATGTAGCTTATGTGGCTTTGGTTTGGCATGTGCAGACAATGGTAGGTTATTTAATAAGTCATGGATAAATATGCTTTGGCCTAGCACAATGCATCAAACAGAACCACGTTTGCAATATCTTATACATTCAGACACGTAAAATATTATCCTATCTATAGGTTGTTTTAGGATTTATTTTATTACTATGTATTATTTCAGTGTGCCTGTACATTGCATTAACAATATTTGTTTCCCAAGATTCAATTTTAATCTCTTAATAGCAGATATTTTGCACTAGGTCAGGAGTTTCAAACTCAAGGCCCAGGGGCTGGATCCGGCCCGCGGGGTGCTTAGATTTGGCCCATGGGGCCGCACTGGAAACAGCAAAAGACCAGCCCGCCATGCCTCTGCCAGCAAAAAATGGAACTTGGGAAGATTGCATGCGGCCCTTCTGAGCTGTTTTGCAGGAGGCCATCGCAGTTGAAAATGGAGCCCATTTTTGCTGGCAGAGCGCTCAGGCGTCCACCGGCGCCCCCAACATGAGTGACATTGAGCTGGCCATGCCCTTCCCAGGTCAAACACAACCCTGATGCGGCCCTCAATGAAATTGAGTTTGACACCCCTACACCAGGTGCTAAAGAATATACTCTGAAACACATAATTATATATTAAGCATAAAATATCTCAAAACATTTTTAAGGACTTTTATATAGATTCTACAGATAGTTTGCTTGCATTCCCAAAGTATGTGAAAATATTTCTGTGCACACAAGTATTCTGCTATATATAAGGACAAAAATGCAAAGAGACATATATTTAAATTACACATGCATCTATTTAACAGCAATTCCATCTCTCAAGGAGGGGCTTAGAACAACATTCTCAGCCTCTTAAATAAATCTCAATTTAAAGAATGCTATTTCAAAGAATGTCCTAGTTTGCCCTTGCACAAATTCAATTTAGGCTAACTGACAAATTGAAATTAAATATGCCTCAGGGAATACACTGATTCTATCAAACAGTAACTTATACTATGCACATCAATACAGATAGTCCTCGACTCACAACAGTTCGCTTTGTGGCTGTTCAAAGTTATAACAGCACTGAAAAAAATGAGTTATGACCATTTTTCACACTTACGACCATTTCAGCATTCCGGGGTCATGTGATCTCCTTTTGCAACCTTCTGACAAGCAAAGTCAATGGGGGAACCAGATTCACTAAACAACCGTGTTGCTCATTTAACAACTGCTGTGATTCAATTAACAAATATGGAAACAAGTTGTAAAACGGGGCAAAATTCATTTAATAGATTTCTCACTTAGCAACATAAATTTTGGGTTCAATTGTGGTCATAAGTTGAAAACTACCTGTATTTGTCTCTCTTACAGCATAAACCATACATGAATTAATATCCATTTGAAACAGTCTATTGAGCAGCAATGTTCCTTTTTTGAATTCTGTGCAATTAAAAACTTTTACCTTTGTGATTGCCACAAAGCAGAATGTGAACTTCTGATATTTTGGTATCCCATTCTGATTGTCTCTCTAAAAGTAAGCCCAGCCTCTGGTAATTGGGATACAGTTCAGAGAACCACTCCAGTCCTAATGAAGACAGTTTTATGCTTTGTTCTGGAAAAGTAGTCATTTTTAATTCTTTAAGTGAGGGTTTTCTTAAACCCATCACTGAATTTTTACCTTCTTTTGTCTCAAAGGCTCTTGAGCACAAATATGTATTTTTCTCCAAAGCACTCAAGTAGCTAGTAGAAGTTTTATCAACTCTCATTTCTCTGAGAACTTCTGTGAATGTGTGACAAACATTTGGCCTAGGATCTGGATCAATGAGGTGTTCCTTAGGATAATCCTCTGATTTCAAAAATAACGAATTTGCATTTAACTTACTTTTAAACAAGCGGACTGGACCTCTGGTAACCTTTCCATAGCTGTCTACAACAACATGGTCCTGTGATGTGCATGCTTTAATTGTGGATATGTCATTTTCTATGCTTCGATTTTTGAAATTTCCTTCAAGTTCTAAAATGTTCTTCTTGTCCACGTTGCCTGTAATAATTTGCTGTCTATTGGCCAAAGCAATGTTTGCTTCTGCTGACACTGATTTCAGAGGCCATTGTCCTGTTTTACTGTTATCAAGGATATTTTCATTTGACAAACTATCATGACTAGAGGATTCACATCTGTTTTCTAATGCTGCCACATGATGAGAGGCAGTGATCTGTTCTATTCTGCCACCAAGTCCTTGATGAATTGGTTGAAGACTCTCAATGAAATTATTTGTTGAAAGGGATGCACACTGTTCTCCAGATGACTCTATGTTCTGTTTTTTGCAGGGTTTTTGATGTGGTTCTAAAGTGGCTTTTCCACTTTGTGTCAGTGATTCTAAACTAAGACCAGGTATTATCTCTTCTTTAAGTAAAGAAGTTCCATTGTTTTTTTCGACTGTGGATAACTTCTCTGGAAGATTTGTTTTTGGAAACAAATCTACTGGTGCTGAAAGCTCTCCTGAAGTTCTTTGTTTATTTTCCCTTGTTTGGGGAGACTTTTCACTAGCACTTTTAACTTTCTTTTCTGTATCTTTATCTTCAGGCAGGTTGTTGTTTACAACTGTTTCAGTTACTCCAATATTTTTTCTTCTTCCTTTTTTTGTTACCAAGTCAGTTTTACTCTTTTTGCTTTCTTCTTTGGGGGAAGTTTCTAAGCTTCTGATCCGCCATTTCTTTTTCTCAGTACTTAGCCACTCAGAATCACAAGCTTTTTTGAGGAGAGGCAAAGCTTCTCTTGAATCTTCACTACCTGCCATCTTACAGTGAGGCAGGTGAGACTTGAGACGTTTAAACTGCTTTTTGCAGTAGGGGCAGATTTGTATTTGTGGTGAGTTGCCAGCCATTTTTCTACCTGAAAAAGAAAATGGAACCAGACGTTGGAAGAACAGGCAGAGTTAAGAAAAACTTGCCTGAATAAAAATTTGGGAAGAGCTTAATACCAGTTGGAACTTGTACCAAGGATATAGAATGGTTCAATGACAGAAATAATCATTGCCTCACTTTTTTCCAACACATTTGGTCTTTTCATTTTTTATTCAGATATTATTGTGCAAAATAGTACATAAGCACACACTATAGAGATACTATGAAGCCTGTGTTTATATTTTAAAAAGTGGAGAACATTTCTCCCATCTTCTATTAAAAGAGATTTTAAAGAACACAATTCCTATCATCATCTATAGTATGTTTACTGTACTATTGGACCTACCACAAATATATATTTACCTAGAACCCCACGGATCAATCATTTGGAAGAACCTAAAGAACAGACTCCCATGGCTAAAATAATAATAACTTAGTGGATACCTAGCAGCAACCCATGCCAGACAATAACATTTGTGATAATTTTTAAATGTTCAGTTGACTTTCATGTTTAAAGAACAAAAGTATATAGCAATGTTTTTTTTTTAAATTGCTTAAAACAGCAATTCATCAATAACAGTTCCTACGACCCAGTCTCTTCTGGCAAGAATCGGAGTCACAGATGCCCATCCCGATGCTACAATGACGCTAAAAAGATGCAGACAGACAAACAGAACTATTTCACAACCAGACACTTTTCAAATTAAATCTGTTCCTACTCTTCAAGTTTGCCTCAGTTAAACTGTCGCTCATCGCCACCCCAAAAGGCAGCAATTTAAAGGGGGAGTGGGGTAGATTGCTTCCAGGTCAGAGCTCTGCCTTGAAGGCAACGGCTGAGCCTGAGGGAATCTGGGGCCATTGACTTCGAAATAAGCCCCGATCCATCACTTTCCTTCGGAGGAAAACTCGTTCAATCCCACATCATGCTTACCCAGAAGATGGGTTCCCTCCTGGGAATAAAAAGCCGCAAGCGAAGAAAAGGTTTTTATTCAGGAGGAAACCGCGCTGAACTCGAACTCAGCTACGGTTGACAAAGCCAGCAGCTCAAGCATCCGACGGTTGGAAACGACAAACAACCCCGCCCTCCTCCGTCGGAATTGAAACCTTTGACCTTCCCCCACGAGCGGAGCCCGAGTCAAGTTGGACGACAGCGCCTGCGTCGCACGCGTCATCCTTCGCCTTGATGCACATGCGCTCTCGAGTCACGGCTTCGTGGGCCGCACCGCCGATGCGCAAGCAAAGGCGAGAGCCTTGAGGCGGTCCCGGCCGCGCTCCCTCGTGCGCTTGCGCAGGAGGCGTGCACACCGGAAGGGGAGTGTGCCAGGCTTGAGAGAAAGAAGGAAGAGGCGGGGGGAAGGGGGACGGTTGTTTGGGAGCCGGATCGCGCGGGGGAGGGGCCTTGCCGTCTTCGCTGCTTGGAGCCCGAGCGGACTGGGGTTCAGCTCGGCCATGAGTTGCCGTGGGCCGCTGCCCGGCGAACGAGGAGCGAGACAGAGGTGAGCGGGCGCGGAAAACGGGATGGCCTCGGGGAAGTTGGGGCGACTTGAAGCAGCCGCGGGCAGAAAAGCCGAGGGCGAAGGCGACCAAGCTGGGAGCAGCAGGGCCGGGACGCCTGGCGAGCCCTCGGAGGGGCTCCCCGGTGGCGCGATTGTGTGGTCATTGCCGTGGATATTGCCTCTGGCCTTCGCCTCAGCTGCGACTTCTGGCCGGAAAATCTGGATTGCCGCCTTCCTTTCCTCAGTGTTGTCGGAGCGGCGGTTTCCCAAAATCGTCCACCCGCAGGCGCCTCGCTCCTTATTAGCCGGCTGGGGAGTCTGGGAAGTGGGGTACAATGACGCGACGGGATGATGGGCCGTCTCGCTTCGACTCGGGTTTGGCCCGGGTTTGGCTTAAATCGGCACCTCGCATTTTCCTCTTTTTTCGTAAAAATAACGACGAGGACAACAACAATAATAATTACTTGGTCGATACCTAGGATGCTGGCAGCAACCCGTATCAACCATCGGTGCCAGTTAATAATATTTGTGATACATTTTTAAATGTTCGGTTGACTTGAGTTTCATGTTTAATGAATAAAGATAGTAAAGATAAGAACAACAATAATAAGGCAGCAACGTGTATCCACCATTAGCACCAGTCAGTGATAATTGAAATACATTTTTAAATATTCAGTTGACTTGAGTTTCATGTTTAATGAATAAAAGAGAAAATAATACTGGTAATAATAATCCAGGGTATTGGCCATTTTGGTTGTGCTGCAGCTGCTACTGTTGCTTTTTTTTAATGTTTTATTTTTCCTTGAAGTAGTTTAGGCTGATATATACTCCCTCCCTCCCTCCTTCCCTCCCTCTCTCCCTCTCTCTCTCTCTCTCTCTCTCTCTCTCTCTCTCTCTCTCTCTCTCTCTTTTTGCAGGAACACTAGTAGGTAGATTACATCAAGAAACTCTGCTTGAGCTGAGATCTTTCTGTCAACTTGATGACAGAAATAGAAATTTGACCCTGAAGTTTCTCAGAAGCTAATCTCTTAACAGCTTTCTCAGCCATTCTTAAAGGCCTTGTAAAACCGGCCTTGAAAATTATTACAAAATTGCCACATGTAAAAGTTTGAATGTAGAAAGAAGAGGTTTGTAATTTTTCTAAAAGCCACCCAGTAAATTTATGGCTGAGTTGAGATTAAAAATGGAGATATAGCTCATAGGGTTGCAATGGAATCCTATTTAGCAGCTGTGTTACTCTGATGTTATTTATGAGAACATGTATATGTTGGTTTGGCACATAAGGCCCATCTATACAATACTTGTAAATGCATTTTTGTCAAAACCTAATGCCTGTTTCAAATCACAATATACTGCTTTATTGGTTCATTGCCTGATACTAAGATTTTGTACAGCTTGATAGTTTATGATGGTTGCATATTTGAGAAATCCCAGAAAAAATAGTCATTCAATATGTAAGGATTAATGTTCATAATTGGAAAATGAAATAATTTTCAAAATGACAATATCTCCTTTAAAAATATTTTCATTCAATAACTATATAAACAAGACAAAGAAACTGTCAAACTGGGGCTGAATAAATACATTGACATATTTTTATATCTCTACCAAACCTTCAATTTGCTTCAATCTTTTAGAACATCTAAAGAATGTTTGTTTATGAATAATCTTCATTTTGTGAACCCTTCTGAAATATTGTATGAGATATATTGGTGCTTTTGAGCATTGTCTTTAACAAAGGACATCTTAAAGAATACCCATATGGAACTTATGCTCATTTAAAAATAGAAAATGTTTTTCTCAAAAAATGTGTTTGCTTTGGGCTTAAATTAACACTTATTATACCTGTCTGACATTTGTGACAAAATAAATCCTGATAACCTAATAGAAGGTTATTAGGTTGAGAAATATACAGGTAATTCTCAACTTATGTCAACAATTGAGCCCAAAAATTTTGTTGCTAAGCAAAATGTTTGTGAAGTGAGTTTTGCTCCAAATTTATGGCATGTCTTGCCACAATTGGTCAGTGAATCACTGCAGTTTTTTAGTAATATAGTTGTTAAATGAATCTGGCTTCCCCGTTGGCTTGTCAGATCGCAAAAGGTGAATACGTGATCCCAGGACACTGAAACCATCATAGATATGAGTCAGTTGCCAAGCATCCAAATTTTGTTCCTATGACCATGTGCAGTTATTAAGTTAATAACACTATTGTTAAGTGAATCTGGCTTTTCCACGGACTTTGCTTGTCAGAAGATCGCAAAAGATGATCGCATGACTCAGGGACACTGCAACTGTCATAAATATGAGGCAGTTGCCCAGTGTCTGAATTTTGTTCATGTGACCATGGGGATGCTGCAATGGTTATAAGTGTGGAAAACAGTCATGAGTCACTTTTTTCAACGCTGTGGTATCTTTGAATAGTCACAAAATGAATGGTTGTAAATCGAGAACCACCTGTAACTATTTTTCATTGCCAGACATTCAGGATAAGTTTCATTTAAAAATGTTTGCTGCTGAGATGATTTTTGAGTATTGCATTGAGAATGCTAAGCACCTAGATGAAGTTTAAACTTTAACATTAAAAGTTAATTAATCTGTACATGATTTTTAAACTAGCATAGGATAATGAAAGATGCTTTACAGCAGGGCCCCCCCCCAGTCTACAGTCCACTACCAATCTGTTCAAAACTGTGCAGCAGGAGAACTGGGCAAGCGCTCACTCATCAAATTCCACTGGTGTGAGCGGAGAGTGCTTGTGCGAGTAGAGCTTCACGTGCAAGCCAGGCGCCCTCCACTCATGTAAGTAGACTTTCGCGCACAAGCGCGAGTGCTTGCCACTCACACAATTGGAGCTTTGGCACGATGCGAGCACAGTTCCATTTGTGAGTGAAGGTCATGTGCATGTGCCATTTTTACAAATGCATGCATTTGTACTCACCTGCATGCATCTGCCATACACAAATACACACACATATCCCACATCAGCACAGGTAGCCAAGCTGGAAAGGTTAAATAAAGCAGGGATCCCCAACCACCGGACCCCAGACCGATACCGGTCCGTGGATCATTTTGTACCGGGCCGCAAAGAATGAATAATTGTGATTAAAATATATATAAAATATGTTTTTAGTAAATAAATAGTAAAGAAGTCCTTTACTATTAGGGAAGAATTGATTTTGCCGGTCCTTGAAAAAGTTTTTCTGAGTGAAACTGGTCCCTGGTACAAAAAAGGTTGGGGACCATTGAAATAAAGGATAAATTGCACTTTTTGATATGGCTTTCTTCTGGGTTTAATATCTGATGCCTTTGTAGCAATGAGCAGATGGGGAAAAAAATGAATACTTTTAAACTGTATGTTATCCGTAATTGTATCTTCTAAAAGTATGAACTAATTCTACTGCTCTCCAATTTTTGCTGCAGGAAGAGGAGACGAAATGGCATAGAGGAGGATGGGCCAGTTCCACAAACTAAACGTGGTAGCCGAAATGCTATCTTTCAGGATTCTTGGGATACAGAGGTAAGATTGTTTGAATATAGTTTTGCTTTGGCAGTTAATATATTATTCTGTTAACAGAAAGTATACTTTCTGTCACTAAAGTATTTTTACATGCAATACTTTCTGTCACTAAAGTATTTTTACATGCATTTTGTCATGATGTTCCCTTTCAGATAGGCTCTTCTACAAAAGCATTTTTATTTCTTTTGCCAAATATTCCAGTTCATTGTGTACTATAGACTGCCTTTCTAACAATATTTGTTTGCTTTAAATTTTCTTCATTATACCTACCTTAGTAAATATTTCATCAGGTGCATAATTTCATTGTTTCTTTGTCAAATGTATAACAAATAACTGGATGTTAAATATATTAATTTTCAGTTCTGTATTCCTTTAGATATAGCATATCTAAAATTCACTTTGTTCCCTCATGAGTGCTTTTTTGTGGATCTCATTAGCATAACTCCATATTATTCTTGGGCCCTGTAACATATTTCTTCTCCATCTGCTACAAGCTGTTTCCAAATCTTTCCTTATGTCCTCTCTTTTGTTATTTAGTTGGAAGATTAATCTGTCTCTAATACTTCTCAATATTGGATTTGCATTTTATTTTCATGTATTTGTTCTGTTATAACATTTGCTGCTTTCGAATATTTTAAAATTTTCATTGTTTTCCAAGGTTCACTGTTGGTTCTACAGAAAAAGATCTCTTCCACATTCAGAACCCTTATTATCTTTTATCTTTCAGTACTTTCCTTGTATTCATCATAAACAAAGCACTCATACTTTTCAACAGATCGTTTTTAAGTGGATGCACACTAATATCCATTCTTATTTATTCGTATCTCCAAATGGCCCAATTATTTGTTCTAGTGTTTTCTCATTTTATTCACATTAGAAGATCCCATTATGTTGTGAATTTTCTTCAAATTCATCAGTTGTTGTGATATTGCCAACATTCAGAGAAACATAACATACAAGTGTCACCCTACTTTTGTATGCAGCTTTGTTTTCTGAAATATATTTTAGTTCAGTCATTCATAATTAGACCTGCATCTTTGCTTCCGTCGTGATCTTTGTGTTCATCAATTCCACCCAGATTAAACCTCTTCTGCTCAAATCCAATATATCCTTCCTCTTTCTCTTAGTCTCATAAATATGGATCAATTCTCCTTCTTACATTATGCTTGCTGATACGGACTATTTATAATTTATTTCTCTTAAATTTTGTTTCAGTCACTTTCTGTAGATGTTAACTTATGTCATTTTTCATAATTTGTGGACCAGAATTTTCACATAACACCTTTTGATGTGACTGCTAGGTTATCACCCTTGGCTTGCCATGCCTTGTGCCAGCATTCTTGAAAATATTAAGGATAGTACCAGTCATTTTTATCATAATTAGTCTGGCATATCTTTTGTGAAAAGGAAGCTAGTCTTCCTCTGTGTGTTTGCACTATTTTCTTCCAACAAGAATCTCTAGAGATTAACTTGGAAGCTCATGTATGATTAGTAATATCCCCCCAACTAAGAGTGAATTGCAATCTTTTAGGATGAAAAATATAATTTGGTTTGTTATTTTTGTTTACATTAAAATAAATACTCCTCCTGCATTTGGTGTTGATTCATAAGCTTTTCTTTCAAATGTGAATTTGAAATATATATGCTTTTGTTTTCTTGCTCTATAACACAAGGCACCTTTCAAAGTGATTTTCATCAGAACTTATATGTTTATATTCAGGTCTAGTATCTTGAACAATAAATAGCAACATGGTATCTATGACTTTTCATTACCTGAATTTATTCAACTAAAACAAAGAGTCACATTATGGCTCACTGTGATGTATTAATCCAGCCAGTATCTTTCACCTTGATTTTTCTCTCAGGTCACCATTTGGCCATTGCTTAGTAAGTAGGAGAGCTATGGAAAATTATAAGCACAGTAGAATGAGGCAGGCAGCTTGAATTATCTCTGCTTATAAGGAGGTGCCTGATGCCTTCCTGGCAGCTGGTATTATGTATATGCATGAACGAATGCTTCTAGTGTTAAACACAATTTACACCATGAAGACACATTAGTGCAGTTCTTAACGTTTTCTATTGGTGTGAAGGTGTAATTAAACATTAATTATTTGAATTCAGTTTTAAAAACCCACATTGTTTAGCAAATATAGGAGCAAGAATGATTAATCTGTTGTGAGGAATCAACTGTACTTTGCTTCATGATGTTTACAGTGGCAGATAACAGTGATAGATGGATAAACAGACTCAAAGCAATTCAGTTTTATACTTAACATAGTATGGTGCTTAAGATTGTTAAATTTCAGCCTCAGATAAAATATGTGAATATTTGAAAGTATAAACATGATATCTGGGATTTGTGGCAAAGCAGTTTTTTTCCTAGTAGAATTGAAAGTACAGAAAATTAGTTTATATTGCTGGACCTGCATGTTTAATTTGCTTATTGCAATGTTTCCCTGTAGAAACAGAACAGAATGATCAGGTTTTTGGTACCAGGAGACCTCCAGAAAAATGTCTGCTTGAGATATAAAGTTGCTTTTAACAAGTTATGATGACCAGCCTCCTTGTGTGTCTTGTTCCACAGTCTTCCAGCAGTGAAAGTGGCAGTACCAGCAGTTATAGCAGCAGCAGCAACATAAGCAGTCCTGACAGAGCTACTGGGACAGACACCAGCTTACCCCAGATAATGCCAGGATCAAGTCCTCTTACGCCTCCTCAGTCTTTCCAGGAGCAATCTGCACTATGCCAAGGCCCTTACTTCCACATCAACCAGATCCTGAAGGAGGCGCATTTCGACAGCTTACAGAACAGGGGCCGTCCTCCAACATGATGAGCCTAGCAGCTCTCTGCCTTCTGTGAAGGGGGACAGCACTGTGTGATATTTCAACTTAAAAAAAAAATTGTTAAAATTGCACAAAATGCCTGTTGCCTTTTCAATCTGTATTTGGAATAACAGGTTAACAGGTAGTTGTTTACTTGTGGTTTGCTGCACTGTTGCAATGCAAAGGGAGCTTTGGAGTAATTTTTATAGGATTGTTCAGGAGACTGGTTGAGGGTGGAGAGCTGACATGTCGGGATGAGCCTAAGAGTCCACCTCTGTATTATAGGAGTGCATAATGAGTCCAGTCCAACTTCTCAATCTGTTTATTAGTAACCGATGCTTTATGTAAAATCCTTTCCAACATTTGTGTTTAGTTTTATAAGTTTTTTTTTTATTTCAATAAATAGTGAATATGTTTTTATGGTAACTTTTTTAAAAAGTTAAGTCTATGTGTTAAGGCCACTTAAAAAAATACTCCCACGAGATAGAATGGGAGATTCTATTACTGGAGTGCAAACAATTGCTTCCTTATTATTTACACACATACACACATCGATGCACACACAGACACAGGAACTTTTCCATTGGTCATGGACTTAATTACATGGCTGTTTCAAGAAAATCAGTTAATAACTTCAGCTGCCTAAGCTGCATATCCTGCATTCTTAGATGCTCTGATTAGTTGTACAAGACATTTAACCATGAGCTTCGGGCTAAAATGGGGTGTGAGTTATATGCCTGACACATCCTTTTGTCATTACATAGCCAAGACCATGATAGTTCGCATTTATTCAATTATTTGGTCATGCTTGAGAGCCAGCCAAGTTTAAACAAAGATGGTGCTGCAGTGTCCTCCTCTGCCGCCAGTTGCCTGAACAGGGACCCAGGATGAAGCGTCTCTTCTATTCTCATCAGGGCAGTGGTTGGAACCTATTCATTTTAACAAAAAGAAAAGTCAATAGCCCCATAAGGGTTTGCTGGTTTTTTTGTGTTATTGACAAGAAACTGATAGCTATGTGAAGACAGACATGAGCTCAAATTCACAGCAGCCAGCCGGACCACGTGGGCAAATTATGATATCTCCCTTCTCTGAAAGTGCTATACAATAAAAAAAAAAAAAGTTGAAATTTTGCTAGGAGAAATTCAGTAGGTATAAGCAGTTTGCAGCTCTGATGCGTTATGTTAAAATCCCCCCTTTTTGCTGGACTTAGTGCCCCACTGTGTTAATGCTAAAAATGGACATTCTGAAGGTGCAAAACATGAAAGAACTAAAGTATATGTTTATAAACCAACCTCCCTCAATTTTTTGCTTAGCTACATTGCAGCCTTTGGCCATCCAAAGGTTGTCCACCTTTTAATATAGAAAATCCAGTGCAGGATTTTTGAAAACATTTGTTTCAAGAATCTACATAAGTTCAGAATCATTACATTCCTTAATTTATTGGCAAAAATGAACATAGTAGAAAAATATGGTTGGTAATAATTATAGAGTGGTTGATTGCCAAAGCATACACAATTAAGCAAAGACTTTCAAAAGTTTTCCCTGAGTATATAGTCCAAGTCCAAGAACTGGCAAGCAGCTGGTTAATAATTATTAATAAATTCGGTTTTGCTAAAGTAGCTCAAAGAAATAGGCTCAGCAGAAAGCAATCAAAAATAGCATTGTCAAAAATGAAATTTATACCTCTCTGTGTGTGTGTTTGTGTGTTATACTCACAAGTGACATAATATTGCACTCACAGCAACAAAAATCTACAATTTTTTTAAAAAATTGAGATACCACATGGAATTAAAAAAATAACCATGAGAGGTAATTAAAGGAAGGGTATAAATCATTTTCTAAAAAAATTAGATGCAACACAGAAACCAAACAAAAGCAGGTAAATCTTATACATGCATCAAGAACCTGCTCTTTTCAGAGAGCATTGGTTCCATAATCGCAGGAGAAAAATTGTGCAAACATCTGTTTTAATAGGAGTTCATTTTCTGAGTCTGGTAATTTGACAAAAGGTCTCAAGTTCAAGGCACTAGAAAAAAACTGTATGACAGTGTTAGTTTTCTACAAAAACCTATGCATGGGGAGGAGGAGCGTTTCAATTCACATGGTTTAATACCCCAATAAAGTTTCTTCAGGAATTACTGGTCAGCATCACACTGGAATAAAGGTTATAAGGCAGTTAAACAGACATTACTGCTGTTAATATCCCACCTTTGTTATTTTAATAACAACTTCCCACAACAAAAACCCTATGAGATGAGTTGGGCTAAGAGCGAATGGCCCAACATCACACCAGCAGGCTTCATGCTTAAGGTGATATTACAACCCACCATCTCTTGGTTTCTAGTCTGGTGTCTTAGCCAGATAACGGAAATTAAACATAAATTTTATTGCAAAAAACAACTAGCAAAACATTTGTACATCCTACTGTCTAGTTATTCTGCTACACAATTCATCCTAGTCTGTAACCTTGAAACAAAGTAATGTGGTACAAATCCAAATTAATCACTGTTAAATATTAGGAAAAGATAGGGAAAATAATGTAGTAGAAATCATGGACAGTTGGCTTCAGAAATTCCCTCGAAACTTCCTTTTTTCAGTCAGCAAAATCTTCTCTATAGTTCCTGAAAACTGGCAGCGTAATTTTGAGTTGAGATGAAAATTAATATTAGGCTTAAAATAGATGCAGCACAACTTGAAACAAAAGCTAAATTATTAAGCTACTAGTCCCAAGTATTGCAGCTCTCCACCCTGACTCAAAAACCCACCAGCATCAAAAAGTTGCCCATCCCTGAAACAAAGGAACCAACCTGAGTTTCATGTTCAGTATTTCTCAGAACAGGCTTAGCCTTGCGAGAACTTGATGCGCTGAGAGGCAACAGTCCAAATCTTAAAAAGAAGAAACAGGATATTTGATTGCTTTCCACTTTCAGATGCTTTGTTTTTATAGGACATGGTTTTTATTGCTTACATGTCTGAGTTACTTACCTGATCTGGCTAGAAGTTAGAGGTAGGATGTTATGTAGTTTTTGAGAAGTTAAAGTACTGCTTCTGCTCGTATACTGATTCTCTGTTCCTGACAGTAAACCAAACAGGACCTAGAGGAAAGAAAAGAGAGGACTGTCTAACCTTAATAGAACAACATTCATCTATAAAGTGTCCATTCAACTATAAAGTCATGTTAAATTAAAAAGCAGCATGAGAAATACATGTGCTGTAATTATTACCTACAACGCTTGAATAAGTGAGATTATCTCTCTACCCACTTGCGTTACCAGTTTGAGCTGTGACACACAAACTGGAGTTTCCAAAGATCAATGCACTGTGGCCTATGATCTTCCCAGACTACATCCATTCAAGCCTTGTGGGGTTTCCTGGCCTATGGCTATTCAGGGAAGATAGCATTTCTAGTGAGAACTTAACTGAAAGTTTAATTAAAAGATGATCATCATAAGCCATTCACTCTATAGGTTAATGACCACTTGTTCCACAACTCCTCCAAGTTACAATGGTTCTGAACAAGTAGTGGTTACAACCAGCCCTCAAAGTTCTGGCCATTCCAGTCATTCCCACAAGGACATCATCACAATCTGGGTGCGACAACCAGATCGCATTTACAACAGTGGCTGCATCCTGCAGTAAAGTGATCATGGTGGTGATCTTCCCTGCCAGCTTCAAACAAGCAAAGTCAATAGGCAGCCAGCAGAGAAGGACACAAGGCTAAGTCTCCCACCGACACTCTCTTCCCTGCCCACTTTGCACTTGGGTTGTGCTGGCCTCCCGCATGATCTCACACAACACCTTGAACTTTGCTATGCTTGCGCCATGTCTTCTGAAAGCTTGCAAGCAGACAGGTTGGTGGTGGCTGCTGCCTGGTATGTGAGGAAGTGTGGCTGGCCACTTGTGCATTTTCTCTCATTTTCTCTTGAATACACACATACTCCCTCAAGGAGCAGCCACTGATCTGCTTCGCTAGCTTACTTGCAAGTTTCCTTGGCCTGGGGACTTCTGCCAGCTTCCCCACCAGCTCTGATCTTTGGAAGCCGGCAGGAAATTATGAGGGGCTTGCTTAACGATACACAATCCTCACTTAACAATGACAATGGGAATTGCAGGGATTCCTCTTGGTAAATAATGTAGTCACTTGATGTGGTACTTTATGACTGCATTGCTCGGTGATGGAAATTCAGGTCCCAATTGCTATCATAATTCAAGGACTGCCAGTACTAACTACTATCTCATTCTTCATTTTCAATATATGATTTGGTTACCTAAATCATAGAGGTAGTCCTTGACTTACGACTTATTTATGTCTTGACTCAGCAATGGGATTGCTTAACTCTGGCATTCACTTAACAACTGCCACAAAACAATGTCGCAAATAATGATTGGTTATGTGACCGACCTCGTTTATAACCATCAGGATATATAACCATAATGGGCAGAGTCCAATATGGTTGTATGTTGAGGACTACATATATATAAAAGCAAAATACCTTGCAGAGTTTATGGATGTAATGGTTATTTAATTAGTATTATCATTTCCTATTTGGAAAATTAGTATAATGTTCTTTCAACCAACATAGGTAAGTATAGATGATCTAAGATCATAGAAATCTACTTGGAATCATCTACATTCTCTCTTTGAACTTACAGAAGTTCGTTGTACCACATTATTAAGGTTACTATTTAAGTGAGGAATAAAAACATCCAAGTCGAAAGGATCTATATAGCTCTCAAGAGCATCAATCTGTTTCTCAATCCTGAAACAAAGAAAAATAATCTCATTTACAATGTTGAAGGAATGCTCCCCATGGATAGGCAAATGCTGTTTTCTATGCAAAGAAATTAATTTTACCAGATGGTGGAAACCCCCATCATAACCCAACATATATAAACTTAATGAAATTAAACAATTTGCAACTATTTATGAAATGGAATGTCAAATATTGTATCTTGAACTAAGATAATCAAACACTGCTTTTTCCCTTAATGCAGTCAGAAAGAACTTTTGAAATGATCATCTATTATCAAAAATGTTTCAGATACATCTAATTGATGAATTTTCCCTTCCATTTTTCTAGAACACTAAGCACAGTGACCTTTTTTAAATATTTACTTGATCAACTTTCAGCCAAATTAATTCCTGAAATTCTGGTTCAGGCTGTCATAAATCAGGAAGATATAATAATCAGTTCCTCAATGTTGACTACCTGCAAAATTACAGACTATGTTGCTAAAAACAATAAATGCTCTTTTTAAAAAGGTTCTGTTTCTAGTCCAACATATTTTAGATTATTGTAGCATTGCTTGAAACCTGTGTGTGTATATGTTGCAAAATATTATTATGTCTCATGGTAAAGTGGATATAGCAAAATTCTTAAATACATAAAAATAAGACAGTAAATTTATACACATAATACTTTATAGTATACTTAACTGGCATCATGTTTGTTTCTGCTGCTTTTTATATCTTCATTTTTAATTGTCAGGACTATATTCAGATAACGAAGATCATACAGTAGTTGCAAAGCCCTGTTCTGAGTAATTGGTAGCTTTCCTTCTTTCTGTACATGAATATCAGAAACAAATTCTATAAACTCATTGAACAATGGTCTTTTCACATTTCTGAAAAGTTCTATCAACATTCACATCAATCAGCTAATTTAGAACTAATGCCTCTCCTGGCTACACTCTGCAGTTGAAGTGCTCTAATGCAGCCTTCCCCAACCTTTCCAAGTTGGCAGCCCAGCGCAGGTGGGGTGTGTGTGGAAGGAATGGTTTTGGGTGAGGGACAGGTACACATGCATGCACAGCTTCATTTGTGTGACAGTGGGTGCATGAGTGGGGCAGGCACCAGCACACACATGAATGGGGCTATAAGCACCGATGCCCACTGCTTGCACAAGTGGGATTGCAAATGTGCCGGCCTGCCACTCATGCAATTCAGTTGCAAATAGGCCATGACTCGGTAGTGGGTTTCTGCCCATAAGTTGGGGACCCCTTCTCTAATAGTCAAATCTGAATAGGTTCCACAGCTAGCCCTCTATAACTCTCATGCTACACTGATTAATATCTCTAATAGCAAAATATGGAAATATTTGTGTCAGTAATACTGGCTATCAATCAGCTGACAATTTCACAGAACAATATTTAGATTGCTATTGTTAATGAAGTTGGATTCAATCTAGCCTGTTTTACATCACAGGTAATTTATTTTAATTTTTAGAATGAGTTATCAAGTATATCTACATGAACAGTCTAAATCTAAATGAATAGTTTGATTATTACAGTATTTCACAGCAATCTTATCAGACTAATCTTATGATTAAAAAAAACCCTTGTATATTCATTTTTCTCTTAAACACCACAATGCTGAGCCAATTAGGGTGCCTCAGAATACTGCAGATCACATGGGGGAGAGTCCCTTATTTTTAAATTTCATGTCCCACCAACCACAAGCTCCAAGAACGTACCTTCTCCCGTTTTCCTTCTGATAGTTTTTCATAGCCAGCTAGTACTTCAGTCATGCATGTCTTGAGCAATTCTTGCAAGATAACCTTGGGAAGAGTGTGGCCTCCAACTCGATTTATTTCTTGACACAAGCTGAAGAGGAAGGACTGGACACACCAGGATGGCTGTAAAGAATATTGCAGTTTAACAGTGGAATACAGTTGGACTGGCACATAAATTGTCCAAACCAGAAAGTCCATGCTTGAATTCCACCCATGCTGGCTGGGAAATTCTAGGAGTTGAATTCCAGAAGTCTTAAAGTTGCTAAGATGGACACTGTTAGGAATGTAAATCACCTAACAGTTTGTTTGGAAAATATATAAATCAGGATAGACATTTTAATACTGTCTCTTTAAGGGAATGCTAACATTGTAATTGGGTGTGGTTTCTCAAATGGCCATAAGATGGAGCCAGAAACCTGAGTTGTTCTGCTCTGTTGTTGCTGAGAGTGTTGCCATTCCTCCATTTCCCTATTGATTGTTGCAGACTGTCATTATTCTTGGATTTGATGTGAGTCTTTTACTGAACCGTTTTTGATATTGGACTTTGTTATTGGATTGAAAACTGACTACTATAACCATGTATGACTTGGACTGTGTTTGGACTTTGCTTAACCGTTTACTGGAAATAAAACCTACATTTTACTATACAGCGTAGCTATGTACTGTTTGTGTGTTATTCTTCACCACTCTCACTACGTCTCCCTCTGTGCGCTCATTCTCCTAACAGGGAATTACCTCAGCAGACACCTCTGGTCTAAATCATATTTGATGGCAACACTCAGGTAAGAGGATGATTTACAATTTGAAATTTTTTGGCTTTCACTCCTCTCAAAATTCAGACTAAAAGCTGGGTCAATTAATTGTTCTTCAGTGTTTTCAGGAGAATTGTCATCCAAAGCTTTTTAAAAGGGTTTTAAAGAAAATCTGTGAACCTTTATTGCATTTTATGAAATTCCCAATTTCAAGGAAGATCAAAAGCAAACCTGGACTCAAATTCAGCTCTGCTACTGGACCACTGGTTAATTCTGAATATCAGTTCTGTTATCTTATCTTATGTGTAAATTCACAACTTAGTATAGAATGATCCTTGTTTATAACAATGAGCTCTTATTATGAGTGTATCTGTATAATATGTCTGCATATAGACTGTTAAATAGACAGATACATACACAGATAGTGGTATTTAAAAGTTTGTGAACTTGTTTGAATTTTCTCAATATTTCTACAAAAATATGACCTAAAATATTATCTGTTCTCCACATATCCTAAAACTAGATAAAGAGAACTCAAACGATTAGTCAAAAACATTATATTTGTTCATTTATTTATTGAGGAATATCATTCAAAGCACCACACATAAATATGTATAAATAAAAATATTCATCATTTCTTACCTGGACAGGGAGCCGTATCTTCGATTTTATGCTGCTTCCACTTTCTGCTTCTTCTTCAATTTCACTCTCCTCCCAGTTGGTGGCTGTTGCCAGAATGGCTTCAGCTTCCTCTTTCAGCAAGGATTGAGCGAAGTTCTGAACAAGGACCTAGGATTCATTCACAAGAAGACAAACTAAATCACAGGATAGCTGCAGAGACAACTCTCATTTCATAAATCCATTACATTTCAATGCATAGCTCTACTTTTGAAATGCTTGAAAGTAAACATTTTCTACTTACCATCAGTGCCCACCCCTATTAATTTTAAAATATTTTCTTTAGAACGAGCAAAATTATTCATGGGACGCATAGGAAGGATTACATTTCAAGGACTAGTGGGTAGGGATGAGACAAAACTAATTTTGGTTTCATTACAGTGTGTATTTCTTTAAAAAGAATCAAGTATTTAATAATAACCTCCTTTTAAACACTGTAATTTGGTAACTTTTGGAGGCGAAGGTTTTTGGATGCAGCAAGCATCTCTGGGATCTCAAGTTGTCCACTTCTATTTTAATTCCTTCCATTAAAAAATAGATGTACTGAGTTAATTATCCTACAGCTGAATTTGTTGAGCTTTAGTATGTGGGGAGGCAACTAGAGGAAAACAGATATAGAAGCATAAACAGCTTGCCTGTCCTATTTTGCAATCTCAGCATATTTCCTCTCTAAGGAAGAACAATACAGATAGTTTGTGATAGTGGCAAATATCTGTAGCTCGGATATAGGATGATGGTGAAGGTGAATTATCTGATTTGTGAGTTGGCTTCCGAAAGTCTTGTTACCAGGCCAGGTATAACATCTTCAGTGGAGTTTAGAGGATGTCAGAGTTCTTCTGTTTATAAGGCAGTGGGGGTATGTCAAGTGAGGGTCTTGTGATGGATTTTGTGATGGGTCAGGTGTGAGTAATCAGTGAGGTTGTGATGGGTCTAATGATGGGGAGGTTACATCAGGTCAGGGTCATTGGGAGGTGAACTGTTGGTGGGATGAGGGTTGTGCGGATTGGTTGAGGGTTGGTGTTTTCTCTGTTGGCTGTGCGGTTGATTTGGATTCTGAGGTACAGGTAGTCCTCGATTTACAACACAATCAAGCCCAAAATTTCTGTTGATAAGCGACACAGTTGTTAAATGAGCTATGCTCTATTTTATGACTTTTCTTGACATAGTCATTAAGTGAATGACTTCAGTTAAGTTAGTAACACAGTTGTTAAGTGAATCTGGCTTCCCCATTGACTTTATACAGCAATAAATAAATATGTGTCACTTGCCAAGCATCTGAATTTTGATCATGTGGCCATGGGGATGCTGCAACGGTTGTGTGAAAAACGGTCATACCGGTAAGTCACTTTTTTTCAGTGTTGTAACTTTGAAAGGACATTAAACAAATTGTTGTAAGCTGAGGACTACCTGTAGGTTGAAGGTGCAAGGTTGTTTTGCTCTGTTCCCTTTACAGCTGTGGAGGAAAGGTAGTAAGATGGGGCATAGTAGCTGTCTTGCTTAGCAACAGAATTTTTGGGCTCAACTGTGGTTATAAGTCCAGGACTACCTGAGGTAAGGCAGGGAAGTGCTGAAGGACGTATCTGGGTATGGTTGGTCTGAGTCTTGTTTTAACTTAAAGTAGAATATTGCAGTGCCAGTTAACATCTATTGCAAGAAAAAATCCCTCATCTGAGCACTTACATTAGGTGCAAACAACCAGACCTCCCACACTTTTACAGTTCAAAAAAGCTACTTTATTGTTCTGTGCTTATTTCACAAGAATCTTCCTAGACTGATAGATTTCATCTGGAAAAGACTAGATAAGGCTCAAAGATTGTGCATGTGTGTATCAGACCTTGCCTCTTATGTTTACATAATGGTTCTAGATTAATTTCCCACTTAAGCCCTCTTCACTGTGATGGTTGCTCTCCAACAACTTAGGAGTATATTGATCTTGAAAAAAATTTTCATGCTTCATGAATGACTCGCATTTAAAGCAGCAGCTTCCATTGGAGCAATCAAACATGAAGGCTCTTAAAATGGGAGAAATAAATATCTCACTTAACAACAGAAATTTTAGAGGCTCAATTGTGGTTCTTAAGTTGAAGGCTACCTATAGTTCCCAAGAATTTTCTTATTTTATAACGACTTGTTATATTTCAGCCAAAAATAATATCTCCCAAATCCTTTGCACTTCTATGTTGAACAAATTAGATCATAGCTTGTTTTAGTCATCAGCCCAAATGGGCAGTGGACACCTCCTTGCCCCCCTCGCCCCCCACAAAAATCACTCACTTTAGCAGCAACTGTGCTCCATATCCGATAAGCAGACAGGCTATCCTGCAATAGTTGTTCTTTTAATCCTCGCCATTTAGCCTGTACGGGATTTATTTCTTCGGTTCTACCTTTCCCCGTCTTCTTCAAAGACCAGAGCTCCCTTGTCATATTTTCTGGGCACCCTGATTTTCCCAGAATGCATTGCTTCAAGTGTGGACACAATTCCCCTAATGACCGGCAAAGCCGTGCCATAAACAAAAGAGTGTTGATTTGGGGGTTATGCAAGTTATCTGTGCCCCCTTGAAGCACCTCCTGAGCATGGTGCAGCTTTTCCCTAACACAACCCAGCAAATCATCCAAACAACAAATGCAGTGGCTGCGCAACAGCTCTTCAACTATGGTTGCGTCAGCAAATCTGTCAAAAGCAGAGTTCTTGGAGTGTCCGTATGACGGATCCTCGGATGATGAGGAGCTGGAAGGCAAGTAAGACAACAGGTCTTCCAGCCTGGCCTTCAACTTGGAATCTAGTGCACTGCAGAAGCTCTGGATGCTGGGACTGTAGGCTTGCGCCTTCATAGACAATCCACTCTTAGTGAACTGGCTGCGATTTGCCACACTGATCCAGGCAGCATCAGATGGCAAGTCATTAGGATTCTCTGACCATAGGAAAGAGGCCATGTTACATTCAAATAGGATATGCTTGCTTTGATTAGAAGAGTCAAATTTTGCTTCAAGTTCCTGCACAGTCAGAAGAAGCAGCTCTCCAGAGCTGCTGGAGATATCATCAAATCCTTCCTTTGTCAGAGTCTGGAAAAGAAAATATTGCAGGGAGAAAAATGGTCAGTACCAATCATGAGCATACAGATAATTTTAGGAGGCCTCGGAAAATATAGGAACAAGCTTTGGAATATGGGAATCTTGGAAGCTGCCCCTTTCTTATCCCACTAAGGTCTTTTCCATTCTTATATTCAAAACAGGAACCAAAGGATCAAGATGAAAAGACAGAATAGTGTTTTGGTTGTTTTTTTTGCTTCAAAACTGGCAGCCAGGAAACTGTCAAAAAGTAAATGAGGTATTTAGATATACCATATGAAAGAAACAGACCCAGAGTCATTTAGGGAAGTGGAAAAAAGAACAGGATATCCAGAGCAACAAAGCAATAAACATTGTTTCATTATGTTTTAGGTTATTTTATCAGCATCTCTTAGCTTGTTTCTTAGCTAAATTTTGTCAAGATTTTACCTGTAACCTGTCCAAAAAAAGCTGGTGTAGCAGATCTTCCCAGAAAGAGATGGGCTTATCAAGAAGCCGATGACATACTGTCTCCCAGTTCTGACTCATAGATTCACTGGTGAGCAGCTCCCATACGGCATCACGGATCCTGGCCAATCCTTTAAGGGCCTTCACATATACCAGTAAATCTGTGATCCCAGATTTAATGTCTTCATTGCACCTGAAAAGAATTCTAGATAGTAAGTAAGCAGTTTCCTTACACCCATTACAGTTCATAGCGCTATGGAGGGCTATTTACAAGCTTGTACAAACTGTTATTCTTACTGTATAGGTTACAGCAAGGACCCATTACACATAATTATGAATCAATGTGACAAGAAACTGATGCTGATAATCACATCAAACAACAGAATGCAAAATAAGCTAGGTTAATAGAAGACTAGAACCTTGTAAATATACAAGTCCTCTTGAAATTCTAAAAGAACAGGTAATGATTTATGAAAATCCTAAAGAATTCAAAACAGCCTTTTACCCGTTTTCTGATAATATTTGGGGAAAAGGAATTTAGAAATATAAACTTGCAGATGTTGAACTATATGAAGCAGAATGGAGTCTTAATTTTTTTTAAAGTGACAAGTAAAAACTCAAATCAAATCTGGATTATTATCTCAGTGCTAGAGTAAATATGAACGAAGTATCAAGATAATGCTTGCAATGCTGAACAAAGTTTTGCTATATAAGCTTAATTCTCCATCTCTCAAGATTCAAGGCTGTTTTGTCTTTATAAACCACAACAATCTTCATAAACTACAATTTCATTCCTATAAAGAGGCTATTCAATATATTTGCCAAGGTCACAATACCAAATACCTCCAATAAGGTATGTTCCTTACAGACTCACATGCTGATCCATTTCTGAAGTGTATCTCTAAGGCAATCCTGGCTTATGGGGTGTGCCAAAGTTCTGAGTGTTGGCTGGAATTCTGTGACAGATGGTGGCAAGTATTTGAAAGAGGTACTCAACTTGGTTTCTTCCTTCAACATGCTGAGCCCTTTCCCCAAAAAAAATTGGAGCAAAAAGAGATCAGATCACTAATGATTAAACTGGATGCTTAAGAGACAAAGCAATATTCAATGGTATATGACAGGGGTCTGCAACCTGCAGCTCTGGAGCCACATACGGCTCTTTCGGCCCTGTGCTGCGGCTTCCTGTAAGCTGATCCCACCACTGGCTAGCCCTGCCCCTTCCCTCCTTGATACTCCTCACCTGGCCTAAGAAAGTAAGGGTATGGAGACTCTCTCCATATTCCAGAGCAGGAGGTGACTGGGTAGGAGTGAATGACATTGGCCACGTCCACCCAGTCACACTGATTGTTAAATTATTGGCTCCTAGTATTTTCTTTTCTGTGGGAAACAGGTCCAAATGGCTCTTTGAGTGTTTAAGGTTGCAGACCCCTGGTATATGATCTTGCTCACCTGCTGAATGCTGGCTGGTGATGGTCTCCAAAGTCAAGAAAAGCAAGCCACAAGGAAGAGATGGATCTGAGGGTGTTCCCTCTGGAAGGTTATAGAAGAGGGCATGGGCTTGATACAGGGTTGTGACTAGAAGCTCCACCAAGGAGCAAATTTGTGCTTTGATGCCTGCGTCTGATTTAAAATGAACAAACAAAAAAGTATAATAGTAGCTGTATATACATATCCAACCAAAAACATCTGCTTCAAGGAAAAGGTGTATAATAACAAGTGTATTGAAATAAGTGTATTCATGGATAATAACTTTTTCCCTTGCACACCATCAGTCAATTAGAAGAAAGGAGTCATTCGATTATTCATTTCCATACTCTTAAAATTCTAAAAAGATGAAGGGAAAACAATGCTAAGCGATCAGCAATATCTAGAAAAATAATAACTAAAATGTTATCAATTTTGAGGAATTGGTGGCCTAGGTTGATTTCATGTAGTTATAATTTCTAGCCACTATTTAGTAACCCGAATCTTATTTTATAAATATAAATGCCTTAATATGGGAACAAAGAATAATCAACCCACAATAAGTCCCTGAAAAAGTTAGAGAAGTTGAAAAAGTTGGAGACTTTTTCAAGGAAAAAGTAGCTGCCACTATTTTAACTTTCATCTCTAATACCAATAAACTTCTTTACAATTTATTCAGCATGGGAAGGAACCTGCAAAGATTCATAAAGACGAGATTAATGGATACATGGAAGCTGCAGGTTCAAAGCAGATAGAATAGCTAACGTTAACATTATATGTGTACCAACCATGATGAGGCTGATTCAGAAGTTGCTGAATTGCAGATTTTCTGGCCAGCAGGAAATCTGCAAGAGCCTGGCGTGGTGAACTATCTTCAAGAAGCATGGCTGAGCACAAAGCTTCTGCTACTGCATGATCTGAAACAGTCCGGCATTTCAAAAGTGATTTGCTCTCCTGCAAGATAGTTGACCTAAGAGAGACAAACAAAATGCTAGGAGATTTACAATATTTCACAGAAGTTTAAACAATTAAAAATATATGCCAAAAATAAAAATAGTTATCTAAAGCCATACAAACTTTACATTAAAAATTAAATTTATTAAATATTTTATTTTGAAAGCAAAAGTAATAATCAAATGGAATAAAATCTGCCGGTCTGATCACTGACTACTCTGATAGCTTTTAGTGCCATCCGAATGCAGACCTCAGTTCTCAGAATTACAGCCACTGTGACTGGAAAATTCTGGGAGCTGAAAGTCCATATGTACAGAAAACACTCATGTTTGGCTTAAGCAGTTCCAAAAGCAAAAGCCAAAGTGGACAAGAGCTGTTTTGATAAATACATAAAATAAAACATTGCATAGATCAGGAAGTTATTGCTGATCTTGCTGTTAAGAATTCAAACACCAGGGGGAATTTTAATATATAGTTGTAGTACTACAAAAAAGCCTTTTTATAAAAGAGTAATATAATTAAAAGTAGCTGTCCAGGACAGTTTATTGATACTTATTATTTAGGATTTTTACTGGTAATCAAGATGCATCTTTTGCTATTTCTGATACTATTTCAGTATCTGAATTACTAAGACAGGAAACCACATTTTCTTTGTCAAAAGAAAACATCCGAGCAATAAACCACATTAAACAATCTAGGCTAGGAAAAAGTATCTCAAGCTGCTTACCGGAAATGGCTAGCTGCTGCTACTTGTCGGGCAAGAATAGGAAAGCATGCCAGAATTGGGCTGTAGTGGGTACTGGAAGAATCCAACTGCAGTTGGCCGCGGAGGTGGCAGCATAACAGGTAGAGCCGAGTGGCAGATAAATACTGAGAAGATTCCATAGCACTCCATATTTTCTCTGGAATCTGCAAGAGAAGCTGAATTTGCGCCGCCAAGCAGTAGAACTTCTCCTGGGACTGGCACGTTGTCTAGACAGAAACACACATGAGCATCGATGGAGATTCTCAGTCATCCAGGTCATAGTTGTCCCAAAGATGCTTTTTTTCAAGAGGCAATTGGACTTTCTGTTTTTTCTTTGAAGATGTTTCGCTTCTCATCCAAGAAGCTTCTCCAGCTCTTCTGAAGCTTCTTGGATGAGAAGCGAAACGTCTTCAAAGAAAAAACAGAAAGCCCCCAAAAGCTTGAAAAAAGCACCTTTGGGACACACATGAGCATCCTATTGGCCCCTGCATTGAAATTCATTTGGGAGGACCAATATGATGTCTGTATTTTTTCTTCAATAAATGTTGTCTGTGCTTTTCCTCAATTAATGTGGGATGCGCTATGAGTGCCAAGAGCAGACTTTTGAAACATGCATGCGGTTTTATGTTATCTCAGTCCACCTGAGATACACCCATTCTCAAAACGCAAACACTATGAGCATTTACCCAGAAAAGGTAACCTCTAACTCTCAGAATAATATTCTTAAAAAAGGAAACCATGTTGCAAAGATTGCTGCCCCCCCCCCAAAAAAAGTATCCTCTTCTCTAGTTAGGACTACAAAAGGATTATCCTTTGCTTCCAAATACTCTCTCCTTTCTCCCTTTTTACATCCCTCCCATTTGTCATCCTCCACTTTTATTTATTTTGTCAACTGATTATTAGATACCATGTTTCTCCAACAATATGGCCTCCAATAGGAAGGCCCAGCATGATTTCTAGGCAAGAGGTGAAATTAAGCCCCCCCCCCTAAATTTAGGTCAATTTAATGCATGCATTTTCCCGTCATTTTTCACGTCATTTGTTAGAACTACATGAGGTGAAGAGAAATGGGGGGAAGGGCGGGGGGTAGGGAAAAAACTTGCCTTTAGGAGCATCCTGCAGGTAGCCTCAGCTAGAATACCCCAATCTACCAATAGAACATCAGCCGATAGAAGCTCCCTGAAGGCAGAGTCCCCAGCCGTTTTGGGGCAAGGCATGGTTGCCCGTGTCCCCTCACCATTAGGCAGTGTCTTTCGGGCGATGGAAGCTCCCCAAGGGCAGTCACCAGCCACTTCGATCGGCCGGTAGAAGCAGCCTTGGGGTGAGCGCACACCCACACTCCCCTTGCCGCAAGGCCACTTCTATCGGCCGACAAAAGCTCCCTTGAAGGCAGAGCCCCCAGCTGCTTCGGGGTGAGGCATGGCTGCCTGCATCCCCTCGCCATTAGGTAGTGTCTTTCGGGTGATGGAAGCTCCCCAAGGGCAGTCACCAGCCATTTACGATCAGCCAATAGAAGCGGCCTTGCGGAGAGGGGAGTGTGTGTGCGTGCTCGCCCCAAGGCCGCTTCTACCGGCCGAAGTAATGAGGTCAATAGTAGTCTATGGTGAAAGTTTTTGTGGTTTGGGGAAGAAACCACAGAGTCAGGTAGAGTATTCCAGACATTGACCACTCTGTTGCTGAAGTTGTATTTCCTGCAATCAAGTCTGGTGCGGTTAACCTTGAGTTTGTATCTAATGTTTGCTCTTGTGTTGCTATGGTTGAAGCTGAAGTATTCATTGACAGGTAGGACATTGCAATGTATGATTTTATGTTCTATACTTAGATCTGACAGAAGGCAGCGTAGTTCTAGGTTGTCTAAGTCTAAAATTTCAAGTCTGGTGGTGGCATAAGGTATTCTGCTAGGAGTAGAGGAGTGGAGAACTCTTCTTGTGAAATATTTCTGGACTTTCTTTACTGTGTTAATATCAGATACGTAATGTGGGTTCCAGACTGATGAGCTGTATTCAAGCATTGGTCTAGCAAATGTTTTGTATGCCTGAGTTAGCAGTGTGATATTACTGGAGAAAAAGCTACACAGGATTAGGTTAACAACTCTTAATGCCTTTTTGGCTATGTAGTTACAGTGGGCTCTTAGCACTTAGGTCATTAGAGATGAGTACTTGACAACTCTCACACTGTCCAAGCATTCAAGGTTCCGAGCTTCAACATCCAGTATTTTACTAAAATGGCGAACAGGAAGCAATTCAACAGGCGAAGCTCTTCCCCCCCACCCCACCCCACCCCACCTTGGTTACAGAGGGCCAGAGAAACTTTGTCCCGCGGTCCCTCCACAGGCCCGCCCGTCGCTCGGGACCCCGGGCTGCAGCCTTTCCCAGCCCCGCCCCTCAGCCAAGCGCCCACCTCGCGCCCTGCCTCGCGCTGGCTGCTGGCCGCAGGTCCGGCGGTCCGTCCGCGCGCCCGTCGCTGCTGAAGCCCCCGCACGGCTTCGAGCAGATGCTCGGCGCTGATGCGCATCTCGGCGATGGTATCGGCCGCCTCGATGAGGTCCCGGTACCTCTCCCCGACCATCTGGCGCAGCTCCTCGCGCTTTCCCTCGATGCCCGCGCGCAGCTGCCGCTCCACGCCTCTCAGCTCGGCCGTCGTGTGCTTTTCGAAGAGCGACTCGACCGCCGCTGGCCCGCCTCGCTTCAGGACGTCCAGCGCTGCCGCCTCAGCGGCCGTGGTCGCCATGGCGGCTGCTTCTCACCCCCGCCGCTTGTCACCCGGAACCGGCCACCTCGTCGGCCCTTTGACGTGTCACACGTCCACCATCTTTGAGAAGGGCAGCGGACTGGCTGCTTGGGAAAGAGGAAGCGCCTCCCCTTGTGGCCGCCATTTTTGTCCCGGGCGGAGGAAAGAGGCGGCTTCCAGGCACCTTCCCACTGAGCGGAGTTGGGATCCAAGGCAGTCTGCTTCTCTTCTCTTCAGTACAACATCCACAGTTCCTCGCCAGCGGGGACGGGGAACCATGGGGCTTGTAGTTTGGGATCTACATTGGAATGATCTCCATGGTGCCCCTAATACACTGTTATTTTTATTGCTGCAGATTAACACTCCTGATCTGAATATTTTCACTTTTTCACTTGATAAATCCTGTCCAGCAATCCCTGAAAAATCTTTAACCCGTAATTTCTATGTCTCACAATAATCCCTCATGAAAACCACTGTTCCATGGAAGGCATTTAATTGAAAATTACAAATAAAGTGGGAGCCCTCTATTTTAATGCTTTTTTTTTTTTTTAGACTCGATGGTATTGCAAATATGTTTGTTTCCCCTTGCACAGCTGTGGTTTTTGTTCAAAAGGCAGGTTTGAAACAAATAACGTATATTTATCTAAGTTATATATTTATCTTACAGTTAAATATTTTGCCCTGAGAAAATGGTAAGATTTCCAGATTTTTTTTTACAAAATAAATAAATAAAATAGTAGGCATCCTAAAAGATCCCTGTGATTTTTGAACAGCCAAGTGGACCAGATAAACAAATAGTTTGCTCAATTTAAGATAGTTTTAAGAAGTTGGGAAATTCCCAGTCATCAGGTTCTTTTTGAAATTTCTAACATAAAACATTTACTATGGGAACTGGGTTTTTGTTTTTTTTCATTATTTTCTCTTTTGACCTTCAGTTCATACCACCAAATTGTTCTGAGTGATGCAGTAGATTAGGGGTGTCAAACTCAAGCCCGATCCTGGCTGGATCTGGTGTTTAAATCTGGCCTGCGGGGCTGCCCTGGAAACAAGAAAGGGCCTGCCCGTGGTGCCATGTGCTACCTTCCCAGGCTCTGTTTTTGGCTGCAACAGTCCCTCTGGGCCCCGTTTTTCACTGGCAGAGGGCTGCAGGAGGCTATCACAACCGAAAATTGGGTCCAGGAGGCCCATGTGACTTCTTGAGCTCTGTTTTCATTGGCAGAGGGCTAACAAAACAAATGAAAAACAAAACAAAAGGAGAAATGTTTTCCCTTTTGCATTTGAGCATGCAAAAAGGGACAAGAAAAGGAGAAAGGAAAGAAAAAGAAGGGAAGATGGGAAGAGAGCAAGGAAGGAAAAATGAAAGAGGGGAAGGAAGAGGGAATGTAAACAGGATTACTTCTATCTTTATAAATGCCAGGCCATGGAACACGCCTGAAAACCTTAATAGCTTTGTGGGAAGAAATATCCATCTGGTTCAATTCCAAGCTAGGAAAAAAACACTAGAAATATGGAGGCTGATTGGAAAGAAGGTTCATTTATTGATGAACAGGACCACATGGAGTTGAGAGCGGGGAGCGGATTTATACCTTCTCTTGGGCTTTGCACTTGAGTTTCCTGTTTCTGTGCAAGAACATGTATTGGCTATTGTAGGGGTTATGTAGGGGTCATAGTTGGCTCTATAGGTCGTCTGAGCTCCCAGGTTTGGCTGAAGTTTAGACTGCTGAGATGATGCAATGAAGAAGTTTGTGTTCTGAAAAGGTGATGGGCAATATCGGTTATGGTTTAATGGCTTTGTCCTGGTTTGGATCTTGCGTGAGGGTGACTCCTATCACTCTGCCTTTGTTCAGACTTTGCTGCAGGGAATTTCAAAATATCCTGTCTTGAATGGATTTCTGCCTGCACTATTTGCTTTGCCTATGAATAGAACTATCTGTCTCTTTATCTCTTAAGTGCTAAAATCTGCTGTGGACTATGAAGAAAAGTTTGGGACTGCTTTCTTCCTCCAAGAGCATGTTTCTCCATTTCTCCCTTTAGGGAAATATAATATTCTGCCTTTTTAATATTTCCTAAAATATTTCATTCTTCTAGGAGAGGGGTAGGTGCTAACTTTCTACAGCTTTATATAATTCTGTAGGAACTTATGTAATTGCCCATCCTAACTTAGAAAATGGATGATTTCATTGGTAGTCTTTGCACTCATAAGATGGCCTATTTGGTGTCTCTAAGTAGCAGAGTACTGAAAATAAATTATTAGATATCTAAAGTCCTTAACCTGCTCAAGTTGTTTGTTATTAACATTCCAGCTAAAGGGACACTGCATCTAGCTGGAGATTATGAGCTTTGTTTTAGATACAACAATTGATTTCTCGTTTTGGATCATAGCAACATGATGGTAGTGCTTGTAAACATGCCAAAGTCAATCTTCATGTAGCTAAAACAGTGGCATCATCTGCATACAAAAGTATGGAGATTAGACTGTGGACCAAAATTCAATTGTGGAATTCATGTTTGGCAGAGCTTGTAAAATGTCCTTAAAATAAACATTTTTTAAAAAGGTCAGGATAAATATCTCAACTCTACTTTAAGTGGTCATTAGGACTGTCACGTCCCCACCATTCAATGTTGAGAGCATTTTAATATTTGCAAGACTTCCAGAGTTGTCTCTGATGAGATGGGCAGCACACACACTTAATGCATAAATAAATATGTAAATAAATACATAAATAAATATCCATGAAGCATTGTTTATTTGTAAAATTTATTAGCCACCCAGCTTGCCACACAATTAATTCTGGGTAGCTTAAAATATTATTCCCAACTGGACGATGTGAGGCAAGTCAGCTGATACAGCAGGCTAAACTGCCTCTACCAGTAAATGCTTCCTTCATAGTGATCACTCCCTTTAGTATTCTATCCTTATTCATTTGTGACCCCCTAACTCTTCGTTTCACTACCTTAAGACGCCTCATCTTCACTGCCTCCAATTTGCTTTCCTGTTTCTCTGATTTCTTTTGCAATGAACAAAGTTAGCAAATCCTGTAGTTCTACACAATTACATTCACTTCTTTCAACAAAAGTAATACCTGCTACCTTTCTACCATCATCTCCACATACTTTTTTCATCTGTAACATTTCATCAGGAACTATGTTTCAACAGATTATGGCACTAGATGGAGCTCTGGTAATAGCACTTTAGTCTGTCTGAAAGTGGAACTCATGAAAGGAAAAAGGGAGAAAAGTGCCTTCCAGACAGTCGTGACTCCTGGCAATTGCCTGGACCAGGCCTTGCATTTTTCTTGGTAAGATTTCTGAAGTGGCTTACCATTGTGTGCTTCCTAAGATTACATTTTAGCATTTTATTGAGTTATATAAGATAAAATAAGATACAAAATAGGAAAATAGGAAAGCGGGGTGGGGGGAGAGAAGTGAGGAAGGGTTGGAAAAAAGAAAAAGAAGCATTGATTTCCGACTCCCTCTATTGCAGTAAAATAAAGCATTAACATCAAACCATAACTTTTTTTTTTCATAGTAATATAAACTAGCTATTTTCTATAAGGATCTATCAATCTAATTGGTAAAACCCAAAATCAAAGTTCCACTCTTTTCCACTTCAAGCACAAAGTTCAGAAGCAGTCTCCATATGGAAACTAAGGTCCTTGGGTTCTTTTCTTTAATCAAATTAGTTAATTTTGCCATTTCTGCCAACTCCATCAGTTCCTGCAACCATTCGTCCATGGTGGGAATCGAAGTGTCCTTCCATTTTTGTGTATATAATAGTCTTGTTGCTATCAACATACAGAGGATCAAAATTCCATTTTTTTCACTCCAAGTCTTTTTCCATTAAACCCAAAGGAAAGTTTCTGGTTTCATCTTTATCTTCATTTTCAGAATTTTTTGTATTAAAATATGAATCATGTTCCAAAATTCCTTTGCTTTGTCACATATCTACCATAAATGATAAAAAGTCCCTTCTTTACTTTTACATTTCCCACATTCATATGATGTACCTTTATGCATCTTAGATAACTTATCTGGTGTTAGATACTAGTGATACATCATCTTATACAATTTTTCTTTTCTAATTTAGTGTAAATTTTAAGCCCTTCGTCCACATATTTTCCCATTGTTCGAGCATCACATTATATCCAAAATTCCGTGCCCACTGAATCATGCAATGTTTTACATGTTCACTTTCCAAATTCGATTTCAATAACATTTTATAAATCTTATCCTAGGATTGAGAGAGAGTGGCTGGC
Organism: Laticauda colubrina; assembly: GCA_015471245.1. NCBI lineage: Eukaryota > Metazoa > Chordata > Lepidosauria > Squamata > Elapidae > Laticauda > Laticauda colubrina. The sequence goes on from BLBF01000033.1 coordinate 18,412,668, forward strand.
CCAAGGTCACCCAGCTGGTTTTGTGTCTAAAGCAGGACTAGAACTTATGGTATCCTTGAGTCATAATACTTACTCTTCTCAAATTGTTCAAGGAGTTGAGAGGAAAGTCTCATTTCTCTTCGCCCCCACCCTGTTCAAATTAATAAAGAATGGACCTTTCTGTTCCTGAAATGTCCAAATACACAGAACAGCTGGAAGCTTCACACGATCCAACATCTTGGATAGAGAAGAAAGCATAATGAAGCTTTCGAAGTGTAAAGCTGGGCAGATGAGAAAGTGAAATGATAAAATGGGGTTTTAAAAATATACATATGAAGCTGTTGAAGCAAATACTGTACAGGTAGTCCTCAACTTACAACCATTCATTTAGGGACTGTGCTCTTTATTATAAATAATATATAACAATCATTTATGATAGTTGCGGTGTCACATGATCCCCTTTTGCAACCTAACAAGCAAAGTCAAGGGAAAACTAGATTCAGTTAACAACATTGTTACCAACTTAACTGCAGTGATTTATGACACAACTGTAGCAAGAAAGGACATAAAATGGGGCAAAACTCTTACTTGGCAACAGAAGTTGAGGACTACCCATATTTACTAATTAGTATTAATTGATAATTATACATATGTACATGTTCACAGAAACTAGATTAAAACCAGCAGGTTTAAGTGGTGAGGGCATCTGTTTTTGTACACCTCCTGATTACGAATAAAAGGTCACTGTTCCCAGATCTTTAGCAGAAGACTTCCCACAGAACAATATTATTAAGGCAACTGCTTTCTACCAGCCTCCAGCTGTTAGTGCAAAAATAAAATCACAATGAGCCAAGCTTCTTCCTTTCTTTCTGAAGGACAAACATCCAATGTCTTTAATAACTACACAAAAGTGGTAAGTACTAAAAAATTAAAAGCTATGTCTGGCTTGTCAGGTTTCATTCATATTCATGAGCTGTCCTGCAAAGCATCTATTGAATTAAGACACAGATGGTCTTATTAGGCCCTTGTGCTAATCCAGACGCACCTCTCGTACAAGAGCAGTTTGCTTAAGAAATGTATCAGAACATACTGATAAAGTATATGTGGGTTTTACATGGCACAAATACAAAAAGGAAAATCTTCCATTAGCAAAAGAAATATTGTATTCGATTTTTATTTGATTTATTTGATTTGTCAATTGCTTACAAGATAATAGGTGTAAGTATAAACATAGTTATGAATACATGAAATGGATACATATAAGAAAAATAAAAAGAAGCAATAGGACAGGGACAGTAGGAACACTGGTGCGTTTATTCACGCCCCCTACAGACCTCTTAGGAAAGGGGTGAGGTCAATAGTAGACAGTCTAAGGTTAAAGTGTTTAGGGTTTGGGGAACAAACTTCCTGTTCAGGTTGGACAGGAGCATTAAAAACTATTAGTAGTTTCTGAGTTACAACCACAACTGGGACCAGAATTTCTGTTGCTAAGCAAGGTGGTTGCTTTTGGCCACAATTGTTAAGCAAATCTCATTGTAGTTCAATGAATCACACCGCTATTAAGTAATCCAGCTTCCTTCATGCTGTGACATTGTAAATGCCACATCTTTTCAGTATTGTTGTAATAAATTTCAACAGTCATTGAACAAATGTTTGTAAGTTGAAGACTACCTGTATTTAGGATGTCATTTTAAACAGTTAGGGAAAAATTGCTGCAATCCCCCAGGAATGTTTCAGAATGTCACGTAAGAAATCACCTTGCAATCTTCTCAGTTATAAGAAGTCCCCTGTGTTCAATAAGGCTTTCTTTCAGGCAATTCTGCATAGGATCATAGCCAAAAAACTCAGTTCAAAATATACACTGCTCAAAAAAATAAAGAGAACACTTAAACAACACAGTGTAACTCCAAGTCAATCATACTTCTGTGAAATCAAACTGTCCACTTAGGTAGCAACACTGATTGACAATCAATTTCATATGCTGTTGTGCAAATGGAACAGACAACAGGTGAAAAGCATAGGCAGTTAGCAAGACATCCCCAATAAAGGAGGGGTCCTGCAGGTGGTGACCACAGACCACTTCTCAGTTCCTATGCTTTCTGGCTGATGGTTTGGTCACTTTTGAATGCCGGTGGTGCTTTCGCTCTAATGGTAGCATGAGACGGAGTCTACAACCCACATAAATGGCTCAGGTAGTACAGCTCATCCAGGATGTGAGCTGTGGCAAAAAGGTTTGTGAGCTGTGGCAAAAAGGTTTGCTGTGTCTGTAAGCATAGTTTCCAGAGCATAGAGGTGCTACCAGGAGACAGGCCAGTACATCAGAAGACGTGGAGGAGGCCATAGGAGGGCAACAACCCACCATCAGGACCGCTACCTCTGCCTTTGTGCAAGGAAGGACAGGAGGAGCACTGTCAGAGCCCTGCAAAATGATGTCCAGCGGGCCACAAATGTGCATATGGCTGCTCAAACAGTCAAAAACAGATTACATGAGGGTGGTATGAGGGCCCGATGTCCACAGATGGGGGTTGTGCTTACAGCCCAACACCGTGCAGGACATTTGGCATTTACCAGAGAACACCAAGATTGGCAAATTCGCCACTGTGCTCTTCACAGATGAAAGCAGGTTCACACTGAGCACATGTGACAGACGTAACAGGGTCTGGAGACGCCGTGGAGAACGTTCTGCTGCCTGCAACATCCTCTAGCATGACCAGTTTGGCAGTGGGTCAGTGTGGGATGGCATTTCTTTAGGGGGCCGCACAGCCCTCCATGTGCTTACCAGAGGTAGCCTGACTGCCATTAGGTACCAAGATGAAATCCTCAGACCTCTTGTGAGACCATATGTTGGTGCGGTTGGCCCTGGGTTCCTCCTAATGCACAACAATGCTGGACATCATGTGGCTCGAGTGTGTCAGCAGTTCCTGCAAGACAAAGGCATTGATGTTATGGACTGGCCCGCCCGTTCCCCAGACCTGAATCCAATTGAGCACATCTGGGACATCATGCCTCATTCCATCCACCAATGCCATGTTGCACCACAGACTGTCCAGGAGTTGGGGGATGCTTTTGTCCAGGTGTGGGAGGAGATCCCTCAGGAGACCATCCGCCACCTCATCAGGAGCATGCCCAGGCATTGTCGGGAGGTCATACAGGCACGTGGAGGTCACACACTCTACTGAGCCTCATTTTGATTTGTTTTAAGGACATGACATCAAAGTTGGATCAGCCTAAAGTGTTTTTTTCCAATTTAATTTTGAGTGTAACTCCAAATCCGGACTTCCCTGGGTTGCTAAATTTGATTTCCATTGATAATTTTTGTGTGATTTTGTTGTCAGCACATTCAACTATGTAATGAACAAAGTGTTTAATAAGAATATTTCATTCATTCAGATCTAGGATGTCTTAGTTTTGTGTTCCCTTTATTTTTTTGAGCAGTGTATTTATTCAGAGGCAAACTGACCTGGTAGAGATTTTGTCCCTGGCATGTGTATATTTATTGGTATCTTCTAAAAAAGAATGAACACTAACAGGCCTCAAGATGTGTCTTCTCACTCATGTCAGAATTGAGACATTGAGTGATTTGTTTTCAAAGTGTAGATGAGGATCTATCCTTTGTATAGAGATATCAGCAAATTCCTTTAGTCTCTTTTTTTCCATCAGCAACTTTGCCATCCCTTTTCTTAGAACACACCAGATGCTGAATCATTGCATTTTCTACCATATTGTGGTAGAAAAGGAAAGTCCAAGGAGGTGGGGAAATTCCCCCAGAAAAAAGGTAAGCTGCTTTTTTTCTCTCAATGTCCTAGAACAAAAGTGTATCTGAAGCCACTTTGAAACCAGAAATATTCTTGTTAGGTATATTACCAGAACAGTATCATAAAGAGAATACATACTTGATTTAATATGTATTAATGGCAGCTAGGACTGTATTTCCACAACAATGGAAAAGTAAAGAGATTCCTACAGATGAAAGTGTTATAAAAATATTAGAATGTGCTGAGATGGATAGATTAAACTTAAAATAAAAAGAAGAAACAATACTTTTTAACATGGGACTTGTTTTACCAATGGCTAACTGACAGAAACAGAGGTTAAGGCCCTGTCACACTGCCCAACGGATGCAAAACGTTAGTAAAAAGGACACAACGGATGAGCAAAATGTTCCATCCGTTATTATCCGCTCTCAAAAGGGGCAAAAATACTGCATAACCAGAGCGGATAACACGGAAAGGAACGGACGCGGGGAGGATGCAGAGCGGATGGAAAGCGGATGCGGAACGGAAGCCCAGCGGATGGAAGCGGATGGGAGCGGATGGCACATGCGCTAGGCTTCCAGGGGATCTCAGCAAAGCAGACGCGGAATGGATACAGTGGATGCAGAGCGGATGCCGAGCGGATGAAAGGGATGCACAGCGGATGCAGAGCGGAAGCCTAGCGGATGCACAACGGAAGCCGACCGGATGCCGAGCGTTAATTGCGCATGCGGGGGGGATGCATTGCGTAAGCCACATGGATATAAAGGAAAGCAGCTCGCACGTGGCCAGCATTCGGAGGAAAGACCTGCTGCCGGATACATCGAGTCCTTGCCTGCCCTGCCTGCATGCCTGCCTGCAAGCCTTGCTCCAAGCCTTCCTGCCAGCCTGCCTCCAAGCCTGCTTCCCAGCCTCCTGGCCAGCCTCCCTGCCAGCCTTGCTCTCTGCCTGCCTGCCAGCCTTGCTGCCAGCCTGCCATCCAGCCTCCCTGCCATCCAGTCTGCCTGCCAGCCTTGGTGCCTGCCTCCCTGCCTTCCTGCCAGGCTTCCTGCCAGGCTTCCTGCAAGCCTTGGTGCCTGCCTGCCTGCCAGCCTTGGTGCCTGCCAGCCTCCCTGCCAGCCTCCCTACCAGCCAGCAACCCCACAACCATGGGGAAGAAGCGAAAGCCTCAGCAACCTGCCACCATCCCTGGCAAGAGGGACAGGGCCACCCTCCCGCCCCCTGTCCCTGACTTTGCTTCTGCTGGGGCTTCTGCTGCTCGGGCTTGCTCTTCTGGTGCTGGAGCTTCTGCTGAAGCTGCTCCTAACGGTAGTGCTTCTGCTGCTGCTTACTCTGCTGAAGCTGCTCCTGGTCCTGCTGGTCCTGCTGGTCCTGCTGGTCCTGCTCGTGCTCCTGGTCCTGCTCGTGCTCCTGGTCTTGCTGGCGCTGCTGGTGCTTACTCTGCTGCTGATGATCCTGGTCCTGCTGGTGCTGCTGGTGCTGCTGGTGCTGCTGGTGCTGCTCCTGGTGCTGCTGATGATGGTGATGATGGTGATGATTATGATCCTGCTGGTGATGATGATGATGAGGAGGAGGAGGAGGATGATGATCCTGCTGGTGCTGCTGATGCTGGTGGTGTGGAGGAGCAGCCCCTACTATCTGGGAGCCCCTCTGATGAGGGCCCATCTGGTCCTGCCAAAGGGAGGAAGAGGCGTATGCGACAACGGGAGAGGAGGCAATATTATATTGAGGAGGAACACGAGGATGAGGTGCTGGAGTGGCTGAGAGAGAATGACTATCTGTGGCAGAAGGGACACCGGCTGTACAGGGACACCAAAAGGAAGCAGGCTGCTTGGAGAGAGAAGGCGGAGAGTATGGGCTACACTTCGGAGGTGCTCCTCGGCTGGTGGAAGCACATGCACACCTGGTATTGGAAGCTGCACCTGAAGAAATCTGGCCAGGCCACAGTAAAGCTGACGGACAGAGAGACCTACGTCATGGCCAGGTGCAGCTTCCTGGAGGGTGAGATCCACCACCGAGGAGCACCAGGAGCCCCTCTCACAACCCTCTCTCTCCGGCAGCCTGCTGAGAGCCAGTCCTCTTCCGGCCGAGAGTCAGTGCCACGGCGGAGAACCCGTGGACAGGTTTTGTAATCGTGGTGGAACGCGTGGAGGACTCCCTGGTGCGGTGGGAGAAAGGAGACGGCGCGTCCACCACAACTGTACCCGTATCCACCACCACCCAGCTCCACCTCCACAGAAAGGCAGAGAGCCAGACAGCAGGAGGGGCAGAGCCACACTGTCCTGCTGGAGATCAGGGACACCATCCGCACCAGCATAGATCTCCTCTCTCAGCTGGTTCACACCGACTCCTCATCCTCCAACTGCAAGCCCTTCCTCACCTATGTCAACCAGACCCTCAGGGACATGGAGGAACCCCAGTACCAGGTGATGAAGGACCGGATCACCAAGCTGCTTCACAACCCTCCAGATCCAGAGGAACCTGCTCCCACCCAGTCCAGGTCTGCTCCTCCACCTCCACCCCAGGTGATGTCCCTCCCATTCCAAGGTTTCCCACAGCCCCTCACCTACCAGGGCTACGGATATCAGGAGGTCCAGCAGCACAGGGAACAGCCCTTCACAGTCCAGGCACAGAGTCATCAGGCGACACCGTTGCCATCGGTTCCACTGATGCCACCGATGCCACCCACGCCAATGATGCCACCGATGACAGCGATGCCACCCATGCCACTGATGCCACCCACGCCAGTCCTCACCCAGCTGCAGACCAGACAGCCCCACTACACTACTCCTTCCTCCATCCCACAGCCAAGCCCGGCCTCAGTACCTCTGTCATCAGTACTGGGGCTGACACCCCATGGCATGGAGGAAGGAGCTCTCAACATCACGGGGCTGAGCCAGCTGTCTGAGAGCTTCCTCAACACACCATCACCTGTTGCCCTCTTGGGGCCAGGCACCCCAATGACGATACAGACCAGCACTGCAGCAGCACCCACCTCCACAGCACCTGGACCCTTCACCCCTGAGACTGGGCACACCTCCGAGTGACCAAGAGGAGTGCCAGAGACTGGCTGGCTGGCTACCTGTGGACTTTATTTGGACACTTGACTTAAGTCATTTTTCTTTTACAGCTTGTTGTTCCCTTGTTGCAGCCCTTGTAGTTGAAATAAGTGGACCCCGACTTGGCTCAAGCTTTGCAGGCCACGTGCTTGCCATCTATGGCTCCAACGGTGTGTGGGAAGTTCCACTTCTGATACCACTGCTCTGCAACTTTCTTCCATCCTTCTTCAGTGGAGGGGCACTGGAGGAGCTCCTCCAGGTATTCTTCGATGATGGCCTGCACCCCTTCTCTGACCACAATGCTGATGGTGTTGTGTGGCACCCTCCAGCCATACTGCATGCTCCTGTAGGTGGTCCCTGAGGCCAGGTGGCGCAGAGTGAGTGCCACCTTGAGCCCAGGTTCCAGGCTGGGCCGGAAGTTGGTGTTTGCCTTGGTCAACCTGGGTGTCGCCCGCTGCACAACTTCATCAAACATGGCTGGAGGCATCCTCATGAAGTTCTGGAATGCACGAGTGTCTTCGTTCCTGAGCTCCACCATCAGCTTGTTGTACAGTCCGTACTCTGCTCTTCTCCCGATCCATCTTCGGACCCAGACGCTTCTTGGCCACCTCCTTTTCTTCCCGTAGTGGAGTTCACAGAGCCTGTAGATGGCTTCGCACTGTTGCAGAAGGATGGTGGCTGCCAAAAGGACTGTGTTACGATCCACGGTTTACATGACTGGATGCTGTGGAAGAGCAAGAGTCAGATGAAGGATGCAGAGGTCTGCACAGCTGGTCTGCTGGTCTGAAAGTGAGATGCAGGTGAGTTGCTCCCCCTTTTTATAGGCAGTATAGGTTTTCCCCTAGGTGTCCCTTTGCATCCTCTAGGCATCCTCTAGACATCCTTAATATCCGAGATAGGTCCCCTCTGCGAACGTTTTTTCCGTTTTAAATGCTTTGTTTCTGTGCTGCATCTGCTAGGCATCTGTTCTGTGTCTGTTCTGCATCCGTTCCGCTTCCTCCCTGCATCCGAGCAGATGCGAGTTGTGCGGATGCGGAACAGATGCCTAGCGGATATAGTGGATGCATAACGGATGCAGAACAGATGCCTAGCGGATTCCTAGCGGATGCAGAATGGATGAATTGGATACATTTTCAGTGCAAAAGTTTTGAGCAGCTCAAAACTTTCTGAGCGGATGAAACGTCCATAAACGGATGCTGGACGGATAGAGAGAAAGCAAAACGGAGGCAGTGAGTACAGAACGGATACATCGCGTTAACCAATGGTTGGCAAGCTTTTTTGTCCGTTTTACATCCTCTTTGCATCAATTGGTGCAGTGTGATAGGGGCTTTAGCCTCTAAAAAGACTAAAAAGGTAATAAATTTTTTTTTACTGAAAAATTTGTAAGATGGATAAACTAATTGTATTATTACTTTGTGACTAATGTCGATATGCTTATTATGAGTACTATTATGATTAATGTTGTATCTCTATTTAAAACTAACTTTGCCCAGAAAACATGCTGTTCAGATAGATATGGAACTTTTTATGTGTGTTAAAAACGTATCAATAAAACATGTTTTTTTTTTTTTTAAGAATTTTATTAATTTTCTACAAACAGACATAACATACAAAACATTAAAAACATCTACTCTCATATATACTTCCGGTGTGTCGGTTGGTTCATCAGTTTTGTGCATTCATTTTATAGTCTCAATTACAGTTATATTACATAACCACTCATATTGTCAATCCATATCCTAATATTACCAAAAAAAAATTAAAATAAAGTCTTTTTCTGACTATACTTTTAATCATTCATGCTTTATGAGATAACAATACTTCAAACAGTTTATTCTATAACAAATCATATAGTCATAACAAATCAATCCTAAAAACCCTTCATAGATATAATACTAATGCTCTATTATTGTATTTTATCATCTAACCATTGATAAAAAAGATCCTAAATTTCATAAAATTGTTTATCTTCTTGCTCTCTAATTTCAAATGTCAATCTACTCATCTCAGCACATTCCAATATTTTCTTAATAATTTCTTCCTGTGATGGTATTTTCTCATTCTTCCAATTTTTAGCAAATACAATCCTAGCTGCTGTTAATACATTTACAATCAAATATTTCAAGTCTTTATTATATATATCAGGTAAGATTCCCAATAAAAAGATCTCTGGTTTCAAGTCTATGTGTTTCTTTGTCATTTTTTCCAACCATATGTGAATTTTAGTCCAATATTTTCTGGCATCCTCACAAGTCCACCACATATGATAATATGAGCCAGGTATCTGATGACATTTCCAACATTTTCAGATTTGTTCTTGAACATTCTTGCTATTCTTGTCAGGGGGAAGTGCCACCTGTAAAACATCTTATACAAGTTTTCTTTATATGCTATTGACATTGTCATTTTATAATTTTGAGACCACAATTTTTGCCATTGCTCTAAATCAATCCCATATCCAAAATTCTTCCCCCAAGCAATCATAGTTTCTTTAACTTGTTCTTCCTCTAGCTTAATTCCCAATAAATAACCATATAATTTTTTAATCACTTTCTCATCAGTACCCATCAATATCTTATCTAAATCAGTCTGTTTGTCATAAAATCCTTCCATTTTAAAATCTTCAACATATCTTGAGTGTATTTGCGCATATGAAAACCAATTCATCCTTATACCTTGTTCCTCTAAGTTTTGGATCGATTTAAGTTCACCCTTTTCATCCAACAGATACCTCCCACCTACCAACCATTTGGAAACCTGCCCTCAGTAATAAACGAGTAACTAACTTGAAGAATGACACCAGACCCACACCCGCAAGTGCCACACAAGATGCCACCACCACACTTCCACACAGAAAAAAGACTCACACCCACACAGAAGAGGAGACACGACCACGAACCAGAAACCATACTGCAGCTGCACCACTACCCACTTCAAACCCCTCTGACCCATACAAGAAGCAAACTGACACCCACCATGAAGATGTGGTACGACCACGAACACGAAGCCAAACAACAAAATCACAGCTCACCAGCTCAAATCCCCCAGCAACTAAGACTAACCTGAGCACAACCAAGCCCCCACCTAAGCAGAACACACCCCCAGCCAATCAGAACACAGCCAAACCCCCACCAAATCAAGTCACACCCCCACTAGCAGTTAAAAGGAAGAAGCAGCTGCAAGCTCACATTACTCTGAGAAGCACAGAGCTGAAGAAACAAGCCTGAAGATGATGAATGAGACTTCATCGAAACGTTGCCTAGATACTTCCAATTCTACGCGGGAGAAAACCCGAATAACCAAAGATCCACATACAAATACCCGCGAAAACCTCAAAAAACAAATATTGCACCTCTACGGGGAGGAAACCCACCATCTGACCAGGACTTATGAAAAACTTGAAGTCCAAAGAGCTTCCATTTTATGTGACCTCACCTTCCTACGAAACTGCCGAGATCAAAATTTAATCCCCATAAGCTTCCAATTGAAATTCCACAGCAACACAGCAGCCACCAAACGCATCCTAAAAAGAACAGAATTGGCCCTTATTCGAAATGAACTTCACACAAAAAGATTCCTCCTAGACCAAATCAACAAAGAACTCCTCACACTTCACCTCAGACTAAGCAACAAGATTCACCCCTTACTTTGGGACAAATCCAAACAACTTGCTGTCTGGAGAGCTGAAACACAGACCACCTTCAAGACAGACACACATACCAACAAACTCAGAAAACTACAACAACACCAGAAACAAACTCCTCCCCCCTCACAGCCACACATGAAACAAACAGTGCACAACATCTCAGACAAGATCCTCACTGAAGCCGAAACCAATGTCCTTTCAAAAGGATTCAACTTTGCTGTCGCTCCCAAACACATCCCCACAGAAACCATCATATGCGGAGTTGAAACCAGCCTGACCAAAACCAACCCTGATGATGCTAACAGAATCAGACTCGAAATCACCAACATCCTCTGCACGAGCAAACCACCCAAAAGCAACTTATCCAAAGAAGAACAAACTGCACTACTTAACCTGAAAGAAGACACCAGCATAATAATCCTACCAGCAGACAAGGGCAATGCTACAGTGATTATGAATACATCTGACTACCAAACCAAGTTAACCAACCTACTCCAAGACCCCACATACAAACCCCTAAACACTGACCCCACCACGTACCTAGAAAAAACCACCAGATCCAAAATAAAAGCCTCCCCCATCAGCGAAGAAATCCAGCAAAGAATCATACCCAGAGAAAAATCATCCAGATGCCCCAAGCTGTATGGTCTCCCCAAGATACACAAAGAAGGAACCCCACTACGACCAATAGTCAGCTCCATAGGCTCACCTCTACAAAACTTAGCCAAATTTCTCGCCAAACAATTACAGACCTATGCTGAATCCATCAACTCACAGGTAAGGAACTCATTCCAGTTCATTGAGATCATAAAGAAACAAAACTTACAACCCAGCGACCTACTGGTGAGCTTCGATGTCATATCCCTCTTCACCCAAGTGCCTATAAAAGAAGCCTTGACAGCCATCCAAAACAAATACAACCCCCCCAAGTACATCCTAGATCTTACCAACCACTGCCTATCCAATACATACTTCACCTACAATGGACAAAAATACAAACAAATAGAAGGAGCACCCATGGGATCACCCCTCTCACCTGTCATTGCAAACCTCTACATGGAACACTTTGAAACACAAGCTCTAGAAAAATATGATCACAAACCCAAACTCTGGCTCAGATACGTAGATGACACCTTCATAATCTGGCCACACGGGAAAGAAAAACTGAACAACTTCCTCACACACCTCAACAGCCTACATCCCAAAATACAATTCACCATGGAAACAGAAGCCAACAATCAACTTCCCTTCCTAGATGTCTTAGTATACAAAAAATCCAATGGCTCCCTAGGACACACCATCTACCAGAAGAAAACACATACAAACCGCTATTTACATGCACTCTCACACCACCACCCAGCACAGATCAATTCCGTAGCC
>BLBF01000033.1:18429483-18441334 GCA_015471245.1 Laticauda colubrina
AGAGGGGTGTGTGTGTGTGTGTGTGTGTGTGTGTGTACACATATACAAATACACATATATACTTATACTTATAATGTATATACACGTACATTATATACACAGTGGTGGGATTCAAAAATTTTTACTACTGGTTCTATGGCCGTGGCTTTGTGGGCATGAAGTGGCTTTGTGGGCGTGGCTTGAAGGGCAACGAAAGAAGACCCAGCCGATCAGCTGGGACCTGGGAGGCAGAGAGTAGATGGGACGGGGCCAATCAGAGATGGTATTTGCCGGTTCTCTGAACTACTCAAAATTTTCGCAACCAGTTCTGAAGAACTGGTCAGAACCTGCTGAATACTCCCTCTGTGTATACATATATTCTTGGAACATTCAACCTTATTACTGAATACAGTCAACTTTTGTCAGACTGATATTAACCTCTTGTTGAGATCTCTTAACTGGGATTGTTTGAACTTCTCTGGGGTCAAAGGGAGAAATTCATCACCAGGAACTCCTCTCTTCCCTAAAAAGTATATGTTGCCCCTATCTCTCTTACATCAGAGTGAGATGAAAAGGGAAAGTTCAACAGGCATTTCTGTACTAAATCACACTTTGAAGTTCAAAGGCCAATGTTCTCCCAGCTAGTGGAAATACATAGATGTGGGAAGATCATTTCTCCAGCTCTGGAGCTCCATGAAAAATTCCTCTCTTTCGACAAGGATATGAGAAAAGGAATGAAATCCATGTCTCTTTTCTTTAATCTTGCTCACTCTAAAGGGCTTTAGAAATGCAAGGACTCCAACCATAGAAATTCCTTGAGGAATAAGGGAGAATAATCTGTGAAACTATTTTGGTAGTCAGCTACATACAGTTGCCTCTCCAAAATCCTTGGTATAAGCATACAGTATTGCAATTACAATAGGTTTTCTTTTTAATTGGATTGGTTCACTCCAGCACTTTTCATAGCTATTGCAGCAAGAAAAATGATATTATCAGTATTTTCATAAAAGGCTAATTTCTTTTATAGTTGTGTAAAAGCTCTCTACTTATACTCTCTAAACGATATGTCTCTTCTTGTGCAGCACCCATCCAAAAATGTGATTTTACAGCAGATTAGATTTCCAGTGGATGTTTTTCATTTACAAACTGGGAAAAAAATTATAGCCATGATTTTTCTGGCTGATCTGCAACTTCCAAAGCAGTTATGTGACCTTCAGATGTTTTGCACTTCAATTCTTATGAGCACCAGAAATTACTGCCAAAGGCAAGATGTGGACGATCAGCTTATAATTGCTGGTCTTTTGTATTCCTTGAATATCACCAGAACTCCCAATTTTACATGGAAGACTTTTGGGCAATGATGGTGAACTTATGACACATGTGACTCCATGACATTTTGCCAGTGTTCATCAACACTCAATAAGCCATTTTTTTCTCAAAGGAATGCCACATTCTCATGAGTCTTCTGAAGCCTTTGAAAATTATGCGAGAATGAAGTGTGTTTTTGCGTGGGTTTGGGGACACTGCAAAAGCAATGGAAGAGCATTTTCTAAACTGCTCCAAGAATGAAGGCCATGTGCAACCTGGAGCTGCTGTGGGGAACTACAAGGGCCTGTCAACAAAAAGAGAACACCTGAGAGTAAGTGCATATGGCAGGTCCTGGGGATCAAACACATGATTGGACTGTATTTTCCAATTTTTTGTCATCCTGAGTCTAAAAGATTTGCCGTCACTGTCTTAGGGGAGGGAGGCATTCCAGAAAGCTAGAGATTATAGCCACATCTTAATAGCACGGTTTGTATATCCAAGCCAATCAGGCCAGTTAATGAGATCTAATCCTTCTCCACATTTTTTGAGATTCAAATTTTTTTACTACAGGTTTTGTGGGCATGGCTTGGTGGACATGGTAGGGGAAGGATACTGTAAAATCTCCATTCAGAGGTGGTAATTTGCCGGTTTTCCAAACCACGCAAAATTTCTGCTACCAGTTCCACAGAACTGGTCAGAAGCAGCTGAATACCACCTCTGGCTTCTCCCCTTCCCATCTCTGTTGTAATACTTGATTCTTTAACCATAGTTCCAGGATTTGTAATGGTTGCTTATAGGTTGTTCTCGACTTACAACCACAATTGAGCCAAAAATTCTGTTCCTAAGTGAGACAATTGTTAAATGAGTTTTCCCCCATTTTACTACCTTTCCTGCCACAGTTGTTAAGTGAACCACTGCAGTTGTTAAGTAAGTAACACAGTTGTTAAATGAATCTAGCTTCTCCATTTGATGTTGCTCTTCAGAAGGTCGTAAAAGATAATCATATGACCCTGAGACACTGCAAAGCATAAATATGAATCAGTTGCCAAGCATCCAAATTTTAATCATGTGACTATAAGGATACTGCAATGGTTGCTAATGTGAAAAATGGTCACAAGTCACTTTTTTCAGTGCCATTGCACCTTTGAATGGTCACTAAATGAACTGTTGTCAGTCAAGGACCACCTGTACTATCTCAACCTGAACAACCATCATTTTCAGGCACTGATAGAAGTTTTTGTTCTTGCATCACAAAATGGGCTTGCCAACTCTATAAGAAGTGTGAAACAGTCATTTATGATAATTGCTGCTTAAGGCCCAGTCCCACTGGCCGACGGATGCAAAATGTATGCATAAAGGACACAGCGGACAAGCAAAATTTCAGGGGTGACTCCATCTGTTGTCATCTGCTCCAAAAAGTGGCAAAAATTTTCATAAACAGAATGGAAAAGAACGGAAAAGAACGGATGTGAGTAGTATGTAGCAGGGATGTTCATAGATGTTCATAGGAAGCCTAGCAGATGAAAGCGGATAGAAGCGGATGACACCTCCGAAGGGGTTCTGGGGGAGAATTTTGAAGCGGACCCATAGCGGAAGGGGCGGATGCATAGCGGATGAAGCGGGTGCATCACGGACGCCTATAGGAAAAAAGGGGATGCCGCATGTATGTATATCGGATGCAAAGCGTCCACTGCGCATGCGGGGAGTATGAATTGCATCAGCTCCGTGGATATAAAAGGATGCAGCGCGCATGCAGAATAGTCTATTCTGACTCAGAATAGTCTCAGAGACTGAGTTGTTTACTTGTTTAATAAAGTTTATCTTTTCTTAAGACACTTAATAAAGTTTACTTGGTTCATTTTGTTTACTTAATAAAGTGTTGGTAAAAATTTGAAAAAATGGTTAAGCCTTTACATGCTTGTGGGATAGATAAGGATAGTTGTGGGATAGATAAACCTCCAGTGCAAGCATAGTGGGACTGTATGGTCCACCATCCCAGCTGCCACACATATGGACCTTTATTTTCAATAACAATTTATTCATTGATCAACACATTTTAAAATAAACAAAGCTCTTTATTAATGCCCTATTCATTGTAGGACCACTCAACATACATGGCACAATCTCATCAGTGTTATGCGACAGCCTCAAGGAAGCATCTATTAATCATCTATCATCCTGTCTTGCCACTCCACTGCTCCAGCTGGGGAGTTGCACCAGTGTCTCAGTAGGTTGTGCTGCTTCTTCCTTTCACATGAAGCTCTGTTGGGGCCTTGTACATCCACAGTGTCTATCAGGTTACGTCCTTGCCTCCATTCACCAGGCTCCATGTCCCCATTCCCTTGTTGATGGTCGACAAGTCTGTTCTGCAACACTGGGTAGCGGGTGTGCATGAGATTGTGCAGGATGCAGCAAGCTTCCATGATGCTCCTCACAGTCTCTGGGTCATGCTGCATGGTGGTGAGAAGTATCTGGAACCTGTTGGCCAGGATGCCAAAGGCATTCTCCACCACTCGTCTTGCCCTGGACAGCCTGTAGTTGAAGATCCTCTCTTCACGGGTGAGGTATCTTGAACTGTACGGCTTCGTGAGGTAGGTTCTGAGGGAGAACACATCATCACCAACGATGAAGTAGGGCACATATTGTGTGTTGTTGGGCAGGGGGTCTGGACCTGGAAAACCCATGATGAGGTTGCATTCCAGCCCATCCTTGAGGTCACTTGCGTTATATACCTGGTCATCTGAAGCTGACCCGTTGCCTGAAGCATCGATATAGATGAACTTGTAGTCAGCATCAACCATGGCAAAGAGGATGATGCTGAAGAAGCCCTTGTAGTTGTAATAAGTGGACCCTGAGTTGGCTGGAGCTTTGCAGGCCATGTGCTTCCCATCTATGGTTCCAACGGTGTGGGGAAAGTTCCACCTCTGATACCACTCTTCTGCAAGTTTTCTCCAGCCTTGTTCAGTGGTGGGACACCTGAGGAGCTCCTCCACGTATTCTTCAATGATGGCCTGTACCACTTCTCTGACCACTTTGCTGATGCTGTTGTGTGGCACCCTCCATGCATACTGCATGTTTCTGTATGTGGTTCCAGAGGTCAGTGCCACCTTCAGTCCAGGGTCCAGGTTGGGATGGAAGTTGGTGCTAGGCTTGGTCAACCTGGGTCTCAGACGCTCTACAAGTTCGTCAAACATGGCTGGTGGCATCCTCATGAAGTGATGGAATGCACGAGGGTCTTCATTCCTCAGCTCCACCATCAACTGGTCATACAGTTCAAACTCCATTCTTCTCACGATCCATCCTCGGACCCACACAGCTCTTGGATGTCTCCTTCTTCTCCTTCTGTGTAAAACTTGATACAGTCTGAACAGGTTCTGGTTCTGGTGATGAATGAGCGCAGCTATCATACGGACTGTGTCATCATCCATAGTGGAGAACAATTGATGACATTGAAGATCAAGACCAAGGGTGATGAGGTCTGTACACCATGGCTGCTGGACTTATACTGAGATCCAGATGATTTTCTCCCCCTTTTTATAGAAAATATCGGTTGTCCACTAGGTGTCCTTCTACATACTCTAGACATACTCCAGACAACCTAAATATATGAGACACATCCCAGATACAAACTTTTTGTCCGTTTTGAATACTTTACATACAAGATGCATACGCTTACATCCTTTCTATTTCCGTGCTACTAACGCTGTGTAGACGTTCCGTGTACCTTTTGTTTCCTCCCTCTTTCCGTTTTCAGCTGCAGTGGATGTGAGTTGAGGGGATGGCCAGAGGATGCAGAGACGATACAGTGGACGTTTAACGGATGATAATGTACATAGAATGTTTGTTGCCTGTATATGTCGCGGATGTACATCGTACGTGGTGGAAAGTTCATCCGTTCACAAAGTTTTGTGCAGCTCAAAACTTCTTGTGCGGATGAAATTGCAGTGGACGGATGCTCGATAGAGCATATGAAACACGTATGCAGTGAGTACACAACGGATGCATAGCGTTTTTCAATGGATGGCAAGCTTTTTTTAACGTTTTATATCCTCTTTGCATCCTCTTTGCATCCATAAGTGCAGTGGGACCGGGCCTTTAGTGAAATTTCAAGGTACATTTATCTATTAATTTATAAGGGTAGTCCTCAACTTACAACCATTTGTTCAATGACTGTTTGACATTGCAACAGCACTGGGAAAAAAAAGTGACTTATGACCATTTTTCACACTTATGACTGTTGCAGCATTCCAATGCTCATATGATCCAAATTTGGATGCTGGCAACTGGCTCATGACGTTTTCACTGTCCCAGAATGAGATGCGACCTTATGATAAGAATTAAGTCAATGGAGAAGCCAGATTCCCTTAACCACAGTGTTACTAATTTCACAATTGCAGCGATTCACTTAACAGCTGTGGGTAAGAAAGGTCATAAAATTGGACAAAACTCACTTAACAACTGTCTCAGCAATAGAAATTTGGGGCTCAGTCATGGTCATAAGTCAAAGACCACCTATAATGTATAACAATCTTCAGAGCATGGCCGACATAGAGCTGTTCTGAAACATTTCTCCATGCTGGTTCTCTTCTGCCAAATGTGTAAACCAAAGGAATGAATGCAGGAGAATCCATTTTCTGGAAGTCTATATCTGGAAGTCAAATTTCTCACTAGGGATAGTTTAGCTCTGAGTATGGTTTTACTGAAGCATGCACACATGCTGAGGAAAAGTCTACAATATTTCTATGGCCTAGTACAGCATTACTTTGGGGATGTGCTATTTAGGAAATGTGTTAGCACCAATTACTCTGGTAGATGAAAAATTGAATTTGTTTGTACAATGAATATAGATTATTCAGTCCCTTTTTTTTTTTTTTGAGCAGTTTAATGTTCTTCCAGCTACAGAAAAGTTTACAACAAATTTTTCCTTTGCAGAAAGTGGTATTTACATATAATATTAAAAAAAAAAAATGAAAATACACAACCAAAAATGAACTCCCTGATGGGAAAGTCTCTTGTAATTCTGGTCACAATTTTAGAGGTTACAGAGTGTTCCAAGTTTAACAGGCTCACATACAAAAACAGCTAAGAAAATTTATTGCAACCCTGTTCATTTTTTTTTCTTTTAGGAGGCACTCAAATGATAGCTAGCCTGCTAGCAAGAATCCTGTGGGAAAGTTTTCTTCCTACTGCTAGCGAGGAGCCTTACTTTCCATTGTATGTAGCCTGTTGATCATCCAACTGAAACCAGTTTAATGCACTGGCAGCAGCCAGGTATATTCCAATTGCAAGAGATTTGGTTGTAATCTCTTTTACTCATAGTACTGAGAACAAGGCTAGTCTGACTTAATCTTTCTGAATGCTTCCTGGCATTCAAGCAATCTACCTTTATGAGACTCTAAGACAGTCTTTTTTCAAAACTAATGGCCTCATGTGTTGGACTGTAACAACCCAGACTGGCAAAGGATCAAATCAGTACACACTGAGGGCACAGTATGGACAGCAGAAAGTTAAAATGACTGCTTTAATTGATCAAACAGTGCAACACTTTAAAACCAGCATGTTTCCAAGCCTCTGTTGAAAGGTGCCAAAATGCCTTTTGTCTTTCGAGGATTCGATTTTCCTGCTAGGAGAGCTCTGGCGCAAAGATATGGACAACTGCTTGAAAGCTGAATCTTTTTATTTTTCAGGAAGGTGTGGAACAGGGAGAAGCCTGCATTCCTGGGCTAGCTAGCTTCTTATAGTAAGTCCCTGGTTTTTTATACCCTTTTCTCCCTTTGTAAGTTGATTTTGTGTGAATGTTTGTATTTGTGCTTAATGTTTCCAATCCTGTTTGAGTTTGTCTTTATTCCCGCTGGGGGGCAAACTCCGCGGGATGCGGAAGGCAAACTCTACGGGGTGGCCAGATTGTATTATTGGTTTTCTCTAATCTCTTTTAGCTTTAAGATAGTTTTTCATATTTGTTCTGTGGCAATCTCCTGTCTGTCCCTTTTGTAATTTATATTTTGTGTCTTTTGTCTGTTTGATTTGCTTATTTGGTATGTCCTGTGTTTGTAAGGGTTTTCTAAATTATCTTTTTGTTTCCTTTTCTTATTTGTCTAGTTTTCTTAATTACCCAGGCTTTTGTCTATAGGGATTCTTGAATACCTTTTTATTTGATTCCTTTTCCTATGTAAGTTTGTTTTATGGCTGACCTGATGTTCCCCTTGGGCTTTTCCTGTTTTTTATGACACTATTGTCTTCGTGAAGTTCCCTTTCCACACCTCTCAGTAGGAATCTTCAGGCTAGTTTGAATCAGATTCAGCTAATGAATCCAGTTGGCTTTCCAAAGCTCCTGCTATAATTACACAGAAGGAATGGCAAGGAGGATACCACTGATGGCCCAATGGAATGGTAACCTCGCTAGTGGCTAAACTGACCAATAAACTACCCTGAGCTGAACCCCAATTCCAAAATAACCCTACAGGTATGGAAAAGGGATGTAAAGTTAAGCAGGGTTGAAGCCGTCAATATTGCCCTTTGAGTGGAAGAAGCAAAATTGTTCAGAGGCTTGCAAAATGGCGTCATTCCCTCCCCCCATCCTCAAAGTAATCAATAAACAGTAATAACTGAAAGCCTGATTGACAGAAGCAATGAAAAACTTCAAAGGAGTCCTAAACCCAGATATATAAGAAGTCAGGGGTGGGCTTCGAAAATTTGAACAAAGGGTTCTCTGCCTGGTTGCTAGGTAAGCGTGGCCTAGTCAGCTTCCTGCTCCATGGCTGGAGGGTTGTTTTTGGCCTCTCTGGGCTGCGGAGGCTTTCCTTGAGCTTCTGGAAGGGCAAAAACGGCCTCCCCGGGCTCCAGAGGCTCTCTGGAAGCTAGAAACGGGCCCATTTCCAGCCTTCCCAAACTTCTGGGAGGCCTGTTTTTTGACCTCCCTGAGCCTCTGTGCGTGCCCTGCACTTACCTGCATCCAAAATGCACCACGTGGGGACTCCTGGGAGGGGCAGCCAGGACTGGGATTTGGGGGTTCTCTAAACTGTACAGAATCCCTGTGAACCCCCAGCTGCCCACCCATGTAAGAATCCCACGTAAGACCTGGCAAGTATGTCCAAAAGCACCATACAGACCGTGTGTAAACAGATACCTCTGCAGAATCCAGGAGTCAAATTGTGGCTGCTCTATTCAGAACAAACTTGACCTTTTCCTGAATTGTCAGTCTCCTTACCTTGCTATGTTTTACACACCTAGATGAGCAACTGGCTCACTCTTTGCATCCAGAAGCTTTAGTTATGCTGGCAATTGTGGAAAAGAGAGGAAAGTACGATGCAAAAAGCATGGCCTTCTGCTTTGTCCTGAACTTTTGGTAAGTGAGACACCTACTGGCTAACAAGAATGCCTGTGTCTGTACAGAAAAGCACCAGAAGTCTTGGCATAGGCAATCCAGATTTTCCCACATCCCCAGTCATTTGAGGTTGAGAATGGAAAGGCTAGGTGATAGATGGGAATTAAAAGAGTGTCATATTGTCTAAAAATTCCTGCAGAACAAGATCGATCAAAAGATGTCATGCTCGCCTATTGCTATGCAATATATACCAGGAGCCAGATGCAAAGCAAAGGAGATGATTCCTGTGAAATGTATATGCATCTTTAGTTAATAACACAGAGTTGCCATGGATACACATTCTATTTCACAGGCCCTGATCAGCCTGTATAGTTATACACTCCTTTATATGCGACATGTGGTGAAAAGCAATGTAAAAAGAAGGCAACTAATCACATTTCTCAAAGAAAAAAAAGATGCTCAGTCTCCACATTAGCAGCAGCAGACTGAGTTCCTGCAAACCAGTTGAACTGAGTCTCCAGATGCTATTTTTCATTTCCTTCTCTATTTGTTCTTTTCCTTGTCTTCTTTCTCTTTAACCTTTTGGCGTAAAGAGTCATCTTGCATTATTTCCTTTCCCAAGTGTGTTCAATCACATTATCCAGGATTCCTTGTGATGGAAAGCAGGTGTGTTAATTTCCACCCCCCCCCCAAAAAAAAAGGTAGAGGAAAGTGAAACAAGAACAATTCTAAAGCTTCAAGGTGTTTTACTGACCTTATATTAACCACTATACTTTCAGGGAAGAGTATACACAATAGATACTTCATTCATATCCACAGTACACACCGTGTAGTGAATTATCCCTCCTTAGATGAGACCAGAATTCAAAGGAACAGAACATGCATAATGGCAAATATTCAAACTCTTGTTTTTTTTTTTTTAATTTATCTTTAGTATTGCAAGTCCAATTGTGTTATGTCTCTTTTTAAAAAAAAAAAATCTCAATGTTTTTTAAACTGCAGCATGTTTAAAGATTGCTGCTTCTGAAGGCTGGGGTACCATTGTCTTGCAGAAGAGAACATCCTAGACACAGGGATATGATTCTACTGGTTCAGACTGGTCCAGGCAAACCAGATGTTAAAGTTACATCTGGTTCACCAAATCAGTATTTGAATCAACCGGCTGGCCCACCCTGCCTGCCCCACCCCTCCCAGAAGTCTCCATGCAGCCCATTTTTGAAGAAAGTAAGTGCAGGGTCTATGCGGAGGCTCTGGGAGGGGGGAAAACGGGCCTTCTGGAAGTCCAGAAACAGGCCTGTTTCCAGCTTCCGGAGGGCCTCCAGATCCCGGGAGAGGCCATTTTTGCCCTTCTAGAGGCCCGAGGGAGGCCTCTGGACCCTTGGGAAAGCAAATAACAGTCCTCCCAGAAGTACCAGAAGTCCAGAAATGGGCCTATTTCCTGCTTCAGGTGGACCTCCAGAGCCCGAGGGAGGATGTTTTTGCCCTCTCAGAGGCCTGGGAAAGCCTCCGGACCCTTGGGAAGGCGAAAAACACCCCTCCCAGAAGTTCTGTTATGCCACACCCACCATGGTCATGCCCACCCAGCAACCGGGCAGCGAACTGGTTGCTGGGATTTTTGAATACTACCCCTGCCTAGACTGCATTCATATATCACATCATAACTATATTTTGTTGTTATCCATGCCTTGTCAGGTGAGGCAGAAAGACACGGGAATCAGTCAGCCAGATAAACAGAATAACATACTAGGCCAACTGGAGCATTCTTTTTTTTAAATGCTCTTTCTGCCTTGAACTTCAGTTAGTTGAGTAAAAGGTTAACAAGAACATAGAAACAAATTTAGTCAGAGCACCACAAACAGTTGTCTCTCTCTTCATAGTTTATACCACACCACAGTTACAGTTAGCAAACTAGCAGCATAGCATGGTTTCAAACTCTTCATTGTGAAAAACCCAGCTATGATTTATCCATTTTATATTTGAATCTCACTTGGGACCATTTAAATGTTGAAGGCACTAAAATCCTGTTGCCAGCTTGTCCTTCAAACCTCCTTTCATGACATAATTTTTCTTGTTGTCCTCACCTTTTCTGCTGATTATGAATAGAAGCTATGCAAGAAGGAGTTGGAGGTTAAATAGGGTACTGTCTCGAATATATGACACTTAAATGTTCTTTTTCTTGATAGTTTACATGAGAATGTATATTGGCTTTTAAAATAGCATTGCAAAAAAAATTTTTTTTTATGTTTTCCACTCGAAAAATGGTATTTAGTAGCTCCTGTATGATTAGAACTAGCAATTTAGAGGCCTCCCAAGGGGTTTAAGGTGTCAGAGTGTAAACCAGTTTCAATGGCAGGTTATATAAATCATGGACTAAGCCTTGGTGTGGTTGGTTGTTTCCAAGTGAATATGTCAACACAGCCCACTTAACAATGACAAAGAATCTCAATCTATCCCTGTTGTTTGCTTAGATGGGGAACTTTCATTTCCAGGCATTTGAGCACTTCAGAACCGGGAAGCCTCAAAGGAACCAAAAACGTCAAGCTGTCTTTGGACACCAGTTTGTTCCCTTGTAAAAGAGAACCTGGTTACTCTGGGAACAATTCCTGTGAATAAAAAAGCCAAAAGACAATGCCATGAACCTCATTCCCCCTAGAGGTGGCCAAAGGCTCATCTTCAGCCAGAAAAAGAGGGGACACTTTCTCTCTAGAAGGATTAATTCCAGCTACTTTACAGGTCACAACTCTGCTCAGTTTCATCACTGCTTGCTTTGCTTGGCCTACTCTACAAGTCTAGACAGTATCAAGGAACCGAAGAGATTTGTCAACATACCAAACAACCTGGATCATTAATTTTCAGACTGGACTCAGAAAGCTTGGGAGATGTAAAAGCTAATTGCTAGAAATGTAGTGGAACAGGGAGAAGTGAAGAAGTGATCCGATGAGAGCTAGTCAATAGCAACACTTTAAAGTCAACAGAAAGCTGAGCTACTGAAAAGTGGCAAAACTGAACCCACTTTTCTCTGCCAGGACTCACCTTCTTTCTCATTAGAAAAGATAATGATTTCTCTGCAAACCAATTATGTCTACTGCTTTTTAAATACAATCTACCTTTAATGTTGCTTTGATGGCTGGACTGGAGAGGGAGACTACAAGCAACAAACAGGGAATGATGCAACC
Source organism: Laticauda colubrina (assembly GCA_015471245.1). Classification (NCBI taxonomy): domain Eukaryota; kingdom Metazoa; phylum Chordata; class Lepidosauria; order Squamata; family Elapidae; genus Laticauda; species Laticauda colubrina. Next base: position 18,441,271 of record BLBF01000033.1, read on the forward strand.
AAAGTTAATCATTTTAAGCCATATTGATTTTAATGTGAGAGAGTTAAGCCCATACTAGCACTCA
>BLBF01000033.1:18443792-18491863 GCA_015471245.1 Laticauda colubrina
AGCAGGACCAGCAGGACCAGCAGGACCAGCAGGACCAGCAGGACCAGCAGGACCAGGAGCAGCTTCATCAGAGTAAGCACCAGCAGAAGCACCACCGCCAGGAGCAGCTTCATCAGAGTAAGCACCAGCAGAAGCACCACCGCCAGGAGCAGCTTCAGCAGAAGCTCCAGCACCAGAAGAGCGAGCCCGAGCAGCAGAAGCCCCAGGAGAAGCAGAGTCAGGGACAGGGGGCGGGAGGGTGGCCCTGTCCCTCTTGCCAGGGATGGTGGCAGGTTGCTGAGGCTTTCGCTTCTTCCTCATGGTTGTGGGGTTGCTGGCTGGCAGGGAGGCTGGCAGGGAGGCTGGCATGCACCAAGGCTGGCAGGCAGGCAGGCAGGCACCAAGGCTGGCAGGAAGCCTGGCAGGAAGCCTGGCAGGAAGCCTGGCAGGAAGGCAGGCAGGCACCAAGGCTGGCAGGCAGACTGGCTGGCAGGGAGGCTGGAAGGCAGGCTGGCAGCAAGGCTGGCAGGCAGGTAGAGAGCAAGGCTGGCAGGGAGGCTGGCCAGGAGGCTTGGAGGCAGGCTGGCAGGAAGGCTGGCAGCAAGGCTTGCAGGCAGGCATGCAGGCAGGGCAGGCAAGGACTCGATGTATCCGGCAGCAGGTCTTTCCTCCGAATGCTGGCCATGTGCGAGCTGCTTCCCTTTATATCCGCGTGGCTTACGCAATGCATTCCCCCCACATGCGCAATTAATGCTCAGCATCCGTTCGGCTTCCGCTGTGCATCCGCTAGGCTTCCGCTCTGCATCCGCTTCATCCGCTGTGTATCCGCTCTGCATCCGCTGTATCCGTTCCGCGTCCACTTTGCTGAGGTCCCCCGGAAGCCTAGCGGATGTGCCATCCGCTCCCATCCGCTTCCATCCGCTGGGCTTCCGTTCCGCATCCGCTTTCCATCCACCCTGCGTCCTCCCCGCGTCCGTTCCTTTCCGTGTTATCCGCTCCGGTTATGCAAATTTTTGCCCCTTTTGAGAGCGGATAACAACGGATGGAACATTTTGCTCGTCCGTTGTTTTCTTTTTACTAACGTTTTGCATCCGTTGGGCAGTGTGACAGGGCCTTTATAGGTCATCTAGTCCAACCCCCCCACCCAAGTGGGAGACCCTACACCATTTCTGACAAATGGCAGTCCAATATCCTCTTGAAAGTCTCAAGTGATGGCGCTCCCGCAACTTCCGAGGGCAAGCTGTTCCATTGGTTGATTGTTCTCACTGTCAGAAAGTTTCTCCTTGTTTCCAGGTTAAATCTCTCCTTGTTCAGTTTCCATCCATTATTCCTTGTCTGGCCTACAGGTGCTTTAGAAAATAGCTTGACCCCTTCCTCCCTGTGGCAGCCCCTCAAACATTGGAAGACTGCTATCATGTCTCCCCTGGTCCTTCTCTTTAGTAGACTAGCCAAGCCCAGTTCCTGCAACTGTTCATTGCATGTTTTAGTCTCCAGTCCCCTAATCATCCTGGTTGCTCTTCTCTGTACTATTTCTAGAGTCTCAACATCTTTTTTATAATGTGGTGACCAAAACTGGATGTAGTACTCTAAGTGTGGTTTTACTAAGGCTTTGTAGAGTGGTATTAGTATTTCCCTTGATCTTGACTATATCCCTCTGTTAATACAATTTAGGATTGCATTAGCTTTTTTGGCGGCGGCTGCACACTGGTGGCTCTTATTTAGCTGGTTGTCCACTAAGGCTCCAAGATCCCTCTCACAGTTACTGCTATTGAGCCTGGTTTCACCCAGTCTGTATGTGTACTTTTGGTTTTTCTTGCCTAAGTGTAAGACTTTACTTTTCTCTACATTGATTTTCATTTTGTTGGATATGGCCCAATGTTCTCGTCTGTCAAGATCCATCTGGATTTTGAGCCTATCTTCTTGGGTATTAGCTATTCCTGCCAGCTTAGTATCATCTCCAAATTTGGTAAGTTCCCCTTCTATTCCCTTATCTAAGTTGTTAATGAAGATATTGAAGAGTACTGGGCCTAAGACGGAACCTTGTGGCACCCCACTGCTTACTTCCCTCCATGTAGACTTAGACCCATTAAAAACTACTCACTGAGTACTGTTTGCCAGCCAGATGCAAGTCCATCTAGTGGTGGTGCTTTCTTTTCCACTTTTTTCTCGCTAAGAAGTAGGTTGTGGTCTACTTTGTCGAATGCCTTGCTGAAATCTAAATATATTATGTCCACAGTATTTTGCTGGTCTACTAATTTAGTCACTGTGCTGAAGAATGAAGTAAGATTGGTTTGGCATGATCTGTTTTTAACAAACCCACGCTGACTGCCAGTTACTACTTTACTTGTTTCTCGATGTTGGCAGATCTGTTTTTTTTATCTTTTGTAGTATCTTCCCGGGTATTGATGTTAGGCTGATTGGTCTATAGTTTCCTGGGTCTGTTTTTTTTTTTTCCTTTTTTGAAGATGGGAACCACATCAACTCTTTTCTAGTCCTCTGGTAGTTCCCTAGTGCTCCAGGATTTTTGAAAGATATGGTGCAATGGTTCTGAGATGACCTATGCCAGCTCCTTTAAAACTCTGGGATGTAATCCATTAGGCCCAGGTGATTTGTTTTCATCAAGATCAGACAGGTGTTCTCTTACTATTTTTTTTGCTTATTTTAACTTTTATTTCTGGTCTGTCTTTTACAGTTATGTTTTTGGTGGATTGAGCTATAGTTTCTTTTTGCGTGAAGACCGATGCAAAGAATGAGTTAAGCAGTTCTGCTTTCTCTCTGTTGCCTGTTGCTTCCTTGCCATATTCTCTCTTTGGTGGACCAACTGTTTTCTTGATTTTTTTCTTGTTATTTATATGTTGGAAGAAACTTTTTTTATTATCTTTGACTTTTGTTGCAAGTCTTTGTTCGTTCTGAGCCTCTGCTATCCTGACTTCGTCTTTGCAGATTCTGGCTATCTGCTGATATTCTGCCTTAGTTGTATGTCCTCCTTTCCATTATCAGTTAGAAGCATTAAGATCTTTAAGAAATGTGAAAGAGAAGGAAGTCTGATTGTTCTCATAGATTAAGGACAGGACAAGAATTTATGATTTACCACTTAAAGAAAACTTCAACAATTCCAAGAGTAACAGGATTTTGATAACTTAAAAGTGGTTTTATTAGTTCCAATTTTGGTGAACTGGTTAAAACTAATTGGATGTCAATTTTTCTTTTCTTTTTTTAGAAAAGTTTGGTCAAATCTGATGGACTTATATTTCAAAGATAGCATGCCCCACCTGATAACATAGACCAGAAAATATATAGGTATGATAGAATGTGTTAATCTGAACATAATTTAAAACATGAAAACAACTTTGTGTCTTATGAGACTTGTTTATGGAATGATCAGATGCAACAGAGGATGGATTACCTGTAATCTCTAAGTTTGGAAGAGAACATAGAGGTGGCTAGTGTAGTTTGTCCTGTTTACCCAGTTCAAATGTGTGAAAAGCTGCACCAATCACAATTATTTTGCTTTTATGGTTAAACTTTGCAGCAGATGCTATAGCAGGGGTGTCAAACTCAATTTCATTGAGGGCCACATCAAGGTTATGAAGGGGGCACAGGGGGAGTGGTCGAGGTAGGCATAGCCACCTTGATGTCACTCATGTCAGGGATGCCTGTAGTGGATTGGGAAGGGGCTGGGGGGATCCATTGTCTCCAGCAGAGGAAGGCAATACTAGGGAGAGCACCAAACCTTTGTCCTCCAGAGGATCCTCACCATCCTTCTCAGGCCACATGGAGGATCCCCTTGATGGCGATGCAGGCTGTCCAGAGCCTCCTTCAGCATGGTCAGTCACCACCATGTTGTAGATCAGCTTCTGGTCAGGCTGGGCTGGGCTGAAGCACCGCAAGTCAGTTCTTCGCTGTTTCCACTGTGGCCCTGCAGGCCAGATCTAAGCATCACGTGGGCCAGATCCAGCCCCCAAGTTTGACATCTCTGTGCTATAGAATCCACTTATGATTGTTTAGTTTTAATTACACACCTAATATTACACACATAATATCAAGGGGAAAGGTGTCAACCTCATCCACAAATTATCTATCAGGATTCCCTCAAAACTATTGATGTCATGCATTACTTCATTGTTTTTAACCTTTCTGGCCAGAAATTGCCTTAAACCTTGGTTGATTTAACTGTGATTTATTAATCAAGCCAGAACTCTTTAGTCATTCAACCTAGTAAGATATGAGCAATTTTACACAAACACAATGTACTAGGTGTCAAGAGGGAAGCTGATGAGGTGAATATTCTATTGTCATGTCAGTAAAATCCATTTTACAAACAAGGGACAGTTCATACAAACATTCACTGTTGGAAAACAAGTAGCCCCAAGGCCAGTGACTCAAGACAGTAGGAGGAAGAGATCCAGGATACAGACGTTGGGACTAACATACATAAAAGGCAGAATTTGGGACTGTTATTAGATGAGAGTTTCTTGTATTGTTGCCTTCTTAATTCTCTGCAATAAATCTATTTGCTATTCATCTCAGACTAGTATGATTCCTTTCCATGAATGTGGAAAATGTGTATTCTGTTTGTAAAGTTCCAAGTGTCTTGATCACCTTAACAATTTTGATTACCTTAGCAATTCCCATGAGCCTTTGGACCAGGAGTTTTAAACAAGCCCTGCTGGCTGAGTACTTTGGTAAGATCTTGCTAATTTGAAAGTCTGGCTTTTTGATTTCTAGCATGTGATTTGGCTTTTTTAAAAAAAACCAGAAGTACAGATTTTATTATTTTTAGTTACAATTTTATGTCTACATTTTATTTTACTTAACACGGAAATGGTTAGGTAATTTCATTTGCTTGCAGAATTCTAGTTGATGACTGTAATAAGGAACTGCTAGCATTTGTCCAAGCTTCTTGCCTGCATGCGATGGATTGTATCATCTATCCCTTTGGATTCTTTAAAAGTAAAAGCTATCTTTTAGGTGATAGCTGGCATCAGTCTTCCCATCTGGATGCCCATCTGCCAATTGGACTGTTTTAAGAAGTCAACAAGAAAGTTGTCATGTTGGTAACAAGATACAATAGCAGTTTGAAGAAGATATATCTAATTGCTAAAATAAACCAAGTTTTGTCCTTCCCTCACAAAATATGTCTCTAAATAAAGAATAAACTCAGATTATGTCACATGTTAAGCATCAAACTTTGTTTTTATTAAACATTCAAAAATTGGCTGTTCTCTTTATTTCTATGAATTCATTAAAACAAATGTGAGAATCACACTGGGGAGATGCATAGACATTGACCGGTCAGCTTGATTTTTTTTATTTGTATTCTTTAAAATAAATGTATATGGCCACCCAATTCACTCAAAGTGATTCTGGATGACTTACAAGAATAAACCCCAAATACAAAACTCAGAATTTCACCAGCCCTCATGGTGACAACATTCAAATCAACCACTTTCAGTTCACTCTCTGTCCCAAATTTTCAAACTGCTTAGCTGTGAGCTATTCTTAGGAATTAGTCTCCAGGTATGTAAGCTTCAGTTCAGTTGTTTTTTAATTTCATTTTTAAAAGCTATTTTTCAGCATAGTTCTTTAATAATTGGAAGCTCAAATAAATTCTACTCTGAAATTGGCAATACTGTATTTATACAGGACTAACATTCTAAGCACAAAAGCAAAAGAGGTTTTGAAGAGAGGGACAACTCTTCCCTTTAAGTGCAAAATCTTAATCACACAAGTGTGCAGATCCATGGCATTAGATGTGAAGTTTTTGCATTATTGTATTAGTGATGATGGGATGTTGATTTCTTAAAGCAATCTGAAGCATTTCTCAATCGCTCATCAGTTCATATGTTCACACGATAGTCGTTTTGGTTGGTCCCACAGTAATGGTTCCAGTAATCAGCACTCTGGAACTCCATTTGAACAATTTGATGCTTTATTAAGAGTTCCATTTCCACTAATTGGAGATACTGTTCAACCACTCTCTTTGAAGCCAGTCATCTTTTGGATCATTTGAAGATTACAATGATAAAAGAAAAATGTTGGATTCATTGCTACCCGGTTTGTCAAACAAGGTACCCTATTATATTAATGTTCTCAAAGAAATACTTAAAAAAATAATTTGCTTCATTTTAAAGCAAGTTTACAATTTTGGAATAGTTTATCAAAAACATAGCTAGGCTGAACTTATCCCTTCACTTCCACAGTTCTTAGAGGACATAATGATAATTTATTAAACTTGTATGCTGTCTGCCTCTGCAGAACTATGAGCAGCTCACATCAAAGAAATTACAGTAAAACATAAAAATTGAACAAAAAGATGGCAAGTGCCATGAAGTGAGACATGTCTCTTTGTCTCTGTCTCTGTCTCTGTCTCTCCCTCTCCCCAAAAGCCTGGGTAAAGAGAAGCTGAGTAGGGAGGGGGGGTCATTTGGATCTTCTGGACGGAGGGGGATTCTTATTCCAGGGGGCTACAGAGAAGGCTCACTTCTGTCTTATTCATTTCGTATCAAAAAAATAAATGCATACTTTCATTTTTGTTAGTAGAAGCCAAGTTTAACAGTAGACCAAGCTAGACATTGGTTGGTTTCACATCCACAAGCTTTATGTCATATCATATTTGATTTATATTCTGGTAATCCGTCTCCAGCTTGCTATAAAAGTAAGAAGCTTCATCCTAAGGACAAACCCATATATTTCATTGGCAACAATAGGAAACACTTTTAGGTATCCGTTTGAAGGCAAAAAGAGAGACAGCAGAGAATGAGTTGGTCAGATAGTGTTATTGATGCAATAAATATGAATCTGGACAAATTTCAGAACATAAGGAAGGACAAGGGTGGTCAGTGGTGAGATTCAAATTTTTTTACTACCGGTCCTGTGGGCATGGCTTTATGGGCATGGCAGGAGAAGGATACTGCAAAATCCCCATTCCCCCCCACCCCACTAACCTGCTTCCCAGCTCCGTTTTCCTGTGCAGGGCAACAAAAGAAGAGCCAGCCAATCAGCTGGGACCTGGGAGGCAGAGAATAGATGGGTCGGGGCCAGTCAGAGGTGGTATTTGCTGGTTCTCCGAATTACTCAAAATTTATGCTACCAGTTCTCCAGAACTGGTCAGAACCTGCTGAATACCACCTCTGAGTCAGGTGTGCTATGGTCCATGGGGTCACAAAGAGTCAGACATAACTTAGTGACTGAACAACAAAATCTGTTTTCAGCTTTCTGGATTTAAGTGGGTCCATCCTGAGATTGACAAAATTTGACATTGTGCTACTATTTCCTATCTATTACACATTTTAAACACTTGCGCATTATTTTGGCATACATTAAAAAAAGTTTCAAACCTTTATTAAAGATTATTATGTGACTTAAGGACTACTGTTTTGATTCAGCCTTTTCTAAGGAACATCTTAACCAGACTATTGTGAATGGCTAGACCAGGATTCCTGCTTGTGTTAGACAGAAACACAGACAAGGAATACATCTTGATCTTGAGAAATTTCCAGAACCAGATGGATTGCATTCTCAGTTACTGAAAGAAATTGCCAAGGAACATACTGTGATTTTTTTTTTTTTTAATCCTTTGAGAAAACCTGGAGAATTATTGAAAGGCCAAATGATTGGAGGACAAATGCTACCCTATCTTTAAACAGGGCAAAAAGCAGATGCTGGAAACCACAGTACTATCTGACTGATCACTCTGCTACTGATAGGTGTGAGGATTCTAGACAGATCATAAAATCAATCAATCTCTGGGGGATAAAAAAAGAGTATAGAAGTCAGCACAGATCTGTCAAGAACAAGTCTTGCTAGATTAATGGTTTTTTATATTTTTATTTGGTAACTTCCTTAGAACATTATGGGAACACTGTGGGCATAATACAGTTGACTTCAGCAAAACATATGACAAAGTTCCCCATAAACATAACAGCAAGTTAGTTAAGAATGGGCTGGTTGGCACATCTACGAGATGGATTCATGTCTGGCTTGAAACTGATGTTGACATCCCTTCTCAACAGATCAAATTAAAGTGAAAGTCAAATGTAATGCAACAGGGTTTTTGTCCTAACACAGCAGACAACCAGTATTCGAGGGAACTCTCATCAAATTTAAGATGGTTTAAAACTAAATGGTACAACTAATATTTGTCATTGGATTTGGGAGAACCTCATTTGTATGTGCAGCTTTTTCATATCCTAAGCAGTTGATTCTCCCTCTTTTTCTCTATTTTTCTTTCTTGGTGTCAGAAATACTTTGTTCACCCTCTTCACTTTCAGTGCTGCAGAGATCTGGCAGGTAATTCTGGAGGCAGCTGCTGTTTTATTTTATTGAATTTATTTATTTGATTTGTCAATCACAAGATAATAGGTATAAGGATAAACATAGTTATGAATACATGCTGTTTTATCTCATCCCTTTTCATCATTCTACTTTCTTCTTATCTCTCAACCCAAATGGAAGCTTATAAAGGTAGGCAGTTCTCAACTTATGACTGCAGTTGAGCCCCAAAATTCAACTGCTAAGCAAGACAGTGGTTAAGTGACTTTTGCTCCATTTTATGACCTTTTCTTGCCACAGCTGCTAAATGAATCACTGCAATTATTAAGTTAGTAATGTAATTGTTAAGTGAATCTGGCTTCCCCATTGATTTTGCTTGTCAGAAGGGGATCACGTGAACCAAGGACACTGAAAATGTCATAAATATGAACTGGTTGCCAAGCATCCAATCATATGGCCATGGGGATGTGGCAATGATCATTGTGAAAAATGGTTAAAAGTCACTTTTTGCAGTACTGCTGTCACTTTAAATGGTCACTAAATGAATGATTGTAAGTCAAGAACCACCTGCAGCTCTCATAAATAAACACATTGCATTTTAATGTCTCCCTCTCCATGCACTTAAGTTAGAAAAGCTGGTTTTTGCAAATATTTCAGCACATATCATATCACCTCTTCCACCTAAAATGTTATTAAAACCTGGATTGTAAACAATAGATCATTCCAACATTCAAATCCATCTTCATGGACTTTTCTTGAAAATAATTTTACCTCTCTGTATCAAAGTATTGTAAAAACAAAGAGAAAGCTAAGCAAAAGATGTTGTAATGCAAATCAATGCCCTCAACAATTAGTGGGTCTTTATATTTGCATTGTTCTACAATAGCTTTGATTTTTCAAGCTTTCTTTTTCCACAGTCACAAAAGGGAATCTGATATAATATTATTGTTCTCTTGTTATATTAAAAGAAAGCATGCAGAATCAGATGTTTACCACAAATTGCAAAATTGAAAGTAAAATGTTTCTTTCCTTCTATGGGTTGAACTGGCTGGAATACATATTTCATCTAAAATGACTCTCCCTTCTTTGGTCTTATTCCCCTTGAATTTAATTATAGCAATATATGCATCGATTGTATGAGAGACTTGGGAGCTCTTTAGCATACATGGGAAAAATACGATTTCAGAGTAATTTCTCTTTTGTTTTAAAGGTTAGTGTAGAGCCCAATAATGATATAGACTCCCTAGTTCTTTTGTAAATTAAATAAATAGTTCTTCCCCTTGAGCTATTGAACTTTGCCAAAAAATACCAAATTATGATGCAATTTTCCAAATAAAAGCAAACAGCAATAGCACTTAAACTATTACTTCACAGTGCTTTACAGCCCTTTCTAAGTAGTTTATAGTCAGGATATTGCTCCCAACAATCTGGGTCCTCATTTTAGTGACCTCGGGAGGATAGAAGGCTGAGTCAACCTTGAGTTGTTCAGAATTGAACTGCTGGCTATGGGCAGGGTTTTGCCTACAATACTATATTCTAATCAGTGCACCACCACGGTTCATGAAATGAAATACTAGCATAAGCCTTTGGATATGTTTAGTTCATATAAAGAAGTAAACATAATATATATAGCTTCCCAAGTCCATAGATCCAAAAGAACATTAAAATCTTATCTCCGCTTATTTGCAGGAATGTTATTGGGTTACCACCCTGCTCAATTCAGTTATAGCTGTTGTTGGTGACTTTTTTTAAAAAAATAGCACAAACCTTTACTGCCGATTAGTTGTCTACCTCTCCTTTACAGGTAGTCCTTGACTTACAACCATTCATTTAGTGACTGTTCAAAGTTGGCACTGATAAAAGTAACCTATGATGGTCTTCCCACTTACAACTATTGCAGCATTCCCAATCATGATCAGAATTTGGGTGCTTAACAACCAGTATGCATTTATGATGTTTGCAATGTCCTAAGATTCTGTGATTGCCATCTGTGACCTTCCCAACCAGCTTCTCACAAGCAAAGTCGATGAGGGGAGCTGGATTTGCTTAATGACCACATAGTTCACTTAACAACTGCAGTGGTTTTCTTAACACCATGACAAAAAAAGGTTCTGAAATCGGATACAACTCACTTAGCTTTGCTTTGAAATTCTGGTTTCAATTCTGGTCATTACCCAAGGACTGTATGTATAGGGCTTATAAAGCCTGTTCCTGCTCATAAATAACTTTAAATCCTTGGTAAATGTACCATTGGTAATGGGCTAGCAGCACTGAGCTGCAAAATCCAGAAAGCCGGTGGGAGATGGGGGGGGGGGGGGAGATCAATTCGATATCACGTAGTGGTTATTGTTAAATTCTACAACCTGCATCTGATAGTCTACTATGTCCTGCATGATAAATACACATTGAACCCAAAATTTGGGATAAATGTAATTGTAGTAATAACTATGAATTGTCAAGTCCTAATGAGATCACATTCAATAGTTTCCTGTGCTCAAAACTGCAATTAAAATAAGAGCCAGAAGGATAAGTTGTGATTGAGGGCCAATAACGTACTCCAGCAAGTAAAAGCCATGTTAAAATACTTAGGATCATAAAACTTAATTATCCTTAAGAATACCAAGACTTTAATAATCAACATGCACCTTGTTTGATCAACAAACTGTTCTCCTGAAGACAATAACTGTAAGATAAACTTACTCAAGCTATGGCTTCCTTGATAAGTATGTTATAGTTTATGCTAAAACTTCATTAAACAAACTCAGAAATGCAAAGATTTGAACTAAAATACCTTACTTAATATAGTCTTAATTTGGTCCTACAAACTAAGGTCTATCAATCATGCAGAACTACAAAACTTTGGGGCAGAAACTTAACTGGTGGAGGAAAAAAGATATGATATAGGAGAAGAATAGGCAGAGCTGGGGATGAAGTTAAGTATGTCATCAGCTTAGAGTCCCTACATTGCCACAAATGATCCATGCCAGCTCTCCTTGAATTCTTTTGACCCTTTTCTAGCGCCAGTTTAGTGCTGATTGTTAGTTGACTAGATTCTTATGTATAAGCTTGAATAAATCTTCTGTGCTGCAACTTAGCATATGATTCTGATTCTTTGCCCTGACATATAAGTACTAAGTGTATAGCAATCAGAGGAACAGGAATCATAGCAGATTAAAGTCCTGACTGGTTGCCAAAAAGACTGTACCATACTATATACTCTTTTTTCTCCTGTACTGAACATTTCATAAATAAAGCCCAATTTATATTTAGATTGATCCTATCTAAGGTCTAAATACCCATTTTTCTCATAATAAGGCCTTCATCCCATATCTCAATGAGACAGGGTTAAGTTGTCTTTAGCTACTCCAACTTTAAGGTAGGTTTTCCTCAAAGCCAGTGATCACCCATAGTACTTTCAAGGTGTATGAAAGCTAATTGCTTTGCCAACTATTCTATCTGCAATATATTTGGAGGATATGGGATAGAGGAGAGCAAGCTAGTACTTATTGGCCACTGCCAATAAGGAAGCAATATGATTGGAAGCCTCTGGTGTAATAAATTATTCCAGGCAGCCCAACAAGCAGCTAGCACAGAGATTTCCAAACTTGGCAACTTTAAAACCGGCTGAGGAATTCTGGGAATTGAAGTCCAAAAGTTGCCCAAGTTTGGGGACCCCTGAGCTAGCACATCAGCAAGGCAAGTCCAGAGACCTGGAGAAATATGGCTTTTAAAAGCCAGCATTCTCATTTTACCACTCAGCTACAGTACCCAGCTGGCTTATTTTAACACTGGGGGTTTTACACCCTCCAAACAGCTGCTCCTAGCTGAAGAAGATGACCAATAAAGTGAGAGCTATCATTTCTGGCATGCAAAAACTCCAAGTAATTATTCCACCAAAGAAAAGAGTATTTGACTGGGAGAAATGGAACAATTCCATTTCTCCCAGTCAAAAGCAACCCTCTGATGGCATTAGGGCATGTGGAGGGAAGAGGGGAGGTGCCAGAGAGAAAGACACCTGCAGAGAAATTGCTAGACTTTTGTGAGTGTGCATGCAAGAGCTGAGCATAAACATGCTGCACTGTCCGACTCTCTCTTGCACCTCATTAAAGCCTGTCAAAAGGTAGCTGGAGAGAATTCTGATTCTTTCTTATGTCAAGATGGTGGAGTCAAGAAGAGCCATGAGGGAGAGAAAAAAAGAAAGGAACAAAAAGACTTTCAAACTTCCACATTTTTGCAAGTGCAGAAAGAGATAGGTTTAGCAAGAATTTGCAGGCTGGCTGTCCAACCCACACACCCTACATCATGCAAAGACAGGATATACACACACAAACACACACACAACACACAGTCTATCACCACTTAATGGCAAACCAGAACAGAAACTTTAGAACAGGAGTGTCAAACTTTTATCATCACAGAAGCGTCATGTGACATATCAGGATTTTTTTCCCTTGGCTAAACCGTGTGGGTGTTGCCGTGTGGGTGTTGCCATGACACATCCAGTTTGCAGGGCACAAATTTGACAGCCCTGCTTTACAAACAGGATAGGGCTTTTTATGCTGGTTTAGATTTCCCATGGCTCACAGATGGAAGCATAACCCTTTGCCTTGGTAGTAACTGTTGAAGGTTCTTCTCCAAGTATCAGATTCTGAATAGGAAACTTTGAATTGGAGGGTATCTTCCATACTGAACTCCGAAGGTAAGTTCAGTACCCAGAACTTGTAGGTACAGAATCGGCCCATTGTCCGATATTGCCAAGCTACAACTCCCAGGAGCCTCAGAGTAAGGGATGGTTGAAATCACTAGATCGGTGTTTGTCAATCTTGGCAATTTTTAAAATGTGTAGACTTCAACTCCCAGGGTTCTTCAATCAGCATGGAAATTCTGGAAGTTGAAGTCCACATGTCTTAAAGTTGCCAAGGTTGAAAAAACACTGATCTAGAGAGCCACAGATTCCTTCCTACCAATATAGGGAAGTGCACATAGATTCCTTTTCCATGTGGGTCAATGTTACAGCTTGGTTCCTTTTCTAATAGTTTAGCCAGATTTTAGCCATGATCCTTGAGAATATATAAAGAAAAGGCAGCAACAGGTATGATAGTACACATTTGCCACCGTCAAAACACAGGGCTGTTTCATATATGAATGTTACCCATTGTCTAGATATCAAATGATCAAGAGTTTATGATCTTTTCTGATCTTAGCAGAATGGATAGGACATAGGTAACAGAAATGGTTATTAAAGAAGTATTATTGATATTGAGTTCAACATAGAGTAAATTATCTCCCACAATCCATAAATACACAAGCCACTAGGGGTTTGCTTTTGCCTGGGACAAAGATTTGAACCATACTGAGGACTATGTGTATTCCTTAGCTGATACATTTGTGGATAGTTGTATGGATTTATTTAAAATAGCATCAGGAACAAAAAACTACATACAAATCCTGTATTAAGATTTTACCTAAAAATCTCAAAGTTGGGAGTAAGATCAAGTATATTAAAAATAGCTCCACACCTTAAAAGCTTGCTTCACAAGAGGTGGTTGGTCCATATAATATTATTGTTCAAGTGTAGATTTTGGATCCATTTGTCAAACACGAAAAATCTGATTTCATACTTTGGTAATATTAGCTCTATTTACAAGAGGACTTTATGTGATGCCACCAACAATAGTGCTGAAAGAATAATGAAGATGGCTACATGGCAGTAAAGAGTGAGAAGTTTTAATTTATCTCTCTTGCCACCTCGTGGCCATCTTGATATTTTCAAATGAGATCCAAATGTCCTACTTTCTGCAAGAAAATCATTATGGAAGAAAGCAAGGGATAGCAACATGGCAAAATAAATAATCTTTGTGAATTCATAGGAAAACCATCTAGTTATGGCTGCAGACATTCCCCTATTCCCCTGACAAGATCCTCATTTTGAAGATCAAATTTTATTAGCTATTCTTTTAATAATATATTTATGCAGCTTTAATTTTCCCATTATCTCCTTCCAACCTGCAAATAGTATCATGACTACTACATTTTGATTTGAACACACAAATGTAATGTTTTGTTAACTAAAAAAGGGCAAAAACACAAAACTTTCAGCGCATCTACTTTTAGAATGGGGAAGAGGGTGTCAATGATCCCAAGCTTCATACAATTTGTTCAGAATTGGAACTTGTTTATTTAATGCTTGTTCAACCATTTTAAAATTATAATTCAAATCCTGGAAATGGAATAGTTCAATACTAGAAAAAAAAATCTTACCAGTAAAGGTTTTTTTTTTTAAAGACAGTGCAGTATGATGGATCCAATATAGATATTCTTTGATGGACTTAGTATAAACATTCTTACTATGCTTGATCACATCATGCCTTTATACATGCATATACTATTGTGTACACATCAATGTGTGTGTCTAGTCTATCATGCCACAATATTCTTCTTCTTTTGATTAATATATTCATAACCAGATAGCCTAGAACTGTGATGTACATCTGTGCCCTTTTCATCACATACATTTGCCACTCCCTTAAGAGAAGGGTCAATGGCCTTTGGCTGTCATTCAGTGTGGACTGCTGCCATCCATGAATAAGTATGGAAATGTATCGACCACTACTGGGCTCTCTCAGATGCTTGTCTGAAGGTCTCCATTGAGCAATGTTCTCTGGGTTTCAGTAGCTTCATTGAGCCTGGCCTTGTCCTGCTTGCTGTCACTCCTGTCCGCTTCATCCATACCACCAACTTTCATCAGGCAGAGGACATTCTGGAAGCTCTTCTTGAAGTTGTCAGACAAAAAGGCATAAAGAATAGGATTGGCACAGCTATTTGCATATGTGAGGACCACCACAAAATCAAACATGCCCTTGAGAACAGGTGTTGGCACAATAAGCACAGAGACTGATGAGACATTAAAGATGTAGAAAGGCAGCCAGCAAAAGATGAAAACAGCAACAACAATGGAGACCATCCTGGTGACCTTTTTTTCTGACCTTTTCCTCTTGGAGGAACCTACTCTAATACCAGATGATTTCACCTTGATGATGATGAAAAGGTAACAAAGGCAAATGATGGTTAGGGGTATTAGGAAGCCAAGAATAAAGGCATAAATGATAAAGGCAGTATACCAAGCACCAGAGTCATCAGGCCAGATCATGGTACAACTACTGCTTCCATGATTATTGATCACTCCAGCATATATCATGATGGGTAATATGACCAGAAGAGAGATGCCCCAGACAGCTACATTCACCATCTTTGCTGTTCTTGGGCGCCTCCATTTAGCAGATTTTATAGGGTGTACTACAGCAAGATACCTATCCACACTCATGACTGTCAAGCAAAAGATGCTAGTGAATTGATTGATTCCATCCACTGTCATGACGATCCGGCAGATGACTTTCCCAAAGGGCCAGTGAACCAGAGCCACCTGCACAGCCAGGAAGGGCAAGCCCAACATAAACAGTTCATCAGCTATAGCCAAATTAAGGATGTAGATGTTGGTGATTGTCTTCATCTTGGCATAACGAAGGATGACATAGATGACTAGAGTATTTCCACAAAGGCCCACAATGCACACCACAAAGTAGATAAAGGTAAGGATGGCGTTGCTAGTCAAGTCATAGTGGTGGCTTGTGATGTTTATGGAAACATTAGTAGCTGGAGTCTCTGGGGTGAAACTGTCAAACTGAGAACTTGAGGGGAACCAGAAGACAGTGGTGTTGGGCAACTCTTTATCGTGGTCCATGGTGCAACTGCTGTCACTGTCTGCCAGGCAATAAATCTCCTTCAAGAAAAAGAAGATGCCATCTTGGTTGATTCAGGGTGGTTTAAGATAAAGTGGAATCTAAGCACAAAATAAATGAGACATAAAGATCGGTTTCAGAATGGTTATTTAACAATCTCCTATAGCCAAAGATCAAGGAAAGTTCTTACTTTCACTAGCTTTTTGAAGGTTCCCTGGCCTTTCCTTTGAAAAGAATTGTCACAGTGAATTGAGTGCTAATAACCCACCTCTTCCTATATACATAAACTTGGGGAAAAACTGAAATTTCCATGAATAAAAGAATATTATTCTTGATTTGATCTGTCATATGAATTATATTTCATAATCTGCATATTATCTGTAAACAGAGAAATCTCAGCAAAGGCCCCTGAATATAATTATCCCATTAAACTGGTCCTGAAATTCATCAGGAAAGCAAAATCTGCTGCAACAATCTTTAACAACCACATCATTTACCACAGATGAGCTAGATCTGGATGAGAAAGGATTTTCCAATGGAAAAAGGAGATGGGAGATAATTGTTATGTATATCCTCAGATTAGTCATGCAGCATCAAAAGGTCCCTCAGCCTCTCTTATGAACTTTTCAGGAGACATGGAAGTTTTGTGTTTTCTCAACCTCAGTTATTTTAAGATGTATAGAGTTCAAATCCCAGAATTCCTCAGCTGCATCTGACTGAGGAATTCTGGGAGTTGAAGTCTACAAATCAAAATTGCCGAGGTTGAGAAACATTGGCTTAGAGAAAGGCTGTCAAATTGCTGGCCTGCAGGCTAGATGCATCACGTCCTGGCCAAGCCCACGCCCAGTTTAATGAAAGGGGAAAAGTTGTGATATATCATGTGACACTACCGTGACAAGGCGAGTTTGACACCCTGGCTTAGAGGATTGCTTCCTATTCCCTGTCGAATGCTGCTAATAATAGATTAGACTGAACTCATTACTGCTTGGAGGCTCAAAACCTTATTCTAGTGGGTTGCCATTGTTACTGTTGTTGACAATTATTTTAAAAATGCTTACAGATAGTCCTTGGCTTACAACCATTCATTTAGTGATTGTTTAAAGTTACAATAGCACTGAAAAAAGTGACTTATGAACATTTTTCACAATTACAACTGTTGCAGCATCCCCACAGTTACCTGATCAACATTTTGGACATTTGGCAACTGCTATGTATTTATGATAACTGCAATGTCCTGGGGGTCATGTGATCACTTTTTGCAATCTTCTTAGAAGCAGTCAATGAGGAAGTTAGATTCACTTTAACTGTTACTAATTTAACATCTGCAATGATTCAATGATTTAACAGTTGTGGCAAGAAAAGTCGCAAAATGGGGCAAAACGCACTTAAACGATCTTGCTTAGCAACAGAAATTTGGGGCTCAATTGTGGTCATAAGTTGAGGACTACCAGTAAAAAGGAGCTTCATATGTTGTATATGCGTTTCATTTTTTAACATATAAAATAGGTTAGGGTGAGAACTAACCTTACCTAACTTTTTTCAATAAAGTTCATTCTGACACAGATTTCCTCAATTCATTTTTCATTCATTAAACAATACAGCAGATTACTCCCAAATTACAGATAAGGTGATAAGGAAAAATGCCAGTTGTAAAGCTAATTGCAGTTTATACAATCCTGCTTCCAAGCAGGTGTATTAGGTATGATTGCACCAGAGGTGGTATTCAGCAGATTCTGACCAGTTCTGGAGAACCGGCAGTGGAAATTTTGAGTAGCTTGGAGAACTGGCAAATACCACATCTGACTGGCCCCATTCCCACCTATTCTCTGCCCTCCTAGTCCCAGCTCATCCACTAATATAACCTTTGGGGTTTTTTCATGGAGAAACAATGCTGAAGTTAATGCACCCTTTTGCACAGATGGGGAAGGTATGGAGAAAGATATCTCCTAGGAAGACAGTAATTCATCTGTATCTCCCCAAGACACAACATTTAGCTATGGACTACAAACCAAACTAGGGTTTGAGGTTCCAATACTGTATTTACGATAAAAGAATTAATACAGGGTTGGAGCCGCAAATTGTAAGATATTATTTTGGAAGAATCAACTAGAAGATTAATAGTCTCTAATATTTCTTTTTCTCATGGCCTACTTTCCAGGATAGAAACTAGCACTCTATGACTCACAAGCCACTTCCAATATTAACTTCCAATATTTTTTCCCTAATTGCAGAATCTCCCCTCCAAGAGCAGGTCAGAAATCATCACTGATTTCTTGCTGATTTTCAGCAGGAAAACAAGCAAACAAGCACACAAAGGTGTGTTAAGCAAGAGGTAGGAAACTCTATCAAGTCCCTCCAGTGATATTTTTGCTTCACCCTGTGAAACCTGTAACTACTGAAACAGACAAGACACTCTATCACAAAGCTATCAGCCTCTGCTCTTGTATTTTCAAAAACTCAGGTGTGAAAATCATAACTTTTCAACTTACTTTTTCAAAACGAATACTCTACTTTTTATTTATGAGAAATCTTCTCTGCACAATGTGTAGGCAAATAATAAGGGGTGAATATTAGATATATCTAAAGATGCAATTTCATGTTTACTTCTACTGGAATATATTTCACTCAATTCAATGAGATTTATTGTTGTTAAACAATGATACAATTTTATTGTCAATGTAGTCTATCTAATCTGTGTATTTATTTATTTATTTATTTTGCAAGGGAAACATTACCGCATTAACTTGAAGGGATTCTTTGTTGTATTTTGTTTTTCAAAATAATTTACCTGTAAAATGGAAGGGCCACTTTCAAATCCTTTTGAGATTATGGTATGGAGATAAACAATAGAAATAGCACTTAAGACTTACATACTGCTCCAAAGTGCTTTACAGCCCTCTCGAAGCAGTCAGCATGTTCCTGTAACTATCTAGGTCCTCATTTTACCAACCTAGGAAGGATGAAAGGATGAATCAACCCTGAGCTGGTCAGGATTGAACTACTGGCAGTTGGCAGAATTAGCCTGCAATACTGCATTCTAACCACTGTGCCACCAGAGTCTGATCTGATCTTCCTATACAGGATAGTGCTGCTTTCAGGTAAACATGTACCTCAGATTTTGGGCATTATAACCTGTGCCTGAAAATCTGCTCACAAAGCAAACTGATCTCTCCCCAATAGAAGTAGTTTATTGTCTTGACTTACAAATTCATTTAGTGGTTGATTAAATTACAGAAACACTGGGGGGGAAAAGTGATTTATGATTAATCCTCACATGTATGATCATTGCAGCATTCCCATGGTCAACATAACCAAAATCTGGGGGCTTGGCAACAGGCATGCATTTATGACAGTTGCAATATCCTAAGGCAGGAGTTTTCAAACTTGACAGCTTTCAGACTTCTGGACTTCAACTCCCAGAATTCCTCATATTAGCTCAGGAATTCTGGGAGTTGAAGTACACAAGTCTTAAACTTGTCAAGTTTGAAGACCCTTGTCCTAGGGTCATGTGGTCACCATCAGCAACCTTTCCAGCTCCTTTACAACAAGCAAGGTCAACGGGACATGGTGGATTTACTTAATGACCACAGGTTTCACTTTACAACTGCAATGATTCGCTTAACTGTGGCAGGAAAAGTAAACTCAGGTTCAACTCACTTAACAACCACCTTGCATAGCAATGGAAATTCTGGTTCAATTGTGATTGGACCAGAAGATATGGACTACCTGTATTATTGCCTGACTTTATTCTGCTGCAGTGTACATATTTTGTGCAAATAAAGGACAATTATTTGTAGCTCAGGGTTGACATGAGGGATCCTTGGTGCTCTCTGAGCTTGCCTGTTTTCTTTCAGACGTTTCATTGCCCAAACTAGGTAACATCATCAGTGCTGTGAACCAAGAATCTCTCATTATTGTGTCAATGGGAAGCACGGGAGGGGGGAAACAAACAGGCAATTTCCAAGTGGTTCTGCAGAGGTGATTACATTTCTGGCCATTGGAGAAGTGAGTAAAGGAGACAAAACACAGAACCTTCAAATCAGGAGGTAAATAAAAGAGTTTACAATTGCTCATTCATTTACTGAGGGACTGGTTACTGACAGACTGAGATATCTCTATGTTCATCTTTTTGTCAAGAAAAGCACGTTCTGATTGGCTGTCAGTATTCTGCAAGGGCTGCAGATCCTGATGTATGTAAATAAATCTGTCAGCACAGCAACCTAGCAACTTAAACATTTCTGAAGTCCTGATTACTTTCCATTATGAAATTGAAGTTTGAGTGGTGAAAGGGCTGATTGTATTCAAATCCTCGGAGTCTACAACTGAAGAGTAAACTCTTTTCTTGCAACACACTTACATTGGTCCTTTCTTTGCAAGAAGATCATTTTTAAAAACCTCTCACTACAAAAAGACTTGTGCTACTGTATATGTTAAAGAATACCAACTTGATGCCTCAAGAAGTGACCAATCATTCATCTACAGTATATTTACAAATTACTGAGATACGTGCTGGATCATTTTTTGCTGTAATAAATTTGCAATATTTTGTCCTTGTGGATTGTAGTATTATATCACACATGGGATGCTTCTCAAGGATCAGTTTTCCCTGTATCTCTATTCCTTTTTAATAATAGATTTACAAATAAATTCAATCCAGAGTCCACTTGGATGCAAGGAAGTTCCATCCATCATTTGCTTTTATTCAGTATTTTGTTTTCAGGAAAAAAATGGAACTTTTTGTTTTTAAGATCCAATTCAGCATTGCATTAAGCTTTTTTTTTTTTTTAACAAAGATCTTAAGTGCCATTAATGGATCATCGTGTTAACTGAAGCTGTTCTTTTACACTATAAAATGCTGGAATCTGGATCTCTCTCTCCTTTCAGTTATTGCCTACAGTGGCCCATTATCACACACAACTGTGATCTCACTTTGGTCTCAGAAAAATCCATTCCAAATGATAAAATATATGCCATGTGGGTCTGTGTGGAGAATCAATGTGCCAAGAGGGAATCAGAGTGATTTAATTTCTCAAAATATATGTGCAGCCTCTTTGCAAGGCTTCACCCAACTTTAATACTTTCTTGGCATGGTGTGAGCTGACACAAGCCATCCTTAAGACAGCATTTCATTTTCTACCCAAGCATTTCCTTATTCCTTCTATTGGCTCTATGTCATTCCTGACTGGGAGCTACTGATTTATACTGGATGTCTTAAAACAGACAGCAGCCATTCTCCCTCTGGCAAAAGATGGGTTCCTGGATATTGTCTTGCAACTCCTAATCAGATCAGGATTGAAAAGAGGAAAAGAACACGTTGGTGCAGGAAAGCCACTTAGGATGGCTCTTTGATAGAAGGAGACATTTCTGTTGCCAGCTTCTTCTCCTGCTTGCTTCCCTCACAGAAGTAACAGGCATCACTGGATCCTAGCAGCAGGAATAGGCATGGAAGAGGTAGGTATTGAAGAACATAAGTAAAATGTCTTGGGTGGTTAAAATTAATATCTGAGTTTAATTACATTTACATTCCCATCTTTTATCAAAAAGTTCAGGCTATTACACAAGATCTTTCCATCTTTCTCTTGTTTCACCCTCTCCATTTTTTCATTCTCTTCGGGGTAAAACTTGAACTAGGTCATGTCAGTCTTCTGTTGTACCTGATTACGGCTGAGCCACTCAAAACGCCAGAGAAGCAAGTGACAATCAAGGACACAAGAAAAGCTAGGAGTTGTTTTTTAGTGTCACACTGACTTAGCTCAACCACAGCTTATCTAATCATGATTTACTAAATAACCCATAAATGGCTGGGTTTGTTTAACATACTAAGGTAAAACTCATGGATAGCTGCGGCCAACCTAACAAAAATAAAAGAAACCACATTCCTGATTAATGTGGGTGCCTTTTTCTTCCTTTTAAATCAGGAAAAAAAAAAAAAGATTTGCTACCAATCATGTTTTGGGGGAAAAGGTCGGACTGCAATGATCTCTAGATTGGGAGAGGAGCATTTGCACATTTATAAATATTTGGGTGCACGCATTATCTCAACACTATCATTTTTAGCATTGCTCTTCATGTTACAGGGGAGAGGTAGATGAATGCATTTCAGATACCAAGTTGAAACTAAAACTGGGAATCCTGGCTGAGCAACCCTCATTCTCAGGGAACTGCCAGGGGAAAAGCTGGGAATGAGTTGGGATACAGATGGGGAAGTCAAAGTAGAGGTGGGGTTAATATTACACCGCACAGAGCCGCTGTCTTCACAGAATCCACACATCCACAGGTCCACCACAACCCTTCAGAAGAACCGGGAATCCAATTGCCCTTAACACAGTCAATGGGAATTCTCAGATTTGCAACCCCTACACAACTAAAGGCAGTTGCCGTCCAACATACTTCAGAAACATCCACTTTTCTTTAGGAGCAATCCAGGCACCTCGGTAAACATTATCATGCACGATTCTTTTCTACCAGCCAGGACAGAATAAAGACAAAACAACGGGGAGAAGGCTCACTACAGATATGTATGTTGCTAGGGAAGAAGGTTCTCTTTTAACGCACTTTAACCCAGCTGAGAGAGGGAACCCGTCCCATCGGTGGATGGGGCTCTATCTAAGCAAAACATGTAACTGATTACATACACATCTTGCTCCTGTGCGCTCTGCTTGCTCGGGAAATAAAAGTCCATTAAAATGCAAGGGGATAATTTCCAAATGAGCGCGCCCACGACTGCAGCCTAAGAAAAAAAAAATTAAAGGAGCGTTAAGCAATGTGCGAGGAGATCAAACTCGCGTTTTTTTTAACCAGACCCGCTTGGCTGTCGATCCGGGCGAGTCCCGCTTCTGTCCTACCTCGACCGGGAAGTTTTCCCACCAGGAACTCCTTTCGTCATACTTCGAGACCTCGACCCGCCACCCCGCACCCGATCCCGGTGCACCGCCAACTCTCCCGCAAGATCACTTACAAGGTCTGAGTGAGTCTCAGTGTTTCACTCTCTCGCTTGCTCCCCCCTTCTTCCCCCGATGCACGCTCCAAATTGGGGGGGAGGGGGGGGGCAGCTTTTCCTGCTCTCTGGTCGAAGTGAATCCGTTGCAGCTGTTGGCGATGGAAAGATTCCCTCCGAAGCGCGGAGGAAGGCGGAGAGGCGCTCAGCGCGACTCCGCTCCTTCCGCTGGAGGAGCCCCTAGATCGGGAAGGCAGGCGATGGGGCGGAGCGAGAGAGCGCAAGCGGCGGATCCCGGGCTCGTACGCAGACGAAGCCCCAAGCACAGGAGCGCTCCGCTCATGCACCCCACCCCCCCACCCCCGTCTCCCCACCCCACCCCACCCCACGGTACGGAGCACGCTCGCTCACTCCACCCACTCCCCACGCCCGATAATTGTCTCCCGGCTGCTCATCACCGGCCAGGGTTGCGGTGCAAATCAGAGCAAGCTAAAGTCCACCTAGCACAGAAATCGTGCATGCCAACATAGGGCAGCCTTTCCAGAAGTGATCAATCATTGCAGCAGACGGGGAGAGGGAAGAGGAGAAAAGGGGGTGGGGGTGGGGGCGGGGGGGGAGGTGATCAGAGCTGCCCAGGCGGGGAACGCGGGAGGGCAGAGGCAGGCCATTGCCAGGAAGGGAAATTCCAGTAGTTCGCGTGCCCCGGACCCGTCCAGCATTGGTTGCAATAAACAAACAGGCCGAAGGACGGTCGGTCTGCAAACAAGGCGCTGGGCCAGAGCAACACGGGACGTCCCGCGCCACACTCTCCGGTCCGCACCCTATAGATTGGAGCGACCAGCGGGACAGGCTGGAAAGAGGGATCTGCAACTAGCGTGCCCCAGGGCTAAAGCTGGCCAAGTCAGAGATAACGGGTGCCACAGGAGCAGAATTCGCCCCGGAACCAACCTTGGATGCAACGGAGGAGGCATGTTTGGAAGACAATGACTGCAGCAGATGGAGAAGTGTTGTGTGGTGGGAGGAAACAAGACTTCCTTCGAACTCTGCTTTCCTTATTTTCTCCTCCTAGCCTTGGGAGGGGAGAAAGAAAAATGGGAGATATCCACCAGCTGAAGAGCCATTTCTTCAATGCTTCACCAACATGCTGGCCTTAAAGGTTAACCTTGTGAAGCTAACCAAGAGGAATCTTCAGCACACGCAAGAAGCAATGCTGAGCTGAGTTTGACTGTTAACATGTACCGAGATGCTGAGTCAGATCCAGTTTTATTCATTTCATACACCCAATATTTTTCTCTAGAATCATCCTGATGATCAGATTAAAAATCCAGTCCATCAGCTCTTGAGAAGGCAGAAAAATACATCGGCATAAATTATGCTTTTCCCCCCATCGCCGATCCATATTCTGCCATAGTAACAAGGCCACATAATTGTGCTCTCCCTGCTCTCCATATTTATTGTGGGTCAAATGACAGAAAGTGCTGCAAGGAAATACCAATGAGCAACAAGGAACCTGATTCTGATTATGTGGCCAGTAGCAGCAGGTCCGTTTGGCACCCAAATAGTCTGTGCCAGGCGTATCTATTGCATGGCCCATGGGCCACATGTGGCTCTGGATAGCTAGTAATGTGGTACTACAAGACTCTAAACTTGTAACATTATGTGATTTATAGGCATTAGTTATTTTATATATTTTATATAATGCAGCCTAAGACAATTCCTCTTCACTCACTGTGGTTCAGGCAAGCCAAACGGTTGGACACCCATGGTATATGGAAAGGGTATTAGATCATATCCACAGTCAAACGTATGTTTGGAATAGCGGAAAAATATTACAGTACTTTGTGATTTTTCAGTACTTTGAAATTTCCTGACAATTAGAACAATTAATCAGTGGAACAACTTGCCTCCAGAAGTTGTGAATGCTCCAACACTGGAAGTTTTTAAGAAGAGATTGGATAACCATTTGTTTGAAATGGTATCGGGTTTTCTCCCTGAGCAGGGGGTTGGACTAGAAGATCTCCAAAGTCCCTTTCAACTCTGTTATTCTAATTCTAACTTGAAGAAACAAATACATAGCCTCATTTTGGGGGAAGTTTGTGTTTTGGTTAGGAAGAAGACAGCCTTAATGAATCCTTGAAATATGTCATTTGAATTGCCCCCCTGCCTGAAAAACCTATCAATGTTCAGTGCAGGACTGATAATTTATTTTTTGATTTTGGTATTTCTTAATTTTTTCCCCCTCAGGAAAAAAATAATAATTTTCCACTTTTAAAAATACGTTACTTTTATTTGTATAGGTTATACTTCTTAATATTTTGTTGTTTTCATCATTTAGTCATGTCTGACCCTTGGTGAGTTTGTAGGCACATGCTCTCCATGCTATCCTGTCAAGTACAGCTTCTTTCAATTGATGGATGTTCAATTTTCTGTTAGATTTGAAGTTATCAAGCCAGGGTGTTCTTTGCTTTCCCCTTCTTGCTCCACTAACCATTCCTACCATCACTTTCTTCTTCAATGATCTTACTACCATAATTATTATATTAAAAATTTTAAATTGACATATTTGCTGCCAGTACTGCTTTTCACGATTTTTTGCTTTTAATACTGTGTTATTTTTCAACATAGGCTGAGAAATATTTTTTTTATTTTGAGGACCCCTGAAAGTGTCTTAGGGGATCCCCAAGAGCCCTAAAACCACACTTTAGGAAATGCTAGTATAAATCAACAAAGAGAAAGGTAGCAGACCTGGCTGGTTCTTTTACTGTACAAAAACACCTCCTTCCAATGCTTGCAAAGTGTAAGATGCACCATGAAGTGGCTTCTCTTCCTGCAGAATTCACAAAAAGTAGGTACCGAGGGTAAGGGAAGAGTTATAGTCTGAGAAAAGCACAGTATGAATTCTTTTGTCACGATTATTTTACCCACAGAAGCTGCAAATGACATTTCAGCACCA
This sequence comes from Laticauda colubrina, assembly GCA_015471245.1. Classification (NCBI taxonomy): domain Eukaryota; kingdom Metazoa; phylum Chordata; class Lepidosauria; order Squamata; family Elapidae; genus Laticauda; species Laticauda colubrina. The sequence continues at coordinate 18,469,675 of BLBF01000033.1, forward strand.
AAATGAAAAACAGATGAAGACCAAGATAAAAGATGGAATGGTTATTTTCCTATTCTGTCATGCAGCTGTTAAAAATTTAGAAGATCTGCCTTAAAACTTTTCATACAAGTAGGTCCCTGAGCATTTGGACTTGGCTAAGCAGGAAATCAATGTGAAAGGGCACTTGGGAATCTATGATGGGTGCAAAAGGACTACAGGTAATCCTCAACTTAGAACAGTTTATTTAGTGACTGTTCAAAGTTATAACAGTACTGAAAAAATGACTTATGACTGTTTCTCACACAATCATTGCAGCATCTCCATGGTCACATGATCAACATTCAGATGCTGGGCAATTGCCTCATATTTATGATGGTTGCAGTGTCCCAGGGTTGTGCGATCATCTTTTGCAATCTTCTGATGAGGAAAGTCAATGGTGAAGCGAGATTCACTTAACAAACGTGTTATTAACTTAATAATTGCAGTGATTCTCTTAACAATGGTGGCATGAAAAGTTGCAAAATGGGGCAAAATTCACTTAACAAATGTTTTACTAAACATAGGTTTTGGGCTTAATTGTGGTCATAGATCAAGGATTACCTGTAGGCCTTTACAGGGATTGTTCCGTTCGGAAATAAGTTGCGCGAGACTGAGTTCCAAAAACAACTATTTAATTCAGTAAAGCAATGGTAACAGAACAAGAGCCCAAGCCGCCTTTTTATAGCGGCTTGCTCATGGCTTGTGGCCAATGACACCACTTTAAGTGTTCCTGCCATCAGATGGGCCAGTCAGATTGCTTCTCTAATGGCCAATCCGAGAATGGCCTTTTCGGCCAATCAGAATAGGGAACTTGGAGCCTACCAAGTTCCAAACACAACACCTCTCCCCCCTTGGTTCAGTCCAATGTGTGTCACGTCAGGCAGGTAGGTGGGGATTTTTCGAGTCCTGGTTGACCTGCGCAATTAAGTCTCGGCGTGGTCTTCAAACGGTTCGGACGGGATCGCTGTCTCTCTGTGCCTGTATAGTCCACCCTCCCAGGTGCCACACCTATGGCCCTTTATTATCAATAACAATGTAATCATTGATCCACACATTTCAACATAAACACAACTCTTTATTAAATGCCCTGTTCATTGTAGGGCCACTCAACGTACATGGCCCAATCTCATCAGTGTGATGAGACAGGCTGAAGGAAGCATCCATTAAGCATCTATCATCCTGTCTTGCCACTCCACTGCTCCATCTGGGGAGTTGCACCAGTGTTTCAGGAGGTTGCGCTGCTTCTTCCCTTCACATGAAGCTCTGTTGGGGCCTTGCACATCCACAGTGTCTATCAGGTTTCGCCCTTGCCTCCATTCCCCAGGCTCCATGTCCCCATTGCCTTGTTGGAGGTCCACGAGCCTGTTCTGCAACACTGGGTAGCGGGTGTGCATGAGATTGTGCAGGATGCAGCAAGCTTCCATGATCCTCCTCACGGTCTGTGGGCGATGCTGCATGGTGGTGAGAAGTACCTGAAACCTGTTGGCCAGGATGCCAAAGGCGTTCTCCACCACCTGCCTTGCCCTGGACAGCCTGTAGTTGAAGATCCTCTCTTCACGGGTGAGGCATCTGTTGGTGTAGGGCTTCATGAGGTAGGTTTTGAGGGAGAAGGCGTCATCCCCCACGATGAAGTAGGGCACATCTTGTGTGTCGTTGGGCAGGGGGTCTGGATCTGGGAAGCCCATGATGAGGTTGCGTTCCAGCCCCTCCTTGAGGTGACTGGCGTCTCGATAGAGCCTGTGTCCCTTCCGCCATAGATACTCGTTCTCCCTCAGCCATTCCAGCACCTCATCCTCATGTTCCTCTTCAATGGAGTATTGCCTCCTCTCCCGTTCACGCATATGCCTCTTCCTCCCTCTTGCAGGGCCATATGGACCCTCATCAGAGGGGCTTCGAGGTTGTAGGGGCTGCTCCTCCACACCAGCAGCAGCAGCAGCAGCAGCAGCAGCAGCAGCAGCAACAACAACAGTAGCAGCAAAAGCAGGACCAGCAGGACCAGCAGCAGCACCAGCATCAGCAGAGTAAGCACCAGCAGCTCCAGCAGGACCAGCAGGACCAGGATCAGCAGCAGCAAAGTAAGCACCAGCAGCGCCAGCAGGACCAGGAGCACCAGCAGGACCAGGAGCACCAGGAGCACCAGCAGGACCAGCAGAAGCCCCAGCACCAGGAGCAGCACCAGCAGAAGCCCCAGCACCAGGATCAGCACCAGCAGAGTAAGCACCAGCAAAAGCACCAGCACCAGGAGCAGCGCCAGCAGAGTAAGCACCAGCAGAAGCACCAGCACCAGGAGCAGCGCCAGCAGAAGCTCCAGCACCAGAAGAGTCAGCCCCAGCAGCAGAAGCCCCAGCAGAAGCAGAGTCAGGGCAAGGGGGTGGGATGGTGGCCCTGTCCCTCTTGCCAGGGCTGGCAGCATATGGCAGAGGCTTTCTCTTCTTCCCCATGGTTGTTGGGTTGTTGGCTTGCTTGCTGGCTGGCTGGCTGGCTAGCGGGCTGGCTGGAGCTGTGTCTGGCAGCAGGTCTTTCCTCTGAATGGTGACCTGCTTGCGAGCTGTTTCCCTTTATATCCGCGGGGCTGATGCAATGCATCCTCCCCGCATGCGCAGTGAATGCTCTGCATCCGCTAGGCTTCCACTAGGCTTCCACTCTGCATCCGCTTCATCCGCTCGGCATCCGCTCAGCATTCGCTCTTTCCGCTGCGCGCCCGCTTCGCTGTGCTCCCCTGGAAGCCCCGCGGATGTGCCATCCGCTCCCATCCGCTTCCATCCACTAGGCTTCCTTAGAGCATCCACTTTCCATCCCCTCTACATCCTCCCCCCGTCCGTTCCTTTCTGTTGTTGTCCGCTCTGGTTATGCAAATTTGGGGCACTTTTGAGTGTGGATAACAACGGATGGAACATTTTCTCATCCGCTGTGTCCTTTTTACAAACGTTTTGCATCCGTCGGCCAATGTGACAGGCCCTTTAGCTTTTCTTGCACATTCCCCCTTGTCCATTCTATCCAGGCCCTCCTTAGTTTACCGAACCATGCGTTCAGTCCTGCCGTTTGCAGCCGGATGGGCCGGCGCAGTTAAAGCATGTCGGATGCCCTGGGCAGCTAAGTACTGCTTGAATGCCAACACGGTAAACTGGGGCTCATTGTCCGACACCAATACATCAGGTAGTCCATGCATGGCTAAAAGTTTGTCTAACTGTATCATCACTGCCTCTACAACGGTGGTTGTAGAAGCCATGAGTATGACTTCTAACCAGTTCGAGTAGGCATCCACAACTATTAAAAAGGTGTTGCCTTTTGACGGCCCAGCAAAGTCAATATGTAGTCTAGACTATGGGCCCCGGGGAGTTTCCCATTCCCTAACTGGTGCCTGTGGGGGGGTAGGCCTCAATTTTTGACAGTCATGGCATGTTGCCATTCAACGTTCAATGTCCTTGTCCAACCCTGGCCACCAGACGTAATTCCTGGCCAGGGCTTTCATCTTAACTATGCCCGGGTATCCCTCGTGCAACATGTACAAAACATCTTCCTGGAGTTTGTTTGGTATCACCACCCTGTCACACCACAAAATACAGCCCTTCTCGACAGACAGTTCAGTCTGTCGAGTGCAAAATGGCTTAAAAATCTCAGTTTTGTTCTCTTCCGGCCAGCCCTTACCTACCCAATGCAGGATGCGAGCTGTCAAAGGGTCTTTCACGGTGGCTCTTGCGACATCCGCTGCAGTTAGTCGTAGGTTCGGCCAGGCCTCAAGTTGGAGTGTGGAGATGGTGGGGGCTGGGTCGTCTTCTGTGATGGGCAGCAGGGAACGACTCAGAGCGTCGGCATGGGTGATGGTTCTTCCTGGGCGGTGGATCAGCGTGTAAGTGTAGGCAGCGAGGAATTCAGACCACCTCATCATTCTAGGTGACAGAATGTTCGGGGTTGGCTTGTTTCCTGCAAGGATCCCTAACAGGGGTTTGTGATCAGTGATGATCGAAAAAGTTTTGCCGTAAAGGTACTCCTGGAATCTTTTGACTCCGGCAATGATTGCGAGCGCTTCTCGGTCGAGTTGGCTGTAATTGTGTTCTGATTTGGAAAGTGTTTTTGAATAGAAAGCGACCGGTTCCTCTCTGCCGTCTGGTAGCTTGTGGTTCAGGATGGCGCCGATTCCAAAAGGCAATGCATCACAGGTTACCATCAAAGGCAGGGTATTGCTATACTGGATTAAAATGGTGTTAGACGTTAATAGGTCTTTGATACCTTGAAATGCTGCTTGTTCCTGGTGGCCCCATTTCCAGATAGTTTTTTTGTCAACAACCAATGTAAGGATTCTGCTATAGTTGCCTTATGGGGCAGGAACACATTGTAGAAATTTATGAGACCTAGGAATGCTTGAAGGTCAGTTTTGTTCCTAGGTCTAGGTGCGTCTTTGATTGCCTTTATCTTTTTTTTGGTGGGGTGTATCCCTTGTTCATCTATTAGATAGCCCAGAAACTCGACCTGGTTGGTGGCTAAATTACATTTCTCTTGCTTTACCTTAAGGCCTGCATCTCTAAATCTTCTTAAGACTTCTCTTAATCTGCTCTCTAGTTGGTTAGCGTTTTTTGCATTTTTTTCTGTGACACCAGAACGTCATCAAAATAAGGGACGACTCCCTTGATTCCGTTTAACAGGTGCTCCATGAGGCTTTGGAACATGCCTGGGGCAATGCTAATGCCGAACTGGAGATGATTACACTTGAATGCCCCTCTATGTGTCACAATAGTCTGTGCCTCTGCGGTAGTGCGGTCAACGGGTAGCTGTTGGTACGCTTGTGTGAGATCAAGCTTTGCAAAAAATTTTCCTCCCTCTAGGGAGTGCAATAAATGTTGCACTACCGGTACTGGGTATGCGCTTTGTTGGAGCGCATGGTTTAGGGTTGCCTTATAGTCTCCGCAGATGCGCACTGACCCATCTGGTTTTACAGGAGTCACGATGGGTGTTTCCCACCTGGCATGGTCGATTGGCTCTAACACCCCTTGTGCTATTAATTTGTTTCATTGTTCATCAATGTTTGGTTTTAGGGCAAAAGGGACGTCTGGCTTTTTACCAGATGGGGGCTATTTTCGGGTCTAGGCTAAACAAAATTGGGGTCCCCTTGTACTTGCCTAGGTTCCCATCGAAAACATGTTGGAATTCTTGTAACACGCTCTCTTCCCAGTTGACTGCAACAATGCAGTTTATCCCGGTCATCCCGATTCCCAGGGGCGCGAACCATTCGATCCCTAGCAGGCTAGGGCGATCACAGTCAACGATGGTCAGAGGCAAGATTTCGGCATGATTCTTAAATTCGATGAGGAAATGTCCAAGGCCCACTACCGGGATTCGATTTCCCTAGTAGTCCTTTAAAATCAGTCTTTGTTTTTGTAGTTCTTTTTGTTTGATGTCCAGTATCAGGCGCTGGATGGTGTTCCAGGATACCATAGAGAAAAAGGACCCAGAGTCGACTTCCATCTCACAGGGCTTCCCCTCAATATTCACCTCTATCCGGACCTTTTTTTTGTTTGCTGCCCTGGCATTTCCAATGGTTACCATCTGGTGCATTTCCTCTCTGTCGCTGCTTCTTTTGCTTCGATTCCATCTGCTTGTGGCTTGTCTCTCTTCATGTCTGGGGGGAGGTGCTGCCGCGTCTTTTAGGACTATAGGTCTTTTTGTTTTGGCAGACCCTTTCGATGTGCCCCCGTTTGTTACAAGCCCTACAGATTGCGTCTAGGAACCTGCATTCAGATTGCAGGTGGTTGCCTCTGCATCCAGAACACTGAAACTCCCGCCTGTTTCTTCTCTTTTCCCGCCATTTCTTGTCTGATTGAAGTCTATGGACATCTTAATTTTCATCATCAGTGTCGCTCTGGGATTCGAGATCTTCGTAGTGGGCAGTCGCTGTGGGCTGTTTCTTGCTTCCCTCTGCCTTCTTCTCTCTGGCTTGGTTTGGCGGATCTGGAATCAAATTCATTTGGTGCATGTTGGCTGCGGATTTCTTTCCTTCTTTGGCGGCGATGGTTTCTGCAATAGCCTCGGCTGCGGTTATGTTTGGTCTATTCAGCAGCTTACTCTGAAGCATAGCGTCCTTCAAACTGAGGACCACGTGGTCCCTCATGGCCTCGTCCATGTTCTGGAACTCACAGGCTCCTCCGATGTGTCTCAGGGCTGCTACAAAATCTCCGACGGTTTCATCTTCTTTTTGGTCTCTCTTGAAGAACTCAAGTCTTTTTATCAAGTTGGAGACCACAGGTGTGTAATGTGCTCGGAGCATTCTGTTCAGCTTGGGCCAAGTCATCTGTTTGACGTCTCTTGGTTTGGCTAGTGCCTTCGCCATTTTAAAGACGGCTGGTCCGCAGTGTGTAAGGAAGACAGCCTTTAGTCAGATATTTCCTGCAGTTCGTTGCTTTCTAAAAACATAAGAAAGCGATCGATATACGACTCCCAATACTCCTCATCAGGATTGAATGGTGCAGGCGGCGCGTTGTTACCGGCCATCTCTCTTGCTCAGTTCAGATCGCCGCATGCTTCGGTCTCGCTATTCTATGACGAACCCACCTTCCTCACCAGTGTTCCATTCGGAAATAAGTTGCACGAGACCAGGTTCCAACAACGACTCTTTTATTTAACTCAGTAAACCAATGGTAAAGGAACAAGAGCCTAAGCCACGGCAGCCCCTTATATTGCAGCTTGCTCGTGGCTTGTGGCCAATGACACCACTTTAAGTGTTCCCGCCATCAGGCGGGCCAATCAGATTGCTTCTCTGATGGCCAATCCGAGAACGGCCTTTTCGGCAATCAGAATAGGGAACTTGGAACCTACCAAGTTCCAAACACAACAGGGACCACATTTTGTTCTTCCACAGAAGTTTATTCATTGTTTATAGTTTCACGTGGTCCCTCTGCCAGATGTTGTATGTTCTTTTTCATAAACACAAACACAAAAACATGTGAAACTATCCAGGCTGAAAAAAAGAGGAAGGGAGCTTTTCTTTGATGGCAAACTATGGAAATAGTTGTAGAGAAAGAATCTGCCTCAAAACTAGAAGAAGCCCTGCCTAATCAGTCTCTTTCTTTCAGGAATCTGATGGCTGACTCTGATACCAGGTACCTGAGAATGCTGGAAAAATGGACTTGGATTCACTCATCAATTATTCTGAGGAGTTCTTTTTTAGGTTGATTAGAGTCAATTTCTCTTGCTAAAGGCCCTGTCACACTGCCCAACGGATGCAAAACATTAACAATGGATGAGAAAAATGTTCCATCCGTTGTTATCCGCTCTCAGAAGGGGCAAAAATTTGCATAACCGGAGCAGATAACACGGAAAGGAACGGACGCGGGGAGGATGCAGGGCAGATGGAAAGCGGATGCAGAACGGAAGCCCAGCGGATGGAAGTGGATGAGAGCGGATGGCACATCCACTAGGCTTCCGGGGGACCTCAGCAAAGCGGACACAGAACAGATACAGCAGATGCAGAATGGACGCCGAACGGATGAAGCGGATGCACAGCGGATGCACAGGGGAAGCCTAGCGGATGCCGAGCGTTAATTGCGCAAGTGGGGAGGATGCATTGCGTCAGCCCCGCGGATATAACGGAAGCAGCTCGGAAGCAGGTTGCCATTCAGAGGAAAGACCTGCTGCTGGACGGATTGACTGCCTTGTCTGCCCTGCCTGCATGTCTGCCTGCAAGCCTTGCTGCCAGCCTCCCTGCCAGCCTTGCTGTCTGCCTGCTTGCCAGCCTTGCTGCCAGCCAGTCTGCCTGCCAGCCTTGGTTCCTGCCAGCCTCCGTACCAGCCAGCAACCCCACAACCATGCTGAAGCACAGCAAGCCTCAGCCATCTGCTGCCAGCCCTTGCAAGAGGGACAGGGCTACCATCCCGCACCCTGGTCCTCACTCTGGTTGTGCTGGGGCTTCTGCAGCACGGGCTCGCTCTTCTGGGGCTGGGGCTTCTGCTGCTTCTGCTTCTGGAGGAGCTGATGACAAGCACTCCAGCACCAGCCACCTCCACAGCACCTGGACCCTTCACCCCTGAGACTGAGCGACCAAGAGGAGTGCCAGAGACTCATTTTTGTTTTATAGCTTCTTGTTAATAAAGTCTATTTTTGATTCACACACTTGCTTCATTTTTTAAAAAAAAAAGTCTTGGTGTAAATTTTTAGAAATGGTTTAAGCCTTTGCATGCTTGTGGGATGGGTTAAGATAGCAGTGGGATGGGCAGGGATACCTTTGGGATGGGTTGAGATAGCAGTGGGATGGGCAGGGATACCTTTGGGATGGGTAATAGCTGTGGGATAGATAAACTTCAAGTGCAAGCATAGTGGGACTGTATGGTCCACCCTCCCAGGTGCCACACCTTTGGCCCTTTATTATCAATAACAATTTATTCATTGATCCACACATTTGAACATAAACACAACTCTTTATTAAATGCCCTGTTCATTGTAGGCCCACCCAACATACATGGCCCAATCTCATCAGTGTGATGAGACAGGCTGAAGGAAGCATCCATTAAGCATCTATCATCCTGTCTTGCCACTCCACCGCTCCAGCTGGGGAGTTGCACCAGTGTTTCAGGAGGTTGCGCTGCTTCTTCCCTTCACGTGAGGTTCTGTTCGGGCCTTGCACATCCTGAGTGTCTATCAGGTTTCGCCCTTGCCTCCATTCCCCAGGCTCCATGTCCCCATTGCCTTGCTGGAGGTCCACGAGCCTGTTCTGCAACACTGGGTAGCGGGTGTGCATGAGATTGTGCAGGATGCAGCAAGCTTCCATGATCCTCCTCACGGTCTGTGGGCGATGCTGCATGGTAGTGAGAAGTACCTGGAACCTGTTGGCCAGGATGCCAAAGGCGTTCTCCACCACCCGCCTTGCTCTGGACAGCCTGTAGTTGAAGATCCTCTCTTCACGGGTGAGGTATTTGGAGGTGTAGGGCTTCATGAGGTAGATTGTGAGGGAGAAGGCGTCATCCCCCACGATGAAGTAGGGCACATCTTGCGTGTCGTTGGGCAGAGGTTCTGGATCTGGGAAGCCCACGATGAGGTTGCGTTTCAGCCTACCCTTGAGGTCACTTGCGTTGTATACCTGGGCATCTGAAGATGAGCCGTTGCCTGAAGCATCGATGTACATGAACTTGTAGTCAGCATCGACCATGTCGAAGAGGATGATGCTAAAGAAGCCCTTGTAGTTGTGATAAGAGGACCCTGAGTTGGCTGGCGCTTTGCAGGCCACGTGCTTCCCATCAATGGCTCCAACGGTGTGGGGGAAGTTTCACCTCTGATACCACTGCTCTGCAACTTTCTTCCATCCTTCTTCAGTGGAGGGGCACTGGAGGAGCTCCTCCTTGTATTCTTCGATGATGGCCTGCACCACTTCTCTGACCACAAAGCTGATGGTGCTGGGTGGCACCCTCCAGCCGTACTGCATGCTCCTGTAGGTGGTCCCTGAGGCCAGGTGGCGCAGAGTGAGTGTCACCTTGAGCCCAGGTTCCAGGCTGGGCCGGAAGTTGGTGTTTGTCTTGGTCAACCTGGGTGTCAGGTGCTGCACAACTTCGTCAAACATGGCTGGAGGCATCCTCATGAAGTTCTGGAATGCCCGAGTGTCTTCGTTCCTGAGCTCCACCATCAGCTTGTTGTACAGTCCGTACTCTGCTCTTCTCCCGATACATCTTCGGACCCAGATGCTTCTTGGCCGCCTCTTTTTCTTCCCGTAGTAGAGTTCACAGAGCCTGTAGATGGCTTCGCACTGTTGCAGAAGGATGGTGGCTGCCAAAAGGACTTTGTTACGATCCACGGTGAACATGACTGGATGCTGTGGAAGAGGAAGAGTCAGATGAAGGCTGCAGAGGTCTGCACAGCTAGGCTGCTGGTCTGAAAGTGAGATCCAGATGAGTTGCTCCCCCTTTTTATAGGCAGTATAGGTTTTCCCCTAGGTGTCCTTCTGCATCCTTTAGGCATCCTCTAGACATCCTTAATATCTGAGATAGGTCCCCTCTGCTAACGTTTTTTCCGTTTTAAATGCTTTGTTTCCGTGCTGCATCCGCTAGGCATCCGTTCTGCATCCGTTCTGCGTCCTTTCCGCTTCCTCCCTGCGTCCGAGCGGATGCGAGTTGCGCGGATGCGCAGCGGATGCCTAGCGGATATAGCGGATGCGTAACGGATGCAGAACGGATGCCTAGCAAATGCCTAGCGGATGCAGAACAGACGAATTGGATACATTTTCTGCTCAAAAGTTTTGAGCAGCTCAAAACTTTCTGAGCGGATGAAACGTCCATAGACGGATGCTGGACGGATAGAGAGGAAGCAAAACGGAGGCAGTGAGTACAGAATGGATACATCGCATTTACCAACGGATGGCAAGCTTTTTTGTCCATTTTACATCCTCTTTGCATCCGTTGGTGCAGTGTGATAGGGGACTAAGGTGGGACTAGAATTCACAATCTCCCAGTTTCTAGCCTGTTGCCTTAATCACTAGATCAAACAGGCTCTTTTATTTTGGTATTTTAGTATTTATTTGATTTGTCAATCGCTTACAAGATACAGGTATAAGAATAAATATAGTTTTGAATTCATGAGATAGATACTTATAACAAAAATAAAAAATAATAGGACAGGGATGGTAGGCATGATTGGTGCTCTTATGCACACCCCCTACAGGCCTCTTAGGAAGGGGGTGAGGTCAATAGTAGACAGTCTAATGTTAAAGTTTTTGGGGTTTAAGGAAGAAATTTGTTTATAGTTTTGTTTATAGTTTTGTTTATATTTGTTTATAGTTATAATTTTATCTCTGGAAAGGAATGCGTCCTTGGGTATTGCTACACTCGCTGATTGAGCACACTTTAAAAGTGGCTGAAAAAGAGAGACCAAGAAAAGAATAGAGAAGGGGAAAGCAAATTAAAAATCATATTTGAAGCACTGCATCTATAAACCAGGAGAAACAAATTAACACAACAGAAAATTACAGCCGGTATATTAAGTTATTCAATTTAATTCTCAGAATGCTTTGGAACCAAAATAGTTTTCAAAAAAATTAAATCTCCCTTGAATCAGGTTGAGCTTTCTCTTGCCTACATGGGCATTTTGTTTTGTTGATAATAATGTGGAAATAGTTTGCCTTTTTTGGAATTATTTTTATACCTCATCTGGTTTATAGCTCTGATGTTCTCTGGCAATTGCTCATTCAAATACTAAACCAGGTTTAACCTGGGTCAAATACTGCCTCCTCTATCCGTTCTCATAAGAGAGGGATCATCAAGATGCACAGAAATAATCCCTCAAATTTTCCAGGAATAAGCTAAAAATTGAAAGTCAAAAGAGTCTATTGAGGATTGAGAATGTTCAATATCAAAGAATGGCATCTTTGGAGGGTAGATAGAAAATAAAGGAAAGAAGGGAATGGAAAGGCTGTGACTGGGTTGGTCTAGTAATTAGAAGCAGCACAAATGGCAACATCTGTCAAAATGCCACTTTATTTTTGGAAAAAAAAAATTGTAGAATTGAAACCCCAAAGGTGCTTTTTCCAAAAGGCAACTGGTCTTTGTTTTCTTTTCTTTGTAAATTCAGTTAGAACTGAAAAAGCTTCTCGGATGGGAAGTGAAATTTAAAAAAAGCCAAGAAAGTCCAGTTGCCTTTTTTTAAAAAAGCACCTCAACCAAGACCTGAATGACTAAGAATTTCCACAGACACCTAGAATTGAAAGGTAGTCAGTGTTCGGCTGGAAAATATGGAGAGACAGTGTGATGTACTAGAAGTAAAAAGTTGGAATTGTGCCGGAAGACCCCAGTCCAAGTCCATCTGAAAGCAGAGAATCTCCTTGGATGACATACATACCAGTACACTTTTTCTTAGCCTTCCTTGCAGGGTCACTGCAGTGGATAAACTTGGGAAAAGGGAATGTTGTCTATGTCAGTGGTCGCCAACCAGTGGGTCAGGGACCATTGGTGGTCCATGAGAAAATTTTGGTGGTCCGCAGAGAAATGTCACCCCCAAAGCAATCCAGGCTGTGTGGGAACACAAGGCTGCGCTGTCCACATGGCCTGTGGGAACACAAGGCTTGCATTGCTTGCATTGCGAACAACACAAGGTAGTAAGGGGAGGGGGGAAAGGGCAGAAGGGAGAACTTGCCCCACTCACCCCCTCGCCTGGCCACCGAGCTGCTTCTTTCCACTTTTTTCTTCTTCTGCTTTTGGCTGCAGGCAAGGAAAGAAGCAGAAGTCTTTCTTTCTCTCCCCCAAACTCTGCCAGAAATGAGTCTTTGGGACCCTGCAAAGCATCCTGCTCCAAGAGACTGTGCCAGCATGACAAATCTCACAAAGACTCATTTCTGGAGGAGTTTGGGGAGAGAAAAAAAGACTTCTGCTGCTTCTGCTGCTTTCCTTGCATGAAGCCAAAATTCTCTCTCTCTCTCTCTCTGTCTCTCTCCCTCTCCCTCTCTCTCCCTCTCCCCCCCTCTCTCTGAAAACGGAGCTGGAGATGGCATCCTGCGATCTCAAATAAAGAATGATCAATCAGTAGGAAAACGGGGGGGGGGATTTTCCTGCAGACTTTTTTTGGGATTATCCCAGGGTCTCTGCTGCTTTCTGCAGAGACCCTGAGAAACTGCCAGCAAGCTACCATCAGTCAAAATTCATATTAGTGGTCCGTGGGATTTAAAATTATGAGTTTGGTGCTCCCTGAGGTCCAAAAGTTAGGCGACCCCTGGTCTATATAACCTCCATATCCCAAAGGAAAGGCAAGATGTAAATCTTATAAATACATATGAACAAAAAGAGATCCACATAGTAATATGCAGGCATGTGAACCCCTATCCATTTTCATGGTGAATTAGAAATGTGTTCAATGATTTGGAAATATGAATAAATTACCATTAGGATGTTAAAACTTTTCACTTAATGTTAGCCTTTTAAAATTTTTGTGCCTGAATAGCAGATGATCTTAATAATTAGAGCTCCAATAATACATACCCCAGAATATCGGTGGTTTTAGATGGTTTATCTGTCTACTCTCACCTAAAATAACCTTCATTTATTTCAGAACAAAATATAAAGTACATTGAACCACTTCATATAATAGTTGTGAAAACTGTACTCTTCTTCTCAACAGCACCTGATGATCCCTAGCATGTAGTTTTTGGTCTTGTCTTTAAAAATGTAATCATAAGTTTAGCATGCATAAATTCACATACACGAACAAAAACTTTCTCTGTGATGTGTTCCCTTCAACAATAGTATGCAGAAAAGAACAACTAATAACTATCATTTATAATAGCTATTATTTCACCTCTTTGTTAAAATGTAGGAAATTTCAAACAGTCACATAAAGGTATTGTATTCAGAAGAATAGTGTATTCCTGTGCAAATCTTTTTCTACATGTGTTTCCATGTCTTGCTTCAGCCTAAAAAGCTGTGATTTGGGGTTTGAAAAATCTTGCAAATAATTAGCAATGTAAGAAAAAAGCTTGACAGTGGAAGTTCTGGTAAGCAAGTGTTTGGAAACATGTCACAAAAATTTAATAATACTGTAGAAAAGCTTGGAATGAGCTGTAATTGAGGAGTCATCATATATATCCTCATTAAAGCTAAAAAAAGGGACTTGCCTTTTTTCATACCATATTGTTTTTGATTTGATTTGTTCCTTTCTTGTGTTAAGACAGTGCTATACTAATCCTGGTTTGTTTAAACATCATTTATAAATGCATAGCACATATGCCTTAGTCCTTAACAAAGCGTGCTTTGTAGAGATCTATAGTTGATAGACTTGCCATTATAATCTCAAAATTTGTAATTGTTTTCTGTAGCTCCTAAGTGTATCCGAGGCATAAAAGCAGGCCAGAGTAATTGAATCTGTTCAGCTGACAAGCTTAATCTGCTTATTCATAGTGCTCTACCATTCAATCAAGAAGTCATACCTGTATCCATCAGAAAGTGCCACACTTGGCAATTTCAAGCTGATGGCTCCAGAAGCAAAGCGATACAGTATAATGAAACTTCTCAATGATGTTTAGTGGCACCGATAGATTGTCGAGTAGAAAAATTTCCCAGCTACAGCATCCTTACAACCTGAAATACACCTCGAACAAAAGCTTCTGGTTATAACAACTGCCTTCTAAAAACGGCCCTTGGTTCCAGCAATGAAAGGATGGAGAAGGAGGGATTGAGTGCAACATTTTAGTAGCACAAGATGTGTCAACAGGTATTGTATTCAACACCCTATCTGACAGCAAGAGTAAGTTATTGAGTAACCGTCATTCAGAAAGGCCCAAAGTAAAAAGGTGAGGTTTGGGTTAGGAGAAATAACCTTTCCAATGTCCTGTGAGATTCTAGGAATGAATTAATATTCACTTTTTATCTCTGTCTCCTTTATCACATCATAGAAACAACAGAAGACTGGAAATTAAAGGCAGGTTGGAATAAAGATGAAAATGGCCAGTGATAATTAGCATCAGACACAGGTAGGCTACAAACCCAAGGAGATTTCATGATTGTGGGATCTCAGGAGCTCAAGGAAGTAATCATTACCACAATAAATAACTCATCAGGCAGGAATATGACCTTTCCCAAAGAAGCAAATAGGAGATAAATATCCAAATAAGCTTTATTTTTTAAAAAAAAAAAAAACCATATAGCAGCCTCATAGGAGAGCAGATGGTGTTACTACGAGTGTCCTTGTGAAGGGATCTGCACACTTAACAGGGCTTTGCGGAGGCAGCTGGCACAGTCCTCCAAACACTGTCCTTAGCACACAGAGTGTCATGGTGGTGATCCAAGGGCCAGGGAGACTTCCTCCAGAGAAGGGTTTGCATTTATTTAAACAGTACCTTGGAATCATTCATGGACTTTATTTTAAATGGATTCTAGCTGTCACTGAGAAAGGCCAAAATAAACAGCAGCTGAATCAACATCATGTTAGGGAAGCCATCCACATATATGCATACACACACACATGAGGGGTAGGGAGAGGGAGAAAGAGAACATACATTTTCACCTGTGATTCCTTCTGAGTGGCACAAATACTTCACAGCAAAAAAACTAAAAGTCACCTAAAATATACATATTTAACACACACCATTTTAATGTGTGTAGCTTTATAAATTACCACAAGCAAAGGAGAAACTGACAATTTCCTCTCTTTTTTTAAAAAAAGACCCTCCTCTTGGGTGTTTTTTTTTTTTGCTTGTTTGTTTGTTTGTTTGTTTTGACTGTTTGTTTTGGCTAATCAGTGCAGAAGAAAAGAACAAAACAGCAAATACATTTGAGATTTTCCAGAGTCCATCTGTGGTTTTTTTTAAATCTTCTTTCTCCACCCAGTTGGAAAATATATTCAGGACTGATCCAGGGTGTCCCAATATTTGCAAATCTCTTCACATATCAAGGCATTATGAACATGGTCACGCTGACATCTTGGGGAGTGTACAGTTTGCTTGCTTTTTCTGACCAACAGCCAAGAACCAGTCAATGGTTATCATTTCAAGCACGCCAATATTTGGGAGGCTTGTGCATAATTAAGCATTTCTTTCTTCCTTCACAACAATAAAATAACTTGCTTTATATTCTGTTGTATGTTTTAGATATTTCTGTACCTGAATGTGTGGGTATTTCTCCATTGTTATTTAAAAAAAACAAAAACCAGAGACTTTTGGAGGAAAAGTCATGTAAGGGGAAGTCATTTTTTTAAAAAATGCATAGAACATTGAAAACCCTGAAAAATTTCTCACTTGCAGGGCAGCAAGCTTCCCTTGCCTCGAAGAATGCACTCCATGGGGATCCACAACAAACATGTGGACCAGAAACCATAGAATATGGTATCTAGATCTGTAATTATTAAGAAAACTTTAAAAATGAAACAAAATCACATAAAACACATTCTTATTGTAACTATGGCAGTTGGTAATCACCTAAATTTGTGCTAAACATCAACCATGGGTAGGATAAATACAACAACCGATAGCAAAGAAAAACCTAGAAAGATAATGGCATCTGCGCTATAGTCAGTGAAGGCAATTGACATGCTTTAATTATGATGACAAAAAATGAAATTAAATAAACTAAAATGCCCCCAGGAGCAGGTTATAGCCAGTCTGTTCTGAACCTCAGTGGAGAAATACTAGCAGAAAATTACCAGCTGGACTATGGGATATAGGGTTTTTTTGCCAGCAAGCAAGGAACAAGATATGTTGAGCATGTGACATTAAAATGCAAGCCTTGCTCCACAGCCATGTAAATGAAGGCAGGGGTGGGATTCAACTGGTGTTACTACTGGTTCAGTGACTATGTTTTGCGCACACATGCATGCTTCATGTAAAAAAAACATCAGCTGTGCTGCCCTGACAGCTGAAAAGTGCTGTGTGCAGGTGCACAGAATTTGAAAAACCTCTTTTTTTCTGCTTTTCCAACCGCGGCTGTGCCACGCAAAGCAGCTGAGGTTGAAAAAGCAGGAAATAAAGGACAGATAAGAGCCCGGGCGGGTGGCTGGGCCAAACAGCAGCAAACACAGAGCCAGTTCGGTGTCTGCTGCTCTTCAGAGCTACCGGTTCTTTAGAACCGGGCAAAACTGGTAGCATCCCACCCCTGAATGAAGGGCTTGTTCATTTGATATAGCTTGTCCCACTTACTTGCTGACCTCCCTATTCCACAGGACATAATCTTGATACAGTGGGAATCCTGATTTGAGGACCTATCCCAACTATGCGCACATATAAGCTCAGAATGGGAAGGTAAGGCAACATCCCTCCAGTGGAATATGGATCTTCCCTTGGAGCATAAGGTAGCAATATGTTCTGAAACACTTTGCTGTCTTAAAACAGCATTTCCCCTTTTAATAAGACAAGCATAAGAATAGGATATACAGTCATCGCACATCACAGCTGAAAAATAATAGGATTGGTGGCAAGGATGATAGTCATGTCATTCCAGTGCCAAGACTATATCAATTAGGAAAATACTTCTATTTTAGCATTACTATGAAGGAATAGTTTTAAAGACTCCGTGTGGCTTCCCCCACTTTTTTTTAAACAAATACAAAGCCTAAAAATTATATGGAATGTTAAAACAGACTCGATAAACAGTTTTTTTCCCCATCTTTGGAAATTGCTAATAAATAGGAACATGGCAAGTGCAAGCCAATAAATTTTCATTGGTTATTTTTCAAGCACATCCATTACAGTACATCTGGAGCTGGCAGCAGTTCTTCTCTGAAATGGATTGTAAAAATTATAAGGTTTGAAGATCTGAAATGTTGAAGCTTTATAGTTTATGACAAACAATGAGAGCTGATGGGTTCCTTATGCATTTGCTTTTAGGTGGCCAACATGTCATAGTATCTTCTTGGAAGGCAGGGAAAGAGAATAAATGCACCAACTGCTAGCATGAACTTCTCTTAGTCCTCAAGGTTTTTTAAATAAAAATGGTAGGTGATTAGAGATCTTGTACTTCATTTGAGGATATGGTCTAACTAAGGAGAAAGAAAGAAGAGAATAACTCAGAGGAAAAATAGGATTCTTTTCTAAATGCCTTACTTTAAAATTAGGGGTAGGAAGTCATCTTGGCTTGCTAAGAATATGGTAACCCTCCTGCTATCTATTATTTAATTTTGGAAGTGATGATCTTAAATACAAGATAAATTAACAGTCAGGATATTTTTGTGATGACCACAAAAGTATATGACCAATTTGAGAGCATACCAAGGGCACATAGATGCTTTAACAATATAACCAGATCCCAATCCTACTTAACACATAGTGTGGCCCATACATACTTGGATGTAATCCAGTTAGAACCAACTGTTGCATTTGCCAGTCTTGAAACACTAAGAAGTGGTAGTGAACCCAATAATTCAATCAGTTTTGCTTCAAACTGATTAATAGAAGAATTTAAGAACTGGACATAGAGCCACTTTTTGTCTTCCTGCTACATTCAGTGTGGTCCATCTGCCTCTTTCTACTGTGATTTGTTATGGAAAGTTGATCTTATATCCATTGTGCTCCATATCTGGGCAATTGAAGAGCCAAACTACCAAAGCAAATTTATGGCAGCATTTCAAAGATTGGTCAAAGGGTCACTTGTAATGACCATACCCTATTTCAAAATTGGAAAAAAGGCAAAAAAGCCTAATTTGGAACTTAGGCTCTTGATCATGCTATCACATTTACTCCTGAAGGAGTAAAACAAATTCTGGAATGAAGTCCTCTAAACTACCAAGTATCCTGGACTAGAGTAAGCCTCCTTAGTAACTTGCTTTGAGTTTTCAGGCATTAGCTCATAAGTTATCTTAAATCAGCACCTGTATTTTCAAATGGGAACTAGGAAGTAACTAACCACAAAAGCTGACTTGTGCCAACCCCTACTTTTTTAACTGTCAATACTTTATATTCTGACAATAAGCAGAAAATCACACCCATGTTATCAAAAATCAGACAACTGGCATGTTAACTTCATTATTGGTCAGCATAATTGTATAATGTTTCTTTGCTATTTGTACCATCCTTAAACAGGTGGAACCTTATGATCTGCTTTCAGCAGTGTTCAGATAAACATGTCTCAAGCAGGTCATGTGGTCTCCACTCGTAAGTATGGTCTTGAGAATTTTCTCCTTCACTCCTCACTTACTTTATTTATGCAGTACAAGCTTTGCAGGATTGTCCCTACTATTAAGGAAAGGTCCATGTTTCAGGCAATACATGAGATTTTTTTGTGTGAGGGGTCCTTGGTATTCTTTGAGTTTGGTTGTTTTCTTGAAGACATTTCATTACCCAAATGAAATAGATAACATCATCCATCATGGACTGATGATGTTTCCTAGTTTGGGTAATGAAACATTTTTAAGAAAGCAATCAAGCTCAGAGAGCATCATTTCAACTCCAAACTACAAATATTCTTTTGCTTCATAGATGCTCTTTGTTTCAGGCATCTACCCTGCATCACCTAAATTAAATTATTTTGCTGCGGCAGACAAAGGAAGCTTGAGAATTTCTGTCTGTGGAAGAGTGAGTTGGGGATCATCATGTAGCTAAATATTTTGGACAAATCTGAGCCATTGGCAATGTCGAGATGGTGGGTGTGACTGGGCAATTAAAGCCCTGTCCTTTTTTTTAATGTACTTGTGATATGAGCAGCATTTTAAAAAGAGTTGTAGTTTTGATCACCCAGTTGCTCCCAGCATTTTGACATTCCTGATCATCCCTGTAGATGTCCCTGGATATGATCCTTTAGTTTTCATGTCTTCTCGTCGGAATTACTGAATTATTATTACTTCGATTTAAATTCTGTCCTTTTTCTTGGCACTCAAGGAAGCTTATATGGGATCTTCATAACAATAACCATTTGAAGTAAAGGAGGGAAAAAAGTTAGTTAGTAAGCTTCTACCATTAAACCATTTTTTCAAGCAGTCACCATGTTTCCAGTGTCTTTCTTTCCACTTGGAACTGGCCCCAGATGGACATTTCTTCCAACAATACCCAATAACTATTTGTAAATGGCCACAGACTAGTACAATACTTGGCATCATCTCTACTTTTTACAGTTCTCATTATCTCTGTGATACAGGATAATTACTTCACACTTGGAGAACTGGGGATGTCCAGAAAAACTAATGATATAATAACTTCATAAAAAGAGCTGTAAAAACTAGTGAGAATCAGTTTTGCTTATCTCTTGGGTGGCTGCAAATTAACTTGGTTTTGAACATCCCTTTCTGGATTTCAATTCTCCTCTGCTTCTGGCACAGCAGTGGTATGATATATTTATCATGGCTTGTATTAGTGGATTCAGTTTCTGATTCTGATTAGGATGCCTACTTCATATACAAAAAATGACACTTTTTTATTTTTGAGAGAGGTAATCTCTTTAAATTGGTACAATTATCTATTTGGCATCTTGTGAAGTCCTATGTTATCTATTCATCCATTTATCCATCCAATATATGGACACAGAGAAATAAAAATTGAGAGTAATCTGAAATGTGTAAAATGTGACTGGCCCAATAGTCATCTAGATTCTTTTAGACAACATGTTTTAAGAAGGACACCTTCAATACATTTTATTTTATATATTCTCAGTTTTCTTGATTGTCAGAGATGAAATAGGCATGCTGTGCTGAGAGCAAAAGCAAACATTGTCCTTTAAACAAACCAAATAGTCATTCACTTAGCCATTGGAAACAAAAATATTTCTTTATATCAACACTATTAATGGTTTGGATAGATTACCTACAGCTGCCAAATTGTGTCCTTCTGTTATTGTATACCTGACATGTGTATATTTAGCGAGTACAAGCTTCTTGCAAGAATGAGACATGCTGATTAAACTGGTAACCCTTATCCTCTCACAGCTTCTTTTCCCAAATAGTGCCTATTAGATCTGCACAAAGTATTCCAAAGAAGAGCATTGCAAAATGTGTTTGGGGAAATGAAACACTTCTTCAAAGCTTTAAAGTGGTGCATGTTTTCTAAGACTCATACAGCTATTTCAAAAGCTATCCCTGGTCAATTCCTCGTCCATCTGTGCAGTATCGCCATTTCACCTAACTTTGTGATCACAGTACAAGTTTATTCTGTATAAGCATAGAATGGGTCAGCTTGCCACACTTGCAAAGTACACAGCTGCTTTAATATTTCAAAAAGATGTTTCACTTGCAGTTTGTCACAAAATCCTTCTGAAATGCTTTGCACAGCTTTAGGGCACAGCATTCAGCAGAGAAGAAGACAAAAAAAATCTCTCCAATGCTCACAGATTGGAACAATTACTCTACAGGGCCTTTTTCATCACAAAACAAAGATGATTTAATGCCCCTCTAGTACCCGCTTTTCTAGTGCCATAGGGGTGTAATTTCTGTATAATTTCCAACAGATGATCATGATAATCTGTTATTCCATTTGGTGGATCAACATGTTCCAGTCATGAGTTTATAATATTCTCTTGGAAATCATGTTCCTTCATGGCTAGGCAGTGGTCCATTGCACTGTTTTTGTCAGAAATTGAACCAGTATTTGCCCAAGGCTGTAACTGTTAAAATTTTATACATTAATTGTATGTTTTACCATTTTCTTTCACTGTTTTGCTATTTCTGCTCTATTTGTAATTTATTAATTATAATCATTACTGTACATTGCTTTGATATTTTAAAGAAAGTTTCTATTTTTTTTAAAAAAAATAGTATGATTGGCATCACTCTTTGTTATCAGCACAAAGAAGTTAATTTTCATCTATCCTCTGTATCAATGATGCTTTATTTAGTAGTAATATCAGTACAGCAGAAACGAAGTAGGAAAACCATAATGCAGTTTGAAATTACTACATTCATGTTGGAAGCACTACCGTGGTGCTTCTAGGTTGAAAGGATTAACTGGTGACATCACCATTGCCCAGGAGATGCCAGAGGGGTGAGGGCCTTTTGGTGTCTCTGTTATTTTTCCCACCAACGTGGTATCTATTTATCTACTTGTATTTGCATGCTTTCAAATTGCTAGATTGACAGAATTTGAGGCAAATTGCTAGGAGCTCATTCCATCAACTGATTGGGTGTTCTAGCCACATGAGCAACTGCAGCCCTCTCCAATGCAATTTGATTGCAGTTTGGATCAGAGCATTACAAGAGCTCCATTAACGGAGGTTTAGTTCATAAATATTGGTTTAACATGACAAGTGAACCAGTTGAGACATTGCCTAAGACAGTGGTCACCAACCAATGGGCTGAGGATCACTGGTGGTCTGTGAGAAAATTTTGGTGGTCCACAGAGAAATGTCACCATCAAAGCACCCTCCCAAAGCAATTAATCCAGGCTGCGTGGGAACACAAGGCTGTGCCGCCCACATGGCCCGCGGGAACACAAGGCTTGCATTGCGAACAACACAAAGTAGTGAGGGGAGGGGGGAAAGGTCAGAAGGGGGGAACTTGCCCCACTCACCCCATGTGCCTGGCCTGGCCACCAGGCTGCTGCTTTCCATTTCTTTTGTCTTCTTCTTTTGGCTGCACACAAGGAAAAAAGCAAAAGTCTTTCTTTCTCTCCCCCAAACTCCACCAGAAATGATTCTTTGGGACCCTGCAAGGCATCCTTCTCTAAGAGGCTGCACTGGCGTGACAAGTCTCACAAAGATTCATTTCTGGCGGAGTTTGGGGGAGATTAAAAAAGACTTCTGCTGCTTCTGCTGCTTTCCTTGGGATGAAGCCAAAACTCACTCTCTCTCTCTCTCTCTCT
>BLBF01000033.1:18491963-18505991 GCA_015471245.1 Laticauda colubrina
TCTCTCTCTCTCTCTCTCTCTCTCTCTCTCTCTCTCTCTCTTTCTCTCTCTCTCCCTCCCTCCCTCTCTCCCCCCTCTCTCCCCCCCCCTCTCTCTCTGCCTGAGAACGGAGTTGGAGATGGTATCCTGCGATGTCAAATAAAGAATGATCGATCGATAGGAAAGTGGGGAGGGGAATTTTTCTGCAAACTTTTTGGGGGATTTTCCCAGGGTCTCTGCTGCTTTCTGCAGAGACCCTGGAAAAATATCAGCAAGCCACCATCAGTCAAAATTCGTATTAGTGGTCCATGGGATTTAAAATTATGAGTTTGGTGGTCCCTGAGGTCCAAAAGGTTGGTGACGCCTGGCCTAAGAGACTAAGCAACTATAACAGGTATAAAGCTTTGCAGCCACACCTCCCCATCCAGTAGGGCAGCGATGGTGTATACAAGTAATGAACCAAGCTTTTCCAAACTTGGTGCGCCTCATTTATTGATTTTATAACTTCTACAATTCCCAACAGTATAGGAATGCTGAAGGAAGTAATGAAGTAGTTCAGTTTTTCCATAGCTTGCTAAAGTAAATGTAAATTCTTCCCTAGTAAGAATTCTTCTTATGGCAGAGTTGCAGTTTATGGGCCTAAAAACAGAATTTCCACATGAGTTTTCCTCTAGGTATGGCCCTTGAAATTGGAGGATAGCCATTGCTTTAAGAAACTCGTCTTTGTGTTTTATCATCTTGAATACATGTCTTTTTTTCTTTTTTTTATGATATTGTACATTTGGCTCTGCCCCACAAACAAGATAAAGTTAAACCTGAACCATTCCATTTTTTTGTAGATGTTGGTTCTGCTGGAGAGACTACACTTTTAGCTGTTTTATGAAAACAGATACATCAAACAATGGATCTATGCAAATATCCTTGGCTTTGTGATGACAGAAAAAGATCCCAAGGCAACCTAAAAGCAAAACAAAAACAAAAAAACAACCATCCAACTACACTAACCTTGACCAATTGCAGAATATTTTAGCATGAATTGCTTTCTTTAATTATGTCATCTGCTGTCACTATCTAGAAAGTGGGCAGCAGAGAAAAGTTTTTTAAAAAAGTAATTTAAGAAAAGAATTACTTACCAGGAAACATCTTTATTTCCAAGCAATAAGATTGTATCACTTTCCAAACTTTAGCAATTTTTTGATACTCAGATGTTTCTCTTGCCCAGCAGAATCTATTTTGTTCCTCTATTTCTCTTTAGCCTTGTTAATTATTTACAGGAACAATGGTGCTTGTTCACTGTTAATTGTTCCGTATATATGCAAAGCATAACTGAACTTTAAGGATATGCATAGTTTACTGCCTAGAGCTTCATCTTGCATGGGTTCACATCTCACACAGAATACATTCCATTTAGATAGTGTTCAAACATAAAAAGTAGCAAAATGCCACATACGAAATCTCTTTTTACACTGAAAATGAGTAGTTTGTATTAGGTTCCGGGCAAGATTAGAAATTAAGCCAGAGTGATTTCAGTAAAGCTCTTTTTATTTAGTTCATATGAACAATAGCAACTGTCTGGCTAAGCACCTTTTTATAGGAAGTTGTCAGCCGGTTAACCAATCAGATTAAGGTATTTTCCCGCTTCAACAACAGACCTGAGTGAGAACTTCAACTACAAGTACTCATTTCAATACGTAACAGTTCATGAATGAAGCAACTGTCCAAAGCTCACCTTAAAGTATTTCACTGTTATGGGAACACTCACAGGTAGTCTTCAACTTATGACTACAAGTGAACCCAAGATTTATGTTGCTAAGCGAGACGGTTATTAAATTAATTTTGCCCCATTTTGCTGCTTTTCTTAACACAGTTGTTAAGAGAATCATTGCGGCTGTTAAGTTAGTAACACGGTTGTAAAGTGAATCTGGCTTCCCAGTTGACTTGGCTTGTCAGAAGGTTGCAAGAAAGTAATCATATGACACCAGGACACTGCAACCATCATAAATGTGAGTCAGTTGCCAAGCCTCTGAATTTTTATTATGTGACATATGGAGACGTTGCAATAGTTGTAAGTGTGAAAAATGATCATAAGTCACTTTTTAAAGTTCATTTTAAGTTTGAATGGTCACTAAGTGAACTGTTGTAAATTGAGGATTACCTATATAGAGTGTAGCTATTTAAAACAGATCTATGTGGAATAAATTCTCATATTGTAAATTTAGCACTATGCACACATATTCCCAGCACATATTCTTTGGATTTGGATAGTCAAGCTATTTTCTAAAGCACCTGAAGGCCAGACAAGGAATAATGGATGGAAACTGAACAAGGAGAGATTTAACCTGGAAATAAGGAGAAATTTTCTGACAGTGAGAACAGTCAACAAATAGAACAGAAGTTGCTTTCAGAAGTTGTGGGAGCTTCATCACTGGAGACTTTCAAGAAGAGATTGGACTGCCATTTGTCAGAAATGGTGTAGGGTCTCCTGCTTGGGCAGGGGGTTGGACTAGATGACCTACAAGGTCTCTTCCAACTCTGTTAATCTGAAATATGGATTGTGCTAAAAAAGAACAAAAAACGTTCTAATCAAGTCTTGCTACAAAGTCAGAAGAATCTTCAGTGTAATTGATCTGATTCTTTATTTTTAAGGTAGAATCCTATCTAGCTTAGCTAGCTATCATCTCAGGTTAGCCTTTTACCAGAATAGCTGAGTTAATCCAGAGTACAATGTGCCACATTTACTGCCACAAGTAGAGACCAGAAACACATGTTATGCAAACTGCAATGCTTTTAATTCAATGCTCAGACGAATTAATATTTATGACAGAATTTATGGATGGAAAGGGCCATTTGAGTCATTGAGCCAAATTACTTGCTCTGTGTAGAATGTAGATTAAACCATCGTCAGCAGATGTATGTATGTTTAGTTTCTGCTTGAAAATATCTAACCAAATCTATCTTGCTGCAACATTTCTGGAAGGTGAGAGAAACCTTATAAATACTAACCAAGAGTCAGTATCCAGATTCTTAAAGAAGACTATTTCTCCTGCTTCAAGGTATTTTAGACAGGGACACACTTTTTTTTTTTTATTTAAGTGACTTTCATTCATGTAAATAAGCAGCATAAAGTAACCTTGCTGAAAACCCCCACAGTTCTTTTCATTCTCTTTTCCCCTTCTCTGAATCTGTTCTTACTTTTTCCTCATCCTCTTTTCTTTTCCTACTTTTACTAGTTCCCACTTTGTTCATTTTGTTGTTTTTCTCTTTTCAGTATGCTTGCATGTGTGCAGGAATGGGGAAATATACACGGGGGAAAGAACATAACTCTGACTAGTTAACTTCCACACTAGGTAGAGTTTCACTTAATATATTGAGCTAAGTACTTTACCTTTAGGCACACAGCCTTCTGAAAGCAAATTCTACTATGGTCTGGAGGATTTAAATTTCCCACTGTGTGATTGATTGCAAGCCTCCACTGATTTATTTGAGAGTAAACTTTACTGAACTGAATAAGCTCATTTATCTAAAATTGGGTTGGTACTGTACTGGAAAAAATAAATGAACAAACAAATGAATATTTTCAGTAATTATATGCATGCTGGTTTCAGAACTGGGAAAAAGCCATATCTCCACAATAACAAACCTTCCCAATGGAAATATTAAAAGGATGCAACAAATACATGTTTGTGCTGCTAAAATCTGGCTGGCATAGCTTGCAGAGAGGAAAGGGCCACACTGATAAATTAAAAATAATTGTGTACCACAAAGAAATAGCTGACGTTGATCCTTTGTTTGGTGGCAGCAGTGGAGCTGATGGTGTCGGTCTGGACGGAAAGTGTTGGAGATGCTTAGCAGTATCTTGTGGGGAGACTATCATGGTGGCTCCTTCCTGGAAGTTGTAATATTTGGGGGCAGTGAATATACTGAGTGTTTATAAAGTGCCAGTGGAGGGATCAGCCGACAGGGAACCACAAAGGGGTGGGATTCAATTTTTTAGCAACCAGTTCTGTGGTTGTGGCTTAGGTGGTGGACATGGCTTGGTGGTCATGTGACTGGGTAGACATGGCTTGGTGATCATGTTATTGGCTGGATGTGGCCAACTCAATATCACTCACATCAAGGCACACATCTCCTTGCCTGGCCTCTCATGACTGTGGGGATGCTGTAACAGTTGTAAGTGTAAAAAATGGTCATAAGTCACTTTTTTCAGTGCCATTGTAATTTGAATGGTCACTCCACACAAAAAAGTACCAGAAAAGGAGAGGAAAAAAAAAAACTCCAGACACGTTCCTGAGTCAGGAAGTCTAGTCCTGCCAAGAATGTAGTAAGGGTTAATGGGGAGGCAGTTTCTGTAAGCAACGCCAGAATGTTTCCTTCTTGCCTTCCTTATAGGATTAGGCCAGTAATTTCTTCTAACAACCGGTTCTCAGAACTGCTTAGAATGTTAACAGCCGGTTCTAGCGAATAGGTGCAAACTGGTAGAATCCCAACCCTGGAGCCGCAGCAGAGGGACAAAAGAGTGACATGTGGTTCCAGAGCCGCAGGTTGCAGACACCTGACTTAACCATTTATTTCAAAAAATAAACCTGTTTTCCAAGTGGAAGGGAGTAGTGCTCTTTACTTATGTACCTGACAAGAAAGAAACTTCACATTTACTTATTTTTGTAGTGGATTCTGGCTTTTAATCTCTAGAAAGCCAAGTGTTACATGGGCATTCAAGTGATACAGTACTCAGAAACTATGTCCTATTACAGGCTTTATCCATGAGTATATAAATATCACACCAGCTATTAGTGAAATCTTAATGCACATATGCTCCAAATTCAACCCACTGAAAATATATATATTTATAATATATTGAAATTATATGAAATATAAAATATAATGAAATATAAAATGATAATGAAATACAGGCAAAGAGATAATAAATGATTTGTTCTGGGTCCTGCCACAGAATGCAAAATCTGTGAGAATATTTAATGCTGTTTATGAACGAGTTGCCAATTGATCAAAAATAACATTAGCTCAACATCTTTATGTTTTTCATAATTGCTTCATTTTATTTAATTATTGCTTCATGGCAGGAATTAGCAGATGCTTGTCATTTCTTACAAACAGACTTTTTTTTATAATGATAACCATCATGATGTGGAGTTTTCAGAGAAGAGAATAAGCTAAGGTGTGTCTATGCATTACAATGGCTTTCCATAACTTTCAGTATCAAAGGCAGAATGCTTTCAAACCCTATTGAAAATAGGAGAGTACAACTGTACTGCCTGTCTTTTTATGGCGTCTTCACTGAAGTTTGGATAGCTGCTATAGAAATGATGGCAAGAAAACTGTTTGGTATAAAATAGCATGCTTATATCCTCACATTAAACTTTACCAAGACCTCCACATTTTGTTATTCAAGAATGAATCATGGTTCATTGGTTCATTCATGTACTTTTTATAGACAAGGGAGTAATTGCATCATAACAGTGAAATTAATAAACAGATCATTAAATCCTAGACAGAACTCATGCTATTTAATATAGGCATTTTCTTTAAGGTTGCTCATTGTACTTTATATCATATATATATATTGTTAAATATATAGATACTTGTTATGATGGCAAAATAGGATTAAACAGAATGGTACAGATCTGAATAACGGAATAACAGAGTTGGGAGGGATATTGGAGATCTTCTAGTCCAACTCTCTGCTCAAGCAGGAGACCCTGTACCATTCCAGACAAGTGGATGTCCAGTCTCTTCTTAAAAGCTCCATTGGTTTTCACTGTTTTCACAGTGATTGGTTTTCACAGGAAATTTCTGCTTAATTCTAGCTTGCTTCTCTCCTTAATTACTTTCCATCCATTGCTTCTCGTCCTGCCCTCAGGAGAATAGCTTGACTCCCTCTTCTTTGTGGCAGCTCCTAAGATATTGGAATACTGTTATCATGTCACCCTTCGTCCTTCTTTTCATAAGACTAAACATACCCAGTTCCAGCAAATGTTCTTTCTATGTTTTAACCTCCAATCCCCTAAAATCATCTTTGTTGCTGGTTCAAATTTTGTATTTCTGAAGATTGTCGGGAGATAATCTATGGTAATTCAGTATTAAAACTTCCTGACTCTAAATGATTCTACACTTTAAAAAGTAAAACAGCAGCCACAACAAATTAGAGGGGAAAAATAATACATAACACCAAGGTGTGTGTGTGTGTGTGTGTGTGTGTGTGTGTGTGCATGCGTGCGCAACTATAGGGACCCAATGATTCTTATATTCCAAGTCCTGGAAGAACAGCCTAGTTTTCAAGAGCTTTCAGAATATTATCAGGGTAGGAGCCTTTTGGATCTTGGTGGGTGGGTGAGAGGATGCTCTTCCAGAGGGCAGGTACCCTGACAGAATGTTGATTTCCCTAGGACCCAAGATGGAAGACCTTGACTTACGACCACAATTGAGTCTAACATTTTCATTGCTAAGCAAGACAGTTGTTAAATAAGTGTTGCCCCTATTTTACAATATTTTTTGCCATAGTTGTTGAGTGAATCACTGCAGTTGTTAAGTAAATCATGAGGTCATTAGATGAATCTTGCTTCCCCCATTGACTTTGCTTGTTGGAAGTCAGCTGAGAAAATTATAAATTGTGATTATATGACCCTGGGCAGTGCAAAGTTCGTGTTCCAGGCCAGTTGCCAAGCTCCTAAATTTTTGACCACATAACCATAGGGATGCTGCAATGGGCATAAGTGTGAACACTTGTCATAACTCTTTTTTTCAGTGCTGTTGTAACTTTGAATGGTCACTAAACAAATAGTTGTAAGTTGAGGACTACATGTATTTAATTGTGAGGAATTGGAGTGCACCCACTTTACATGATCTTACTGAATGAGCATAAACAATCATAGGTAAATGGTCCCTCAGATAACCAGGCCTTATGCCATGAAAGGCTTTATAAATAATAACTGACTCCTTGAATCCCATTTGGAATTCAAGCAGTGCAGCTCACAAAGCATATTCAAAGGTGGTATTCAGCAGGTTTTGACCAGTTCTGGAGAACCGGTAGCGGAAATTTTGAGTAGTTTGGAGAACCGGCAAATCCCACCTCTGACTGGAAATTTTACAGTATCCTTCCCCTGCTACGCCCACCAAGCCCCACCCACAGAACCGGTAGTAAAAAAAAATTGAATCCCATCAATGGGCATATTGTAGCATGCCCATCACTGCACACACATACACTGCTGCATTCTGGGCCAGCTGTAGCTTCAAGGTCATCTTTAAAGGGCAGCCCGAGAAGGTGCATGCACACTGCTGTACTTTATTCCTGAGGTGTCTAGGGATTAAGTGATCATCTGAAGGGCTTCCTGACAAAAGGCTTTCAAACATTTTACTTTGTCCTTTCACTCAATGTCTGTCTGTCTATCTGTCTGTCTTTCTTCTTTTTCTTTCTTTCCTTCCTTCCCTCTCTCTCTCCTTTCTTTCTTCCCTCTTTCTTTCTTTCTTTTTTTCTATCTGTCCTTCCTTCCCCTCTCTCCTTTCTTTTCTCTCTTTTTCTTTCTTTCTTTCTTCTTTCTTTCTTCTTTTTCTTTTTTCTTTCTTTCCTTCCCCTATCTCTCTCCTTTCTTTCCTTTCTTTCTTTCTTTCTTTCTTTCTTTCTTCTTTCTTTCTCTCCCTCCCTCCCTCTGTTTGTTTATTTAGTTTAAAATATTATAGGTCAGAGATGACAAATCCATGACATGCATGTCAAAGATGTCGTGGCATGATGTTTTGAATGACAAAACACTGTTGACCAACACCTGATAATATCTATTCTCAAAAGCAAGCCCCATTTTCATTTGATTTTTGGAAGCGGTGGAGGCTGCGTAAGAATGAAGTGTGCTCAGCATGGCCTCCAGATCCCCTGGAAGCTGGACAAGAGGGATATGTTCTTGCGCAGTCTTTGGAACATCTAAAAATCTAAAAATCGCCCCAAGAATGGGATGTGCTTTTATCTGGTGTTCAGAAGCTGCAGAAGCCATGGAAGAACATTCTCTGAAGCTGCTTCAAGTATGAAGACCTTGTGTAAACTGGAGCAGTCTCAGGCAGACCGCAAGGGCTACAGAAAGAAGACACCATCTGAAGGGAAGCAGCATGCAGCAAATCTTGGGGAACAGTGTGAAGTAGCCTTTTTGAATGGCAGTGGCTAAAGTCAACAGTCAAGTGCTGCTGTTCAAGGTGGCTGAGATAGGATGGGGTAGTGAGAAGAAAATTGGTTCACTTTCATTTGTATGTGTGCATGTGTGACACAACAGCAGAGTCAGGTTAGGTATTTTCTGCATATTTGACACATCAGGACCAAAAGGTTGATCATCACTGCTATAAGTGGAAATGAAAGCAGAGATCTGAGAATCCATTCTTAGATCACTGCTGATATACTGTATACTGGTATATTTTTCAATAATCCATTGTAAGTGTGCATTGGTTAATACAACATGGGAAAGTTTTGCTTATATATCTGCTGCACATTAATGAACACTGTGGCTTATATTATTTAATATAGGGCATATCATACATGGACTAGCAATATATATTAATATTTCATCTAGATTAGTAAAACACAATAAAATATAAATGTTAAAATGTATTTGAACTATGTTCAAATACCAATGTCCAGGCCATCTAACTATTGTTCTGGAGCATTATTTATATTTTAAAAAAATCAGATACTGGACTGGCATATGCCCTTAGTTTACAGCCAGTCACAATGTGATTTACAGTTTGATGTGGGACCTGGCAATCACACTGAGAGGATACTATGCCCCATTTATATAGAGAGTCCTGGTAGACACCATGTGAGGTGTGAATCCTATATATATAATAAGTTCATAAGTTTTATTCAAGCAACCAAAGTTAAATAAGGCATGATGTACAACATAATGATGGTATGATCCTTTCCCAGTGATGGCTTCTGAATCAACTATACATTTTATTTACAGGTTTCAGCCTTTGCCATGTCATGTTGTTGGTCAACTGCATCTCCTTTGAATGAAAAGCTCACTCTTTGAATTGCTTCCAAAACTCATGAACTATGTTTGCTTAGCAATTGGCTTTTCTGAACCAAAAATAGCAAATTTGAAGTTCGTCTAGTTTGCCATTTATTGTCCTATCCTGTTTACTTGCACAGCACCAACTGCCTTAAATCTTCCTGTTCCCTTGTTTGTTTATTCATAATATGAGGTATACAATTGTATTTCCCTCCTCAAATATAGCCTGAAAAATGTGAACGATTGCAGAGCAGACTAAGGAATCCTTCACAACATACATATTCTTTCTGCTAACTTAGGAAAAGGCAACTTTTGCACCCCAAAGCACCAGAGAAGGAAAGCTTAAATATGAGGTCTGATTTTTTTTTCTTTTCTTTTATTACTAGAGGCTTGATGGAAGATTAAGGGAACATTAAATCTTGCACAGAAATCCATTTTGCCTCATAAATATTCCCCCAAAGCCTCAAAAGGTGATAAAATGTCCAAGTATTGAAACTTTTTGTCTCATCCATTCTTAGGCAGGGCACTTGTCTTTAAATCTCCATTTGCCACCTGCAATATAAATCAATGTATTTGACTTTAATTGAACATATCATGTGTATTCTGTGCCTTGTTTAGGTGCATGTTCTGGGTACTTTTATAAAATGGCTGCCATCGGCCCTGCCTATCCTCCCCCCCCCCCCAAAAAAAAAAAAAATGACATTCAAATGGATGATATCAGTTCCCAAATGAAATTTTAACAAAAACTAAATTGGTAAGATTGCTTCCAGCCAATCCCTCTAACCATTACAATTTAATCTTTATATTTTGCAAGGAGCAAAGAAGCAAGTGGATATCAAATCTCTCTATTATTGTTGTTTTCAAAGGTTGTCCAGAAGTTTTCTTATAAATAAAGGGTATGCTAAAGGCTGGTAGTTTGTAACATGCCAGAATTTCATTTAATTAATTAAAAGAAAAAAGAAAGGGCAGTTTTATTGTTGATGGAGATTTGCAGGTCCTGTCCTCACTCTTTGTCCTAACAGGTTTTTCAGAGGCTTCTTTTGAATCTTTTTTCATATAGTTCATTGTTGTCCAAGAATAACATGAAAGCTGTTTTCATAGAGACAATTTGCTAGAGCTAAAATTGAGAGAGTTACTAGTTGTCACTGATTAAATACTGCATTTATGACAGGTTAATAAGGTTTAGGATTTGAAAACAAAAAGGTGAAGCGTGAGGAGGCCATGGAGGATCCATTCCTGCACTTCTAAAAACAGTTGTGTCTTTTCTTAATGTCTGTTAGGAATATAAGTCACCTAACAGCTATTTGGGTTAGAAATATATAAACCAGGAAAGACATTTTAATACTGTCTCTTTAAGAAAATGCAAAACTGTATTAGTGTGGTTTTTCAAACAGCTATAAGATGGAGCCAGAAACCTGTTTCGTCTTAGTCTGAGTCTTAGAAGAGAGTGTATCTTTGTTTCCTTCTGTTGGAAAGTATTGATGTTGCTCCATTTCTTCTAATTGACTGATATTTCTGGATTTAATGTAAGTCTGATACTGAACTGTTTTTGACACTGGAATTTGATATTTGGATTATCCCTGGATGAAAACTGACTACTTTTACCTGAGAATGACTTTGGACTGCCTATTTTGGACTTTGCTTCACATTTCTGGAGGTAAAAACCTACATTTACTGTACAGTGTATCTGTGTGCTCTGTGTGTATTATTCCAACACTACTCTTGATACGTCTCTCTGTATGTGCTCATTCTCCTTACGGGGAATTCCCTTAACAATGTCATTTGGCCACTTCTTAGGAAAAGTGTTTAGTTTAAAAAGAGATGGGTAAGAAGAGCTGGCCTTTTTGAATAAAAATGCAGAGGCTTCCGGTTTGAGTCTTTTGGTGACAGACCGAAATTCGTGATCGTCTGCAGTTTTGATCTGCGCTCGCTGCCAGAGCCCCTCGAGCCAGCTGGTTTTGGGACAAAGCCATCCCGTAGAGGTGGTGAAGAAGAGGGAAACTGCCACCAGGGTCAAGGAGAGCCACATCTCTCTTCCCCAGCTGGCCATTACTCCCTTTCCTGAAGGCGGTTGCAGTGGTGGTCAGAAATGGCCATCTCAAAGAAGAACTGAACCGGAAAAGAATGTGCAGGAGGAAGATAAGAGAAAGTTTTGGTTGACCAGGTTAAACCGAAAAAGCAACAACATAAGGTACCCTGGAATTTAAATTAAATAATATTGTTCCCAAAGAAGATTTTGAAGCTGCAAAGGAGAGAGAGAAGGGAAAGGATTAGGTTTTTTTTCTTCCCTTCCTTATACTGACAGCAAAGAGATTTAAGCAAGAAATTGAAAAAATCCACTTTGACATTAATAGGCATCAAAGCTGAAAATAAAAGCCAAAGGGAGAATACATTTTTCTGAATATTTAAAAAATTTTAAAAGCAGGAAAGGAGGGAAAAAAAAGAATAAAAGGGCAGGATCTGGAAAAATAGAGGAGACTGCCTGGAACTAAGGAATGGAACTGTAACTAAAAAGAACTTACAGTGAAATCTTAACAAGATTCCTCAAAGATACATTTTAACTGCAACTTGGTAACAAAATAATAGAGCCCCAGGAAGGGAAAGTGGAAAAAAGAAGCAAGAAGAAACAGCCTTGGATTATATGGATCACTTGGTGATTTTTGGTTTTTGCATCTAGATGACTAAAATTAACCGGGTGGTTGTTTAAAAGTCCTTAAAATGGTATCTCTCTTAGAAGAACTGAAAATGGAACTTAAAAAATGGAAAGAAGATCCACAAGAAGGGAGAGGTTCTCTTGGCTTCGTATTTCAATTCTTAGAAATGGAGATCTGGAACAATGAGAAACAACAAGAAACGCTTGCAGAACAAGAAGATCAGGACAAAGAAGAAGCCATCTTTAATGATCAAATAATTTTAAGTGAGGGGAAAAAAGAAAAGGGGGAAAGAGAGTGAAAGGTTTAAGACTAGAAAAAATAACCAAAAAGAAGAACAATTTGAAAGATAACTATTATATTAAAAAGCAACAGAAGAGGGGATGACAGATGAAAGAGTGAGAAGTAGAGAGACGAGGGGGTAAAAAAGGAAGGGAGAAGAAGAGGGGGAAGAAGGCAAGGAAAAGAAGTTGTAAAAGACAGAAACAAGAAATGGAGAAACAGGGAAAAGATACAAGGATTGTAACCATAAGATTGTTTAGAGATAATGGGTGAAAATTTAATTGTAAAAGGAATTCTGCAAAGGTACATAAGATAGCATTATTATATTACAAACAGAAATAATTTGAGAAAATATGACTAAAATGATGAATAAAATATTTACTGTAAAGTAGTGGGATGTTTGTTAATAAATAAATGAATTAAAGTGATTCAGAGAATTAAACAGGAACATTTTAATTATTAGTAATGATTTAAAAAAATATAAGTGAGAAATATGAAAAAAAAATAATTAACTATGGAAAGTTTATAAGTGTTCCCAAGGAAGTATGATATTTAATTGAAAAGAAATGTTGAAGATGTTAAGATTTTAATGAATATTAATGAAAGAATTGAATTGGAATGGAACGTGTGTTTTATATATATATAAACTCTATACTGAAACTCTATACAGAAGCCTGAGGATGGCAGATGGGATTCTGCAGAAATGTTGCTACAACTTTAACAGAACTACAATGACGTGGGATAATACCCGAAGGAAGCTAAACAGCACACATGTAAGTACCCGCGAAAACCTAAGAAGACATACATACATACATACATACATACATACATACATACATACATACACATATATATATATATATGCTGTTTAGCTTCCTTCGGGTATTATCCCACATCATTGTAGTTCTGTTAAAGTTGTAGCAACGTTTCAGCAGAATCTCATCTGCCATCCTCAGGCTTCTGTGTGGATGTGGGTCTCACAGCTCCTGGTTTCAAATTCGAGGCTGGTCCATTCTGATTGGCTAGGACCCTGGGTCTGTGTTCACTGGACTTGGAGTTTGATTGATTGGTGTTTCTGGTTACTTCTGTCTGTTTTGTGGCTTTGATTGGCTGGCAACACTCTGTTCTTATGTTGGAGGCTTTCAGTGCAGCTTGGCTTCATGTGAAAGGAAGGCTGCTATTCATTAGCAAGCTAGGTTTCACCTGGGTGCCTGGTGGGGGGGTGTTTTAGTTGGAGGCATCAGAGGGAGTCTGTCTGTGCTCAGGTGTTTGTCTGTTTTGTGGTGTGGAGATCCTTCTATTTGAGAGTGCAGGTTTCCAAATGATTGACAGTCTGCTGGAATCATCTCTTCTATTCATGCTTTCAGGTCTTTTTTCAATCTCTATGGCTTCTCCGATGATTCTGTGGTTGGGGTTTTCTATAGTGGCTAGGGTTTTAGTGCCATTGAAGTTGATGTTGTGACCTGTGGTTTTCATGGGTTGGACTAGTGAGGAGGTGTGTTCCAACTTTTTTACTGCATTTTTGTGTTCATCTAGGCGGGTACTTATTCTTCTATTGGTCTGTCCAATGTATGTGACCGGGCATGATGTACAGGGAATTTCATATATGCCTTGGTTTTCCAGGTCAATTTTGTCTTTGGGGTTTCTCAGGATGGCTGCTATTTTTTGTCTGTTTTGAAGGCAGTCTTGATGTGATGCCTGTGTAGTATCTTACTGATTTTATCTGTAGTACCTCTTATGTACGGCAAGACAGCTGTTCCATAGGTCTGTTGATCTTCTAGGTCTCTCTTATGTCTTGTTGTGTTTTTGTGGATCAAGTTGGTGATTTTGTTTTTTTGGAAGCCATTGGCTGTCAATACTTCAGTCAGGGTGCATAGTTAAGTCTTTATATGTGTCTTATCTGCCAGGCGTTTGGTTCTGGTAATTAGTGTTTTCGCCACGGAATTTATCTGTGCTGGGTGGTGGTGGGATTGGGCATTGAGGTAGCAGTTGGTGTGTGTTTTCTTTTGGTATTTGGTGTGTCCCAGTGTGCCATCTGTTCTTTTGTAGATTAGTACATCTAGGAATGGTAGTTGTTTGTTTATTTCCGTTTCCATGGTGAACTTGATTTT
>BLBF01000033.1:18510991-18533188 GCA_015471245.1 Laticauda colubrina
CATGATGCACAGGGAACTTCGTATATGCCTTGGTTTTCCAGGTCAATTTTATATTTGGGGTTTCTCAGGATGGCTGCTATTTTTTTGTCTGTTTTGAGGGCAGTCTTGATGTGCTGCCTGTGTAGTATCTTACTGATTTTGTCTGTAGTACCTCTTATGTAGGGCAGGACAGCTGTTCCATAGGTCTGTTGATCTTCTAGGTCTCTATTATGTCTTAGTATGTTTTTGTGGACCAAGCTGGTGATTTTGTTTCTGTGGAACCTGTTGGCTGTCAGTTCTTTCGTCAGGGTGCATAGCCAACGGCAATCACTGACTGGGAGCCTTTTAGTTTAAGCATTGGCTTGGGTAAAACATGACCTAAAGAACTGCACAGAGGAGTTATGACTGCCCCATGCCTTCCAAAGGAATTTTTGCCTTCAAATATCAAGGGTGGCACAAGGCTGAAAAGTCAATAATGCCATCTTCTCAGATCAGAATTAAAAGGGGTTGTGTGCCATTTTCGTCAATATTTACCTCATCTTAACAATTAGTCTCTGAAGCTTTAATGGTTGATTCCTTGTCCAGCATGTCAAGCTCAGAACTTTAAGTAGAACTCACAATTTTACCTGTCACATTAGTTTGGTGAACACTGTCAGAGAATGACAAACTATCTTTACTCCCGAGTCTCCAATTAATATTTAAAATTCTTTTGGTTAGCACTGTTTCCAGGTTCAGGGGACAACTTGAGAAATATCTTCTTAAAATCGCCATCTTTCCATGAGTGGACTACCTCTTTGCCACAACTTCTGCCTCTGTTTCATTCTGGCCCAGTCTGCAGGAACTTCATGGAAGAAAGGATGGGCATAGAGACTCTGCTTCCCTTTCACTATTACTGGTTTGAAAGCAGGCAGGAAAACAAGCTTCAACTGCAACAACAAACAACAACAGGCTACGGGGCTTGGCAGTGACTCAAGAATGATAACTCTCTGCCCCAGCCTCAAGAAATTGTGGAGATCTAAAGATGTATCAGACAGTTTGAGCCTCCTGGAAAAAACAAAGAGTACCAAGCGGGAGGATCAGTCAATTTTTACAATGTACATATCAATATTAGCAATGAGTAACAGCTTTTGTTATTTACATTTTTGTAAGAACCTCATTTGTTTTACTGTCAAGAACTTTCCCCCCTTAGTACAAATTTGAGTGCAATAAAATTGCAAATCAGGTCACAGGATTCAATTTCTTGTTGCTCGTTCATCAAGGAGAGAATTTAATTTGAATTTGTAGCATACTGTTTTTCAAACAGCTTTGAATTAAATTTAAGACAACTGTCTAAGCACCTGGGGCTAAGGAACTGCATAGAAAAGAGAGAACATGTTTTCAGTCGTAAAGACTGAAGCCTGGGGAATCATCTGCCATCTGCTCTTCTCCGGTCCATGGTTAAGGGAGAAAATGGCAAGCTTTCAGATGAATGTTGCAGCTACTTAACAAAGACATTGCCTTATACTCAATATGTTTGCTTTTGCTTTTAAAGTCCCTGCTCCCTTTCTTCTTCTTCTTCAAATTAATCCATCAAAAAGGAAACAGCCAGCTGTGAATAGCAGTGTCTATAAGATCTCTGTGTAGATTAGCATCATGTATTTCCTCCAGTATTATTGACACTTCAATTTTCTCTTTAATTCTCATCCTGGAACACCAGGGATGCAGCAGATCTGAATGGTTGTTGGTTGAGGAAAAGCTAGTTTAGGTTGGAGCTAACAACCAGATCATGTGAGTCAGAGCAAGAATGGTATAAGTGCAGCAAACATCCAATTATCAAACAGTGCTGTTGGGACCAATTGGCCACCCAGCATTTTGGGACCAATTGGCCCAGATCTGGATCTTGTTTTCTCCTGAATTATCAGCAAATGGTTAATCAATAGCATCTGTTTTTACCAAGTGACAATCCATTAATGTTCAAACATTACAAACATACACATCCAGGAGGGTTACAGGTGGGAAAAGACTACAAGGATTCCTAATTAGCATGGTGACTGGGAAGTCCCAGAGTTGAACGCTCAGTTCTGTCAGGTTAGGAATGGTTGATCTCAGTCTAGATTGCTTTGTCCTTTGTCTGTGAAATGCATTCATTTTGCAAAAATGGCCAGACCCATAGAAAAATCCCCCCGGACTCCCACAATGTCAGCTGCATGTTGCAAAACACATTTTGAATAATCCATAGAGCAAGTTTCATATAGCGGTAAAGCATCAGGCTAGAAATCCTGGAGATTGTGAGTTCTAGTGTCACCTTTGGTACAAGCTAATTTTGTGGCCTTGAACAGACAAGAGCAAACCGCTTCTGAAAAACCTTGACGAGGAAACTGTAGAAATTTGTCCAGGCCATCATCACCAAGAGCCCACACTTATTTGATGGTGTGCACACACAGACACAAACAAATAACTCATCCAGCAGATGAGCCCTCTTAAAAGGAAGGTCTCTGCTTATGTCTCAGCTGCACGAATAGTCTACACTTGTGTGCACTGTGTTAGGGATAACATTGTTTACCCTAACTGGTTTAGGTGAAATAATAACTATGAATCATTGTTAGTGTATGTTAAAGTGTCTGCAGCTTTAACTGTGAAATAGCAATTAAGGGAGTGGTTATGAAAACAATATAAAAATAGCAAGTCTACAGCTTGCTTGCTCTGGCTTTGATGATCCCTGATTACTGCTTGGAATCAAGACTGCATTGCTCGAACGGGAGAGACAACAAAGGACTGATTTGTAAGTGAACTGACATAGGATATTCTACATGGACTTTGCTAACTGAATATCCCTGAATGGACTGACTACATGATAAATGACTATTGGACTGATATTTGACTATGCCATGAACTTATAATGGAATAAACTATATTCTTGATAGCACAAGCGTATCTGTTATTTTTACTGTATGTTAATAAACATACAAGCTTAGCTCACTCATTTATCTGTGTGCCTATCTGACTAACGCTGCACATTCTGTTTAGCTTGTCTCCCTAACCCTGGTTGGGGAACCCAGGCTTAACACACTGCCCCCACATTTTGTTGTTTGTTTTTTTCTGTTGGAGAAACTAACCCTTTAAATATAGTTATGAGTGAAAATCCCACTGAATTTAGTTGGACTTATTTCCAGATAAACATTCTTAGAACTTAGCTTCAAAAGCTCACTGCTGATTGGAGGTGGGTGAACTGCATCTATTTTAAACAAATGATTTAAGTTTCCACTGTAATCTCTGAATGTGACAACAGTTATGAAAGGTTTCCTAGACATCAAGAACTTGGTGTTTTTTTTTTGGGGGGGGGGGAATTGTGGAAGCAGAGGAATCAACAGAGATTTAGGAAAAGCTGCCCTCAAATTTTTTCAGCTTTCAAAAACAGTTTAGCACAGAGATACTCAATGCAAACAAATAGTTTATATAGTTGATTTGGGAACAGCTTTGTGGTTTAGAGTTCATTCTCACATTATTCTGTGGCCTGCTGCAGGACCATCTTTTCATCTCTAATAATTTATGGTTATTTTGGCCTGGGTTGCAGGACCGGGGAGACAAGACACTAAGGAGAAATTTCCTGACAGAACAATTAACCAGCAGAACGGCTTGCCTTCAGAAATGCTCCATCACTGTGGAGGCTTTCAAGAACAGGCTGGACAGCCACATGTCTGGAATGCTTTAGGGTCTCCTGCTTGAGTAGGGGGTCCCTGCCAACTCCGTTATTCAGTTCTGTTCTTGTACACCTTACTTCTACTGTGTAGATATTGGGAGTGAGGATATTTCAAGATTAATCAATGGGAAAACGTGTCTGAAGACTGAAAAAAGTAGCAATAACTGAGCGACAGAGTGCCAAAGAGACTCTAGTCTAGGCTAAATGAAAATAACCAAAATACTTGACTCATTCTCGGTCATTCCTGCTCATTTGATGTAAAAACAAGTCGTGTTTTAAAGGTCTGTCAGCTGTGATTTGTGTTTGTTTATATTGGTACCCTCGGATAGTCCATGGGAGTCGGAAACCGTATCATTCTATTGACAGCGCACTAGTGCACGTATCTAAACAAATTCTCTTCTTAAGCAACTCGCTTCACTTTTTCCAAAAACCAGTAGGTGCGTACCGCAGAATCTAGCCTGCTTAGTCCATTGGCTGCTTTGCCAATGGCTGAAACAGAATAAGAGGTGGAGCCACGTCGGTTTGAGAGACACGTGTACAAAGGAACCAGGAAGTGACTGCCGGAATTGGAATATCCGCTGAAGTTTGCAACGTCTGGGTGATCTTATTGAGTGTATGTAGTGAATTATTATTTTTAAATAGAATGCGTTATTAATTTAAAAAAAAATCCAGGAGAATGCATTGCAAGCAAACACCCAGGCAGGCAAAATTCTTGCGGCGTGTTTTATCTTAAAAAGCCAAACAAACCGAGATAGCACTGGGAGGAAAAAAACGATCTAACCATTTTTACTTGTCAATTTTATATCTTAGAATTTTTTTACGGAATGATTATTTTAAAAAAGGACTGAAAATAGCTGTTTTCTTAAATATATATTTTACGGTATGGCAAACCGACCTATTCATTCATTTTGATGCCTTCCACGTTTTGGGTGGCCTATCAAAGCTTTGCTTTGAATGAAAATGACCCATACAGACGGATTAGATCCAGTGTGGTTAAAATAGAGGAACTTTTAATTGTTTGCAAAGGTTAAACTGGCGACGAAAAGATTATTATGGAGCTTCATATAGACTGATTAAGTTGCAATAACCTGGAGTTGTGTCTCCCCGCCCCCTTCCCGGGGGTTGCAACTTCTCAATCTAAGAACCTTTTCCAGCAGAAATCAAAGGCAGGAGAATGTTCTATGATTGTTTTTTCTCCCTTTCCATTGTAGCGATAACTTCCCTTGTGCAATAACTTCCTTGATGAGAATAATGCTCCACTTGAAAGACAAAATGTATTTTCTTTCAACTCAGCCAATCGCCTCAATTAATGCAAGTCAGAAACATAACCCAAAGATTAGGAACTCACCTGATGTGCCTTGCAAACAGTGATTTGTGGCGTAATATGAACCAGACACCTGTGTTTGCTTATTAAATCATTATTCAAGCAGATGTTGGTTTACTGTAATTTAGTAGAAGTAAATTCAGCTAGAAGTAAATCTTGGTTCATGAAGTACTCACATGCTTCGGATCACAACCACATTCCAATTGTATGAGGAATTGAGAGAAATTGTCCAAAGACCTTCCTCAAATGGATGTATAGCTAAAGTGTCTTACTCCTTATAATATCTCCTGTATTGCTCGTTATCTTCCATTACAAGAATGGATACTCTTTTGGAGTGGGAATATTTGAAAGTTTGAAGGCATGTGGTTACTGCTTTCTTCAAATGGCTGCCATGAGAGACCTCTTAAAGAGCCGTGGTCATGCAGTGGTTGGGATGCAGTATTGCAAGCAAATTCTGCTGACTGCCAACTGTTGGCAGTTCGATTCTGACCAGCTCAAGGTTGACTCAGCCTTCCATCCTTCTGAGGTCGGTAAAATGAGGACCCAGATTATTGGGGGCAACATGCTGACTCTGTAAGCCACTTACAGAGTAAAAACATCATGAAGCGGTATATAAGTCTTAAGTACTATTGCTGTTCCTGTTGCTCAATGATTCCTAATGGAGGGTGTGGCCAATCATAAAATAGAAATTGACCAGAAGGCAAACAGATAATGTTGGTTCCCTTCCCCACCAACTTCAGTTTACCTGGGAGTTTTGCTTCACTTTTTACAAAGTGAAGCAAACCCACCCGGGAGACACACCACCCACCCGGCAGACACACTTCTATTAGAAGAATGATTCTGCTTCCTTTTTTATTTTCTAAAAGTGTCTTTAAATCCAAAGTGGGGCCAGAGCCATATTTTAAATAAGGATGATTCTGAGGGATAGTGGTTTGCTCTAATGTCAGTTATATTTAATTATAAATTTCCAATATATGAACAAACAGGCACATTATGCAGATGGTGATCATAGGTAGCATTTTGTCAATTTCAGGCAAACACTTAAGGAGGAGACATAAATTTCTAGCTGTAGACTAATAAGCAAAAAAAATGTATTTCTGAAACAGAATAATTAATTTGATTGGCTCAGATTTTAAGTTTTCTACCGAATTTTCCTTTCATGTTTACCAGATCTTCAAACCAGAATTCCTCATTATGATACTTGGTTACAATCCAGTGTTGCAAGCACTGCTAGGAACCTTACTGACTTGGGGATTGACGGCTGCTGGCTCAGCACTTGTATTTATCTTTTCCAGTGGGCAGGTGAGGCCTGAATTTCTTTGGTGCAAATTTCAAAATTAGAGGATGAAAAATTCATTTTCAGCATTAGACATGATAAAATTGTGAGTCTGGATTGTAAGTATGGATCTGATAATAACCATAAATACTAATTATGGCATGTGGGAGTTATGTGATAGAGCCAGAAAAAAGAAATGAGCTTGATATTAAAATTTTATATCTTTAATTAATACTCTGCAAACATTTAACTGAGATTGGCTAGAAATGCTTGC
The DNA here is from genome assembly GCA_015471245.1 of Laticauda colubrina. NCBI lineage: Eukaryota > Metazoa > Chordata > Lepidosauria > Squamata > Elapidae > Laticauda > Laticauda colubrina. Next base: position 18,517,524 of record BLBF01000033.1, read on the forward strand.
CTCTAGCTTTTGCATTTTTACAAGAATAAACCAAATTACTACAGCAGATAAATGGGTCTTTTGATGTCATAAATTTGAAAGATTTACTATTACCTGAGTTATAGTAGAAGAGATCCTTCTACAACCCGTTGAAATTTTCACATTTATGATATCCAAAACCACACTTAATTGTAGCAATTACATTTTATTTTAAAGGTGTACATACATAGCTGTTGTGATTTCCTTTAACCTACGTCCTGATATCTGGGCCCATTCTTGAAAAGTTTGAGGATTTTGAAGTTTTTTTGCTAGGTTCCTAACCAGTGAAAGTGGTATGCTAAAATTGAAGCAGAAATTCTCCTTTTTGTGCTTCTTTTGTTAGCCTGAATTTTGGTGGACAGAAGAATTAACCAGAATGTGTTTACAACAATTTTCCTGGTTTCTTGCCCTTCAGATATGCTGCTATTACAGCTCTCAGCATTCCCAATCAGCACGTGATACTAGATGAATATTTTAAGAATTGCAGAGGATATTAAAATGGAGAATCATGGCAAACATTGAAATTTGATATCTTTTATTAAATAGGGATTAGATTTTTAACTCCGTATTATTTTAGTTCTACACGAAACTAACATACACTTAGTCTGTTTTGCCTATTATGGTAAGCCATAGATTTTTGGGGGGTGCTTTTTTAGTACTTTTCAGTGCAGCTATTGTCTGCAAATTATGTTTTTACAGCTTAACATGTTGCATAAAGCCAGCAAATTAACATTTAAATAAATTATGATTCAACGTCAAATGTGAAGTTAGTATATTGCTGTTGTATACGGTATCACTTCTGACCATTTGTAATCTTACATTTGCAGAGACGAATCCTTGATGGGAGTCTAGGCTTTGCTGCAGGGGTATGTAATAACTTGATTTAATGTATAAAGTTTCTGACCTCCTCATTGTCAATGGTGTTTTATTTGTTGGCGTAAGGACTTCTAGCTGAAGTTCCATGAAGAATCACCTATTCTGATTAGAGTCGATGGTATCATGCCGCTTATCAACACTCCTTTGTGGTCTTCTCCCTTGTCCCATAATTGGGTAGAGCCAAAAGTTAGGCCCTGCTTGTCTTTGTGGGTTGTCAGAAGGATAAAGGGCAAATGGGTGTTTATATCTTACAAACAACACACATTTAATTCCTTCAAACTCCTGAAACTGCTTACTTCCAAAAGGCTCAGGTCCTCCTCCCTCTTGTTTGGGTTCTTTGATATGCTATCAAGACTTATGTGGTAGTCTAGACATGAAGCACACTCATATAAACTAATTATACTTTTTTGCATTGTTAACATAATTTTGTAAGTCTGAAAATACATTTTCTCCCCACTCACCTCTACAGCCCAAGAAACTAAGGAGGTTCTCTTCTGAGATGTTTGCCATGTCCACACACCTGCTGTGGGTTAAGTTGTCTTTTATCCAACTGTTCCCCTGTCATGGTTCTGTCCCTTATTCTCCCAAGGTGATTCCCATATACCATTATACCTGCCACCCCAAACCCAGCCTTGCCTATTGGCCAACATTAATCCTTGCTTTGGAGACACAATGGGACATGTATCAGCATCCAGATGCTATGGATACCAAGAAAATACTAGCTGTAAAATGGAAATGATTTCTGAGATAAAAAGTTATTTTATTTGTATTTTTATTGTGTCTCTCTGACATTTTCAAAAGTAGAATTTGATTTTTAATCTCTGTATACACTCACCGGTTAATATTCCATATGATGTAACATTTTGGGGAGGGAATGGAGTAGAGGTGAAGTTTCTCTATTTTTCAAAATTAATGCAAACTTTATAGGAAAAAATGGAAAAATGTGAAACAGTTCTCTTATGAAATGTAAATTTTATGTTCTGATTTTAAAACAATATATAATTGAAGCAGAACATAATAAGATCAGGGAATTTTCAGTTCAAAACAGAATGTTGCATCTCTTTTTTCTAGATTTATGAAATGTAGGACTAATGCTCTATGTTTTATTAAGTAATATTTGTATATGTAGCCAATTCCAGAAATGGAACTGCAGGGTGCTACATCTTGAGGTATTTCATTTTGTAAGATGGGAAAGAAAGGAATAAAATATTAGTGATCAGAAGGGGGAATGACAATATTGTTAACAACTGTAATCACATTTCTAGATTTAGGTGTGTGTTGGTGGTCATAGTTTTTATAGACTAATGAGTTATTTTGTTTATCTAAAATTATATCTCACACTTAATAGTTAATGTTTATAATCCCATTGACATATCTTTAGAGCTATAAAAATACACATGCAACTTGGAAGTATGTATTTCATGTTAATTCTTTAATTTTATGGGTGCATTTGCAAATTATTTATTATTTATCAGCAGCATTTGTAATCCACTTCAGTCCCAAAGAGCTTTAGCATGCACAAAATATATTAGAGCTAAAAAGAAAACCTCAAAAATACCCTCTCTCTCATTCAGACAAGATGAGTAGTAAAAACTGTTTTTATTACTCTTTGGACCCTACAAAATTGGCTGTGCTAAAGGTAAGGGAACATTTGAAATCTCTGTTAAAATAATATTAGGGCTACTCGGTGATCACACACACACACGAGAATGTTTGGAATTCCAGCTAAGTGTTACAAAAATGGAAGTTGTGTGTGTGTGTGTATAGTGAGGGGAAGATGAAGAGAGAATGGTATAATAAAATCCTGACCTCTGTAGATTGTAGTCTCAAGAGAAAATAATGGAGGATGATATGGATATTCACATTTGATTGCATCTCCTGTAATAATTGGAAGTAGAACTGGACCCATGGCATGAAGAAAAAAAAACCCCTTACTCGATTAATTTAATTGTCATCAGTGTATAGGAAACTGGTTATCTACAGTTTCACTCATTAAAAAACAGAAAATGTTCTGTGAAACTCCATTTATTGTTACAAATGGCAGTTGGGTATATTTGATGTATTTCAGTTGTGTTGCTTAATGTATTTGAAAACACAAGGAATATTGCCAAGCTGCCAGTTCAGGTAATTGTTTGGGAAATATATTAATTTCTCATCCAATATTTTTCAGTCAATAGTAATGTCACCCAAATGCTCTATAAACAAGTAGGTGGATCCAATTGTTGACCATCTGGGAGTGAGTCAACCAAACATATTTCCAGGCTGTTCTCTTTATTTGGTTTTTATTCTCTTCTTGAAATGTGTGTTTTTCTTCAAGCATATTCCGGAAAGTAAAAATGGTTATCAATTTACAACCATAATTGAGCTCATTAAGTGAGACAGTAAAGTGAATTCTGTCCCATTTTATGACCTTTCTTGCTATAGTTATTAAGTGAATCACTGTAATTGTTAAGTTAGTAAAATGGTTGTTAAGTAAATCTGACTTCTACATTGACTTTGATTCTCAGAAAGTTGTAAAAGGTGATCACCTCGAAACACTGCAACCATCATAAATATGAATCAGTTTCTATAGTCTGAATTTTGATCACGTGACTATGGGGATCCTGCAGTCATCATAGGTGTGAAAAATGGTCATAAGTCACTTTTTTCAATGCTGTTGTATCTTCAGTCACTAAATGAACTGTTGTAAGTCAAGAACCACCTGTGTTGTGATTCTAAGTATTGCAAAAAAATTACAATTAAAAGCAAGAAGCTAAATATATAACTAATATAAGTAACAAAATTAGAATCTGGTTGCTATTATTTAGTCTTCTCGAGAGATGAAATGCTATTTCTGAAAGGCAGGAATTTACCTTCCTGGATATAGACATTGACAAAGAGAAGCAATTGTCAAAACAGTCTTCGGGCTCATTAAATCTGCAAAGAGGAAAACAAATCTGAATCAATGCCAGCAAAAATATATATGCAGTTTTGTGAATTCTGTTTGTGTTTCTCTGTTCTTGTGTTTATTTGCTTTTCTGAATAGATAGTAGATGTTCTTTGGTGTATCACTAGGCCCTGGGTAATGTGATGACATCCTTGAATGCTTTTGGAAAGGAGTAATGATGAAAAAGTTCTCCCTTGGTTGCATTTCCTGGCACCATCACATTTGGTTAGTAGATGGCCTCCTTCCTTCTTCTCACAGCAGATGCTTTGGGAAAGCATCTTTCCAAGTTCCTTTCAAACCTTTGGAGGCTACTAACTGATGAACCAGACAAGAATATGGATTCTAAGCCAAGGGCATCTTTGTGTATTCCTTGCTCAGATATGCCTAACTAATTTTTTTTGCCATTCTGTGTAATAGTGTGAAGGACTATTAGCTTAAATATTGCAGATATGTAGTCTTTTTGACAGGACTTTGTGTTTGCTTCAAGAGAACATTAACCAAAATGCCAGGGATGTTTGCAGCTGGGAGATTTAAAACTAGATGATTGCAGCAGGAAACAACTTCTTTTAAAATCTTGATAATGGTTGATTCAATTAACAAATCACTTGCAAAGATAGGCTGCCCATACACATTAAATAAATGAATGAGTATTCCTGGTTGGAGAAATGATGTGGAAGTGAAAGACTTCAGGTCAAGACACATCCTTGAGTCCTTAATTCCCCCCTCTCCTCGGTGAGCACATTGTGAATTTTGAGTGCTTCCACAAAGGGAGAGGCTGATCCATCCCCAAATGACTGTCATGACCAAATGTAAAACAATACGCCAAGTGGGACAATGATCCACAGGACATTAGGGGCAGAAAAATCCCATGTTGGGAACTGTATATTTCAGGTATTACAGAATTGTGAGAAAATGTTCTTCTGAACTAGGAATACCTCCATATCCCTGTATCGTCCAATTGTGTTGGATGCTATTATCCACCTGCAAATCCCCCTGCCTCAGCCCTGTATCGCGGGAAAGGCTACTGCAGAAGAATTAGGTGAAATAAACTTGGCATCTCTGACACCACCGGTGTTACCTTGTGGAGATGGTGGGGGGAATGGCGGGGGGAAACATATGTGGGTTGCTTGTTATCTGTGCAATATTTCCATGCAATTTTTATCAGAACAGCAGGGGATGGGATTGCAGAAAGCATCTCTCACACCAAAATAGTTAAGGCCCGGTCCCACTGCACTTACGGATGCAAAGAGGATGTAAAACGTTAAAAAAAGCTTGCCATCCATTGGAAAATGCTATGCATCCGTTGTGTACTCATTGCATATGTGTTTCATACGCTCGATCTGTTGAGCATCCGTCCACTGCAATTTCATCCGCGCAAGAAGTTTTGAGCTGCACAAAACTTTGTGAACGGATGAACTTTCCACCGCGTACGATGTACATCTGCGACATATACAGACAACAAACGTTCTATGTCTGTTATCAACCATTAAACGTCCGCTGTATCCACTCTGCATCCTCTGGCCATCCCCTCAACTCACATCCGCTGCAGCTGAAAACAGAAAGAGGGAGGAAACAAAAGGTACACGGAACGTCTTCACAGCGTTAGTAGCACGGAAATAGACGGACAAAACATTTGTATCTGGGATGTATCTCGTATACTTAGGATGTCTGGAGTATGTCTAGAATATGTAGAAGGGCACCTAGCGGGCAACTGATATTTTCCATAAAAAGGGGGAGAAAATCACCTGGATCGCTGGGATGGTGGACCATACAGCCCCACTATGCTTGCACTGGAGATTTATCTATCCCACAAATATCCTTATCTATCCCACAAGCATGCAAAGGCTTAACCATTTTTTCAAAGTTTTCATCAACACTTTTATTAAGTAAAAAAATAAACCAAGTAAACTAAGTGTCTTAAGCAAAGATAACCTTTATTAACTTTCTTAGGTAAACTTTATGACTTTATTAAATAAGCAAAATGAAGCAAGTAAATTGTATTAAGTGTCTTAAGCAAAGATAAACTTTCTTAGGTAAACTTTATGACTGTATTAAATAAGCAAAATGAACCAAGTAAGGTGTCTTAAGCAAAGATAAACTTAACAAGTAAACAACTCAGTCTCTGACACTATTCTCAGTCACTTTGAGTCATGTCCATGGTCTCAGCTGTTAAGCGGGCAGGAACTGTGGAGATGGCTGTGGCTTGAGTGCTGGTCTGAGGCACCATTGGGGTGCTTGGCCCTGAGGGTACAACAGGTGGTGGTGTGTTCAGGAAGCTATTCGAGAGCTGACCCAGTCCCGTGAGGTTGAGAGGCCCTTCATCAAGGACTTGAGATGTCAGGCCCAATACTGATGACAGATTGTCCATTGACGGGCTTGGCTGTGGGGTGGAGGAAGGAGGAGTGTAGTGGGGCTGTCTGGTCTGTAGCTGGGTGAGGACTGGCATCTGTGGCGTCCGATGAACCTGGGCCTGGACTGTGAAGTTCTGCTTGTGCTGTGGGAAGTCCTGGTAGTCGTAGCCTTGGGAGGTGAGGGGCTGTTGAAAGCTGTGGAAGGGCTGTGACATTGCCTGGGGTGGAGAAGCATACCTGGACTGGGTCGGAGCAGCTTCAGCTGGGCCTTGAGGGTTGTGCAGAAGTGCTGTGATCTTCTGCTTCATCACCTGGTACTGGGCCTCAGGCAGGTCCCTCAGGGTCTGGCTCACGTAGGTGATGAAGATGTTCTGGCCCGAGGATGCTCTGTCCAAGTGGACCAGCTGAGAGAGAAGTTCTGTGCTGGTCTTCATTGTGTCCCTGATCTCCAACAGCATACTGTGGTCCTGGCCCTCCAGTCTGCCTCTCTGCCTGCATCCTCTGGAGCTGGGGGTGGGGGTGGGGGTGGGTTGGCCTCCGGTGGCTGCTGCTTCTTCCTCCATTCATGACAGCAGGGCGTCATCCTCCATGGGATCCTCCAAGTCTGCCAGCATGGGGAGTGCAGCTGTCGGGAGAGTCTCTGCTGTGGGGCCCTCTGAAGACACCTGCCTGGACAGGGTAGCTGGCTCCTGGCTGGAAGAGGACTGGCTGTCTGTGGGCTGTTTGAGGGAGAGGGGTCTCAGAGGGGCTGCTCCTCAGTGGCGGATCTCATCCTCCAGGAAACTGCACTTGGCCGTGACGTACTCTCCCGATCAGTGAGCTTGACAGCGGCCTGCCCGGATTTCGTGAGGTGTAGCTTGCCATACCAGGTGTGCATGTGCTTCCACCATCCAAGGAATACTTCTGCAGTGTACCCCAGGCTCTCTGCCTTGTCTCTCCAAGCTGCCTGCTTCTTCTTGGTGTCCCGATACAGTCTGTGGCCTTTTCTCCACAGGTACTCGTTCTCCCTCAGCCATTCCAGCACCTTATCCTCATGCTCCTCGGAAACGGTGTACTGTTTCCTCTCTCCCTTCTCCTTCCCTTGCCCCTTCCTTCCTCTGGCAGGGGCTTGAGGAGGGCCTTCAGGGGCTTGAGCAGCAGGGCCTTCAGGGGCTTGAGCAGCAGGGCCTTCAGCAGCAGGGCTTTGTGGGCCTTGGGGCTGGTCCACAGCAGCAGCAGCAGCAGCAGCAGCAGCAGCAGCAGCAGCAGCAGCAGCAACGTCAGAGTCAATGCCAGGGGATGGGATGCTGGTTCTGGCCTTCTTCACCTTGCCAGGGCTTGAACAAGTAGGCACGGGCTTCCTCTTCTTGCCTGACTGACGAACCATGGTGTTCCTGCAAGATGTATGTGGCAGCACGTCTTTCCCCTGTATGCTGACTGCGTGCGTGCTGCATCCTTTTATATTCATGGAGCTGACGCAATTCATACTCTCCGCATGTGCAGTGAACGCTTTGCATCCGATAGACATCTGCGCGGCATCCCCTTTATTTCCTATAGGCGTCCGTGATGCATCCGCTTCATCCGCTATGCATCCGCCCCTTCCACTATGCATCTGTTTTGAAATTCTCCCCCGGAACCCCTTCGGAGGTGTCATCCGCTTCCATCTGCTTTCATCTGCTAGGCTTCCTATGAACATCCGTTTAACATCTCCGCTACATACTACCCACGTCTGTTCTTTTCCGTTCTGTTTATGCAAATTTTCACCACTTTTGGGAGCGGATGACAATGGATGGAGCCACCCCCGAAGTTTTGCTTGTCCGCTGTGTCCTTTATGCATACATTTTGTGTCCATCGGCCAGGGGACCAGGCCTTTATAAATGACTTGTATTTCTCAATTCTTAGACAGGTACACAGGTGGTATTGTTTCTCTGCCTTGTCTTGTAAACACATTGTTCAGCACCATGTACACATTTTAAAAATTAAACTATTGTATTCATTCATTTTTTAACATTTGCAGGAGATAAATCTTAAAGAATATTTTATGAAAACTTCAGTAAATGTACCCATGTTTTATTGAGAGCTAGTTTAGTACTGTGGCTAGGTGCTAGGTTTTAAAGATAGAAGGATTCTGCGTTCTTGGCATGAAAGCCAGTACGTATCAGATAAGATCAATTAAGAGTAAAGCAAATATCATGGGCTGCTAGAGTTTTATTTCTGGAACTAAAGAGGCGAAGGAAGAGGTGATTTAACACCTGTGAGTTTAGCCATTGCAGCATTTTGGCACAGTATGTGCTATGAAAAGCCTCCTTGTGATGTTTTTTTTTCTCAAAATCTGTTTTAGTCAGGTATTTTCTCATATCTTGGCTATGATGGTTTGTCATATTGGGGAAAAGGAGCCCAAGATCCAATTCTGGAAGAAATTTCTTAACTTAATTCTGAAGAGAATTCTTAAGTTCTTCAATTGAAATGTTTTTCTCTTGTTGCATATATTACAGTATATATTTTTCATTTTTATGACATTATCTTCTTGACAACATATTTAAAATAGATGACTAGTGCTGTTATTCCTTTCTGACCATGAGGGAAATAGGAAGGAGGAAATTAAAAATGCTTTAATAAATATGTTAATTTTTTAATGAACATTCATTATTTCAAAGGAATTTCAGCATACTTCAACAGTTAAACAATTCCATATCACCTGATTTATTTTAGCTTCTCTCTTTCTCTCTCCCTCCCTTCCTTCCCCTTCACTAAGTTTTAGAACTTTAATTTCCTGGCTTCCTTTTTACATATACCAAAAGAATACTATTTAGAAGCAAGAATTATACGCTGTCGTGTTTGACAGTCGTAATGGGAACTCTTTTAAAAATGTGTTCTTGTTTTGTTTGTTTTGGCAGCTGTGATAATCATTCAATGGTGATTCCACTGCTGAGAAAGACATAAAAATAATTGAATTAAAACCATCTCAAAAGTGAATTTTGTACTATGCATTCAGAGTGTAACTCTTTTCATTTTCAACCTAAAATATATATTCTGCCAGCCTTAAGATATAAACTCTGAATTTAACAATTTGAATTTGAATGGTCATTTCTCTTACAGTATCCTCTCTTTTCAATTTTATCAGGCATCAGTATGTTGTTGTTTTAAAGCTAAATTGGTATCCAGAGAGATATCGGCAGAGAGATATCCACAAATTTACAAAAGAAGTAAATGCCCTTTAAGAGAACTAGGAGATCTGGAAAGATCAGGATAACTTATTTATTTATTGATTGAATATATATATCATCTCATTCTAGCTAAAGCCCTTGTCACACAGCACCAACGGATGCAAAGAGGATGTAAAATGGAGAGAAACACTTGCCATCCGTTGGTTAACGCGATGCTTCCGTTCTGTACTCACTGCGTCCATTTTTCATCCTCTCTATCTGTCCAGCATCCATCTATTGACATTTCATCCTCTCAAAAAGTTTTGAGCTGCACAAAACTTTTTGAGCGGAAAATGTATCCAACGCGTCCGTTCTGAATCCGCTACGCATACGGAGAACATCCGTTCTACATCCGTTGTCATCCATTGCACATCCGCTATATCCGCTAGGCATCCGCTGCGCATCCGCGTAACTCGCATCCGCTTCAGCGGAAAACGGACACAGGGAGGAAGCGAAACGGATGCGGAACGGACACGCAGCATTAGTAGCACGCCTTCTCTCTCCAAGCAGCCTGCTTCCTTTTGGTGTCTCGATAGAGCCTGTGTCCCTTCCGCCAAAGATACTCGTCATCCCTCAGCCATTCCAGCACCTCATCCTCATGTTCCTCTTCAATAGAGTACTGCCTCCTTTCCCTTTCTCGTTCTCGCGTATGCCTCTTCCTTCCCTCTGGCAGGGCCATCTGGGCCCTCATCAGAGGGGCTTCGAGGTTGTAGGGGCTGCTCTACCACACCACCACCACCACCAGCAGCAACAACAGTAGCAGCAAAAGCAGGACCAGCAGGACCAGCAGGACCAGCAGGACCAGCAGGACCAGGATCAGCAGCAGCAGAGTAAGCACCAGCAGGACCAGCAGGACCAGCAGGACCAGGAGCACCAGCAGCAGAGTAAGCACCAGCAGCACCAGCAGGACCAGGAGCACCAGCAGCACCAGCAGGACCAGGAGCACCAGCAGCATCAGCAGGACCAGGAGCAGCACCAGTAGAGGAAGCCCCAGCAGAAGCCCCAGCACCAGGAACAGTGCCAGCAGAGTAAGCCCCAGCAGAAGCCCCAGCACCAGGAGAAGCGCCAGCAGAGTAAGCACCAGCAGAAGCACTAGCACCAGGAGCAGCGCCAGCAGAAGCCCCAGCACCAGAAGAGTCAGCCCGAGCAGCAGAAGCCCCTGCAGAAGCAGAGTCAAGGCCAGGGGGTGGGATGGTGGCCCTGTCCTTCTTGCTAGGGCTGGCAGCAGATGGCAGAGGCTTTCTCTTCTTCCCCATGGTTGTTGGCTGCCTGGCTGGCTGCCTGGCTGGCTGCCTGGCTGGAGCTGTGTCTGGCAGCAGGTCTTTCCTCTGAATGGTGACCTGCTTGCGAGCTGCATCCCTTTATATTCGCGGGGTTGACGCAATGCATCCTCCCTGCATGCGCAGTGAATGCTTTGCATCCGCTAGGCATCCGCTCTGCATCCGTTTCATCTGCTTGGCATCTGCTCTGCATCCGTTCCTTCCACTGCGCGTCCGCTTCGCTGTGCTCCCCTGGAAGCCCTGCGGATGTGCCATCCGCTTCCATCCGCAAGGCTTCTGTGGAGCATCCGTTTTCCATCCTGGCTACGTCCTCCTCCCGTCGTTCCTTTCCGTCGTTGTCCGCTCTGCTTATGCAAATTCGGGGCACTTTTGAGAGCGGATAACAACGGATGGAACATTTTGTCGTCCGCTGTGTCCTTTTTACATATGTTTTGCATCCGTTGGCCTATGTGACAGGCCCTTTATGATTCCAGGTGGCCCACAATACAAAACAATGAAAATAAGAAATCATGAAAACATCACTGCAACAAAGCTGAAGCCTTTAAAATGATAGTCTAATCAAAGTATACATGGTGGATTCTATTAAGAACTTGGCCTCTGTGCCTGAGGAAAAGGCCAGGATTTCAAAGCTTTCTGGAAGACTAATAACTTTGGGGTTATTTTGCTCTGTTGTGCTGTTTTATAGAATAGAGGCCATAACATGATGATGATTGAATGGCGACAGAAGTCACATAATTATGATTAATGTATCTACAGCTGCTCCAGAAGGTGGACTAGAGCTGAGACCATATTCTGATGCTTGGGTTTTAAGAAAACTTGTATTTGGCAATGGTGAGTCTTTGTTTAACATTTGCACATGCAGACTTCTTAAAGGCAAAAGCAAGTATTTTACACGGGACTCACTCAAAATACATGGGAAGCAGAGGATACACAATCCCCAGGGTACAAATTATTTCTTTTGGAAAAGTTTGCAAGCCCCTTTCCCCCAGACTCCACCATAATCTCTTGGGGGTTCAAAATCAAAATGCAAGTTAAAAGAATAAATCATACAAGTACAATTGTGGTGGTCAGAATTAACAAAATGAGAGCTACAATCCTAGTCAAAAAGACTGATTTAGAGTGAGGGATGGTAAGTCGTGGATGTATGAATCAGACTTGGACCCATTCACTCTTTTCACTTAGAATTGCTTCAGGGAGGTTAGTTCTAAGCACTCTGGGATGCAGAGATGGAGACATCCTGAAGGTTTATTCCCTGCTGATAAGTGGTGGGATTCAAAAACATTTACTCGCAGTTCTGTGAGCATGGCTTGATGGGCGTGGCCATGTGACTGGGTGGGCATGGCTTTTTTGCAGTCGCCAACCGTTTTTGGGAGCTTCCTAGCCACAGAGGATCCTCGGGTGTGTGTGTCATTTTTGTTCCCCTAAAGCTCCTCTGGGGCTCTGGAAGGAAAGGAGCAGAGCATGGGAGGGGTGAGCAGCACCCCTCCAAATTCCATTTTGGGAGCTTCCTAGCCTCAGATAAGCCTCGGGGGGGGGGGCGTTTTTGCTCCCCTAAGGCTCCTCTGAGGCTCTGGAAGGCAAAAAATGGATGGGGACCTGAGCTCCTTCCTCAATTTTTTGCCTTCCTGGGCCTCAGCAAGGGGAATCCAGGCACAGCTGATCTTATCTACAGGAGGGAATCTTATCTATTCTCAGGAGGGAAAAAAAAGAAAGAACCTTCAGTGAATGGCAGGCAGATGGGCGGGGTGAGTGAGCATCGGGCGGGAGGGCGACCTGGTGGGGGGCATGGCCAGCCAAAACTTACTACCGGTTTGACGATTCACGCCAAATTCTTGCTACCTGTTTGCCAAATTCTTGCTACTGGTTCGCCTAATGCGGTGCAAACCAGCCACTGTTGCTGATGAGTTTGAGAGTTTGAGAGAGAGAAAATAAGAATTGGAAAGAGGAGATGAGGGAAGGAATTATAAATTATTCGAGTAAAACCTTCTCGCTGTACAGACCTTCTAAAGCCCCTGTCACACTGCACCAACGGATGCAAAGAGGAAGTACAATGGACAAAAAAGCTTGCCATCCGTTCGAAAACGCGATGTACTCACTGCCTCCGTTTGGCTTCCTCTCGGTCCGTCCGGCATCCGTTTATGGACGTTTCAACTGGTCCAAAAGTTTTAGGCTGCTTAAAACTTTTGCGCGGAAAATGTATCCAATTCATCCGTTCTGCATCCGCTACGCATCCGTTACGCATCCGCTATATCTGCTAGGCATCCGTTCCGCATCCGCGCAACGCGCATCCACCCGGACGCAGGGAGGAAGCGGAACGGACATGGAACGGACGCGGAACGGATGCAGAACGGATGCAGAACGGAAACAAAGTGTTTAAAGCGGAAAAAACGTTCGCAGAGGGGACCTATCTCGGATATTAAGGATGCCTAGAGGATGCCTAGAGGATGCCTAGAGGATGCCTAGCGGAAAACCTACACTGCCTATAAAAAGGGGGAGCAACTCGTCTGTATCGCACTTTCAGACCAGCAGCCCAGCGGTGCAGACCTCTGCAGCCTTCATCTGCCTCTTGCTCTTCCACAGCATCCAGTCATGTCCATCGTGGATTGCGAAAAAATCCTTTCGGCAGCCAACATCCTTCTGCAACACTGTGAAACCATCTACAGTCTCTGTGAACAGTACTACGGGAAGAAAAGGAGGCACCCCAAAAAAGTCTGGCTCCGAAGATGGTTCGCCAGAAGAGCGCAGTACGTACTTTACGACAAGCTGATGGTGGAGCTCATGAGCGAAGACCCTCAGGCGTTCCAGAACTTCATGAGGATGCCTCCAGCCATGTTTGACGAAGTTGTGCAGCGCCTGACACCCAGGTTGACCAAGACAAACACCAACTTCCCGCCCAGCCTGGAACCTGGGCTCAAGGTGGCACTTACTCTGTGCCACCTGGCCTCAGGGACCACCTACAGGAGCATGCAGTCCGGCTGGAGGGTGCCACCCAGCACCATCAGCTTTGTTGTCAGAGAAGTGGTGCAGGCCATCATCGAAGAATACAAGGAGGAGCTCCTCCAGTGCCCCTCCACTGAAGAAGGATGGAAGAAAGTTGCAGAGCAGTGGTATCAGAAGTGGAACTTCCCCCACACCGTTGGAGCCATCGGTGGCAAACACGTGGCCTGCAAAGCTCCAGCCAACTTATCACAACTACAAGGGCTTCTTCAGCATCATCCTCTTCGCCATGGTCGATGCTGACTACAAGTTCATGTACATCGATGTTTCAGGCAACGGCTCATCTTCAGATGCCCAGGTATACAACGACAGTCACCTCAAGGAGGGGCTGGAAAGCAACCTCATGGTGGGCTTCCCAGATCCAGACCCCCTGCCCAACGACACGCAAGATGTGCCCTACTTCATCGTGGGGGATGACACCTTCTCCCTCACAACCTACCTCACGAAGCCCTACACCTCCAGATGCCTCACCCGAGAAGAGAGGATCTTCAACTACAGGCTGTCCAGGGCAAGGCGGGTGGTGGAGAACGCCTTTGGCATCCTGGCCAACAGGTTCCAGGTACTTCTCACCAACATGCAGCATCGCCCAGAGACCTTGAGGAGGATTGTGGAAGCTTGCTGCATCCTGCACAATCTCATGCGCACCCGCTACCCAGTCTTGCAGAACAAGCTCGTGGACCTCCAGCAAGGCAATGGGGACATGGAGGCTGGGGAATGGAGGCAAGGGCGAAACCTGATCGACACTGAGGATGTGCAAGGGCCCAACAGAGCCTCACGTGAGGCGAAGAAGCAGCGCAACCTCCTGAAACACTGGTGCAACTCCCCAGCTAGAGCGGTGGAGTGGCAAGACAGGATGATAGATGCTTAATGGATGCTTCCTTTAGACTGTCTCATCACACGGATGAGATTGGGCCATGTATGTTTGGTTGGCCTACAATAAACAGGGCGTTTAATAAAGAGTTGTGTTTATTTTGACATGTGTGAATAATTATTACATTATTATTGATAATGAAGGGCCATAGGTGTGGCACCAGGGAGGGTGGACCATACAGTCCCACTATGCTTGCACTGGAGGTTTATCTATCCCACAGCTATTACCTATCCCAAAGGTATCCCTGCTCATTCCACAGGTATCCCTTCCCATCCCACAGCTATCTTAACCCATCCCACAGGTATCCCTTCCCATCCCACAGGTATCCCTTCCCATCCCACAGGTATCCCTTCCTATACCACAGCTATCTTAACCCATCCCACAGCTATCTTAACCCATCCCACAGCTATCTTAACCCATCCCACAGGTATCCCTTCCCATCCCACAGGTATCCCTTCCCATCCCACAGCTATCTTAACCCATCCCACAGCTAACTTAACCCATCCCACAGGTATCCCTTCCCATCCCACAGCTATCTTAACCCATCCCACGGCTATCTTAACCCATTCCACAAGCATGCAAAGGCTAAACCATTTCTAAAAGTTTCCACCCGGACTTTATAAAAAAAAATTAATGAAGCAAGTGTGTGAAAAAAAGATAAACTTTATTGAACAACAAACTGTAAAATAAACATGACCCAAGTCAAGTGTCCAAATAAAGTCCACAAATATCCAGGCAGCCAGTCTCTGGCACTCCTCTTGGTCACTCGGAGGTGTGTGCCCAGGCTAAGATTTTAGGGAGCAGGTGCTGTGGAGGTGGGTGCTGCTGCAGTGCTGGTCTGAGGTGTTATTGGAGTGCCTAGCCCCGAGAGGACAACAGGGGACAGTGTGTTGAGGAAGGTGTCGGACAGTTGGCTCAGCCCCGCGATGCTGAGAAGTCTTTCCTCCATGCCATGGGGTGTCAGCCCCAGGACTGAGGACAGATGTACTGAGGCCAGGCTTGGCTGTGGGATGGAGGAAGTAGTGTAGTGGGGCTGCCTGCTCTGCAGCGGGGTGAGGACTGTCGAGGTTGGCATCAGTGGCATCATTGGAACCGGTGGCAGCGGTGTCGCCCGATGACTCTGTGCCTGCATCTGTAAGGGCTGCTGTCTGTGCTGCTGGA
>BLBF01000033.1:18533198-18543957 GCA_015471245.1 Laticauda colubrina
GTCCGGCTCTCTGCCTTACTGTGGAGGCGGAGGTGTGGGTGGATGCGACTTCGGCAGCGGTGGACTCGATGTCTCCTTTCTCCCACCGCACCAGGGAGTCCTCCTCGCTCTCCACCACGCTTTCAACACCTGCCCGGGGGTTCTCCGCTGTGGCACACTCCACAGATACCTGCATGGAGACAGGGACTGACTCTTGGCCGCCAGAGGACTGGCTCCCAGCAGGCTGCCGGAGAGAGAGGGTCGAGATCTGGGCTCCTGGTGCTCCTCGGTGGCGGACCTCACCCTCCAGGAAGCTGCACTTGGCCATGACATAGTTCTCTCTGTCCATCAGCTTAACCGTGGCCTGGCCAGATTTTTTGCAGTGCAGCTTCCCGTACCAGGTGTGCATGTGCTTCCACCAGCCGAGGAGCACATCCGAAGTGTAGCCCATACTCTCCGCCCTCTCTCTCCAAGCAGCCTGCTTCCTCTTGGTGTCCCTCTACAGCCGGTGTCCCTTCCGCCACAGATAGTTGTTCTCTCTCAGCCACTCCAGCACCTCATCCTCGTGCGCTTCCTCAATGTAGTACTGCCTCCTCTCCCGTTGTTGCATACGCCTCTTCCTCCCTTTGGCAGGGCCAGATGGGCCCTCATCAGAGGGGCTTCCAGGTTGTAGGGGCTGCTCCTCCACACCAACAGCATCATCATCAGCATCATCAGCATCATCATCAGCATCATCACCAGCAGGATCATAATCAGCATCATCATCAACATCAGCAGCATAATCACCAGCAAGATCATAAGCAGCAGCAGCAGGATCAGCAGCAGCAGCAGCAGCAGCAGCAGCAGCAGCAGCAGCAGCAGCAAGACCAGGATCAGCAGCAGCAGAGTAAGCACCAGCAGCAGGGTCAGCAAGACCAGGAGCACGAGCAGAACGAGCAGGACCAGCAGGATCAGGAGCAGCTTCAGCAGAGTATGCAGCAGCAGAAGCACCACCACCAGGAGCAGTTTCAGCAGAGTACGCAGCAGAAGCACCACTGCCAGGAGCAGCTACAGCAGAAGCTCCAGCAACAGAAGAGCGAGCCCAAGCAGCAGAAGCCCCAGCAGAAGCAGAGTCCGGGACATGAGGCGGGAGGGTGGCCCTGTCCCTCTTGCCAGGGATGGCGGCAGGTTGCTGAGACTTTCGCTTCTTCCCCATGGTTGTGGGGTTGCTGGCTGGCAGGAAGGCTTGCAGGAAGGCTGGCAGGCACCAAGGCTGGCAGGAAGGCTGGCACCAAGGCTGGCAGGAAGCCTGTTAGGAAGCCTGGCAGGAAGGCTGGCAGGAATGCAGGCACCAAGGCTTTCAGACAGACTGGCTGGCAGGGAGGCTGGAAGGCAGGCGGGCAGCAAGGCTGGCAGGGAGGCTGGAAGGCAGGCGGGCAGCAAGGCTGGCAGGGAGGCTGGAAGGCAGGCTGCCAGCAAGGCTGGCTGGGAGGCTGCCCAGGAGGCTGGGAGGCAGGCTGGGAGGCAGGCTTGGAGGCAGGCTGGCAGCAAGGCTTGCAGGCAGACATGCAGGCAAGAACTCGAGGTATCCAGCAGCAGGTCTTTCCTCGGAATGCTGGCCACGTGCGAGCTGCTTCCCTTTATATTCAGGGGGCTTGCACAATGCATCCCCCCCGCATGCGCAATTAACGCCAGGCAACCGTTAGGCTTCCGCTGTGCATCCGCTAGGCTTCTGCTGTGCATCCGCTTCATCTGCTGTGCATCCGCTCTGCATCTGCTTCATCCGTTCCGCGTCCGCTTTCCTGAGGCCCCCCGGAAGCCTAGCGGATGCACCATCCGCTTCCATCCGCTGTGCTTCCGTTCCGCATCTGCTTTGCATCCGCCCTGCGTCCTCCCCACGTCCGTGTTATCCCCTCCAATTATGCAAATTTTCACCCCTTTTGAGCGCGGATACAACGGATGTAACATTTTTCTCTTCCGTTGTGTCCTTTTTGCATCCGTTGGGCAGTGTGACACGGCCTTTAGATATTGACTTTGAAATTCTCCAGAGTTCTGCATCAGAGGAGAAAATAATCAGAGTTGAAAAAACCTCACACTCAACTCACTCTTGCAACAGAAATAGCAATAGCAATAGCACTTAGACTTATATACTGCTTTATAGTGCTTTACAGCCCTCTCTAAGCGGTTTTACAGAACCAGCATATTGCCCCCAACAATCTGGGTCCTTATTTTACCAACTTCAGAAGAATGGAAGGCTGAGTCAATCTTGAGCCTGGTGGGATTTGAACTGCTAAATTGCAAGAAATGGTTGGATTTGGTTCATTTTGCCAGTGTAATCAAGAAATACCGGGAAATAACAAACACATATTCAAGACAGTACTAATTCCTTAGAAGTCTAGATGTATTTCTTTAGGCTTTGGCTAAATTTTGTTTTTGTATTGATCTATTTGGCCTTTTCAATTCCAGAGAAATTTAAATTTGTATGGAAGAGAGTACTGAAGGAAAAATCTGATTTTCTGGTTTCTCAGATTTGTGTTAGGATTTAAAAAGCTCCCTGATTTATTTGGGACAAAGAGATAGGAATTCAATTTTCAACCATTTGTATGCAGCCCTGCATTGTATTGTAAGACTTTTATAGTTGCTTGATTTAATGCTTTTCCCACAGGGCTAACGGTGGGTGAGCATAAAGATACAAGAATAAGTAGTTCCTGGGGACTGATGAGGTGGGGGAACCAGGTACTTCTAGTCTGTCTATTTTATAATAGTATTTAGGGACATTGTATATCTTATTTCCTATTCAGACCAATGTTTGGGCATCTCTAGCAGCATAATAAAGTTTCTGTCATTACTTGCTTCTACTTTGCCTGCTATTTAGCAAGTTTTAAAGGGCATGACTGCCTTCCAGACTACATACTGCTTTATTCTATATATTTATTATATGCAGTCCTTTGACTGTAGCAAGAATCTAGATATAGAATTTAAATTAGATTCAAACAAATGTTTATACATAAAAAAGCAGGGGAAATTAAAATTCTAACTCCTACTAATTTCAGCCATTAAGCTGCTAATACTCATTGCAAACTCTCATTAATTAGAAATAATACAGTTTAATTATTTAATTTCAGTAGTACTTTCAGAAGAGAAAAATAGTAGAATAGTGGTTTTCTTCTTCCAAGCTGGAAGTAGGGGAGTGGGGGAGAAAATGATTTCTAAAGTTTTTTATTGGAGGGTGTTAAAGAACTCAAACCTCTTGTTTAAGCATCTACATGAAGCCACACTGAAGGAGTTCCCCCAGTGGCATGAGTTCAAGTGTCATCAGTAAATAATTTGCAATTGTATATCTAAGTCCTGGGCTGAATGAAGAAATGCTTCTAGATGCTGTCCTACCAATTGGACACTCTGAGGATTTGGATGGGAAGGAACTAGTGATGGGATTCAACCAGTTCGCACCACTTCAGCTGAACTAGTTGTTAAATTGTTGGCTGGTCTCGCCCCACCCCTTCCAGGAGTCCCTATGTGCCCCTTTTTGGCTCCAAAGTAAGTGCAGGGAGGCCTATTAGACCCAAAATGTGTGTGTGTGGTGTGTGGTGTGCCCCTTCATGGCCCATTTTTGCTCCCGGGGGGGGGGGTGCAGGAGGCTGAGTGCTGCCTGTCACACCCCCTGGCCACGCCTACCATGGCCATGCCCACTCAGCTGGTGATTAGGACAGAAGCTGGTTGTTAAATTATTTGAATCCCATCACTGGTGGGAGGAACATATACTACCTTGGCAAGATGAAATGACTTTGGGATTGGAACTCAACTGAAGACAGTCCATCTTTATTTCTCAACTGAGTCACAAAAAGAAGATGTTAAGAACATAGCACAGTACACACAAATTCTAGAATCATCTTGTAATCATGCCATGTTTGGATGATATTTTGCCGAAGTTTGACAAAACAGAAGAAAAGATGCATCCTGGGGCTTGAGGATCACAAAGAGTAGTAGTGACTACATTTAATTAGCAGCAGGAGCAGCAGTGTTTACATTCCTTTGGGGGCACTTAAAGTTCTGAAGGCTCACAGGATAGTGTTCAACAAGTATCACTGTAAATGTTGGGTAATTTTTAAGGGTTTTGCCCTTTACTGAGCACTTCCTCTCAGCACTAGGTATTTTTGGATTACTTGGGAAGAGCCATCTGACTATTAGTTGCTGCACTACAGAACACTGATAATATGGCTCAGTTGTTTTTCAGTAAGCAGTACAAAAGTTCCAAAATCAGTTTGGTAGTTGTAACACATGGCTTAGGTGGGCTCATTGCTACATTTATAAGAATGCTTGCACTATCTTATCTTGTAGTACATGAAATCTGAACTCTGTGATATATTTTATAAGCAACCTAATGAACGAATTATTACCTAATCTGTGAGTCAGTTCCTAGTGTGTTATATATTCCCTGTTTTTGTATGCTGTAAAAACCCTTCTATGCCTTGATTTTGTTCCCCTTGATATTTATTTTCTCTGAATCTTTGCTTAATTCTTATAGTTTTACCCTGGTTTTTTTTTTTGCTTATATAAGCACTCAATGTAGCTTACAAAAATTGAACAAAGCATGAAACCAATATAGTTAAGGTAGAAGAAATAACATCCAAATCTAAATAACTAAACACCTTAACTTAAGAACTTGTGAAAGAAGTATATTTTTGCTGTTTTTAAATATTGGGAGAATCAGGACAAGTGCCCCCTACACAAGGATAGCATTCTTCAGCTGGGAGCCACGTAAGAGAAAGCCCTTTCCCCCATACTAGGTAGCCAAACTTCTGAGAGTTGAAACTGTCTAGCCTCATAGCAGAAGAGAAAGTCCCTTAAGCAAATGGGCTTTAAGCCTTCGAGCTTCTGGCCTCAATATTTTATGTTGCCTCAATCCATGCCCACGTTGTTTCTTCCTCTAATCCTCCCCAAACCGTATTAGGGCTTTACCTATCTTCTCTTGCTACCTGTCAATCTAGGAAGATTTCCCTATCAGAAGCGTTAGTTGTCCTCTTCCCTACCTTGATTCACAGGCCAGAACTCAGAGTCTTCCATAAAGACACAGCCTTCCAATCTTCCTAGACATCCCCCTCCCTGAGTTCTACCCTTTGACGCAATGTAATTATTCTTCTCATGCCTCCCGTAGAGGACCCATAATATACTGTTACTAAGCAAAGTGCAGGCAAAAAAGGAGACTGGGTTCACAAGGAGTCCACTGGAGAGTGTCAGTGTGTGCATGACTACATTCATGCATGTTGTGTATTCATTTAAAGTGTTGGACTTTGGTCAGGGAGACTGTAGGAGATGACCCAGTTGAGTCCAAGGGTGGGGTCAAATGTTTCATCAGGTTGGAGTCACTATGCTTAAATAAGAGACCTAAGTCCACCCCACTCCCATGAATTCTGTTGATTCGCCCTGACCATTAGTAGATCATAAACAGAATGGAAAAGAATGGAAAAGAATGGACATGGATAGTATGTAGTGGGGATGTTAAACAGATGTTCATAGGAAGCCTAGCGGATGAAAGTGGATGGAAGCGGATGGAAGCAGATGACGCCTCTGAAGGGGTTCCGGGGGAGAATTTCGAAGCGGACGCATAGCGGAAGGGGTGGGTGCATAGCGGATGAAGTGAATGCATCACGGACGCCTATAGGAAACAAAGGGGTTGCCGCATGGATGTCTATCGGATGCAAAGCGTTCACTGTACATGCGGGTAGTATGAATTGTGTCAGCTCCCCAAGACCCTCAAAGCCCTGCTGCTGAAGGCCCTGCTGCTCAAGCCCCTGAAGGCCCTGCTGCTCAAGCCCCTGAAGGCCCTGCTGCTCAAGCCCCTGAAGGCCCAGCTGCTCAAGCCCCTGAAGGCCCCTCAAGCCCCTGAATGCCCTGCTGAAGCCCCTGCCAGAGGGAGGAAGAGGCAAGGGAAGGAGAAGGGAGAGAGGAAACAGTACATCATTTCCGAGGAGCATGAGGATGAGGTGCTGGAATGGCTGAGGGAGAACGAGTACCTGTGGAGAAAGGGCCACAGACTGTATCGGGACACCAAGAAGAAGCAGGCAGCTTGGAGAGACAAGGCAGAGAGCCTGGGGTACACTGCAGAAGTACTCCTTGGATGGTGGAAGCACATGCACACCTGGTATGGCAAGCTACACCTCAAGAAATCCGGGCAGGCTGCTGTCAAGCTCACTGACTGGGAGGTGTACGTCACGGCCAAGTGCAGTTTCCTGGAGGATGAGATCCGCCACCGAGGAGCAGCCCCTCTGAGACCCCTCTCCCTCAGACAGCCCACAGACAGCCAGTCCTCTTCCAGCCAGGAGCCAGCTACCCTGTCCAGCCAGGTGTCTTCAGAGAGCCCCATGGCAGAGACCCCCTCGACAGTTGCACTCCCCATGCCGGCAAACTTGGAGGATCCCATGGAGGATGACACCCTGCTGTCACAAATGGAGGAACAAGCAGCAGCCACCGGAGGCCAACCCGCCCCCACCCCCACCCCCAGCTCCAGAGGATGCAGGCAGAGAGGCAGACTGGAGGGCCAGGACCACAGTGTGCTGTTGGAGATCAGGGACGCAATGAAGACCAGCGCAGAACTTCTCTCTCAGCTGGTCCGCTTGTACAGAGCACCCTCGGGCCGGAACACCTTCATCACCTATGTGAGCCAGACCCTGAGTGACCTGCCTGAGGCCCAGTACCAGGTGATGAAGCAGAAGATCACAGCACTTCTGCACAACCCTCAAGGCCCAGCTGAAACTGCTCTGACCCAGTCCAGGTCTGCTCCTCCACCCCAGGCGATGTCACAGCCCTTCCACGGCTTTCAACAGCCCCTCAACTACCAAGGCTACGACTACCAGGACTTCCCACAGCACAAGCAGAACTTCCCAGTCCAGGCCCAGGTTCATTGGACGCCACAGATGCCAGTCCTCACCCAGCTGCAGACCAGACAGCCCCACTACACTCCTCCTTCCTCCATCCCACAGCCAAGCCCGTCAATGGCAATCTGTCATCAGTATTGGGCCTGACATCTCAAGTCCTTGATGAAGGGCCTCTCAACCTCACGGGACTGAATCAGCTCTCGGATATCTTCCTGAACACACCACCACCTGTTGTACCCTCGGGGCCAAGCACCCCAATGGTGCCTCAGACCAGCACTCAAGCCACAGCCATCTCCACAGTCCCTGCCCACTTAACAGCTGAGACCATGGACATGACTCAGAGTGACTGAGAATAGTGTCAGAGACTGAGTTGTTTACTTGTTAAGTTTATCTTTGCTTATGAACTTTACTTGGTTCATTTTGTTTATTTAATACAGCCATAAAGTTTACCTAAGAAAGTTTATCTTTGCTTAAGACACTTAATACAGTTTACTTGGTTCATTTTGCTTATTTAATAAAGTCATAAAGTTTACCTAAGAAAGTTAATAAAGGTTATCTTTGCTTAAGACACTTCGTTTACTTGGTTCATTTTTTTTACTTAATAAAGTGTTGGTGAAAACTTTGAAAAAATGGTTAAGCCTTTGCATGCTTGTGGGATAGATAAGGATAGTTGTGGGATAGATAAACCTCCAGTGCAAGCATAGTGGGACTGTTTGGTCCACCATCCCAGCTGCCACACATATGGACCTTTATTATCAATAACAATTTATTGATTGATCAACACATTTTAAAATAAACAAAGCTTTTTCTTAATGCTTTTTCATTGTAGGACCACTCAACATACATGACACAATCTCATCAGTGTTATGCGACAGCCTCAAGGAAGCATCCATTAAGCATCTGTCATCCTGTCTTGCCACTCCACTGCTCCAGCTGGGGAGTTGCACCAGTGTCTCAGGAGGTTGCGCTGCTTCTTCCCTTCACGTGAAGCTCTGTTGGGGCCTTGAACATCCACAGTGTCTATCAGGTTACGTCCTTGCCTCCATTCACCAGGCTCCATGTCCCCATTCCCTTGTTGACGGTCGACAATTCTGTTCTGCAACACTGGGTAGTGGGTGCAAATGAGATTGTGCAGGATGCAGCAAGTTTCCACGATGGTCCTCACAGTCTCTGGGTCATGCTGCATGGTGGTGAGAAGTACCTGGAACCTGTTGGCCAGGATGCCAAAGGTGTTTTCCACCACCCGTCTTGCCCTGGACGGCCTGTAGTTGAAGATCCTCTCTTCATGGGTGAGGTATCTTAAACTGTACGGGTTCATGTGGTAGGTTCTGAGGGAGAAGGCGTCATCACCCACAATGAAGTAGGGCACATCTTGTGTGTCATTGGGTAGGGGGCCTGGATCTGGAAAACCCATGATGAGGTTGCATTCCAGCCCATTCTTGGTCACTTGCGTTGTATACCTGGGCATCTGAAGCTGACCCGTTGCCTGAAGCATCGATGTAGATGAACTTGTAGTCAGCATCAACCATGGCAAAGAGGATGATATTGAAGAATCCCTTGTAGTTGTAAAAAGTGGACCCTGAGTTGGCTGGAGCTTTGCAGGCCACGTGCTTCCCATCTATGGCTCCAATGGTGTGGGGAAAGTTCCACCTCTGATACTACTCTTCTGCAAGTTTCCTCCAGCCTTGTTCAATGGTGGGGCACCTGAGGAGCTCCTCCACGTATTCTTCGATGATGTCCTGCATCACTTCTTTGACCACTTTGCTGATGCTGTTGTGTGGCACCCTCCAGGCATACTGCATGTTTTTGTATGTGGTTCCAGAGGCCAGGTGGTGCAGAGTCAGTGCCACCTTCAGTCCAGGATCCAGTTGGGACGGAAGTTGGTGGTAGGCTTGGTCAACCTGGGTCTCAGACGCTCTACTAGTTCGTCAAACATGGCTGGTGGCATCCTCATGAAGTGATGGAATGCACAAGGGTCTTCATTCCTCAGCTCCACCATCAACTGGTCATACAGTCCAAACTCCATTCTTTTCACGATCCATCCTCGGACCCACACAGCTCTTGGACATCTCCTTCTTCTCCTTCTATATAAAACTTGAAACAGTCTGAACAGGTTTTGGTTTTGCTGATGAATGAGCGCAGCTATCATACGGACTGTGTCATCATCCATAGTGGAGAACAATTGATAATGTTGAAGACCAAGACCAAGGGTGAAGAGGTCTGTATACCCCGGCTGCTGGACTCATACTGAGATCCGGATGATTTTCTCCCCCTTTTTATAGAAAATATCGGTTGTCCGCTAGGTTGTCCTTTGACAACCTAAATACTCCAGACATCCTAAATATACGAGATACATCCCAGATACAAACGTTTTGTCCATTTTGAATACTTTATATACGAGATGCATACGCTTACATCCTTTCTATTTCCGTGCTACTAAAGCTGTGTAGACGTTCCGTGTACCTTTTGTTTCCTCCCTCTTTCCGTTTTCAGCTGCAGCGGATGTGGACAGATGCTTGAGGGATAGAGCGTATGAAACACGTATGCAGTGAGTAGACAAGGGATGCACAGCGTTTTGCAATGGATGGCAAGCTTTTTTTTATGTTTTACATCCTCTTTGCATCCTAAGTGCAGTGGGACCGGGCCTTAAAATCATAAAGTTTTTTTCAGGATCTAGAGTTTCCTTTTCATGCCAAAGGGAAATGTAGAATCAGAAGATGCAGTGAATTGCAGAAGCTTGGATCTGTTGTTAATTAAATTTAGCCCCCACTCCTATCTGCTGAGTGCTCCAGAGCTCAAAAACTTTTATTCCAGTTCATTACCAGAGAGGGCTCTGATGAAAAATATCACATGCCTGCTTTAATTCCCAGTAAGCAGTTTTGACCTGAATACAAAGTTAATTATTTAACTTTGTGGAAATTTAATTATTTTTTAAAAAAAACTATCTAAAAGAAAGCTAATTTTTAAAAATGAGGATGGAGGATCGCTTTTGCAATTTGTTTTGCTTGTGTTGGTTAAATGTATCTGAATCCATGCAGGTGGCAGGTTTATTGCATGTCTTTTTAATTATGATGCCTGGTGATTTAGGATGGCTACTTCAAACATCTCAGTTCCTGCAGAAATGATAAAGATAATTAAACTAAGAATGTGCTTTTAAAATTTTTTATTAGCTATTAGCTGTCTCAAATGTGAGGAATTTGACTCATAATCTGACATCATTGTTTTTGAAGCACAACTTGGATGATAGCACACCAAATGCCATACTCTCTAGCATTCCTTTGGAGAGCTCTGTGTCTTATTCTAGGAAAAAAGAGAACATTCCTCATGGATCACAATGCTGTTCCAATATTTCTTGTATTTCTAAAGGATAGAATGAGACAGAAAATGATAGTGAGACAGATGAGTCTCACTATCAGCAAGGGTGAATTTTAAAACTATCTTGCATGAATAGTTGAGATTATTCACAGAAAACCATTTTTTTTGTTTTTAGGTAAATAGCAATTTTAGACAATTTTTGTTAGTTTTTAGACAATTAGTAATGAAACATAGCAGTGTGGAGAGGCCATGTGCCATGACACCATAAGTGACTTTGGTGTAGATTGAAAGTTAACCTATTGTTCTTGCCAGGGAAATAGCTATATCATATCATAACTATTTGTCATTTAGCAAATGTCAAATAGCTATGAAATTTTCAGAGTTAAATGGATGGTGAGGGAACAGTTGGCTGAATGTCAACCCCACTAGGTAGTGCAGACCAGGAAATTACCTAAAGAGGAAGGCTAAAACTACTTTTATAATAATCAGCTATAATAACAGAATATAATTAAATATAATTAAAATATAATATAATATAATATAATATAATATAATATAATATAATATAATATAATATAATATAATATAATATAATATAATATAATATAATA
>BLBF01000033.1:18543967-18559890 GCA_015471245.1 Laticauda colubrina
TATAATATAATATAATATAATATAATATAATATAATATAATATAATAAATATAACAGGCAGTCAAGCAAGGCATTATTTTAAAGAGGATATGGCTGAAGGATCTGATCTCCTTTATATTATGATACTTGGAAGGCTCTGCAAAGGGCGAGAGTTGGAGTGCCTATATGTAAAACCAATATGTTCAAGTGGAGGCTTTTAGCGGACAACAATACGCTATGTGAATGTGGAGAGACACAAAGCCCAACCCATCTGCTGGTATGTTGGCTGCTTCCAGAAACATGTACTGATAATGGCTTATTTTCAGCCAACAACAAAGCCAAGAAGGTAGCTTCATTCTGGCAGTATAAAGTTTGATCTAAATACAGAAGAAGAAGAACAATAACAAAGTCTTGCAAGTATGATTGTGCTATATCCTGCCTCTTCTTGTATCTCTGTGAATTAGGGTGTTGTTTGAAGCCCTTCCAGGTATTATTTGACTGTTGTGAATTTAAAACATGTTTCATCCCTTATCATTGTGGGTATGATGCTTGTGTATATCCATGAAGATGAACTCTCATTACTCTCAACATTGAACTGAAAATAGCAAACTGAAGGGAAAGGGAATATCTACTATTCACTTGGATTCATTTCTACTATTCAATTCCTACAAATTTGACAGCAGGCTATTGAATGAAAAGTTGTTCACAGAACCCTCCTTAGATACACGAAGTGTACAGAATGGAGAATGAGTAGGTATATTTTCTCCAAACACCAAGCTTTTAGATGGGAAGCCTGAAGATGAGAAGGACTTGCATTGGATTTCTCCATCATCCAGAATCCCAGACAACCAGTATGAATACTGTTTCCCCTCAGACTTCTTGCCTAAATATATAGAGAATGGATAGAGATATAGGCAGGTCTGTATGTGCACAGGCTAATTTTCTACCTTGAACTCTGGATTTTCCATATATCCAACCAAATGTCTAAACAACATTAGAAGCAGAGAAATTAGACAATTTTGAAGTTTTTGAAAATCTAATAAATTGTTATATAGAGAAACAAACAAGGCACTTTAAGGTGGAGGTGCAGTGGAGATAAAACAAATTTGGCTTTTGATTAATTATGTCATTTCATGACAAGAATTGGTAAGAACTGTATTTTTCTGAAAGAAGAGTAGGTGTCTGCCCACTTTATTCACTTTATTAAAAGTGACAAACAAAAGAATAAACTTTACTTATTAAATGTAGAAAAATTATATTAAAATTTCAAAGGGTTTGGCTTAAAATACAGATGAATAGAAAACTAGGATTGTTTTTGAAGGTGTTAAATATTTTTTTAAACTCAGAGATGGAATAAAAGGTTGGCTTATTTGATCAGGATTAAAAGATAAAAATAGTTCATCTGATTGCCTTTACTGGATTTTTGCTTATAAAGAACAATGGTGATGCATTTGGATTCTGTTTTTTCTTACTAGACAACTTTTTTGGGGGGGGGGGAGGGGGGAAGGAGACATTATTTTGTATTTAATTAGGTCATAAATTATTTAGATTGTAATGATTGGATGAAGGGGGAAACTACTTTTTTCTTTTGTATTTCTCCATATTTTTTCAGTTTGTATTGTTTTTATTTTCATTTATAATTCTTCATAATAAAAGCATTTTAAAAAGAGAAATGTAATTATAGGCATAAACAAAATTCAGTAGGAAGTCAATATCAAATTACCCAAACAGCTAAACAGAAACAGCACAGGCATGACAAAAAACAATGGGAGCGGAAATGGTTACAAACATTGACTTTGCTTGTGGGAAACTGGCAGTGAGTTTTGAAAATCACAATCACATTTGCAAATAAAATTGTTACAAACATCATGGAAAGGTCAATTCCGTGGGAACATTATGTCCTGGATTATTTGTGCCTTCTTTAAATTAATGGATTTCATGTATTTTTGACTCAAAAATTATTGCAAAATAATGCACAATTTGGACCAAGTTGAGGGTACTGAAAGACAAACAGCTAAACACTATAAGAGAGTAATATATATATTTTCTTTATACTGCAAATTTAAATATTTAGATTTATTTTTACATTTAAAAATGGCATAACATCTATTATTTCTATTTGGGAAGGTTAGCATTATAGTCCAATGTTCCCCAAACTTTCTGGGTTGGCAGCCTGGCATAGGAGGGGGGAAAAGAGGGGATGGCTTTGTGTGAGGGGTAGGCACGTGCGTGTACAATTTCATTTGTGTAAGTGGCAGGCTCATGTCCCTGCCACTCACATGAGAGAGGCTGTGAGTGCTGACACCTGCCACTTGTGTTTGTAGGGCTGCAATCACCAGCGCTTGCCACTTGGTGTGAGTTGAGCCTATAGTTGGGGATCCCTGCTCTCTCTTCCTCACATGATAGGAATGCTGGGATATACTAGTAGAGATGGCACTTCTTCCTCCACATGGGAAAAAGATTAGAACGGTTTTTTTCTTCTTCATCTGAGCACCTTCCCATGCCTGTGTTTTTGTCTCCAATGCTCACATCTGAATTAGGCTAGTTCCAGATGCACTTGATACCTATTGTTAAATAATGTAAAATTAATGTTGGTGGAACAGGTGTTTCTCCTCTTCTATCTTTAAAAGGAAGCTTTTAAAATGCTTTATATTCACATTCCAAGAATATAAATGTTAAATTGATCCCCTTTTTAAAATAAATTAATCCAGCAACTTGTTGAAAGCACAAGGTGAGTGACCATAAACCTCCTCTTTTATTATATCTGTCCCTCAATAGTCCTGTCATCTTGTGCCCCATGGCATTTGAATGCTCTCCTTTTAGCTCTTATTTAGTTTAATGTTTGTGGTAGTTCATTGTGGGATTTTATTTCCTATATTTTTGGTGGTGATGGAAATCAGTCAATGAATTTTCTCTCTTTAAGGAACCATGAGGCTTGACAGTGTTGTGACTCACTGATAAGCTAATTATGGCAGCAAAATACTGCATTAAACACACACACACCAACGTTGGATAAAATGCTAGCAATCTAGGGTGGGATTCTGCACTGCAGTTGTCTTTTTCCATAGGGTACCATGCCAGAAGAAATTGTGAAATATACCTAGATATATAAAATAAATAAAAATGCTGCACTTATCTGTCTTTCAATATAGATAGGTTCTCCATTTCAGTGTATCTTATGTTGTAAGGCTAAGATAGGAAATCCTATTGCATCGTACAATTTTTTAGCTTGGCTATCTGTCCTTATAAATTTGGTGGGAACTATTGGGTTTTTGTTGGTTACTCAGATTTCAAGGTTAGCAAGCAGAGATTCAAGCATAGAACTTTTTGATAAGCTAGTTGATAACTGATGTTAGAAAAAAACAGTACTGAAATAGGAAACTAGCAATTGCCAGCTGAAAAACCATACATACGTACGTACATAATACATACATACATACCATAGTCTGAAGCAGTGGTGGGATTCATTTTTTTTTTAAGCCCATGTCACACTGAACCAACGGATGCAAAGAGGATGTAAAACGGACAAAAAAGCTTGCCATCCGTTCGAAAATGCGATGTACTCACTGCCTCCGTTTGGCTTCCTCTTTATCAGTCCAGCATCCATTTATGGACGTTTCATCCGCTCAGAAAGTTTTGGGCTGCCTAAAACTTTTGCGCGGAAAATGTATCCAGTTCGTCCGTTCTGCATCCGCTACGCATCCGTTATGCATCCATTACGCATCCGCTATATCCGCTACATCCGCGCAACTCGCATCCGCCCGGAAGCAGGGAGGAAGCGGAACGGATGCAGAACGGATGCCTAGCGGATGCCTAGTGGATGCCTAGCAGATGCCTAGTGGAAACAAAGAATGTAAAATGGAAAAAACGTTAGCAGAGGGGACCTATTTCGGATATTAAATCCCATGTCACACTGAACCAACGGATGCAAAGAGATTGTAAAACGGACAAAAAAGCTTGCCATCGGTTAACGCGATGTATCCGTTCTGTACTCACTGCCTCCGTTTTGCTTCCTCTCTATCCGTCCAGCATCCGTTTATGGACGTTTCATCCGCTCCAAAAGTTTTGGGCTGCCTAAAACTTTTGTGCGGAAAATGTATCCAGTTCGTCCGTTCTGCATCCGCTACGCATCCGCTAGGCATCCGCTACGCATCCGCTAGGCATCCGCTAGGCATCCGTCACACATCCGCTATATCCGCTAGGCATCCGCTACGCATCTGCGCAACTCCATCCACTCCAGTGGTAAACGGACGCAGGGAGGAAGCAGAATGGATGCAGAACGGATGCCTAATGGATGCAGAATGGAAACAAAGTGTTTAAAACGGAAAAAACGTTCGCAGAGGGGACCTATCTCGGATATTAAGGATGTCTACAGAATGCCTAGAGGATGCCTAGCGGAAAACCTATACTGCCTATAAAAAGGGGGAGCAACTCGCCTGCATCACACTTTCAGAACAGCAGCCCAGCGGTGCAGACCTCTGCAGCCTTCATCTGCCTCTTCCTCTTCCACAGCATCCAGTCATGTCCACCGTGGATTGTAACAAAGTCTTTTCGACAGCAACAGTGCGAAGCCATCTGCAGGCTTTGTGAACACTACTGCGAGAAGAAAAGGAGCCACCCAAAAAGAATCTGGGTCCGAAGATGGTTCGCAGGTAGAGCGAAGGACGGACTGTACAACAAGCTGATGGTGGAGCTCAGGAGTGAAGACACTCGGGCGTTCCAGAAATTCATGAGGATGCTGCCAGCCATGTTGGACGAAGTTGTGCAGCGGCTGACACCCAGGTTGACCAAGACTTCCGGCCCAGCCTGGAACACCAGCTTCCGGCCCAGCCTGGAACCTGGGCTCAAGGTGGCACTCACTCTGCGCCACCTAGCCTCAGGGACCTCCTACAGGAGCATGCAGAACAGCTGGAGGGTGCCATCCAACACCATCAGCATTGTGGTCAGAGAAGTGGTGCAGGCCATCATCAAAGAATACAAGGAGGAGCTCCTCCAGTACCCCTCCACTGAAGAAGGATGGAAGAAAGTTGCAGAGCAGTGGTATCAGAAGTGGAACTTACCACACACCGTTGGAGCCATAGATGGCAAGGACGTGGCCTGCAAATCTCCAGCCAAGTCGGGGTCCACTTATTTCAACTCCAAGGGCTTCTTCAGCATCATCCTCTTTGCCATGGTCGATGCTGACTACAAGTTCATGTACATTGATGCTTCAGGCAACGGCTCATCTTCGGATGCCCAGGTATACAACGCCAGTCCCCTCAAGGAGGGGCTGGAAGGCAACCTCATGGTGGGCTTCCCAGATCCAGAACCCCTGCCCAACGACACACAAGATGTGCCCTACTTCATCGTGGGGGATGACGCTTTCTCCCTCAGAACCTACCTCATGAAGCCCTACACCTCCAGACTCCTTACCCCTGAAGAGAGGATCTTCAACTACAGGCTGTCGAGGGCAAGACGGGTGGTGGAGAACGCCTTTGGCATCCTGGCCAACAGGTTCCAGGTACTTCTCACCACCATGCAGCATTGCCCAGAGACCGTGAGGAGGATCATGGAAGCTTGCTGCATCCTGCACAATCTCATGCGCACCCGCTACCCAGTCTTGCAGAACAAGCTCGTGGACCTCCAACAAGCCAATGGGGTCATGGAGCCTGGGGAATGGAGGCAAGGGCGAAACCTGATCGACACTGAGGATGTGCAAGGCCCCAACAGAGCCTCAAATGAAGCGAAGAAGCAGCGCAATCTCCTGAGACACTGGTGCAACTCCCCAGCTGGAGCAGTGGAGTGGCAAGACAGGATGGTAGATGCTTAATGGATGCTTCCTTCAGCCTGTCTCATCACACGGATGAGATTGGGCCATGTATGTTTGGTTGGGCTACAATGAACAGGGCGTTTAATAAAGAGTTGTGTTTATGTTGACATGTGTGGATAATTGTTATTGATAATAAAGGGCCGTAGGTGTGGCACCTGGGAGGGTGGACCATACAGTACCACTATGCTTGCACTGGAGGTTTATCTATCCCACAGCTATCCTAACCCATCCCACAGCTATTACCCATTCCACAGGTATCCTAACCCATCCCAAAGCTATCCTTACCCATCCCACAAGCATGCAAAGGCTTAAACCATTTCTAAAAGTTTCCAGAAAGACTTTATTAAAAAAAAAGAAATGAAGCAAGTGTGTGAATCAAAAATAGACTTTATTAACAACAAGCTATAAAACAAAAATGAGTCTCTGGCACTCCTCTTGTTCGCTCAGTCTCAGGGGTGAAGGGTGCAGGTGCTGTGGAGGTGGCTGGTGCTGGATTGCTTGTCATTAGCTCCTCCAGAAGCAGAAGTAGCAGAAGCAGCAGAAGCGCCAGCCCCAGAAGAGCGAGCCCGTGCTGCAGAAGCCCCAGCAGAACCAGAGTGAGGGCTGGGGGCGGGATGGTAGCCCTGTCCCTCTTGCCAGGGCTGGCAGCAGATGGCTGAGGCTTGCTGTGCTTTCGCATAGTTGTGGGGTTGCTGGCTGGCAGGGAGACTAGCAGGAACAAAGGCTGGCAGGGAGGCTGGCAGGGAGGCTGGCAGGAAGGCTGGTAGGGAGGCTGGCACCAAGGCTGGCAGGAAGGCTGGCAGGAAGGCTTGCAGGAAGGCACCAAGGCTGGCAGGCAGACGTGAACCAAGGCTGGCAGGAAGGCTGGCAGGAAGGCTTGCAGGAAGGCACCAAGGCTGGCAGGCAGACGTGAACCAAGGCTGGCAGGAAGGCTGGCAGGCAGACATGAACCAAGGCTGGCAGGAAGGCAGGCAGCAAGGCTGGCAGGCAGACCGGCTGGCAGGGAGGTTGGCAGCAAGGCTGGTAGCAAGGCTGGCAGCAAGGCAGGCAGGCAGACATGTAGGAAGGGCAGGCAAGGCAGTCGATGTGTCCGGCAGCAGGTCTTTCCTCTGAATGGCGACCTGCTTCCGAGCTGCTTCCGTTATATCCACGGGGCTGACGCAATGCATCCTCCCCACATGCGCAGTGAACACCAGGCATCCATTAGGCTTCCGCTCTGCATCCGCTTCATCCGTTCGGCATCCGCTCTGCTTCCGCTCTGCTTCCGCTCTTTCTGTTCCGCGTCTGCTTCGCTGAGGCCCCCCGGAAGCTCTGCGGATGTGCCACCCACTCCCATCCGCTTCCATCTGCTGGGCTTCCGTTCCACATCCACTTTGCATCCGCCCTGCATCCTCCCCGCGTCTATGTTATCCGCTCTGGTTATGCAAATTTTCCCCTCTTTTGAGAGCGGATAACAACGGATGGAACATTTTGCTCGTCCGCTGTGTCCTTTTTGCATCCGTTGGCCAGTGTGACATGGGCTTAAGGATGTCTAGAGGATGCCTAGAGAATGCAAAGGGACACCTATACTGCCCATAAAAAGGGGGAGCAACTCGTCTGCATCTCACTTTCAGAACAGGAGCCTAGCTGTGCAGACCTCTGCAGCCTTCATCTGACTCTTCCTCTTCCACAGCATCCAGTCATGTCCACCGTGGATTGTGACAAAGTCCTTTCAGCAGCCACCATCCTTCTGCAACAGTACAAAACCATCTACAGGCTCTGTGAACTCTACTACGGGAAGAAAAGGAGGCACCCAAAAAAAGTCTGTGTTTGACAAAGTTGTGCAGCGCCTGACACCCAGGTTGACCAAGACAAACACCAACTTCCCGCCCAGCCTGGAACCTGGGCTCAAGGTGGCACTCACTCTGCGCCACCTGGCCTCAGGGACCACCTACAGGAGCATGCAGTTCGGCTGAAGGGTGCCACCCAGCACCATCAGCTTTGTTGTCAGAGAAGTGGTGCAGGCCATCATTGAAGAATACAAGGAGGAGCTCCTAAAGTACCCCTCCACTAAAGAAGGATGGAAGAAAGTTGCAGAGCAGTGGTATCAGAAGTGGAACTTCCCCCACACCGTTGGAGCCATAGATGGCAAGCACGTGGCCTGCAAAGCGCCAGCCAAGTCGGGCTTCACTTATCACAACTCCAAGGGCTTCTTCAGCATCATCCTCTTCGCCATGGTCGATGCTGACTACAAGTTCATGTACATTGATGCTTCAGGCAACGGCTCATCTTCAGATGCCCAGGTATACAACCTCAAGGAGGGGCTGGAAGGCAACCTCATGGTGGTCTTCCCATATCCAAACCCCCTGCCCAACGACACACAAGATGTGCCCTACTTCATCGTGAGGGATGACGCCTTCTCCCTCAGAACCTACCTCATGAAGCCCTACACTTCTAGATGCCTCACCCGTGAAGAGAGGATCTTCAACTACAGGCTGTCCATGCCTTTGGCATCCTGGCCAAAAGGTTCCAGGTACTTCTCACCACCATGCAGCATAGCCCAGAGACCATGAGGAGGATCGTGGAAGCTTGCTGCATCCTGCACAATCTCATGCGCACCCGCTTCCCAGTCTTGCAGAACAGGCTTGTGGACCGTCAACAAGGCAATGGGGACATGGAGGCTGGGGAATGGAGGCAAGGGCAAAACCTGATCGACACTGAGGATGTGCAAGGCCCCAACAGAGCCTCACGTGAGGCGAAGAAGCAGCGCAGCCTCCTGAGACACTGGTGCAACTCCCCAGCTGGAGCAGTGGAGTGGCAAGACAGGATGGTAGATGCTTAATGGATGCTTCCTTCAGCCTGTCTCATCACACGGATGAGATTGGGCCATGTATGTTTGGTTGGGCTACAATGAACAGGGCGTTTAATAAAGAGTTGTGTTTATGTTGACATGTGTGGATGATTGATTATCTCATTATTGATAATAAAGGGCCATAGGTGTGGCACCTGGGAGGGTGGACCATACAGTCCCACTATGCTTGCACTGGAGGTTTATCTATCCTACAGCTATTACCCATCCCAAAGTTATCCTTGCCCATCCCACAGGTATCCCTGCCTATCCCAGAGCTATCTTAACCCATCCCACAAGCATGCAAAGACTTAAACCATTTCTAAAACTTTCCAGCAAGACTTTATTAAAAAAAAGAAATGAAACAAGTGTGTGAATCAAAAATAGACTTTATTAACAACAAGGTATAAGACAAAAATGAGTCTCTGGACTCTTCTTGGTCGCTCAGTCTCAGGGGTGAAGGGTGCAGGTGCTGTGGAGGTGGCTGGTGCTGGAGTGCTTGTCATCAGCTCCTCCAGCAGCAGAAGCAGCAGAAGCCCCAGCCCCAGAAGAGCGAGCCCGTGCTGCAGAAGCCCCAGGAGAACCAGAGTGAGGGCCAGGGGGCGGGATGGTAGCCCTGTCCCTCTTGCAAGGGCTGGCAGCAGATGGCTGAGGCTTGCTGTGCTTCAGCATGGTTTTGGGGTTGCTGGCTGGCAGGGAGGCTGGCAGGGAGGGTGGCAGCAAGGCTTGCAGGCAGACATGCAGGCAGGGCCGGGAAGGCAGCCAATCCTTCTGGCAGCAGGTCTTTCCTCTGAAAGGCGACCTGCTTCCGAGCTGCTTCTGTTATATCCGCGGGGCTGACGCAATTCATCCTCCTCGCATGTGCAATTAACGCCAGGCATCCGCTAGGCTTCCACTGTGCATCCGCTGTATCCGTTCCGTGTCCTCTGTGCATCCGCTGTATCCGTTCTGCGTCCGCTTTGCTGAGGCCCCCCGGAAGCCCTGTGGATGTGCCATCCGCTCCCATCCGCTTCCATCCGCTGGGCTTCCGTTCCGCATCCACTTTGAATCCGCCCTGCGTTCTCCCTGCGTCCGTGTTATCCGCTCCAGTTATGCAAATTTTTGCCCCTTTTGAGAGCGGATAACAACGGATGGAACATTTTGCTCGTCCCCTGTGTCCTTTTTGCATCCGTTGGCCAGTGTGACATGGTCTTTACTACCAGTTCTGTGGGTGTGGTTTGGTAGGGCAAAGATACTGTAAAATCTCCAGTCAGAGCTGGTATTTGCTGGTTCTCCGAACTATTCAAAATTTCTGCTACCAGTTGTACAGAATTGGTCAGAACCTGCTGAAGACTACCTCTGGTCTGAAGGTTTGAACCTTAACATCTCTTTTTCCTTCCTTAATGAACAGAGTGCATTGTTGCTCAAGGAAAAGCTTAGTGCCATTGCATTTTATACTAACTGAAACTTCCACATACTTTTCAAGGGCTGCCAGATGTAGAATGTGCCACAGTAATTCAAGGTCAAAGTCCATCTTCATCTAGCATTTGTTTTCTGAAAGTTGCCATGAAAGATTACTGGGGTGATTCCAAGCAGGAGATTGAGGCCCACCACTCTCCTAATATTAAAACCTTGGAACTTGTATTTGATCCTGGTTTAGAGCAAATACTTCTCTATTTCTTTTTACTCTTTGCATTTTGTACTTTAAATGGTTAGCATTTCATAAAAGCCGAAGTTCTTTTATCTAATGATCACTAAATATATTTAAGAAGATTGAGTGCAAAACTAAGGCTTTTTAAATATCCAGGTATACAGTGCAGATAGAGCTATATGCAAGTGCCTGTTTATAGGAGAATATTTTCCTTCAAGAAAGTTCATTACTTTTTCCTTTTTTTATTATTTCACTTCAGTTACGGTGGCATACTGCTGTACAGGTAGTCCTTGACTTGCAACCATTCATTTAGTGACTGTTGGAAGTTATAACAGAATTGAAGAAAAGTGACTTATGACCATTTTTCACAGCTAGGACTGTTGCAGCATCACCATGGTCACATGATCAAAATTCAGATGCTTGGCAACTGTCTCATATTTATGATGGTTGCAGTGTCCTGAGATGTGATCAGCTTTTGTGACCTTCTCACGAGCAAAGTCAATGGGGAAACCAGATTCACTTAACAAGTGTGTTACTAATTTAACAACTGCAGTGATTCACTTAACAACTGAGGCAAGAAAAACCATAAAGTTAGACCAAATTCACTCAGCAACTATCTAGCTTAGCAACAGAAATTTTAGGCTCAATTGTGGTCATAAGTTGAGGATTATCCATATACAACTTCACTGTATATATTTGGGGGCTATATCATGAATTAGTAATAGGCAAAGTAATATATTTATGTTTGGGCTTAGAATGTAAAAGCTATATTTATGAGAAGAAGGTTCTGGGACAGTGTTCCTTAGTCTCTAGGTCAGGGTTTCAAACTCAAGGTCCTCAGGCTGGATGTGACCCGCGATGTGGTTGGATCCGGCCTGGGGGGACTGTCTTGGCAAAGAGGAAAGATTGGCCTGGTCTACCCAGTGCGAAGAAAGATCAGGCCAGTGTAGCTTCGGCCCAGTCTACTGAGTGGAAAGAGGAAAGATCAAGCCAATGTACCTTGGGCCTATCTGCCTGGTGCGAAGGGGAAAGATAAGGCCAGTGTGGCACCAGCTGGACTACCAAATGCAAAGAGGAAACATGCCAGCAGTTTGGGGAGAGGTGTCAAGCTGGCCATGCCCACCCAGTTGGCCATGCCTATCCAGTTGACTATGTCCACCTGCATCCCCTAGGTCAACCACAGCCCTGATGTGTCCATCAATGAAATTGCATTTGACACCCCTGCTCTAGGTGAGGCCTAAAAGCTCATACCATGTGACT
Source organism: Laticauda colubrina (assembly GCA_015471245.1). Classification (NCBI taxonomy): domain Eukaryota; kingdom Metazoa; phylum Chordata; class Lepidosauria; order Squamata; family Elapidae; genus Laticauda; species Laticauda colubrina. The sequence continues at coordinate 18,555,473 of BLBF01000033.1, forward strand.
AAACTCTTTCATTATCTCAGTGGAGGAGCCTCTCCTCTGGATTCACAGGTGGCTATCTGATTGCTTGTAGTGATCAGAAGGCATTGTGAAAGATCTGCAGGCCATATAAGCATCTGGTGGCTACAATGGAGAGACCCATTCACCAAGATCATGAAAAACTACCAGTATGTGGAGTGGAAACTTCTGCATGTGGTAGAAGCAGGATAATTTCCTCTACCACCAGATGAGCAAGTGCCAAAGAAAAAGACCAAGGTAGTACAAGGAAGCCACATGTAATCTTTCAACCAGATTGACCAGTGAGAATAGCTACAGTTGAATGAAGAGAAGGAGAGCAAATACACATGCACTGGGGGAGAAAGGGTAGCCATGAGCTCACCCCACAGTTCTTACCTTCTGAAGATCCCATTATTTGTGGTTTTGCTATTTGCATTCATGATTTGCTGTTTACATTGTTTCATGTCAGAACAGAATCCAGCAAATAATGAGATTACATTTGCAATGTAAAAGTGTCTTAGTATTATTTTTATCTTCCAGTTTTATAAATGTAAATGAGATGTTTTCTTTCACGTTCAAATTGGGTTGGTGGAGATAAAGAAAAATAAATTTCATGAGTTTGGTTGCTGATTTTAAGTATGAGAAACTTCAAGTGCATTATTTGTATGCCTTTAAAATTTAGAGTAATTTCTACTGTGCATGATAACTCTACGGTTTATTGTCCACAAGCCCTTGCATTACTTTGATTTTCATGGCAACTCTTGCTTACATAGTTGTGCATATCTCTGTTGAATAGAGAGAAACTCAATATGAATTCTCTAAAAAAAAAAAAGGCTCTAAAATTTTCTATCACAGCTAAGCTACTTGGGCTTCACTTGATTCAGGTTATGATGGATTGTATTTTGCAGTAGACTTGATCCTTTGTTCATGGTTTCCTTACAAAAAGTAAGTTTAATTAATATGACCCTGGCCCTGGAGTAGGCTTGATCCTTTAATCTTTGATCAGAGCATTAAAAATGACCCAGGCCTGCTAGATTACTAAACTTTACTGTTCTCAGGTCTTTAACATCAAGGCTCATATAGATTTCTCATTTTATTTTATTTGCATATTATTGTTTTGCCTTCCAATGCTCACCATGTCATTTCCCCCATTTTCTAAAGAACAAATGGATATAGGGAAAAATTTGATAGGGTTTCTGGTGTCCCTAGTTCTAGATCTTAAATCATGAGCTGAAGACGTGTGGTTTAGGCAAATGGCCAAAGAGAGAGAGAGAGAGAGAGAGAGAGAGAGACTAGTTTATATTTATTATTGGTCTCCCAGTGTTTACTACACAGTGAGTAAAAAAGGCATGTTGTAGAGAGTCAGGTACAATTTGAAATTAAGTGATTAAGGGCAGAAAAGATTTAAAGCACTTGATTCCTTTAAAAAATATTTCTTTAAAGGAGCGCATGGTTGGCTATTCTCTTTATCAGCATAGCAACCTAAAACTATTCTTGTTACAAGTAGACTATTGGTGTAGTCCCCAGTGTCTGATCTGTAAAAATTACTTTGATGTTATTACTGCTCAATAGAATAAGTCTGCCAAATTTTTTATGCTAGTTGCTGCACTTCTGACTGCCAATTCCAGTCAGGGGAAAAAAGTTTCTTAAGAGTTGAGCTTAATCCATAAAGTGTTCTCATAGAAACAAATAAACACTTCATCTGAATATTATGCTGGTGTCATTTGAGGAAATATGCATATTTAGAACTCTGGAAAATCTTTTGTAACATCTTTGATGTTAAAAAATCATACTATTTTAAATTACTTTGACACCTACTGTTCAGCTGGATTAGGAAAAGGCTAGATGGGGAGTGTGGGAGGGCAGAGGTTGGCTGATGTACCCTGATAATTACAAAAGTCAAAAATATCAAAAAGAAGTCAAGGTCTACTTCACTGATTATAGGAATGCTTGGGATTTTGTTGATCACATCAAGCTGTGGATTGTGCTCAGAAACATTGGAATCCCTGAACATCTCATTGTCCTCATGAGAAACTTACATGTAGGCCAGGAAGCTACAGTAGATAGAATATGCACATTTTTAAAATTGGAGGAAGAAACATCAATAATCTGTGCTATGTTAATGGCACTGCCCTGCTAGCCAAAACGCAAAGAAGCTGCAAGCTCCAGTAATAAAAGTGAAGGAGCACAGTGAAAAATGCGACTAAATTAAATCAGTGGCAGCAGGTATGACAACCAGTTTTAGAACTAACAGTGGAGATATCAAAGTTGTAGACTGCTTCTTTCTTTCAGGATCAATCATCAGGCATAAAGGAACCACCAGTTAAGAAATCTGGAACAATCTGGAGCTGAACATGTTTAAAATTGTAGAGATCAAAATGGATTTTATGAGGAACCCTTCTTTATTCTACTATATCCTACAGCACAATATTAGCAGCAGAATCCTTCAAGTTTTGGGGTTCTATAATCTCCCAGGATTTGAAATGGATACCCAACATTAGAATCATTATCAAAAAGACACAACAAAGAATGTTCTTCCTGCATTCAGACTGCCTCAGGAGCTGTTGATACAGTTCTACATAGGAATTACTGAAACTGTCATTTATACTTCTATAATTATCTGGTTTGGTATAGAAACTAAACAGGACAGGTACAGACTCCAACCAATAGTTAGGACTGCAGAAAAAACAATTGCAACCAGCCTGCCTTCCATAGAAGACCTGTATATTGTGTGGGTCTGAAGGGTGGCTGAGAAAATAACACAGACCCCTCACATTTTGGATATAAGCTCATTCAACTCCTCACCTTGAGCATTACATGTCAAAATAACTAGACATACGGACAGTTCTTCCCCTCGTGCCGTCACTCTGCTGAACACCTAGTCCTTCAGTACTGCATTATGTCTAAGTATTTTCACCCATATTGTATGGCTGTAGTAGTATTATTCTTCTCATCTCCTCTACTACTTCCTCTTATTGGTATCATTATTACAATTATTATTTGCACATACACTGAGAGCTTCTGCATTGGAGACAAATTCCTTGTGTGTCTCATCATACTTAGCCAGATAAAGCTCAGCCCTTCCCTTCCCTTCCCTTCCCTTCCCTTCCCTTCCCTTCCCTTCCCTGCTCTACTATTCCATCCCATCCCAGTCATAAATTAACACTCGATAGAATAGCCACAAAAGCCTTGGGAAAGATATTAAAATATTAGGATGCATCTATACCTATAAAAATCAGAATTTTGAAACTACAGTATTCCCTGTAATGCTGTATGGAAGGGAGAGTTGGACTTCAGTAGGATAGAAAGACAATTAACACTTTTGAATTTTGGTGTTTGAAAAGACTCTTGAGAATATTGTGGGCATCCATGAAAACAAATTGATAGATCACTGAACAAGTCAACTCAGAGTTCTCATTTGAGGCACAAATGACAAGAGTCAAATTAGCCTAGTTTGGACATAAGCGAAGACAGGCTCTCTGGAGAAGGCTCTAATGAAGGGAAAAGTGAAAGGAATGAGAGGAAGATGACCAGCAGCAAATGTGAATGGGCCCAGTTACAGTGGCAATGGATGCATCATTGCAAAACCCAAAAGATCAATTTAGGGACAGGTCTTCATGGAGAAAATCTATTTATGTAGTCACTAAGAGTCAAAAAGGACTTGATTGTTCACATAAATTCCACAGTAGTATGCAACATGATTATACACAGTTCAATACAAATTTTAAACATATACTTACATTGAAAACAAAAAGCAGCGCATACAGAATACTAGTGGAGGAAAACCCAGTCAATTAAAATACCTCATTAAAACTCTTGTGGGGAGCGGATTTGGGATGGATTTTAAAAAATTGATAATTATTTCATGTAGCCAAACAGTGATCAAGAAAATTTAAAATAATTGAAGAAACTGATAAACTGGCATTCTCTGAAAACAGGAATAAATATAGCTAATTGTTCTTCAAATCCTAACAATCATTATTGTGATATATTAAGATTTAGCCCAGGTGTGCTTTTAGAAAACACCTGCTTCATTGCTGGTAAGGAAAAATTGAGTTGGTGAAAACAACATCTTGTGATAAAATATAGGAATTAAGCAGGAATCATAGTTGGATTGAAAATTGCCAAAGCTTCTGTGCATTCTCAAGAGATAGCTGAAAAATCATTCACTGATCTGCTCAAATTGCACTGCTCAAATTGCACTGGTCAGAGCCATAATGAAAAAGCAGTAGTTGAAACAAGCCTTTTATATTCCATAATAAAATGATCATTTGATAAAGAGCTTTCAGATTTTTTATGGAAGCCACATATACTGAATATGAAATGACTAAATATGAGATTAGGCTGAATGGCCTCTCTCAGCCCTGTGGTTCTATGATAGAATAGAATAGAATAGAATAGAATAGAATAGAATAGAATAGAAT
>BLBF01000033.1:18559900-18587567 GCA_015471245.1 Laticauda colubrina
ATAGAATAGAATAGAATAGAATAGAATAGAATAGAATAGAATAGAATAGAATAGAATAGAATTCTTTATTGGCCAAGTGTGATTGGACACACAGGGAATTTGTCTTTGGTGCATATGCTCTCAGTATACATAAAAGAAAAGAAACATCATCAAGAATCATAAGGTACAATATTTAATGATAGTCATAGGGTACAAATAAGCAATCAATCATACTAGGAAACAGTCAATATAAATTGTCAGGATAAAGCAACAAAGTTACAGTCATACAGTCACAAGTGGGAGGGGATGGGTGATAAGGAGTGATGAGAAGATTAACAGTAGTAGTAGTGCAGACTTTGTAATAATTGAACAGTGTTGAGGGAATTATTTGTTTAGCAGAGTGATGGTGATCAGAAAAAAATGTTCTTGTGCCTAGTTGTGATTCCTGGGTGATAAGTTGCCAACTTTTATTTTGAAAAATTTAGACTCTGCTTAACTGTTTTAAAACCAAGGAACACTATGTTGTATATAAATCCACACTGGTTGCTGCCTCTCTGTTTGGTGAATAGAAATGGATATTAACATTAACTTTCTTTCATTGGGTTCTCAGGGAATTGAGCATAAAGTTGTTTTAATTGTGACTTGAACAGCCTACTGTCTTCCATTGTTTAGGTTATGCTGGCTGCTTCTTACTGGTCCCTTCTTGAACCTGCTATTGAGCTAGCTGAGGACTCTGGGAAGTTTGGAGCCTTGGCCTTCCTCCCTGTAGCTGTTGGCTTCATTCTAGGAGCAGCATTTGTATACTTCACTGACCTCCTCATTCCATGGCTGGTGAGTAGCTTTCAAAATCCGGTTCTTCAGGACCAATTTGTAATTATTTTTGGTATGCTGGGAATTAGTCTTGGCCTGCCCTGAACGAAACACTGATACCAGGTAAGGTGTATCCTTTTTGATCCAGCTTTCTTCTCAGAAAGCTATGGTGAATTTGGGGAAGATAGGAGATGGAACAATGTTTTTTTGGTGCTTTGTTCCTTTGATGCCTCACTGTGTATAATCTAAATCACAATTATTATAGGAAGAGTCCAGCACTTGAGTGGTACCATCATGACTATGAATCTGAATCTGTTTTCCTCTCTTCCTGTCTATTGTGAAACATCCCCCTTACCATTCCAGATAATCTCACTCAATGATTTTTGCTGTTATTTTATCCAATTGGAACAGGAGTGAGACATTTCTGGCTTTTATAACCCTAAACAACTTGATTTTCTCCGAAATTTTGTTTATAAAGGTCTTGGGGGGGAAAACATGAGAAGGTTGAAGGAAGACCAGAGAAAGAGAAAAAGACACAGAAGGAAGGAAAGTCAGGTGTGAAGGGCTAGAACGGATATCTTTTTTCCTGGGTCTTGCCAAGAGATGCAAAAAGTTTAAAATTTCAGGAATCTTATTTCAACATTGAAACATGTTGTGATCTTATTTGCCGTGTGTTCTGAGTGTACTGAAAACATTTTAAGCTTAAACATTTGAAATTCACAATATCTGGACATCATTATTCTCCTTCACCATATCTATACCTTCTCTGTCTTTTTGTCTCTGTATTCTTGCTAGATGTCAAGAAGCCAAAATCATTCTGTTTTCCCATCTGCTATGTACTTTGTCTCACAGTGGGAGGACAGTAAACAGGGAAATATAGAATGGGCAAGGACAAATGGCATTGAGTTTACAGTTTTTTTTAACCATGCCCGTCTTAGGATATTGGACAATTTTAATGCTTATATTCTATATTTTTTGTGGTTATGAAAATGAGAGAATTCAGTTTCTTTCCTCATTTTATTTCTCGTGGATTTTTTTTTTCTATTTTAAATCCAAACATTTTAAAAAGTAGTTTTAGGGAATTCTTACTTTGGAGATTTTGAATTGGTTTTTTGAGCAGTGGTCAATTCCCTTAATTTTTAGCAAAGAGCTAGAGCATATATATAATTGTAAAATGTTTTCCTTATCTTGAAAATGTTTTCTAAAGCTCCTAGTTGGAAGGATGGGCTTTAATTAGACAGAGAGGGGCAGTTATTTTCATGAATATCTTTTACAGAGGTGCAAATTGACAGTCACAGGTAGTCCTCAACTTATATCCATTCATTCAGTGACCACTCAAAATTATGATAGAGCTGAAAAAATGGACATATGCCTGATCCTCAAAGTTCTGACATTGGAATAGCCCTGTGGGCTTGATAATATGATTCAAATGCTTGGATGCCTGGCATGCAATTATGTTCCAGGAAGCCATGATGTGATTGCCATTTGTGACCTTCCCTTCTGGGTTCCCACAAGCAAACTCAATAGGGAAGCTGCAGAGAAGGTTGCAAGCCATTCCAATAAGCCACTTTATGTCTCATCCGTAGTACACCTTCCATCCTACCCACAGCTGCCGTTGGTCTCCCCAGGCCTTATTTACAGTACATGCAACCTGCACTGGCCATGGCCTCCCTCATCCCACCTCACACTGCTTACCTGGGATCCCTGCCTCTTCCTGCTTAACCACCCACATGTCTTGAAGTTATGAGGATAACTGTGACTGGCTGGAATTGAATTGAATTGAACCGAATACTTTATTTGGTCAAGTGTGATTAGACACATAAGGAATTTTTCTCTGGTGCAGAAGTTCTCAATGTACATGTAAAGTTAACAGAATAATGATAATCATAACAATAAAGAAGTAAAGTAAAGGAATAAAAAGATAAGAAATATAAATAATATAACTACTATTTGATTTGATTTATATTGCCGCCTATTTTCCCATGGCAACTCAAGGCAGCTTACACAATGTAAAATCATATTTAAAACAAAAAAATAAAAATAAAAATAGTAAGAACTAACAAAAATAATCAAATAAATTAGTAAAGTACAATAGAACAAAATTTGGGGAAACAAACAAAACAAAAAGAAAAACCAACTCCAACCCACCCACCCTGATGACAGCAGGTCACACTAGCCATTTGATGGGTTTCATCCCTCTCTGAGTTCCCCAGGCCCTCTGGCAAAACCAGGTCTTCAGTGCCTTTCGGAATAGTATTAATGAGGGGGTCATTCTTAACTCTGGGGGAATGATGTTCCAGAGAGATGGAGCCACCACAGAGAAGGCTCTTCTTCTAGGTCCACCAGGTATATCTCCCTCAGGGGTGGGATCCATAGCATTCCCTGCCTCCTTGCTCTAATGGGTCGGGTAGATGTCACTGGTAAGAGATGTTTTCTCAGATAACCTGGACTCAAGCCATGAAGGGCTTTAAAGGTGACAACCAACACCATGAATTGCACCCGGAAGCAAATTGTCAGCCAATGCAGCTTCTGCAGGAGAGGTGATGCATGTGCACACCAGGGTCTGCATAAACTATGCACCAACTGGAGCTTCCAGATGCTCTTCAAGGGCAGCCCATGTACAGCACATTGCAATAATCAAGATGAGAAGTGACCAGGGCATGAGTGACTGTGAGTAGGGACCGCTGATCCAGGAAAGGGCATAACTGGTGCACAACCTGCAGTTGCACAAAGGCCCTCCTGGCCACGATCGCCACCTGCTCTTCGAACAGGAGTCGTGAGTCCAGGAGAACCCCCAGATTACGCACAGGGTCTGTTTGGGGTAGTGCCACCCCATCCAAGACTAAAGGTGGTAATTCTCCCTGAACCAACGAACCCCAGACCCAGAGCCACTCGGTCTTTCATTGTTATCGATTTCTAGCGTTAAGTAGACCTCGCTTTTCCCTGATCCTCTCCTTCCTGCATAACCTAGAATGAATAGGGGATGGGCCCGGATCCTCCTCTGACTGCTCAGCTGGCCTCTGCCCTTCCCTAGCCTCCTCCACCACCTCTGGAGTCACACTCCCACTACCTGTTGGCTGTTCCTCCTCTTCCTCAGAGTCAGACTCCACCAGGGGCATGACATCCTCCCTGCAGGGCCCCCTCCCCCGGGACCAGGTGGATGAGGACATTGAGGAAACCGAGCGTGACAGTCCTGGACCAAATGAAGAGCATGAACATCAGAGGCATCGACCCAGGTGAAGTCCTCTGGTTCATAACCTTTCCATTCCACCAGATACTGAATGTGGTCCCGCAACTGGCGTGAATCTCAGATGCTATCCACTTTGTATTCCTCCTTTCCCAGAGAGGCGACTGGGGCCGGCTGTGATGGAGCCGGTCTATGTGGACTGTCGGCCGAGGCAGGGACTAACAGGGAACAATGAAAAATAGGATGAATACGCATGGTACGTGGCAGGGAGAGATGCTAAGCCACAGGATTGATCATGACCAGAAAAGGTCCCAAGTAATGGTGATCGAGCTTTTTCAATGATTGCATCGTTGGTAAATATCGAGTAGAGAGTCAAACCCGATCGCCAACTGCTGAAGGTGGAAAAGCGCGGCGATGTCGGTCTGCAAACCGTTTATAGTCTTCCTTAGCTCTCTCTAGTTGATCACGGACCATGTGGTGCAAGGCTTTTAACTCCTGCAAAAATGTATCCACTGCCGGAACTGGGGAATCAGACGGGGCTAAAGGGAAAAGTCATGGATGAAACCCATAGTTAACAAAGAAAGGGGACATACAGGTGGATGCATGTTGAGCATTGTTATAAATGAATTCCGCCACCAGCAGTTCCTCCACCCAATTGTCTTGTTGAGTATTGCTGAAACAGTGGAGGTACTGCTCCAAAATAGCATTCACTCTCTTTGTCCCCCCATCAGTTTCGGGGTGATGAGCAGACGACAGACATGCCTTGTTAGGGATAACATTGTTCACCCTAACTGTTTTAGGTGAAATACTAACTATGAATCATAGTTAGTGTATGCAGCTTTAACTGTAAAATAGCAACTGTGGGTGTGGTTATGAAAACCATATAAAAGTAGCAAGGCTACAGCTTGCTCGCTTTCTCTCTGGTTTTGATTATCCCTGATTACTGCTTGGAAGCAAGACTGCATTGCTCAAACGGGAGAGACTACAACGGACTGATTTATGTGAACTGATTTAGGATATTCTACATGGACTTTGCTAACTGAATATCCCTGAATGGACTGACTACATGGTAAATGAATATTGGACTGTTTTTGACTATGCTATAAACTTATACTGGAATAAAATATATTCTTGATAGCACAAGCGTATCTGTTATTTTTACTGTATGTTAATAAACATACAAGCTTAGCTCACTCATTTATCTGTGTGCCTATCTGACTAACGCTGCACATTCTGTTTAGCTTGTCTACCTAACCCTGGTTGGGGAACCCAGGCTTAACATGCCTGAATCTGCACTTTCGTGAGTAGGGTCTGCCAGAAGCGTGCCGTAAATTGTACCCCCCAATCTGATACCATGCGGTCTGGTAACCCATGCAACCAGAAAACATGGGAGATAAACAATTGAGCCATTATCTTGGTTGATGGAAGACCCGCACACGGAATAAAGTGGGAAATTTTAGTCAACATATCTACCACCACCAAAATGGTTGTGGCACCATTCGATGGTGGTAATTCAACGATAAAATCCAATGAAAGTGCCCCCCCATGGTTGTTCTGGTGTGGGCAAGGGCTGCAATAGACCGGGAGGGCGCACCAGGAGCATACTTGGCTTGGCAAGAGATCTCACAGGATGCCACATATCCTGACATATCATGTTTAAGTCTTGGCCACCAAAATGTCCTAGAGATGAGGTGCAGTGTTTTGAACACCCCAAAGTGTCCTACCAGCGGACTGTCATGACATTGACGTTGGATAAGGCCATGAAAAAGACCTCCAGGCACATAAATGCGATCACGGAACTGCAACAGGTCCCCAGCGTACGCCCAAGGAGTCTCTTGTCTCCCATTCTCATCCAATTTTTGACGTTGAGTTGTCACAAATGGGTCCTGCCACTGCAGCTGCTGACTCCTCACTCGAAGGTCCACAGGTTCCTTGGTGGCCACAAACCGCTCCAACGGAATCGCCCTTCAGGGCAAGATTTTATCTTCCCTTCAGGTATACTTGGGCTTCCGAGATAGGGCGTCAGCACGTTGATTCCCTCCACTTGGAACATAGGTCACCTGGAAATCAAATCAAGCCAAGAATAAGGACCATCTCACCTGATGATGGTTCAATGTCCAAGCTGTATGTAGGTGTTCCAAATTGCGATGATCTGTCCGAACCTCGATTTGATGACGAGCCCCTTCCAGATGGTGCCGCCATGTCTCAAAAGTGATCTTAACCACCAATAGCTCCTTGTCCCAAATCATACAGTTGCACTCTGGAACCGACAACATCCGGGAATAATAATTGCATGGGAACAAGGTGCCTGCGGGAGCATAGGCCTGGAGGAGCACTGCACCAACAGCCACATTGGAAGCATCTGTTTCCACCACAAATGGCTGGCCTGGATCAGGGTGTTTGAGGATAGGCTCAGAAACAAAGGTGACTTTCAACACCTCGAAAGCTGCCTGCTCCTCAGCACCCCAATGGAACTTCTCCCCCTTCTTGAGCAGGTTAGAAAGGGGAGCAGTCAAGGCAGCAAAGCAGGAAATAAATGTGAGATAGTAGTTCGCAAACCCCAACAGTCGTTGCACATCCTTAACCTGCTGTGGAGGTTCCCACTCCTGCAACGATTGAATTTTTTCCAGGTCCATTTCCACCCCAGCAGGTGAAATACGATGTCCCAAGAATCATGGTTTGTGCAAACTGACACTTCTCATGTTTAGCAAACAGGTGGTTATCACGCAAATATTGCAACACTATCCGCACATGCTGCCAGTGTTCCTGTAGGAAGTCTGAGTAAATCAAAATGTCATCTAAATAAATGACCACAAATTGATCCAACAATTTACAGAAAACATCGTGCATGAAATGCATGAACACAGCTTGGGCATTGGTTAATCCAAAAGGCATCACGGTATCCTCAAAATGTCCGTACCTCATCCGGAAAGCTGTTTTCCGCTTTTCCCCTTCACGAATGCGAACCAGATTGTAGGCCCCACGCAAATCCAACTTGGAAAAGATCTTAGTCTGGTGAAGCCGCTCAATCAGTTCAGGGGTGAGGGGAAGCGGGTACCGATTCCTCGCTGTGATTGCATTCAACTTGTGGTAATCACAACACAAACGTAACTCCCCCAATTTCTTTTTCACAAAAAGCACTGCTGCAGCCAATGCGGAGGTAGAAGGCCAGATATACCCTTTCCAGAGGTTCTTGTCAATAAAATCCTGCAACGTGGCCAACTCTGGTTCCGACAGGGAATATATCCGACCGACCGACAATTTTGCATCGGGTAAAAAGTCGATTAGACAGTCATACGCCCGATGTGGAGGCAACTGATTCGCCTCCTTCTCCCCAAACACATCAGCAAAGTCCACCAACTCCACAGGTAGATCCAGGTCCATGGGTGTAGCCACACTCCCTGCACAGGAGTGCAAGCAATGGTTGGCATACTTTCTATCAAGGAGCTGCACAGCTCCAGATGACCAGACAATCTGTGGATCATGAGCCTGTAACCACTCCAAACCCAGCACCACCGAAAAATGAGGCACTGCAGCAATGTAAAAAAAAAAAAAAGGTTTCCTCCTCATGCTGCCCAATACACATGGAAAGGGGTTTGGTTGCAGCAACCACAGGTCCCGAACAAAGAGGCTGACCATCAATCATCTCCACCATTACTGGTGGGGATACTTGTTCCTGAGGAATGAACCACTGCTTGACAAAATGAGCATCCATGAAATTGGCTGTGGCCCCTGAGTCAATCAAAGCTGGGATCTCCACCATTCCCACACCAGGCACGAACACACTTGCTGGCAGCACAAGATGCTTCACCAATAGCGGCTGTGGTAGAGATGTGAAGATGTCAAAGGTGGCGAGGGTGGCAAGGTTAGTGAAGATGGCGGGCCTATGGACTTTACATCCTGACCTGCAGACCCCCATAGGCCGAGCAATGCTCATTTCCCGCCACCGCAGGTATTGCTGCTGTCGATGTCTTAACAGGACACTTGGCCGCAAAATGTCCTCGATTACCACAATAGAGGCATAAACCATCACAATGACATCTATTCTTTTCTACTTGAGTCAGGCGAGGGCGGCCAGCCCCCAACTGCATGGGTTCCTCCAAAGGCACTTCCACCATGGGCGTCATCTTGCTGAAAAACACATACGGTCTCTGTCTGTTGTCGCACCCGTCGCTGCTGAAGTCTAGCATTGATACGAAGACACAAATGCATGAGCCTCCTGAAGGATGTGAGGGCATTCAGTGTGCACCAACTCATCCAGGAGCTCTGATGACAAACTCTCCTGGAACTGGTCTAATAGTGCTGCCTCATTCCATTGTACATCCTGAGCAACCACCCAAAAACTAGCAATTTAATGCATGAGTGAGCCACGCCCCTGCTTCAACTCTCTCAAACGTCTGTTTGCTATTTAGCTTCAAACAGGGTCCTGAACAGGGACCTGGGACCAGGGGTCTAGGAACAGGGACCCTGTTGGCTTTGAACAGGGTCAGTTTTGGACATGGCCTGAAACTGATGGCAAAATTCGGTGTTAATTGTCCAAGACTTGGTTGGGCTGGGTCAGCAGAGGCATCGCCCAGCATGCTGCAGAGCCTGACAACAAACTAATCAAAAAAACCCACCTTATCCCGATCAGGGGGAAAGTCCTCAGGCCGAAGGCTCATGTAAAGCTGGCACTGCCCAAAATATGCTGGAAATTGGGCCAGCGAGCCATCAAATTTATCTGGCACCGCCACTGGGCATTTTCGGTGTGGCCGGACAGCTTGCATTTGTGCCACCTGTGCAGTCAAAAGAGCCACTTGTTGAGTTAACTGGGCAATCTCTGCTCTGAGCTGATCCATGGTCACCCCACAAAAAGCAAAAATAAGTTTTAGGGGTGGCAGGAGTCAAAATGTGATGACCGGTAGTCCCTCAAACGACCCCAAAACCCAAAACATATTAAAATCCGGTAAGGCCTTCAACTTAACTTCACTGTTTTATTTGGCATAGTTTAAAGTCACAAAAGTAACGAATGAGGCAAACAGAAAACCAAAACAAACCGCATTTATGAGAGTTCCGAGGCAAGCCAAGATAACTAATCATAAACTCCAGGAAAATAATTGAGGAGAGTCCATGGGAGGAGTATTAGCTCAGATAAACCTCTTTCAAGGTGAACACTAAAATTGACTCCTGCAAATTCTAACTGCATAGTTGCAAACTTACATACATAGCTCCCACCTGCAAGCCACAAGAAGGATCATGGTAATCTCCTCTTGAGTAGACCTCGCTTTTCCCTGATCCTCTTCTCTCTGCATATCTCGGATGGATAGGAGATGGGCCTGGATCTTCCTCTGACTGCTCAACTGGCCTCTGCCCTTCCCCAGCCTCCTCCACCACCTCTGGAGCCATACTCCCACTCCCTGTTGGCTGTTCTTCCTCTTCCTCAGAGTCACTCCACCAGCGGCATGACAATTACTGTGAAGCAATTTACCATTGAGGAACAGAAGGCAATTCCAGAGTAATGTGAGACTGATCTTCAATTACTGGAAACTTTTTGATTCACTTTTAGTATTACAGATACACAGAAATTCTGGTGCGCCCTCCGCCCCCCCCCCCCGGCAAAATCAGGAAAGATATGCAAGAATTCAGAAAATCCAAAAGCGGTTGCATATCAGAGGCAACTATAAACAGTAATTATCTGACCATTATGAAATTGTTAAAAATGTTATAAAATCTTCTTGCTTTCTCCAGGTGGAGAAATGGGGTATTAATTATAGAGTAACACTGAGACCTTTAGAAGCATTCCAAATGATCAATTCCAAAGCATCTGTTGCCATCTTCTTGCTTCAAAGTGCTTTAGATGATAAGAAGGTGACAGGATCTTCAGAATCTGTCAAACTAAGGAGAGCATCTTTCCTTGTATTAGAGCAGGGGTGTCAAATTTGCGTCCTCATGGTGGTATTACATGAAGTATCATGACCTTTCCCCCCTTCACTAAACTGAGCATGGGCATGGCTAGCGCATGACATATCTGACCCACAGGCCACAAGTCTGACAGCCCTGCATTAGAGTGAGGTTTTTTTGAGACTTGTGATGAACCTAAAAGAAAGAAATTGTGTGGTAGTTACCAGTACTCAACTGGATTTTATAAAGACATTTGAATCTTGCTTTGAAAACTTATTGTTAAAGATAATCGAAAAGTTACTAGATGGAAAATATATTATATTGTTTCTACAGTTTTTTTAAAAGATAATCATTAAAGTGAACTGTAGTTGGAGGCGAAAAAAGGATCGATACAACTTTAATATAAAACTATCTTGACTTTTTAAGGAACTTTAATTGTGTGAGGAGTGGAGGGTTTTTTTCTATTCATGAAGGAACATGTTGCGTGCAAAAAAAAATTGACCACCAAGAAGCCTAAATCACTAATCCCTCCAGTGGTTATATATATTGTGTTTGATGTCTTATTTCAGTCCTAACTGTTTGGTGTTGAAAAATCATAAAATAGAAGGGTTTTCTAAAATCCCTAACAAAACTAATATCTGGAATTGTTTGTTTCATTATAGAATTTGTCTTTAATGTTTTAGTATAAAATGTACAGCAGTTTTTTTCAGGCTGCATAAAAATGAAGAAACAATGAATTTTATTGCTTTCTAACACCAAGAACATGCACGCTTACTAATGCACAAGCTGTTCAATTTGTGACTTTAGAAATTATTATAAAGTCTTACTAACAATGTATTTCAAGGTAACTGTCAAATACATCCAACTAAATTCTCCATAATCTAAGCATCTTTCTGAAAAGTTCTTTGTTAAGAACTCATAACAACAATGTATCATCACACATTACTTTGAATTCTTTTTCCAATACCAAACCTATTAATTTGGATCCTGAAGGACAGTGAATTATTCTTGAATTGTCTTTTTTCTTCAAACTAATTCAGAGAGGATTCAAAAGAACTTATTAAAATGTTCTTACCTCCAACAAAGAGTTGGAGCAGTTAATAAAAAGGCATTTTATACAAATTAGATCATAGCAAAAAATAAAATAATACGTCATAGAGTCTTATAATAAAAGATGAATAGTGCAAAGAATTTATCTTAAGGGAGTGAGAGCCCTTTGCAAGCTAATATAGATCATGCAGAAATATAACTGTAAATCTGGATTAACTTTCTCCTTACCTCTGTTGCAGAAAAACTGAACTTGGTGATTTGTGTCAAGTGAGAGAAAAGGAACTATGACATCTCTTCTGTCATTGCTTGCACTTGTGGCAGAAGATGCTTCCAGGTTGAAAGGATTAGCCAGTGTTATCATTGTTGCCTGGGTGGGATGCCCAATTGGGGGCTCCTTTCATGCAGCTAGGAATAGAGCTTCGATTGCTCTACTCCTGGCTCTACCTGAGCTTTTAATAGAATATTTCATTTTTTTTTTTTTACGGAATGGCAACTGGCTGCCAAACAAAGCAAAGCATTATGTTTGGCACCATTTTTATTTAGAACAATGCCTCTGGGCCTCACTTAAACAGCATAGCCTTTCTTAGAAAATGCAGATAATGGATGGCTTAAAAAACAGTGCTTTATTTGGAAGTGTGATCGTGTCTTCCGAAAAATAAAGGAAAAATGTGAACTTTTAAAAAAGGTTTTGAAATTATCTCTCTCATCTGCCTGTCTGCCTGTCATCCATCTATCATCTATCATTTCTGCCTGACTGCTAGCCAGCCAACCAACCAACCAACCAACTTATTATATATGCATTATATATATATATTCTATCTTGGTTATGTGTTCCTCTTTCCAGTTTTTATACTTGTTTCTTTCTTTTTTGTCTTTCAGTTTATGAGAGAGTTCTTTATGCAGTTGTGCTGGTTTCTTCCGGGACTTCTTATTTTTATTTTTTGGGGGTGGCATTGTCTTCTTCATATCCTGTTGATGACCCACTTTATTTCTTTACTAGCATAGAATGTTATGTACTAACCTGGTATAATTTTATGTCCAGCCTTATTCTTGAACTGTACTGGTAACATTCTTACTTTCTCATTCTGAAATACGATAAGGACTGACCTGAAGGGCAGAGGAGGCCTGGTTGTTATATAAGAGAGAATTATTTGCTCTCTGATATCTGTTCCCAATGGGTCCCTTTGGTTCTTAACATTGTCACAAGAATATAGAGCTGTGCTTATACTGCTTTATTGAGTGATAGGCTACAGAAATCTCCAGGGCTACAATCATAGGAAGCATATGGGCAACCATTTGGTAATCTGCTCTTTATCGCATTCTGTTGCAAAGAGCAAGGAGCACTTTCTACTGAATATCTGAGAAAGCAGGCTGACATCCTTCTTTCTGCTCAGCAGCATGATCCAGATGTCTTGCTTGTGTGCCATAAATAGCTGTGTTTGCTCATACTATAGTTAAAAGGGTATTGGATCTCTTTTTTAATACTGACTGTCAAGGTATTATATAGGAACTGAAAGGGAAAGGCAGCTTTTGCAGAAGGAATCTATGCAGTACATGAGTTGGGTGACCAGTGAATGGACTTTTTCTTCCAGGTGTAAGCCTGTTCTTTCTTTCATTGTGTCAGAATGAAACCCTAAAAGTCTTAATTTATGATGCTTATCCAGGCTTCTCTGAATCGACAGTGTTTGTCTACCTGCATCAGTGTCAGACTCCGTTAGGGATGAAGCAGAATGCAAGATGAGCTGTTGTCTTCATTGTATTGAAGCACCCAGGGAAGGTTTTGAGAAAGATGCCTGAGGTCAGGCAGACAATGCAAAGGGGTACTTCTGTTGCTATAGTAGTTCAGTTTACTTGTTGTGTTTTATAATTCTTTTGTGGAGTAAGCTTAACTTACTGTCTTGGAGAAAATTACACCTCTACAATTCTGGGTTTAGAGATTACCTGTGTTATTTTATTGGTTTTAATTTATGGGGCCTAGATATGTGATGTGCTCAGTACCAGTTGAGGGATATGAGTTGACATATACTGACCAGGTTCAAGGATAAAGAGAATTGGTAAATAGAAGACAAAATCAATCACCTTCTGGCATTTCCTCATTTAGCAACCACAATTGGGCCTGGAACTTTGGTCATTAAGTAAAATGGTGACAAAGCGAAACTGCAATTGTGCCTACAATCTTTATTTCAGCTTTCTTTTCAGGTTTCCATAATTTTCCCGCCTTTTCCCTCATAGGACTGATGAAAACAATGGTACTGGGGCAGATGCCCCAAAGAATCCTGAATCTGAACAATATGTTTCTTCTGTTGGAAATGCAATGAATATATTTACATTCTTGAAAGATATCTAGTTATTGGATATTCTTATGGGAGGTGAAAACCTTTTTATGTATACTTCTAAAACCGTATAGATGTGGCTCACTGAAAATATAACCCAAATTTCTGGTCTTCCTGTTTTCTTTATGCAACAGTTATCTCTATTAGACTTGACAAGCCCTTGCTCAGCTTTCCTCAGAGAAAAGAAACAGATGGACACTTCGTGAATATAAACAAGTGTAATGTCAAGGGCTTGGTAGGTCTCTCTTTGGTAACTGCTGTATGAACTCTGCTGTAATGAAAGTTGGAAACAAACATCTAATACACATTCTTTCTCTTTTATTCCTTCAGTTGAGGGATATCAGTTGACAGTACACTTACCAAGTTCAATGATAAAGAGAATTGGTAAATAGAAGATTTACAATCTTTATTTCAGCCTTTTCTTTGCAATCCTGTGAAGATTGCAAATGCGAGGATTGGTCATGAGGTTTATCATCCTCATATATTATTTAATTTAATAATGTCTGTAAGTTGTCTAGCATTGCCTCTAGTGAAACAAGCACTGTACAGGTTTAATAAATAAAGTAAAATAAAGTTACTTTTTCATCATTGCCTAACTGTACATGATCATTAAACAAGGCACTTGTTTAATGAGGATTACCTGACTGCATGATCTTATGAAAATCTGAATAGCTAAAGAACGAATGATGTCCATATTTCAGATGGGGCAGTTTGGATTTCAGCATAATAGCAACCTTGGATTAAAATGGGAAGATTGGATTATTATTGTAAAAAGTGAGCAATTCACTTTTGGATACTCAGATTTCTGAAGCCCAGAATTCCAAATATGCTGTTGACATTTTTTGGTAAATTTCTAAGGAGAACTCGGATTCCCTACTTGTTTTGTCAGTAAGGAGGAAATGATGTATCTTTGTTTTCAGCTTCATAAAGCAAAAATGTTGCCAATTGCAGTGATGTCACTGCCTTAAGAATAGTATTGGCAGTGCCAATTTGCAACACAAAATAGTAATAGTAACAATTTCTGCTGCTACTACTGTAGTACAGAAATATGGACAACCCTCTGCCAACCCCTATTTGCCACTAACAAATATCCTATCTTGTGGTAAAATGTTATTTTCTGGAGTTATATAGACATTTGAATTTATAATGGTTCATGCTTGAATTAGTATAGTGGACACAATGTTGAGGATTACATGGAATTTGAGAAATTCCAGGATTTATGAGGGACCTATATTATTTCTTGCAGTTCAGAACAGTGGTAGGATTCAAAAATTTTTACTACCAGTTGTGTGGGGGTGGCTTGGTGGGCGTGGCAGGAAAAGGATACTATAAAATCTCCAGTCAGAAGTGGTATTTGCCAGTTCTCAAACTACTCAAAATTTCCGCTACCGGTTCTCCAGAACTGGTCAGAACCTGCTGAATACCTCTGATTCAAAATGCTGTATCTGCCATGGGGATCACAGCCTTATCCCCAACTTGTTTGTTGTAGGATATACAATGAATGTATTTTCTCTAGTGGAATGCAGGATAGTGACGTCCAGATAGAGAAACAATGACCCTCGTTATGAAAGACTTGCTATCTGATTAGTTTTGGATAATCTGTTGTTTAGCTTCTGCAATACCTGCTCATTTTTTCTGGACAGACTCCTGCATGAGGTACATGTACACATATCCTTTATTTTGGGCCCCAATTCTTTATTTAAATTGTAGAAATACCAGGAAAATACTTATGTGGGATTATATAACTGCTAAGCATTGATTGCAACAAAAAATTATTTTGTACTCCAGGGGCAAGATTATTTAGTTTCTTCTACCATATTAAGCATTCAATTCCTCAAAGTGAGTTGTTGTGCCAAAGCTATGTTGTAAGCACAAGTATTCGGGTTCATGAAACTTGCATGGAATTCTTGAGCAATGCATGGAAGCTCCACCAGGGATCTGAAGACTACTTAAATTTGTTAAGTTCCTCACACGATGTGCTTGTTTATCTAAAAGTCATTAGAAGGAGGGGTTGGAAAAGAAAACAAAACTATGAAAGACTATAAATGTCAACCATTTGCCACTATAATGTCATTACTATGCATACAAGATTGCATTTTGTTCCCTGTTTTGATTGCTGAGGGAGATTGTAGCCAATTCCAGTCAGTATCTCTTATATGGAACTGAATGTATTTTACTTGAAGTATTCTCTTCAAATGTAAACTTGTGGGTTGTGGGGAAATAAAATATATGGTATGTGTGCGTGTAAAACAACAGGAACACAAAAGGAACACAAAAGCTCAGAACATTTTTATTTGTATGAATTAAACCTCAGACAGTCTCCTACCCCACCCCACCCTCCCATACATAATAATAATATATTGGTGAATTCTTTAGTCTTCTTTGTCTTCTTGGAAGTTTTGGGGAAATGAATTGTTGGAGTTTTGTGGCCTAACAAAACTAATAAATAGTTTTTTAATTCTAAAACCATAGCATGTTTTCCTAGGGGCACTTATACTTTTTGAAAGGAAATTGAGCACCTAAAAGATCAATTTGCACCCAATGCATGAATCAAATGAAATCAAACTGAAGTGAGTTCCTTTTGCTTAGTGTTAGTGGAACATTTCCAGAAAGAGGTGATGACAATGATTTGGTGATTAAAAAGTAGGTCTTATAAAGAAACTGAGTTATTATGCATTGAGAAGAAAAAACTGAGAGGGATGAGATAGTATCTTGCTCTTCAAATACCTGAAATGATGGTTTGAGTAAGATTTGTTCTTTAGTATTCCAGACTGTTGGACATGAAATAATATATTTAAATTAAATCAAATTCCAATTGAATGTTAGAAAGTTAGAAAAAAAAACATCAGACAACTAAAAGCAGCTGGACAATGAAAGCAGAGAGTAATTGGATGCAGGATAGGTGCCTGTTAATGTTGTTTTAATTCTGAATACCTAAACAAGAGGTTTTATTATATGTCCCACCAAATTCCCAGCAATTCTGATCCTGCAACATACTCATTTTTTAAATAATGTTATTGTATGTCACATTCCATAAGGCTTTTTGTTTACCAGAACTTGTTCAGACTACTACTTTTTGTAGCACTGTATTATCTACTGTGATCTGTAGTGGGATTTTTGCCAAAACTAAACAGAAGGGTTTCATATAATCTGCTATCTGATTCTTTTTAACAGAAAGTAGCAAGTACTAAATCTTTAATTTTGTACTGTATTACAGAATAATGTTCCTCCCTACATCTATGCTGTTTGCTGATTTTATTGATTTTAAATTGCATTCTAGTATAGCTAGTCCTTGACCTAAAACCATTTTTAGTTACCAAAGTTAAAGTGGCACTAAACAAAGCAAATTACTGAACCTCACACTTACGACCATCATAGCATCCCCCTATGGTCACATAATCAATATTTAGGTACATGGCAACTGTCACATATTTGTGATGATTGCAGTGTCCCGGGATCACGTTATTGCCATTTACAACCTTCCCAGCTGGCTTATGGCAAGCAAAGTCAAGGTGGGAACTTGGATTCACTTAGCAGCCACATGATTCGCTTAACAACTGCAATGATCCACTTTGTAGCTGGGTTAGAACAAAGCACCATTTGTCAATTTCCTTCATGTTGTCAGCCTTCCATAATTTTCCGGAACTGTTAAATAATAGTTACACTTTTTCAAAGTTAATCATTTACCAACATGTGCTAAAATTATTCATGCCCAGATCTTCAGAGATAGTGGTTTTTATTTTTTGTTCTATGGATTCTATAACTGAAAGAGCCTTAATGGTAGATGATGTCCTTGAAAATAAGTCGTTCATCATACCTACAGCTTTTGCATGCTTTTCACATGCATGCATTTTAGTTAATCTCCATGGTTCCTACTATGACCAGAAGTTATGGAGGCTAAAGTCAACATATATCTGTAGGCAAGGCATCAAGTTAGAAAAGATTGGTGTAGGGGGAGGGGGAATTAGTTTAGTAGTAGTTATCTGGTCCTGGAAGATATGACATTGTCTCCAAATAGCATGCTAGGAGATGAGGATTCTTATGGATTCATCTCTATCATTCGAGTAAAGAATGCTATATTGTATGAATCTTTTTGTTACAGCAGCTAGAATGCCAAGAGCAGAGGTGATATTCAGCAGGTTCTGACCAGTTCTGGAGAACCAGTAGCAGAAATTTTGAATAGTTTGAAGAACTGGCAAATACCCCCTCTGACTGACATCTATTCTCTGCCTCTGATTCCCAGCTGATTGGCTGGGTCTTCTTTTGTTGTCCTGCAGAGGAGAACAGAGCTGGAAAACAGGTTAGAGGGGTGAGGAGAGAATGGGGATTTTACAGTATCTTTCCCCTGCCGCACCCTCCAAGCCACGCCCACAGAACCAGTAGTAAAAATTTTTGAATCCCACCACTGCCCAGTAGTGCTCCTGTCTTGACGATGGTAATAAAAAAGTACTCATAAAGTGGCCTATTGTGGAATATACTTTTGGGGTCAAGCTTTTATCTGAACCTTTTCATATATACATCATGTCCACTTGTATCTTAACCTTGTAATTGTTTCTTAAAGCTGCTTTTTAATCTCTGTACAGAAGTTTAAAATGCTATTCAAAGGCGAATTGTGATATTTTAGGTTTTGCTAAGCTTGAAACCCCAATTAGGGTGCTCTCTGTATTTCATTTAACTAGACTTTTATATTTCATTTTGAACATGCAAATGTTGCCCTAAGAACTTTGTCTATACGATGACTCAAAACTTGAAAAATGTGACTAGTTCTGTAATTATATGAAGACTTTATTATCTGAACCGTATTAAAAGAAAATTCTGACTTTCCAAAAACTAAACCAAACAAAAACTCTCAAATATGCCACTTGCCTGTATCTTGCAACTGGAAAGTTCATAGAACTGCAGGATTCTCTTTAAGTTTTTTTTTATCAGATAAATAAAATTACATGTGATTTATTGACTTTCACATCCAGAAGCACATTAAGAAATAGTCTCTATTGATTGCTTCCAGGATGCATGTTACATTTCTGTAAGTGATCTTAAATGTTCCTTTTTTAAAATGGTTGTCAGTCAAGATGAAGGCTTTATTTCCTTTCAGATGAGGCATGTAAGACATGAAACAAAATTGCTTCCTTCTATTCTCTCTTTCTAGTTGTTAGGTTTGCCTGACAACAATGCTGATATTTATTGCCTACCTAGAGTGGGAAATGAGAGTATTGTCACGGCTTTTGTTTAGACTTTAAAAACTCCCAATAAAATGTTAGTGAGACAAGATTTATTTCAAGCATCCATCAGTGACAACAGTAGAAAGCCAATTGGAAGCAAGATATCTGAAACTGGCTTTTAGTTTAAACCAAGGATAGCCAGCTTGTTGACCTCAAATTATAGTTACAATTCCATACTGTGAACATTGGTAGTGCTGGCCGGCTGGATGGAAACGTACTGACAAGAATACTTACTTTTGGGATGGTTAATGTTTGCCAAAGCTTTCAGTTTAATTTTAGTGGCCAATGCAAAGAGTTTTTCAATTTTCGCTGCTTATGTTTTGTTCCTTGCAAGTGATGAAACCTAGAGAAGAAAAGTATAGCCATGTCTTGAGCCTCCATGTATGCTGTTACACATGTTTGTGACATATCTGATTCTAGGATTTCTTTTGATTAGAATACCTGATTTTATATCAAGACAACACCTGTCAAATTCAAGCAACCGGAAGAGCTCTGAGAATGAGTCAAATAGATTTCTTTATTGTTGGCCACCAGTTTACAAGAATCTCACCGGTCTGACTGTCTTCCCTTGGGAAAACACCAGATATAGATGTAAGAGCCTGACTTTGTTCCTCTTAATGCATGGGTGTCAAACTTAATTGCATCATGTAATGTTTCATGATGCATTGTGACATTGTTTGCCTTTGCGGAGCTGGGGAGAGTGTGGCCTATGCATGACGCATCCGACTTGTGAGCCACCAGTTTGATACCCCTGTCTAAATTGATTCTAAGGTGGAATGTCTTCTAACATATGTGCACTCCCCCTCCCCCCCGTTCCTCTCCTTCAGCCAGTGGTTTGACCACAAAAGCTGGATACTTTAACTAAGCTTCTATATATATATATGCTGCCCAACATGCAAATGAAGGAGTTGATCTGAACAACCATTCATATAATATTCTTACCAAGAACATACTTAAGATGAGATTTTAAACCAGAGCTACTTTTTTTCCTCCCTGAATCTTATGATTTCCTATGACTTCTCCCAGTACTTTCATAGAGCTAGTGTGATTCTCTTAAAAGGCATCAGAATTATTTCTGGTTCTCTAATTTTGACAGTTTCACAGCATATCATGAGGTTGTGCATTCAAATACATTTGTTGAATTTTAGTGGTTTATTGCAATACAGTGTGGGTTGTTCACATTTAAAAGGATACTGTGATTTTCACTGAGGCAGAAGAACCAGCATGAGCTTTGGACTCATTTCTCTGCTTTTGGGTTTGTTAGAAGGAGATGCAAGGACCTTCTGCTTCTGAACAAATGCATTTATTTCATCAGAATCAAGAAGCTTGTTAGAACGAATTAGGATCAAGATGTGACTTTGTATCTGGGTTTGTTCTACAAATAAGGGTAAAATAAACTGGAGATATAGTACTCTTTCTATGATCTATCGATTGATTGGAAGGAGTTCTGCTGTTAACAAATAACAATGATATTTTTGTTTCAGACATTTCTTTTCAAGTTTATTTTTCCTTAGATTTTTTTCAGATCAAGAAAATATGCTGTATTTTCTCCTCCTTATGTCTTATTTCAGAACCTTAGTTTTATTTTTAATTGTATCTCTTTAACTCCATATTTCCAACATGAAAAAACCCTGTTGGATCAGCCCATGTGCAAATTATATGAACCCAAGAAGCTTAAACAAAAGGGACAAAGGGGCGAGAGCTCTTTTTCACTATTTCCTAGCAGCTGGTATTTAAAATATGCTGCCTGTGATTTAATAAGAAGAATGCAGCCATCTGATTAGTAAAAAAGCATAGCAAGATATTCCATTATTTTTCTCCACCCCTCTTTTTAAGCCCGCGTCACACTGAACCAACGAATGCAAAGAGGATGTAAAACGGATAAAAAACCTTGCCATCTGTTGGTTAACGCGATGTATCCATTCTGTACTCACTGCCTCCGTTTTGCTTCCTCTCTATCCATCCAGCATCCGTTTATGGACGTTTCATCCGCTCCAAAAGTTTTGGGCTGCCTAAAACTTTTGCGCGGAAAATGTATCCAGTTCGTCCATTCTGCATCCGCTAGGCATCCTCTAGGCATCCGCTACGCATCCGTTACGCATCCGCTATATCCGCTAGGCATCCGCTGTGCATCCACGCAATGCGCATCCGCCCGGACGGAGGGAGGAAGCAGAACGGAAGCAGAACGGACGCAGAACAGATGCAGAACGGATGCCGAGAGGATGCAGCACGGAAACAAAGCGTTTAAAACAGAAAAAACATTCGCAGAGGGGACCTATCTCGGATATTAAGGATGCCTAGAGGATGCCTAGAGGATGCCTAGAGGATGCCTAGCGGAAAACCTATACTACCTATAAAAAGGGGGAGCAACTCGCCTGCATTGCACTTTCAGAACAGCAGCCCAGCGGTGCAGACCTGTGCAGCCTTCATCTGGCTCTTCCTCTTCCATAGCATCCAGTCATGTCCACCGTGGATTGTAACAAAGTCCTTTCAGCAGCCACCATCGTTCTGCAACAGTGCGAAGCCATCTGCAGGTTCTGTGAACACTACTGCGAGAAGAAAAGGAGCCACCCAAAAAGAGTCTGGGTCCGAAGATGGTTCACCAGTAGAGCAGAGGACGGACTGTACAACAAGCTGATGGTGGAGCTCAGGAGCGAAGACACTCGGGCGTTCCAGAACTTCATGAGGATGCCGCCAGCCATGTTTGACGAAGTTGTGCAGCGCCTGACACCCAGGTTGACCAAGGCAAACACCAACTTCCGGCCCAGCCTGGAACCTGGGCTCAAGGTGGCACTCACTCTGCGCCACCTGGCCTCCTACAGGAGCATGCAGAACGGCTGGAATGTGCCATCCAACACCATCAGCATTGTGGTCAGAGAAGTGGTGCAGGCCATCATCGAAGAGTAGATGGAGGAGCTCCTCCACTACCCCTCCACTGAAGAAGGATGGAAGAAAGTTGCAGAGCAGTGGTATCAGAAGTGGAACTTCCCCCACACCGTTGGAGCCATCGATGGCAAGCATGTGGCCTGCAAAGCTCCAGCCAAGTCGGGGTCCACTTATTTCAACTCCAAGGGCTTCTTCAGCATCATCCTCTTTGCCATGGTCGATGCTGACTACAAGTTCATGTACATTGATGCTTCAGGCAACGGCT
Organism: Laticauda colubrina; assembly: GCA_015471245.1. Lineage (NCBI taxonomy): Eukaryota > Metazoa > Chordata > Lepidosauria > Squamata > Elapidae > Laticauda > Laticauda colubrina. Next base: position 18,581,513 of record BLBF01000033.1, read on the forward strand.
CATCTTCGGATGCCCAGGTATACAACGCCAGTCACCTCAAGGAGGAGCTGGAAGGCAACCTCATGGTGGGCTTCCCAGATCCAGAACCCCTGCCCAACGACACACGAGATGTGCCCTACTTCATCGTGAGGGATGACGACTTCTCCCTCACAACCTACCTCATGAAGCTCTACACTTCCAGATACCTCACCCGTGAAGAGAGGATCTTCAACTACAGGCTGTCCAGGGCAAGGCGGGTGGTGGAGAACGCCTTTGGCATCCTGGCCAACAGGTTCCAGGTACTTCTCACCAACATGCAGCATCGCCCAGAGACCATGAGGAGGATCGTGGAAGCTTGCTGCATCCTGCACAATCTCATGCGCACCCACTACCCAGTCTTGCAGAACAGGCTCGTGGACCTCCAGCAAGGCAATGGGGACATGGAGCCTGGGGAATGGAGGCAAGGGCGAAACCTGATCGACACTGAGGATGTGCAAGGCCCCAACAGAGCCTCAAATGAAGCGAAGAAGCAGCACAACCTCCTGAAACACTGGTGCAACTCCCCAGCTGGAGCAGTGGATTGGCAAGACAGGATGGTAGATGCTTAATGGATGCTTCCTTCAGCCTGTCTCATCACACAGATGAGATTGGGCCATGTATGTTTGGTTGGCCAACAATGAACAGGGCGTTTAATAAAGAGTTGTGTTTATGTTGACATGTGTGGATAATTATTACATTATTATTGATAATAAAGGGCCGTAGGTGTGGCACCTGGGAGGGTGGACCATACAGTACCACTATGCTTGCACTGGAGGTTTATCTATCCCACAGCTATTACCCATCCCACAGGTATCCTAACCCATCCCAAAGCTATCCTTACCCATCCCACAAGCATGCAAAGGCTTAAACCATTTCTAACAGTTTCCAGCAAGACTTTATTAAAAAAAAGAAATGAAGCAAGTGTGTGAATCATAAATAGACTTTATTAACAACAAGCTATGAGACAAAAATGAGTCTCTGGCACTCCTCTTGGTCGCTCAGTCCCAGGGATGAAGGGTGCAGGTGCTGTGGAGGTGGCTGGTTCTGGAGTGCTTGTCATCAGCTCCTCCAGAAGCAGAAGCAGCAGAAGCGCCAGCCCCAGAAGAGCGAGCCCATGCTGCAGAAGCCCCAGCAGAACCAGATTGAGGGCCGGGGGGCGGGATGGTAGCCCTGTCCCTCTTGCCAGGGCTGGCAGCAGATGGCTGAGGCTTGCTGTGCTTCCGCATGGTTGTGGGGTTGCTGGCTGGCAGGGAGGCTGGCAGGAACCAAGGCTGGCAGCAAGGCTGGCAGGGAGGCTGGCACCAAGGCTGGCAGGAAGGCTGGCAGGGAGGCAAGCACCAAGGCTGGCAGGCAGACATGAACCAAGGTTGGCAGGCAGACATGAACCAAGGCTGGCAGCAAGGCTGGCAGGCAGACATGAACCAAGGCTGGCAGGAAGGCTGGCTGGCAGACATGAACCAAGGCTGGCAGCAAGGCTGGCAGCAAGGCTGGTAGCAAGGCTGGCAGGCAGACATGCAGGCAGGGCAGGCACGACAGTCGATGTGTCCGGCAGCAGGTCTTTCCTCTGAATGGCGTCCTGCTTCCGAGCTGCTTCCGTTATATCCGCGGGGCTGACGCAATGCATCCTCCCCACATGCGCAGTGAACGCCAGGCATCCGTTAGGTTTCCGCTGTGCATCCGCTAGGCTTCCGCTATGCATCCGCTTCATCCGTTCAGCGTCCACTCTGCTTCCGCTCTTTCCGTTCCGCCTCCGCTTCACTGAGGCCCCCCGGAAGCCCTGCGGATGTGCCACCCACTCCCATCCGCTCCCATCCGCTTCCATCCGCTGGGCTTCCGTTCCGCATCCGCTTTGCATTCGCCCTGCGTCCTCCCCGCGTCCGTGTTATCCGCTCCGGTTATGCAAATTTTCGCCCCTTTTGAGAGCGGATAACAACGGATGGAACATTTTGTTTGTCCGCTGTGTCCTTTTTGCATCCGTTGGCCAGTGTGACATGGGCTTTAAGTCAGCCTTCACCACTTTTGATCCTAATGAACAATCTATCTACTGTATATACATATAAAAGCCAAGTACCACTCACTCATAACAAAATGAACCATAAAGCCTACAAACCATAAAGCCTACAAACTTGAAATTTGACACGTATGTTCCTCTTGGCTTCTAGGAGCTCACTAAGAAAGGATTTTTCGAAATGACCACCAGATCCTTAGTATTTCTTACGCAGTAGCATGTTCTGATGCTAAGGAGTGCTACTTCTCCTCCCCATCTGAAAAGAACTCTGTTCCAACTGCCAGTTGCTTCACATTCTGTTACCTCAGTTCAAACTGGCAGACGTTCCACTCCATTACTCAGGAGCGGCCTGAGGCTCCTTACAGTACTAAACATTGGTACCTCACCAAAATGTCTACGCCTTCCACCTATAGAATTGCTTCTGGACTCAAAGTGGCAGGAGCAATATTTCCTTATGTATTTCAATCACTGACCACCACTGAACCAACGCATGGTGAACCAAATTTTTCCTGCATAGCCCGATCACAAAGTTTCGTTACAAAGCATGGGTATCCAGCTAATATAGCTATTATAGTTAGGTTATTACTCTTGCAAGCTGCAGGAGGTATGCGGTGCTTTGTTTGTGTGTTTTAAATGTATTCCATATTGAAAACGCATGCACATCAAATGTAATTTTTATTTTTCTTAATCCTGTGAGATTAACCCCTGTGAGAAAACGCACCTTTTTACTTTGACGGGCTTATTGTATTTGGTCCTCAGTGTACTGTTGTATACTTAAAGGTACTGACGGTGATTATACATTTTATTAATTATTTTAAAATGACAGTAGTGGGAGAAAACAATTCTTGAGTAGTCTTTATTAGCTATCGGAAAGGTATATTTTTGTCTTATATATGATCATATGTGATGCATATAAAGTATCTGCTGTTACTATCCTTGAAATGCCATATTTTATTATTCCTTCCTGTATCCATGGTACTGTCAATATTCTACACTTATAATTTTTTAAAGAGAAATTGACTTGGCATTAAGACTGATCAATAGCTATCTCAATATCTCCCTTTTCACAGGAATATATGCTTCTCAATACATTCTACCTACCATGTATTTATTTCACTGTAATAAAAATAAGCATAGCAGCACCATAGATTCTCAACAGATCAGTTCATGATAATCACATGTAAAATCTCGAGTAATTTGCACAATGGTAATTTTGTGATTCTGATTCTGATTGTCAGGTTCTTTGTTAAGGGCCTGTCACATTGGCCGAATGATGCAAAACGTTTGAAAAAAGAACACAGCGGACGAGAAAATGTTCCATCCATTGTTATCCGCTCTCAAAAGTGCCCTGAATTTGCATAAGCAGAGCGGACAACAACGGAAAGGAATGGACGGGGGGAGGATGTAGCCAGGATGTAAAACGGATGCTCCACGGAAGCCTAGCGGATGGAAGCGGATGGGAGCGGATGGCATATCTGCGGGGCTTCCGGGGGAGCACAGCGAAGCGGACGTGCAGCGGAAAGAGCAGATGCAGAGCGGATGCCTAGTGGATGAAGCGGATGCAGAGAGGAAGCCTAGCGGATGCCTAGCGGATGCCTAGCGGATGCAGAGCATTCACTGCGCATGCGGGGAGGATGCATTGCGTCAGCCCCGTGGATATAAAGGGAAGCAGCTCGCAAGCAGGTCACCATTCAGAGGAAAGACCTGCTGCCAGACACAGCTCCAACCAGCCAGCTAGCCAGCCAGCCAGCCCGCCAGCCAACAACCATGGGGAAGAAGAAAAAGCCTCTGCCATCTGCTGCCAGCCCTGGCAAGAGGGACAGGGCCACCATCCCACCCCCTGGCCCTGACTCTGCTTCTGCTGGGGCTTCTGCTGCTGGGGCAACTCTTCTGGTGCTGGAGCTTCTGCTGGCGCTGCTCCTGGTGCTGGTGCTTCTGCTGGTGCTAACTCTGCTGGTGCTGCTTGTGGTGCTGGGGCTTCTGCTGGTGCTTACTGTGCTGGTGCTGCTCCTGGTGCTGGTGCTTCTGCTGGTGCTTACTCTGCTGGCGCTGCTCCTGGTCCTGCTGGTGCTTCTGCTGGTGCTTACTCTGCTGGCGCTGCTCCTGGTTCTGCTGGTGCTGCTGGTGCTCCTGGTGCTGCTGGTGCTCCTGGTCCTGCTGGTGCTTACTCTGCTGCTGCTGATCCTGGTCCTGCTGGTGCTGCTGGCGCTACTGGTGCTGCTGGTGCTGGTCCTGCTGGTCCTGCTTTTGCTGCTACTGTTGTTGCTGCTGCTACTGGGGGTGGTGTGGAGGAGCAGCCCCTACAACCTCGAAGCCCCTCTGATGAGGGCCCAGATGGCCCTGCCAGAGGGAAGGAAGAGGCATACGCGAGAACGAGAAAGGGAAAGGAGGCAGTACTCCATTGAAGAGGAACATGAGGATGAGGTGCTGGAATGGCTGAGGGATGACGAGTATCTTTGGCGGAAGGAACACAGGCTCTATCGAGACACCAAAAGGAAGCAGGCTGCTTGGAGAGAGAAGGCGGAGAGCCTGGGCTACACTTCGGAGGTGCTCCTCAGCTGGTGGAAGCACATGCATACCTGGAACGGGAAGCTGCACCTCAAGAAATCTGGCCAGGCCACGGTCAAGCTGACGGACCGAGAGACCTACGTGATGGCCAAGTGCAGCTTCTTGGAGGGTGAGATCCGCCACTGAGGAGCAGCCCCTCTGACAATCCTCTCTCTCAGGCAGCCCGCAGAGAGCCAGTCCTCTTCTGGCCAAGAGTCAGCTCCTGTGTCCAGGCAGGTATCTGTGGAGTGTGCCACGATGGAGACCCCCCCGACAGCTGCACTCCCTGTGGCGGAGCGTGCGGAGGACCCCCTGACTCAGTGGGAGCAAGAAGAGGCCACTGCCACCAGAGACCAACCCACATCCACCCCCAGCTCCACCTCCACAGAAAGCAGGCAGAGAGCCAGACCGGAGGGGCAGAGCCACACTGTCCTGCTGGAGATCAGGGACACCATCAGAAGCAGCGTAGATCTCCTCTCTCAACTGGTACACACCGACGTCCCATCCTCCAATCGCAAGCCCTTCCTCACCTATGTCAAGTAGACCCTCATGAACATGTCCGAATCACAGTACCAGGTGATCAAGGACAGGATCACCGGTCTTTTTCCCAACCCTCCATACCCAGCTGAACCTGCTCCCACCCAGTCCAGGTCTGCTCCTCCACCCCAGGTGATGTCACTGCCCTTCCAAGGCTTTCCAAAGGCCCTTACCTACCAAGGCTACGGCTACAGGAGCTCCAGCAGCACAGGCAGCCGTTCCCAGTGCAGGCACAGGTACATCGTACACCACCGGTGCCACCGGTGCCACCAACGCCACAGATGCCACCGACTCCAGAGATGCCACTGTTACCACAGATGCCTCTCACGCCACAGATGCCACCCACGTCACCTCGCTCAGCTACAGACCAGACAGCCCCACTACACTGCTCCTTCCTCTACCCCACAGCCAAGCCCGGCCTCAGAACATCTGTCATTGGTATTGGGGCTGACACCCCATGTCCTGGAGGAAGGGGCTCTCAACATCACAGGACTGAGCCAGCTCTCTGAGAGCTTCCTCCACACACCGTCCCCTGTTGTCCTCTCGGGGCCAGGCACCCCAATGGCGCCTCAGACCAGCACTCCAGCAACAGCCACCTCCACAGCACCTGGACCCTTCACCCCTGAGACTGGGCATGCCTCAGAGTGACTAAGAAGAGTGCCAGAGACTGGGTGGCTACCTGTTGACTTTATCTTTGCTTGGGACACTTGGGTCATTTTTCTTTTACAGCTTGTTATTAATAAAGATTATCTTTGCTTCACACACTTGCTTCATTTATTTTAGTAAATAAAGTCTTGGTGGAAACTTTTAGAAATGGTTTAAACCTTTGCATGCTTGTGGGATGGGTAAGGATAGCAGTGGGATGGGCAGGGATACCTTTGCTATGGGTAATAGCTGTGGGATGGGCAGGGATACCTTTGGGATGGGTAATAGCTGTGGGATGGG
>BLBF01000033.1:18593577-18660218 GCA_015471245.1 Laticauda colubrina
TTCCTTCCTTCCTTCCTTCCTTCCTTCCTTCCTTCCTTCCTTCCTTCTTCCTTCCTTCCTTCCTCCCCTCCCCTCCTCTCCCCTCCCCTCCCGTTTTCTTCCCTTCCTCCATTCTCAGAGTTAGTCATTTTTTCCCCAAGAAAAACAATGAACAGAGGGGTCTGTTACAACCCAAATAACTAAGGCAGCTTTCTTGTGGAGAAATCAATTTTACTCTAGTATTTTTTTAACAAATTTAAGGAAATGAAAATACAAATGCCACCTTTTAATAGATTTATTACACTTAGGGCATGTCCCATTTTTCAACTTTCAATTTCCAAACTTTAGGGGTGCTCAAAAGTTGTGACATGCCTTGGGAATTGTAAAGATATTTTGGCTACTTTAATATAACGTAGATGTGCTTGGTAAGTAACTACATAAATATCATAACTTTTTAACATTTTGTTTGTTTCAGAAAAGCATATACATCTAACATGTGGCTAGTTTGTATGGGTTTCCCTGTATACATCTTTTTCAAACTTCAGCAAAAGTACTCCTTTGAAACTGGTGTCATTTTTTATGCAAGCAGTGCCTTTAACTTAGTGTTTCTCTTGGGAATTGTTTCTTTTCAGGTTATTGTTTCACGTTATATATGAAACATCTGGAAGCATGGAGAGGAATAAAAGAAAGGCAGGAATAAGTTTGACAGTTAGCTTTGTTGCTTTGGTGACCAGCTGTTACTCTGAGCTTCTGATATTTCTTGTTCATATTGTGACTGATGGGAGGAAAATAATGATGAATGTCAAAGAGCATGATTGTTTTGGTGACCTTATCATCTGTCTACAAAAAAGCAGGTGGAAGTACTCAGACACGTTAGAATTATGGAATATTTTATGATAATTAGATAATGAAATAGTTCACCTTTCTAATTTAAATAAGTTAATGGGTTTGTTAATCGGATTATTATGGTTACATTATTTTGTTGGAAGACAATCATTATCTAAAGTTTCCACTGACATAGTTGGGTAGGATTTGGAAAAAAAATGCTGAAAAAAGAAGGGAGGGAAACTTTGCATGCTGTGATAAGCTAGAATTCTTCTGAATTTCTAACTTTTTAGAATGAACCAAACAGGTTGATGCCACTGTTGGATTGATTTCACAGAAGGTAGATAGAAGTTAGGTTTATTGTGGATTTCTGAATATACACCGAGATGTCATGATGCAGTAGTTAGAATGAAGTATTACAGGCTGATTTTGCTGACTGCCAGGAATTTGGCTGTTCGATCCTCACTGGTTCAGTGTTGATTCAGCCTTCCATCCTTCTGAAGTCAGTAAGATGAGGACCCAGATTTTTGGGGGCAATATGGTGATTCTGTAAAAGCGTTTACAGTAAAACACTGTGAAGCGGTATGTAAGGGTTAAGTGATAAATACTATTGCTATAACTTGTTCCTCTTTACATAGTTATTACAGCAAACTATGGGAAAAATCTTTATATTTAGCTTGTTCCACTGATAAAAGGTGTGAAATTAGTGTGATAGGATACCATGCGTGTTAGGAATATGAGTCACCTCACAGGTATTTGGGTTAGAAATATATAAACCAGGATAAACATTTTAGTACTATGTCTTTAAGGGAATGCAAGAGCATGCAATTGGGTGTGGTTTTTCAAATGGCCATAAGATGGAGCCGGAAACCTGGGTTGTCTTAGTCTGAGTCTCAGAAGAGAGTGTGAGTGTATCTTTGTTTCCTTCTATTGGAAAGTATTGCCGTTGCTCCATTTCTTCTAATTTACTGATATCACTGGATTCAATGTCAGTCTGATACTGAACTGTTTTTGACACTGGAATTTGATATTTGGATTATCCCTGGATTGACAACTGACTGATTTACTTGTGAATTGTGAATGACTTTGGACTGTGATTGGACTTTGCTTAAACTTTCTGAAAGTAAAAACCTACATTTACTGTACAGTGTATCTGTGTACTGTGTGTGTATTATTCAAACACTTCTCTCAAAATACGTCTCCCTGTATGCGCTCATTCTCCTAACGGGGAATTAACTCAACAATGCACCAGCACACTTATTCAATCCACTAAAGAATAATTCATATAAATCTATTAAGATAGAATAATTGCCTTAATTTTTTTCCTTATCACAGCTGAAATTTTTGTTCAGAACATTATAGTTTTGTTTTATTTATATATGTCATATCCCTCTTTTAATCTAAATTCCTTGTTATATGTTGCTTTTATGGATCTTTTCCACAGCAAATGCTATAATGCAATGTCTTTTATTCAGATGTAATAGTTTTGTGAACAGATTAGTCTTTTTGGAGTTGAGGTAATAATGAATTTGTATGAAACCTATTTATACAAATACTATTAAAGGAAATAGAATTTCCTAATAACTTAAATCTCATTAAGTGTAGAATGCCTCTTCTAAAACTTAAAAAGTTTTGCAGATGAAAGCTTTATGACCATTTTGTTTTAAACAGCAGCTTATATTCATTTAATTATTTTAATACAATTATATGAATGCAATTATTTAATTGTATTCAAATAATTGATTATTTTCATTATTCAAAATATTTATCCCTTAGTAATTTTCAGGTTGTCCAGATTGCCTGATTTTGGCAAATTTTAAAAAGCTTAAGTAAGGATAGACTTCACTACTATTTGGCTTGAAGATGACAAGAAAACAGCCAAGATTTTAAGTTAGACCACAAACTTAAAGATCATCCAAGAAGAATGCAAAGAGACTCCATTTTCACATTGTTAGTAAGACTGGGTCCATTAAAGTAGGGGTCCCCAATCCCCAGTCCATGGACTGGCACTGGTCTGCGGCATGCCAGAAACGGGCTGGATAAACAACCAATCCATGAGATGCAGGCAGCACTCAAAACCATGTCCATTCCAATCTGCAGAAAAACCTTTCTCCATGAAACCGGTCCCTGGAGCCCAAAAGATTGGAGACTGCAACATTAGAGGATCTGGAATTAGAGACTCTTAGAAGGCTAACTTTAAATTCAGGATTGAATGTTATACATTTATTTATTTGTGCAATGTTGAACTGAGTAGTTTTGTGCACAAAAAAATGTAAGCTATGGGGTTGATCTTTGTGAAAAGAGTGATCAAACTGATTAGGAATATGTTAATTTTGACAGTGTGTTGTAAGAGGCATCTATTGCAGAGAGTGGTATAAGATTCTGAAGTTCTTCTTATGGAGACCCAAGGCTTTCTCATTGTGTAATTAAATTCAATGCTTTGTAATTTGGGAGAACGGTCAATTTGAACTTCTGAGTCAACAAATTAACTGACTCTTAAGGACAGGCTACAATACCCTTCAGTTAAAAGTATAAAGGAAAGAGGCAAACATTTGGATTGATCTCAGTGTCAGTGGGAATATTATGCTGATATTATTTACAGCACCGAAAGTGTGAGTACACATCTAAGATATCAAGTGACAAAATTGTAAGTAAAGCTCAACAAAGGAAAATGTCAAAAACAAAATGAGAGTATCAAATTTTCCAGGGGTTGATTGTTTTGTTTGTTTATTTCAATATAGAGGTTATATCTGTCGCAAATGATAATGGAGAAAAACTGCTAGAGGCATCATGCATCTCAGATCTAATAGCTTGGTAACATCTTTATTATCACTACCATACCCAGAATAGAATTTACAAAAAACAGAAATTGTACTGTATTATCTGATTTTATTTTTTCAAAGCTCTAGGCGTTGGAGCTGAAACCATAACAAATCATTTGTGGCTTTGCAGTGAGTACTCACAACGCTTAGTTGAACAATACTTTGAAGCAGCGTGGTCAATGTTAATATATGTTTTTATCCATTATAATTAAACAGGTAATACTTGGATGTAAAATAATGTGATCCTGGGTTTGGCAAGGGGGAAGAAATGTGCCAATAGCTAATGGAGGAGTTTCAGAAAAAGTTACTCAGTTCTGAAAAAGAAGGAAGCATGGGAAAGAAACTGAAAATATTCTTGCTTTGATTTTGTTTGATATAAGATGGCATAGAGATAACTCTGATAGGCGTTCAGGACCCTACAATAATAAAGAACATTTCTAGAATTCCAGTTAAATCTTTTTCTTGACCTTTCCTACCTTAAAGGGCTTATATAAGCTGTATCTGTGTTGTTCCTTTCATGAAACATTGCTTTATAGTGATAAAGTGGCATGCTAAACCCAGTTAGTCCTATGACCTATCCCATTGTGTACACTCCAGGGTACAATATATCACAAATAAGAAATCAGAGTAAATGCAATCCACCAGAGAGGGAAATAGCAATTCGCTCCTGTATTCTGCCAAGAAAATCAAATGGGCATTTACTGCCAGGACAAAGTCAATTTGAAGATGAGCCCTCCAGATAAGCAGGTATCCAGAAAGTTACAGGGGAAGAGGAGATTAGCACTGCAGTTTAAAATGTGGTTGTATTAAAGCCCCCTACCAATAGCCGGTATAATCATAGGCAAAATAAAAAAAATATGCTGCATACTTTTGCACATGGGAACCGGAGTAGAAAAGTCAAGATTGAGCATTGACATTCTGGGAATCAATGGATTAGAATGAATCACTTTACAGAAAGAAAATAATATATTCTACTATGAACGAAAAATAGAAGAAATGGAGCAGTCAATGTTATTAACAAAGAACGTCAAGGTCAGTGCTTGGATTCAATAAAAAAAAGATAAAATCATTTCAATTCCTGGCCTAGGCAGGCAATTAATACTATAATGGTATAAGACTGTGGTTCAGTTACAAAGGCAGGGGAAGGAGGAATTCAATAGTTCTATCGTGACTGGAAACAGCTTGTCAGTACAACATTGGAACAAGATATCATGCTGCTTACAAGAGACTGAAATATACAGGGTGCAAGTAAAATAAAATCTGAAATAACAGGGAAAATATTTCATACAGATTAAAAGTGCTTTCCCAAGAAAATCCAGTGTTGATAAGAAATAATTTCTTTCAGCAACCAAAACCACACATGAACAACTCTGAAATAAAATTGATTATATTCTGTATAAGCGAAAATGTAGATGTTCTACTCAGTGGAAACAGGACCTGATGCTGAAATGTGGCTTAGATTATGTGCAGAGTGACAATTTAAACCAGATTAGCAAAATATGACTCCAGTAATATTTATATGATTTTGCAGTAAAAAGGTGAAGAGAAGCTCAGTGTTTGTTGCTTTGAAGAATTATATTAAAGTATGCATAAATTTAGTCTTGGGGAATGGGGGAAGAGTTTTCCAGAGTGGGCGCCATAACTAACAAACACTGATAATCTGATCAAATAACTGTCCCCACTGGATAAACATACCAGATTAGATTGATCAATCTGGAGAAAATCATACTAAAAGTACCTAGGAGCTAGGCAATGCATCTTTTGAAAATATCAAAAAGAAGTTTTTTTGACTGAACATTTCAGAAAACCTATTGGTAACCAATATACAGTCTGCAATTTTAGTGTAATATGATTGAGTTGCAGTTTCTGAATAATCTTTAGTGTTAACTTTGTGTAGAGTGCACTCATTAGTCTTTCCAGCTTATGATGAATCATATCACCATGTCTAAGCAGAAAATGCACATAGAAGTGATACCATTATGTATCTAGACCGAAATAGTTGGTACTCCTAGAGGATAACTCATATCTCATTAGGCATTGCTAACATCTAGGACCATGTTATTTTCAGAGGAAAAACAGTTGCTTCTGGGAAACTAGCGGGGTTAAACTTTAGATAGTCAAAGTATCCAAAGGGAAGTAACAACTTGCTTGTTTCTATATTGATCCAGGCAACAACTTCATTTGATTTTACCATCCTTCTTCTGATTGGATTAGGGATTTTTTTATATATATATTATCTCATTTTCTCGATGAAGGGAATACATCAAAATCACAGTGTTGGATTTCATGCAGTTATCTACTACATATCAAATGTCTGATAAAAATTCTTCTTAAGGCTAGGTCCTACTGGCCGACAGACGCAAAACGTATGCATACAGGACGCAGCGGATGAGCAAAATTTTGGGTGTGGCTCCATCTGTTGTCATCTGCTCCAAAAAGTGGTGAAAATTTGCATGAACGACGGAAAAGAATGGAAAGGAACGGATGTGAGTAGTATGTAGCGGGGATGTTCATAGGATGTTCATAGGAAGCCTAGCGGATGACAGCGGATGGAAGCGGATGACACCTCTGAAGGGGTTCCGGGGGAGAATTTCAAAACGGACGCATAGCAGAAGGGGCGGATGCATAGCAGATGAAGTGGATGCATCACGGACACCTATAGGAAGCAAAGTGGATGCCGCGCAGATGTATATCGGATGCAAAGCATCCACTGCACATGCGGGGAATATGAATTGCGTCAGCTCCGTGGATATAAAAGAATGCAGCACGCATGCAGTCAGAATTCAGGGGAAAGACGTGCTGCCAGATACATCTAGGAGGAACACCATGGTTCATCAGTCAGGTAAAAAGAGGAAGCCTGTGCTCACTGGTTCCAGCCCTGGCAAGAAGGACAGAAGCAGCATCCCACCCCCTGGCACTGACTCTGACGCTGCTGCTGCTGCTGCTGCTTTGGTAGACCAGCCCCAAGGCCCTCAAAGCCCTGTTGCTGAAGGCCATGCTGCTCAAGCCCCTGAAGGCCCTGCTGCTCAAGCCCCTGAAGGCCCTGCTGCCCAAGCCCCTGCCAGAGGGAGGAAGAGGCAAGGAAAGGAGAAGGGAAAGAGGAAGCAGTACACCATTTCTGAGGAGCATGAGGATGAGGTGCTGGAATGGCTGAGGGAGAACGAGTCCCTCTGGAGAAAGGGCCACAGACTCTATCACGACACCAAGAAGAAGCAGGCAGCTTGGAGAGACAAGGCAGAGAGCCTGGGGTACACTGCAGTTGTACTCCTGGGATGGTGGAAGCACATGCACACCTGGTATGGAAAGCTACACCTCAAAAAATCCAGGCAGGTCGCTGTCAATCTCACTGACCAGGAGATGTACGTCATGGCCAAGTGCAGTTTCCTGGAGGGTGAGATCACCACCGAGGAGCAGTCCCTCTGAGACCCCTCTCCTTCAGACAGCCCACAGACAGCCAGTCCTCTTCCAGCCAGGAGCCAGCTACCCTGTCCAGGCAGGTGTCTTCAGAGGGCCCCACAGCAGAGACCCTCCCGACAGCTGCACTCCCCATGCCGGCGGACTTGGAGGATCCCCTGTCACAAATGGAGGAAGAAGCAGCAGCCACCAGAAGCCAATCCACCCCCCACCCCCAGCTCCAGAGGATGCAGGCAGAGAGGCAGACTGGAAGGCCAGAACCACAATGTCCTGTTGGAGATCAGGGACACAATGAAGACCAGCACAGAACATCTCTCTCAGCTGGTCCACTTGGACAGAGGATCCTTGGGCCACCACATCTTCATCACCTACGTGAGCCACACCCTGAGGGACCTGCCCTAGGCCCAGTACCAGGTGATGAAGCAGAAGATCACAGCACTTCTGCACAACCCTCAAGGCCCAGCTGAAGCTGCTCCTACCCAGTCCAGGTCTGCTCCTCCACCCCAGGCGATGTCACAGCCCTTCCACGGCTTTCAACAGCCCCTCACCTACCAAGGCTATGACTACCAGGACTTCCCACAGCAAAAACAGACCTTCCCAGTCCAGGCCCAGGTTCATCGCACATCACAGACTCCAGTCCTCACCCAGCTGCAGACCAGACAGCCCCACTACACTCCTCCTTCCTCCACCCCACAGCCAAGCCCATCAACAGACAATATGTCATCAGTCTTGGGCCTGACATCTCAGGTCCTTGGTGAGGGGCCTCTCAACTTCACGGGACTGAGTCAGCTCTCAGACAGCTTCCTGAACACACCATCCCCTATTGTACCCTCGGGACCAAGCACCCCAATGGTTCCTCAGACCAGCACTCAAGACACTTTACTTGGTTCATTTTGCTTTTTTAATAAAGTCATAAAGTTTACCTAAAACAGTTAATAAAGGTTATCTTTGCTAAAGACACTTGGTTCATTTTTTTACCTGAGTAAAGTGTTGGTGAAAACTTTGAACAAATGGTTAAGCCTTTGCATGCTTGTGGGATAGATAAGGATAGTTGTGGGATAGATAAACCTCCAATACAAGCATAGTGGGACTGTATGGTTCCCCATCCCAGCTGCCACACATATGGACCTTTATTATCAATAACAATTTATTCATTGATCAACACATTTTAAAATAAACAAAGCTCTTTATTAATGCCCTATTCATTGTAGGACCACTCAACATACATGGCACAATCTCATCAGTGTTATGCAACAGGCTCAGGGAAGCATCCATTAATCATCTATCATCCTGTCTTGCCACTCCACTGCTCCAGCTGGAGAGTTACACCAGTGTCTCAGTAGGTTGTGCTGCTTCTTCCCTTCATGTGAAGCTCTGTTGGGGCCTTGTACATCCACAGTGTCTATCAAGTTTCGTCCTTGCCTCCATTCATCAGGCTCCATGTCCCCATTCCCTTGTTGACGGTCCACAAGCCTGTTCTGCAACACTGGGTAGCGGGTGCGCATGAGATTGTGCAGGATGCAGCAAGCTTCCACGATGCTCCTCATGGTCTGTGGGCGATGCTGCATGGTGGTGAGAAGTATCTGGAACCTGTTGGCCAGGATGCCAAAGGCGTTCTCCACCACCCGTCTTGCCCTGGACAGCCTGTAGTTGAAGATCCTCTCTTCACGGGTGATGTATCTTGAACTGTACGGCTTCATGAGGTAGGTTCTGAGGGAGAAGGCGTCATCACCAACGATGAAGTAGGGCACATCTTGTGTGTCATTGGGTAGGGGGTCTGGATCTGGAAAACCCATGATGAGGTTGCATTCCAGCCCATCCTTGAGGTCACATGCGTTGTATACCTGGGCATCTGAATCTGACCCGTTGCCTGAAGCATCGATGTAGATGAATTTGTAGTCAGCATCAACCATGGCAAAGAGGATACTGAAGAAGCCCTTGTAGTTGAAATAAGTGGACCTTGAGTTGGCTGGAGCTTTACAGGCCATGTGCTTCCCATCTATTGCTCCAACGGTGTGGGGAAAGTTCCACCTCTGATACCACTCTTCTGCAAGTTTCCTCCAGCCTTGTTCAGTGATGGGGCACTTGAGGAGCTCCTCCATGTATTCTTCGATGATGGCCTGCATCACTTCTCTGACCACTTTGCTGATGCTGTTGTGTGGCACCCTCCACGCATACTGCATGTTTCTGTATGTGGTCCCTGAGGCCAGGTGCCACATAATCAGTGCCACCTTCAGTCCAGGGTCCAGTTGGCATGGAAGTTGGTGCTAGGCTTGGTCGACCTGGGTCTCAGACGCTCTACAAGTTCATCAAACATGGCTGGTGGCATCCTCATGAAGTGATGGAATGCACGAGGGTCTTCATTCCTCAGCTCCACCATCAACTGGTCATACAGTCCAAACTCCATTCTTCTCACGATCCATCCTCGGACCCACACAGCTCTTGGACGTCTCCTTCTTCTCCTTCTGTATAAAAGGTGAAACAATCTGAACAGCTTTTGGTTCTGGTGATGAATGATCACAGCTACCATATGGACTGTTTCATGATCCATAGTGGAGAACAATTGATGATGTGGAAGACCAAGACCAAGGGTGAAGAGGTCTGTACACCATGGATGCTGGACTCATACTGAGATCCAGATAATTTTCTCCCCCTTTTTATAGGAAATATCGGTTGTCCGCTAGGTGTCCTTCTTCATACTCTAGACATACTCCAGACATCCTTGTCTGCGAGATACATCGCAGATACAAACGTTTTGTCCATTTTAATCCTTTATATACAAGATGCATACGCTTACATCCTTTCTATTTCCGTGCTACTAACGCTGTGTAGACGTTCCGTGTACCTTTCGTTTCCTCCCTCTTTCCATTTTGAGCTGCAGCGGATGTGAGTTGAGGGGATGGCCAGAGGATGCAGAGAGGATTCAATAGACGTTTAATGGATGATAACGGACATAGAACGTTTGTTGCCCGTATATGTCGTGGATGTACATCGTACGCGGCGGAAAGTTCATCCGTTCACAAAGTTTTGTGCAGCTCAAAACTTCTTGTGCAGATGAAATTGCAGTGGACGGATGCTCGAGGGATAGAGCATATGAAACACATATGCAGTGAGTACACAACGGATGCATAGCATTTTCCAACGGATGGCAAGCTTTTTTTTATGTTTTACATCCTCTTTGCATCCGTAAGTGCAGTGGGACGGGCTTTACTGACTAAGTATTAGTGATAAAATTAGCCAGTTTGGCCTGTTCTTGGTGCTTGATGGACCTACTGGGGTTTCAGGGGATGCTCGAGGTTCTCCAGAAAGATTTGTTGGGATATATGAGCAACCATGGTTCTTCCATGGTTTCTGCCAATCCAGTAAGATTGGACAGAACTGGTGTGCTGTGGGCTCATCTATTAAACAATGCCATGTGGTGGAATTTAGGAAATGTTTTTCTCTGTTGGAGCATTTGCCTTCTGTAATTGTCTTTGGTTAAATCAAGAGAGATGGTTCCCTTCTCTGATTACTGGAAATGTGTAGCTGGTTGCACACATAATTGTCACATGAACTGTATCAGCCTGAGAGTTACCTCTTATAAAAATTTAGGCTATGTAGAAGATTTTTTGAAACTGAATTCCTTTTGTTCTCTGATTGTGATTGCTGTAGATCTAGGGAACATGCAGCCAGGCATGGAGAGCACCAGTTGACTGTGGAATTTGCAGTTAAAAGCAAACTGCTCCAGAATGTTTATTAAGGGATGGAATCAACTGATACATGGCAGTGCTCTGAATAGTATGTATTACAACAGATGTCTAGACACATTTTAATTACCTGCTTAATGAGGCACAGTAATTCTTATGAGCTGGGTCACCTCTCTATTGCCGTCCTAACCATCTGATCCCTGTGTGTAGTATATGCTTTCGAAGATACTTCATGTGCTTCTTGGCATCTCCAGGAATGAGGATTTACTAGTAAACAGCAATTTAATTTCTTTTTTGAGTTGTCTGAAAGCATATAGCTTTGCAGAAGCACCTGTGAGCTATACAGACAGCACTCAAAAGCAATTTTGAGTTTGTCATCATATAGATTATCAGACTTTAAAACTACACAAGTAATCAAGTGTGGTGCCACCAGGCTCCTTGCTCCATCTGACTTCATTTTTTAAAAAAGTTGGTTTTTTTAATTAAAAAAATTGGAAGCTGATGTGCTATACAGCGATGTGCCAGCCTCAGCATCATATTTATTTGCAGCAGTGCTGAGGCCTTCACAAACTTCTAGTCAGATATTAGAAAGAATTTTGAGAGGTCTTGGTAATATAGTTCTCATAAATGGGCATTAATATTTCTCATCAATGGGCATATTGGGACTGGCCATGTCCTCTGTGACGGTCATTTTGTGAATATATCCATAACTGTTTTTAGAGTTGCAAATGGCCTCAGAACTTGGCTTGTGTTTGAATGCCTTCGTATCGGGTATCTTCATTTATTACACTTCTTGAGGAGATTTGTCTCTCACAGAAAACCAGCAATGTAATTTGTGATATGGAACAGGTTAGCAAGGCAATCCCTCTGGAAAAATAGGATGAAGGGATGGTGACAATGGATGCTTTCTCCTCCCTCATTAAGTACTGTAAAGAAACTACTTTGTTTTTTATATATAATTTTTTTTTACTATAATGAAGGCAAAATTGTCTCAGTTTTGCTAATGAGACATGATAGTGCAAACACACCAAGCAGAAATGGTTGTGAATTTTTTACATTGTTTGTTATCTGCAAATGAAGAAAAGAAGTGAAAGTCTGATTGCATTCTCTTGTTTTCTTTGGACATTTTATCCTCTTTCTTTTGATCAAGGCTATTTAATTCTACCCTTTAAGTTAATGAAGGAAAACTTCATTATTTGATGAAACAAGTAAGAAATTCTGCGAAGTAGGGATGGATGGGTGCTTTTGACTTTGGCTGATGGGAAATCTCATTTCATTGTACTGTAGAAAATGTAGTAGGAGACATGCTAAAAATGGAAGTATGCGTTAAAGTATAATTTAACTTGAAATTTACTTCCTTGGGGAAAGGCAATCTGATGTATACTAGATATTAGTATTCTTTACCTTTTATCAGCTGCAGACAACTTGATTAATGTCCAAGGTTAGTAGGAATTTAATCATTTTGAAATGTTTGTTAATCAGAGCTTAAAACTGGTTTGATATAATCTCTCCATTAGACATACAAATCTGAATTAATTAATTGACTTGCTTGTCATTCTCTAAAAGCTTCATGTGAACCATCTTCAAATAGTCATGCTTTATTCTGAGACATGATTAGTCAAGAAATGATATGGTTAGTTACAACACTCGCAGCCCTAGAATCCCAATGACAAACACCCACCTCGTTTTTTCTTTCTCAAATCTTGACAGAACTGATACAGATAGTCCTTGACTTATGATTACAATTGGTACCGTAATTTCCATTGCTAGGCAAGGAAATTAAATGTGTTGTGACCAATTTTGCAACCTTTTTTGCCATGGTTGTTAACAAGTCACTGCAGTTGTTAAATGAATCACATAGACAACCAATCTGGCTTCCAACTTTGCTTGTCAGAAGGCAATTGGAAGGATCACAAATTGCAATTACATGTCCCCTGGATGCTCCAGCCGTCATAACTTCTTGCCAGTGGTCAGTTACCTGAATATTGATCATATGACCATGGGGATGCTGTGACAGTTGTAAGTGTGAGAGTTGATAGTTGTTGTAATTTCAAATGGTCCCTAAATGAATGGTTGTAAATCAAGGACTATCTGTATGGTCCTGTAAAGCAGCTCCAAGCAGCTCCAAGCTGCTTTTCTCATTTTTCAAAGTATTTTTGAATATGAAGGTCCATTGTTTTAGGGAATTTTATGCTATAGTAGGCAATATGATTGCCCTAGAAAAAGCTTTTTTAAGAAAGATAAGGCAAATAACAGCTGTCACCATTGCTGCTTATCTGTCTCCTTATCTTGTTCAAGGGGGTGAATTGCCTAAGTAGAACCAAAGGAGAGCAGGCAAGTCTATTTTTACTTCTCAAAATGTTCTATAGCTATGGTAATTGAGAGTTAGTGACAGTTCTGTACCACTTGGACCTGAATTTCAAATTGCACCTGCTATTATATAACCTTTGAATTTAGTCTGCCTATTTACAGGTTTAGACGGCTGAAATCTCTCCTTGCCAAGCAGATCAAGAAAAAATGATTGTGTAATTTGGTTACTTGTATTGCAATCATGTCATTTATTTTCTTCTTTGGAAAGCTTGTGTGTATTCAGTCTTCTTGTTTGACACCTTCTATACCTCTATAATAGTATCAAAGTTAGGGAGCTTGCAATTCTGTTAAGCTTAAATTCTGTTAAGAGGAATGTTACCGTATATACTCACATATAAGCCGACTTTAGAACGCTTTTTTTTTCCCCCAAATTTGGGGGTCGGCTTATACGCGAATAAATCTGATTTGCTGGAGTAGCGACTTAGCGTGGCGGCTTCGCACGATGAGAGTCTTGGCTCTCATCGTGCGAAGCCGCTGCCCGGCGAAGGCGATGAGAGTCTTGACTCTCATCGCACGAAGCCGCTGCCCAGCGAAGCCGCTGCCCGCCGCTTCCCCGCCTCCCATCGAATCTCCCAGCTGATTGGCTGTACAAGCCGCTGCCCGGCGAAGGCGATGAGAGTCTTGGCTCTCATTGCGCAAAGTGCCCGACTTCGCGCGATGAGAGCCAAGACTCTCATCACCTTCGCCGGGCAGCGGCTTGTACAGCCAATCAGCTGGGAGACTCGATGGGAGGTGGGGAAGCGGTGGGCAGCGGCTTCGCTGGGTAGCGGCTTCGCACGATGAGAGCCAAGATTCTCATTGCGCGAAGCCGCCACGCTAAGTCGCTGCGCCAGCAAGTCGCCATGCTAAGTCGCTGCTGCAGCCCTCGCCTGGCCCTTTGCAGCCCTTGCCTGGCCCTTAGCAGCCTTCGCATCAAGTAAAACGTGCGCGAAGTCAGGCGCCATTTTTCTCCCTGGATGGACGATGAGCCGCAACTTTTGCCCCACCGCCTTTTCCCTCTGGGCTTCACTTCTGCTGTTCAGGGAAGTCACGCCCAAAGCCCTGTCCTCCCAGAATCTTTCTGACGGTGAGCCTTGGTCTTGGCCCATCTTCGCAGGGCGTTGAGCTCAGCGGTTGATCGCCACCATGTTGCTCAGAACGGGATAGCCTGACAGATCGAAGTTAATTGGGGGAGGGGTGTTTCTGTGCTGGGATCTACTCGAAAATAGTTATAATTTACCTGTTCCCAGTTCTTGGGGAAATGTTGGTAATTACACCATCGTAATTACGCCATCTCCAGATTTTTTTTCATCAGGGGTTGAACACCATGGTATTTGGGGGTCAGCTTATATGCGAGTTTTTACAAAATTCCTCATTTTGGGGCAGTTTTTTAAGGGTCAGCTTATATGCGAGATCGGCTTATATGCGAGTATATACGGTAGTTTCAAAAAGGCAACCTGCTTTCAAGTGGAAGCATAATTAGACAAACAAATGCACTTCAAAATATTCTGCAATATCTTTTCAAAAATATGCCCTTGCTTTTATTTCATTTGAATTTAACTTCCTAGAATTGAACTAAATTAATTCTAAACAAAAGCAGAGGAGAGGTGGGAGGAATCTGAACTAAAGATCTAAATTTCTAATGATTCACGTATGCATTTATTTGCTTTTGTTGATGTTTTCAGAAACCCTGTTCCAAGAAACATAAATAATTTATACTCTATACCACAAATAAGATAATAAGTGAAAAAGAATCAGTTGATAAAATGAAGTTACCAACAATGCAAGATATATTCCCAAAGCCTAGTATAATTCTGGGCGCATTTCAAATATGTAAAAGGCATTTTAATTTTGAATAGAGGTGATCCTTTTTTCAGAAATTCCAGTGACAAGTTGTTGAAGTCTTATACAATTTTGTGAATAAACATTTGTCTCCTTTTGGGTTTTCTGAATTTCTGTATTTTTGCCATTAAATGTTAAAAGAGTTTCAAGTGTGTCCTATTATAAAACAGAAACAGAATCTGAGTGGCCAAAACACAATGAAGTCTTTATTTCATAAATAGTTGTCCAACATACAATGTCACCCTTGTTCAATCAATTCAATCAAAGGGATAATTAGGGACACTTGCATGAAAATCTGACTTTGGTTTCCTTATCATGGCAAAATTCTTACCAAATAAATTCTAAAAGTGTTTTAGATACAAAAAAATCATTGTGCCTTATCATTCAGGAAGAAGTTGCAAAACCTTTTCTAAAGTTGTAAAGTTCACAGACAGAAAAAATCTCTTGGAATGCAGATGATTTGGGACAATAGACTATCCTGTCATATTGAAAAGAGTCAAAGGATGGAGCATTGTTTATAAATTTTCCCCAAATCTGCAGCCATTTGTCATCTGAATCAAAGCTAGATTCAGTCCTTATGACCAATTACCCCAAAAGGCGTGTGATCACCTTTTGCCATTTTCTCTGCCAGTTTCCCCAGAAAGTTAATGGAGAAGCCAGCAGGAAAAGCTGCCAGCAGCTGCTGCTGCTTGCCACAAAACTGAGATTCTCTCTCAGCAAGCAGCCCTTTGAGAGTGAATCTCTGCGTGGAATTGAGATTCCTCACATCTCTGTAGTCCTTTGAGAGCAAAAGGGCTGCCTTCCAAGTACTTTAACTTATATTTCTAAATTAAATCTGAGAATAATTGATTGAAAGTAGTATAGTCAATAGTAATTGACTGAGCACTATTAATCATTTTTGGGATATTATATTGAAAAAGATAGATGATGAAGACTAATGGCTCTGATCTATTTGACAGAAATGCCTGACTGGGGGAATTAAACAAAGATATTTGTGGTACTGTGAAATGGATCGTGGAAAACATAGTCATAAATGCATATCATTGCATTCTACCATTTGTTGTTTGAGTTGTGCTTTAAGTTAACTGGCATTGGCTTGCTAACATTGATTTAAAAGACATCACTTTGTGATGGCTCCCAATTTATGCTTGATTTTTTCCTATTGTCAACTTAAATGATGTATCTGTGCCTAAAGGTGACATAAAGTAAAACTTATAAGTGCAGATCTTGTTCAATTCTTTGCTCACCCCCTCGGTGTGATTCCTTAAGGAGTTATTCTTGTTATTTTCCAGGCTCTAAATGATTACTGCCTTTTTACCTTTTAATAAGCATGAAATGAGTTAGCCCCTGGGACTGAATGACTTGTAAGTTATTACCTCCTGTTCTTTTTTTTTTTTTAATTATTTTGAACATTGCTGAATTCACAATAGGGCATTACATTTGTGTTTTTTCCCATGAGTGCTCACACATAAATCATATAATAAATTATTCCTTCATATTTTCTTCTTGTTTTTTGGTGTGTAGGTGAGAGAACAATTTTTTTTTATTTCAAAGCTTTATATTTAATAAAAAAGGACAAAATAAAAATGGAGATAGCTCAGTGAACATTTATCTGAATTACCCCAGCTGGAGTTTTTCTTAAATGTGTCTTCTTCCTTCTCACTTATTATTTTTAATGGTTCCTTTTCTTTTTTCCAAATTTGATTCAAATTTATGCAGATACTAGGTTATTTTTTTTTGTAAGTAGCAATAGCAGTAGCACTTAGACTTATATACTGCTTCACAGTGCTTTACAGCCCTCTAAGCAGTTAACAGAATCAGCATATTTCCCCCAACGATCTGGGTTCTCATTTTACTGACTTCAGAAGGATGGAGGGCCAAGTCAACCTTGAGCCTGGTGAGATTTGAACAATTTAAACTGTCAAATTGCAGGCAGCCGGCAGGCAGCAGAAGTAGCCTGCAGTACTACATTCTAACCACTGCACCACTGCAGCTCTTAAGTAGACCAAATGTTGATTATTGAAGATTGAAAAGTGTATTGGAAGTTTCATTAAAGTTTGGACAGAATCCATGTAAAAGTTGTTGGAATGGATTATCTCCAGGCTTCATCCCAAAGAATCTTGGTCTAATCCAGAATCTGAAATTTGGTCTTTGTATACTCCTAAATTGTATTGTGCCTTGCTGCTGCTACTAGTCCTGTGGATTAAAGGAAGAAAAGCCAGGAAAGCTATGAGGTCATCACAATTTCTCCATTTTTTGTTCTTTTCTTGTTCCATTATCTCCTTTCCTTTTTTTTCATGGCCCAGAATAAAAAAGTTTTATTTTGAATTTTGTGTCTCCTACCTCATTCTCCTTCCCTTTCTGTCTACACTTTGGTGGTCCGAATGCTTCCTTTTCTCCATTCGATTTCTATTTATTTGTTTTCAGTCCATGCTTGCTGAGCTGGTAGGGATAGACACACCTTTAATCCTCTTCCTAATGATTGATGTGAAATGTTGTGAAATGTGCATTTATCAGTCTGGTCACTTGGAGTGGTGAAAAAAGCCTCTTGGTTCTTTCTGTACTTTTAAAATATCCATTGAGTAGAGTAGGAGCTCCCTGCCCCCTTATTTTGGCCTACTTGGTATCTCACAATGCAAAGAAGATTTCTTTCCTTTTCAGAAAGGTCTTAATTCTATGTCTATTGGTTGTGTGTGTGTGTGTGTGTGTGTGTGTGTGTGTGTGTGTGTGTCAGTTTAAGATGCAGGATGTGTCCATGATGTGAAAACAGCATCAGTGGAACATCACTGGCATCTTTGTTTAAAAGATTAAAAGAGAGAGAGTGGTAGAACGGTAGAACTCAATGGATGACCATTTGCTTGGTGTCTGTTTGAAGTTGAGACTGTACTGAATGGTGGGTCTTAAGAGTTCCATCTTTTCCAGAACCCTTTGCTATCATGTAATTGCTATCCGGACTCTTGGCAACTAATTTGCACTCATAACCCCATTGCAGTTCCCTGCAATCATGTGACTGCCATTACAAGGTTCCCTGCCAGCTTCTCTAGAAGGTTTTTGTGGTAAGTCTCCCTCACCTGTTCATCCTCCTGCAGCTCCTCCATGCTTGTGCCACATCAGTCACTCACAGACTAATCCTTGCCGTACCTCCCTTGTACTCTCACACATACTCCCCAACCATCCCCTGCACTCGCATAGATCCTTGCCCTCCTTCCCTAACTTGGCTGTTTATCTTATGTTATGTTTGGTTGTGGGAAGCTGGCAGGAAATTGCTTTGCCTAATGACTGTGGAATTTAGTTAATGAAAGCAACTGGGACTACTTGATGTCTCCATTGCTTAGTGACAGAAGTTCTGATCCCAATTGCAGTTGTAAGTCAATGGCTGCCTGAAATATGCATTGATCCTCTTGCCTTACTCTAATGGCAGAGAGCCTCATAAGAAGCTGGAGCAAATTTCAAGAGGGAAGTTTCTTCTCACTCAAACATTCTTTATGATGACATTAACGGGAACAGTGTCAAGCCTTGAAGGAAAGTGTTAGCCTCAAAGGATACAACTTCTTGCTGTTACTTAATTTAATTTGAAGCAAAGCCTTCATCTACTAGATTTCAAGGGGATTCATTAGTCACACAGCATCCTTTTGAGCTCTTCTGTATTTTTTTAAGAATTAGTCTGTTGGTAAGTAAAAAAAAATATAATGCACATTTATTTGGGAAAAAAATTTCCACTGAAATCATGGTTCCAAGTAGAAGTACTCTGGCAAATATCCCCCTTTTTACCCTTCCCTATATTATGAAGCATTCCTGGAAAGTGGTACATTTGAACACATCTATAGTCCAAACAGAATGAGTCATAATGAGACTAAATAGGAAATATTCACAACTTGTTTTAGAGAGAGCCAAAGCAGTAATCTTATGTACTTTATTGTCAGAATAAATCAGTTGGACATAGCAGGACTTTTAGTTTGATATAAACTGACCTTCTAAATGAAGAGGGATTAACAATTGTTCATCAATGTAAAAGTTTCTTCAATTCTTTGCCATGCGGGCCTTTCCCATGGCAGCCCTGCCTTTGGAACACTATATACAATGTTTTATTGTAACTAGATCTTGTTTTACTTTTTTGGTTGGTACAAGATGGGTGGTTATATAACTGTTTTAAATAAATATTTGAAAAAGTAAATGTTATTATGGTCAAGAACTGAGCTGTGATCTAAACACTAAGGATGTTTAGAATCTCGAGTTAACCTTAGGGTTTTCCAGCCTGAGGACGTGGCTTCCTCAAGCAGCGCCCCCTCCCCTTTAAGTCTCTTCCATAATAGCTGATATTTCCCACCTATATAGCTTTAGAAAGATCAGTGTGTTTTTTTAAAAAAATGTGAACAGACATAAGATTCGTGGCAGAACTGAGAAATTGTTTTTCCACCTTCTTTCTTTGAACATAGGCTAACAGCTCTTACATTGAACTGAGCTGCATCTGAGCTCTCCAAGGTCCTGAAAATGCTATAATCCCATTCTAAAGCCCCTGTCACACTGCACCAACGGATGGAAAGAGGATGTAAAATGGAGAAAAACACTTACCATCCGTTGGTTAACGCGATGCTTCCGTTCTGTACTCACTGCCTCCGTTTTGCTTCCTCTCTATCCATCCAGCATCCATCTATTGACATTTCATCCGCTCAAAAGGTTTTGAGCTGCTCAAAACTTTTGAGTGGAAAATGTATCCAACGCGTCCATTCTGCATCCGCTAGGCATACGGGGGACATCCGTTCTACATCCGTTGTCATCCGTTACGCATCCGCTATATCCGCTAGGCATCCGCTGCACATCCGCGCAACTCGCATCCGTTCCAGTGGTAAATGGACGCAGGGAGGAAGCGGAACGGACGTGGAACGGACGCGCAGCGTTAGTAGCACGGACGGAGAAAGGATGAAAGCGGATGCAGCATGCAAAGAAAGCATTTAAAATGGAAAAAACATTCGCAGAGGGGACCTAACCGCTACCATCCGCTTCCATCAGCTAGGCTTCCATTCCGCATCCACTTTCCATCCGCTCTGCATCCTCCCCCCCGGTCCGTTCCTTTCCGTGTTGTCCACTCTGGTTATGCAAATTTTTGCCCCTTTTGAGAGCGGATAACAACGGATGGAACATTTTTCTCATCCGCTGTGTCCTTTTTACAAACGTTTTGCATCCGTTGGGCAGTGTGACAGGGCCTTAAAATCTATAGCAAGGTTCAAAGATGGCAGGGCTTCAGATCAGTGGGAGTCAAAGTATGGTCAAATTTAATTGCTCATAACTGTTGTTCCAGCTCCTGTGAGGCAGAAGCTTTTATGCCAAAGGGTCCTGACCCGTATGTGAGCATAGTCAATACTGATCAGACCTGATTGCAATATAAATAGCACTTAGATACTGCTGCATATTGGTTTATAGCACTCTCTGAGCAGTTTACAATGTCAGCAATGTCCCTCAACAATCTGGGTCCTCATTTTAACAACTTTGGAAAGGTGGAAGGCTGAATAACGTTGAGCCTGTCAGGATCAAACTCCTGACTTTGGGGAGAGCCTACAATATTGTATTCTAACTACTGTGTTCTCAGAGCTCTTTAGTATCTGGTCTTCTTGAGAATTGTTATTTATTTCTTGACAGACTATTACTCGCAATGGGCCCTTCTGAACTATCACAGCCATTGGTTCTGGATGTCATAGAATTGATACTGTCATTAACTTTGCTGATCTAAATTGTATAATAGGGGTTGAAGGAAATTGGCTCCATTGGATCAAATTTCAGTGGATCTTGTACTTTATTAAAGTGCATCTACATGGATTTTATCAAAGCAGAAAGCACAATTAGTGTGAGGGGACCATGATATCCCCACTGTGGAACACCAAGAAGAAGTTCATATAACCTTTGAGTTATAATAGCAAAGGAACTTAGTACAATTCCATTTGCTATATGAAATGGTTGTAAATTCTGATGTCATAAGACTGGATTGTTTAGCAACAACAATTACAGCAATTCCAATTGCTGTCATAACTCCAGGATTGTGCAAGTTGTTCAAGGGTCAATGCAACAGTTTCAGCGGGCCCAATACATCTACATGATGAATTTAACAAATGATCATATTTCTACATTGAGAAACTATTGAACACTTTCAATAGTTGTGTATTAAAGAGCACAACCCATTAAGAAGTTACAGTTCTATTCTGTCATCTTGCTTGATGTTGTTCAAATCCTCCCATTTCTGAAGACCTGCTTTAAATAGATATGAATCATCACCACACCTTGTATGCCCATTGAATGGTTTTGACTTTGGCTTTGACTACTGCATGTACCATTTTTTCTGATATAGTGAGTTTTTGCTGCAATGGATCATGTGCTTCAATACCAATTGATGCAGATCTGGATGTTCATTCAAATGTGGAATTTCGGCTTTCACAAATATATCTTAATCTTGTGGTCTTGGCTTGTCTACTTCATCAAGCCACAGCAGACAGTGCAACTAAGGTAGAATCCACTTTTGAAATTCTATACTGAGCACATAAGTAATACGCCTGCAAAGAGGTCAAATGTTCCAATGAAGTACACCATGAACAACATTATTTTCAAGTTGAGTACTCCTGTGATTAAATCTGGCTGATTATTTGGCTGCTGATTCAAAAAAAGATACTGTCATATTTCTGTCCAGTTTGGATTGGATTGCATGTCATTGTAATAAAAAATGAAGCATTGCCATACTTCCTTATATACATCATAGCATCTTGACATTGCTCTATCACATATCTTGGTCCATCAACAAATTTTGAAGAGAGAATAATGCACCTTCTGATGTTTCAAAAATCATCATCATCATCATCATTCAATACATCAGTCAGGTTTCTATATATTGTTGAACTCAAGGTTGCATGATTCATTTGGACATAACTCAGCCCCTTGTCCTCAATCTTAGCAGCCATGTCAAACATGTTTTGTAAGAATAGACATCCTCTTCGAAGATTATTAAGCTCATTCTCATAGTGCATTATTAAATATGCATAATAACAAGCACTGCGGTTAGTTTCTTGTTCATCATTTGGAACTGGTGATGCCAGGCATTGTCTCCAAGAGGAAAGAAAAATGTGTTGAAAGGTATCTTTGGAGCAATGGGAGTTTGAAATTATTTGCAAACCACCTCTTTGTTCCCAACATAATGTGGCATGATGTTGGTTCAGTTTCAGTGTTGTATGGTATAACAATGGCAACTTCATAGTCAGTATATTACGTCATCTCTCAGATTCAAATGTTGGTCTCCAGGAAGCTTTGGTATGTTTTAAATTTGTTATTTTGCCAATCAAAGGGACACAATGTCCAGGTTTTGATTGTTGTTGTAGTTTGTCCAATTGGAATTATTGTGAACTATACTCATTCTCAATTTTATGCTGACTTGAGGATCCATGATGTAAATTGGTTTGCTGCTTTGGGTCTGGCATTAAATGTCCATTGTAATTATTGATTTTCCCTTGAATAATTGCAGACATATTCCATCTAATCTTTGTTGAAAAGACTTTTTTTGACATCAGAGGCTTTTGTTTTGTCTGATGTTTTTCCTGAACTCATTTGCAATATATTCCTTATTGCTATATAAATTAAGATAATTAGATAGAGATTGCAAATTGCCTATCCTGATATTTGTCTTCGCAGAAATTGGTAGTTTCTCAATAGAATAGAAACAGTGAGAGTGAAGGCAATCTTTAGCCATGCCACCAACTTCAAAAAAAAAAAAAAAATTACATTGTGCAAATCATGTATTTTACCTCAGTTCTTCTCTGCTGGGTCTTGTTTAAAGTGGATATTGTTATATTGAGGAATTCCTGCAGTAATTAGTGATTGTCACATGTTCTGTAATTGATCTTCCCTTTCTTCCTCTATCTTTTCTTGTCTTCTAATTCTGTTTCGTGATTCTGTAGTCATGCAACCCTTTCCTTCTCTAATTCTTCTTTTCTCCTCATCACACCATGAGACGTTGGGTGTCATCTCTTGACCATGTTGTCTCCCTCTCTTTTCACATGGGATAATTATGGTAATGACAATTCAATTAAATTACATTTTTGTTCTATTTGTATGTTGTATGTTTCTCACCTCAGAACAGTTTAGTATCCCTGCTGTCTTATCCACTGAGTTGTAAGAAACTCTCTAAAGACTGTTTAAATATAGGATCACATGGCTTTCTGAAGGCTAGGGTAGGACTGGTCTACCTGATATTTGGTTGCTGAAGGAGGGGCGGGTTTACATGCAATTTTAGAGTCAGAAGCACATAAAGCAAAAAAAACCCAAACAAACAAACTAGGCCTTTCTTCATATCCTTTAAAGTTGTTCCTTTTTGAACAGCCATATGATGAATCAATTCATTGCTGCTGAGTCGGGGAGGGAGCAAGGGGTTTCAAGACTGACCGGGGGGTTGCTGTGGAACATTGAAAATGAAGTTCACATGACTACAGGAGCAGCATAGTAGCACCCAGTAGCAATGAAGCAGGCACAACTTTCCAGTATTCCCTTGAGAGTTGTGGATCCTGGATTTTGGACTCATAGCCCATCTGAGGGACCTTGGTTCAAAAAGTGCTGTCCTGTGATGTATCATTTAGCCCAGTTAAAGATCATGACAATGACAGTTATAATATTACATAGAGTTAGATGTGAATAGTTTAATGACAATATCAAGATCCATCATGTGAGTTTTTCATACCAAGTTGGCACTTACTCTTTTGACAAACTGCTATCATAAATCCTCTTATATAGCCTTCCACATCTCTATATGTGAGGAAAAATGCTATCTACAAGGAAAAATAGATTTGAAAAATAAGAGAGGTAGATCAGATGTGAGTGTATATATGTGTGTCTGCTTTGAGCTATATGATCATTACTCATTATTCACATTCTCCTTTTTCATCAAATGAAAAAAAAATCACCCAAATTTCAACTCACTGTTTTTTTTTTAAATTCTTTTATTGCTTTTAAAATGACAGAAAAAAATTGACAAAGATAAAAATACATGTACTGCCAAAGAAAAGGAAAAAAAAAAACCCACAAAGAAAGTTTTTCACTGTTTCTCTTTAATACAGAGACGTAGTTAATAGACATAGTCATTTTAGCCTTGCTTTATGGATACTTATAGCCTGATGGATAGTCTTATTTGGTAGCCTTAATGTCCTAATCTTATTTATGCTACTGATTTGTTCATTTTTTTTCTGGAGATGGGTTAGCGCCTTGGCCTATGTACATAGAGTTTTATTCTTCACCTTAGTAACAACCATGGGGGGAGACCTTGGAGCTGTGAAGAAATAATTTGTTATTGAAAAAAGAAGTCTGAATAGGAGCCAGTTTGATATAAAGTTGTTCAAAGAATATTGTCATTCCTGTTTCTACAACTTTTGTATAGATTGTATTTTTTTGATTTCTGGAATAAATCTGTGCCACCCAGAGTCATTAGCTGAGATGAGCAGCTATGGAAATTTAAACATATATGTAAGTAAGTAAGTAATAAATGTGGCCTATGACACTGAAAACTTTGTAACACATTATGATTTTGAACTTATGAACAAGATTTCTTCTGGCATCTTCAGTTTGTTTTCAATAGCAGGAGTTCAGAAGAAATGCCCATCTGAGGCTTTCAGTTTTATTTCCAGTTTTGTGTAATACAACTATTGCCGTCCCCTTTGAATCTGGTTAGGTTTCCTATATCCCAATTAGATATAATTACTAGTATTAAGCAAATATTAAAATGATTTTAAACAGCACAATGTTAATCAGGGCCTTTTAAAAATACTCTTCTGTTTAGTTGAAATCAGTTATAAATGCTGTAGAGAATGTTGTGGGAAGTAGAAAATTATCGAGCTAATTAAAAAGAACAACTGCATTGCTCTGACAAATTATGCTTTAAAAAGTATGCTGCCTCATACCCATGAGTAACAGGTCTCATTCCCTTGTAAGTGTTTGTCTAAAGCAGACATTTCCCAGTTATGGAATTAAAAGACCAGGCTGAAATACTCAGATTCCTATCACATCACAACCATGCAAACTTACCGGGGTATAGAAAAAGTTGGCATGAAGAAGTCCCATTTAACCTAAAATAATGTTGAAATCACATGAAATTCTGAAGTCTTATGTGATCTTGGCAAATTTGAATGAGATTTCAGTATACTTTTTTTTAAATATGCAGATGAGGAGTACTTGTATTTGGAAAAAATTGCCCACTCTAGACATATAGGAACATGCAGATCAGAAATTGAGTTGACATGTGTACGTAAATAAATGCCCATGACCTGATGAGCTCTCAGAATGCTTCATAAACTTACTAGGGGCCATGAAAATAATAGCTCTATCTACTTTGGTAGCTGTTGAAAATTGTTATCCATATTCTTTTGAGAAGAGAGCTGTGAGTCCTGTGACAAGGAATAGTGGTAAATTGTCCTTTTGCTCAGGGGTGAAATTCAAAAATTTTCCCTACTGGCTTTGTGGGTATGGCTTGCTGGGCCTCAGTCTCGAAAAGTGGGCATGGGCAGAGCCAACCGATTCAAATCGTCCCTACCAACTCTCCAAACCGATTCAAATAGTCCCTACCACCTCTCCCGAGGTGGTGCAAGGTGGTTCACCCCTGCTTTTGTTCCTCTCTTCTTCAGCCATAAGCTGCAGTGAAGGGCTGCTAGTTGTTGCACTGGAATGGAGAAATGGGATGCTTTGATATGCCTTATTGGCAACGCCATGTGCCTTTGTGGATCCATTTAGGATTTCTAAGCTTTTATGCCTCTTTCAGCATGAAGATCTATACATTCTGAGACACTGAAGAAGTTTGCATGCAGTGCTGTAGGCACCTCTGGTTGCATTACAGGGTTTCGTGGTCTCTCTTGATGACCCAGTTTTTTTGAAATGCATAAAAGCTTTGCATTATTAATATTCATGAATATCTTTACCTATTTTGAATGTTTTTACTTGTAATCTTAATCCTTTTAATGTTTGATTTTGTTGTGAACCAAGTAGGTGACACGATAGCAAGTTCAATAAAAAGAACGACAAATAAATAAAAAAGCTAGCCACCAATATTTTATTATTTTATTTTATTTATTTATTTT
Organism: Laticauda colubrina; assembly: GCA_015471245.1. Lineage (NCBI taxonomy): Eukaryota > Metazoa > Chordata > Lepidosauria > Squamata > Elapidae > Laticauda > Laticauda colubrina. The sequence goes on from BLBF01000033.1 coordinate 18,619,588, forward strand.
TGTCAATTGCTTACAAGATAATAGGTATAAGTAAAAACATAGTTATGAATACATGGATACATATAAGAAAAATAAAAAATAAAAGAAACAATAGGACAGGGATGATAGGTACGTTGGTGCGCTTAAACACGCCCCCTACAGACCTCTGAGTAAAGGGGTGAGGTCAATAGCAGACAGTCCAAGGTTAAAGTTTTTGGGGTTTGGGGGAGAAACCATAGTCAGGTAGAGTATTCCAGACATTGACCATTCTGTTGCTGAAGTCATATTTCCTGCAATCAAGTTTGGTGCGATTAATCTTGAGTTTGTATCTATTATTTGCTCTAGAGTTGTTATGGTTGAAGTTAAAGTATTCATTGACAGATAGGACATTGCAATGTATGATTTTATATACTATACTTAGATTGGACTGAAGGTGGCATAGTTCTAGGTTTTCTAGGTCTAGAATTTCGAGTCTGGTGGCATAAGCTATTCTGCAATGAGTAGTGGAGTGGAGAACTCTTCTTGTGAAATATTTCTGGACTTTCTCAACTGTGTTAATATCAGATAGGTAATGTGGGTTCCAGACTGATGAGCTATATTCGAGTATTGGTCTAGCAAATGTTTTTTATGCTGTAGTTATTAGTGTAATATTACCAAAGAAAATGCTACATAAGATTAGGTTAACAACTCTTAATGCCTTTTTGGCTATGTAGTTACAGTGGGCTCTAGCACTTAGATCATTAGAGATGAGTACTCCAAGATCCTTGACAGAGTTTGGATCATCAACAAAGTCTTGACTATTCAGTCTGTTTTTTATTTTCTGATTTTTTTACCAATATGTAGGACAGAGTATTTATTTGTTGTGATTTGAAGTTGCCATTTGTTTGACCATTGTGATACATAGTCAAGGTCTTTTTGAAGGGTAGCAGTATTGTCTGTGGTGTTGAATAGCTTTACATCATCAGCGAAGAGAACACAGTTGCTCTTAATATGATCACAGAGGTCATTTATGTAGAGTATGAAAAGAGTTGGTCCTAGAACACTGCCTTGGAGGACACCACTGTTGATAGGTACAGAATTTGATAGGACACTCCCAATTTTGACCATTTGTTGTCTGTTTGACAGGAATGCTTCTATCCAGTTATGCAGGTGTCCAGAGATACCGTAAGATTTTAGTTTTAGGAGTAGTTTGTCGTGTTCCACTGAATCAAAGGCTTTACAGAAGTCTATGTAGATTGCGTCTATTGCTTTGCCCTGATTGAGTTGTGTAGTCCATATGTTTTTGCAGTGTGTAAGAGTTGCACATTACAGGATAGTTTTTTCCTGAAACCAAATTGTTTCTTAGAGAGTAGGTTGTTTGTTTCTAAGTGGAGGATGATGGATTGGTTAATAATTGATTTTATGACTTTACAGGTGATGCAGCATAAAGAGATTGGTCTGTACTTTTCAATCAGGCTGCGGTCTTCCTTTTTGAAGATGGGGATGACCGTGGCTTGTGCCCATAGTTTTGGCAAGGAGCTGGTCCTGAAAGATTTTTCAAAGATTATGCTTAGATGTTCGGCTATGGCAGTGGAAAGCTTTTTTAAGAAGTAGGCACATATTCTGTCCAGTCCAATAGATAGAGATGGCTTTAGATTGCTTAGTGCTTTTTCAACATTGTCTTCTGTAAAATCGATATGTATTAGATCATTGTAGTTGTTTGTGGTTCAACTAGGAAATACTGGGCATGATCCATTGCTGTTTACAAATACTGAGCCAAAGAATGTGTTAAAGAGGTTGGCTTTAATAGTGTCGTCGTTGCACTCTTTACCATTAGGTCCTTTTAGGGGTGGGATGGACCTTGAGTCTTTTAGTTTGTTGTTTATAAAATTGTAGAAAGCGTGGGTGGAATTGGTGTGTAGAAAGTTTTCTTCTTGCTTAATGTGATAATTGGTGCATTCAGTTTTTATCTGGTGGCATACATTTTTGTATTGGCTTTTGAAGTTGGCAACGTGATCAGATTTGTTTTTCCACCAAAGTGATTTCTTTTTGGATTGAAGCTTCCTTATTGTTATGGATAATCTTTTTTTTCTGGTTTTGGGAGTTTTTAATGGTGCATATAGTTTGATGACTCTTTTGACTTCAAGTAAAAATATGTTGTAATGGTCTTCTACAGTATTGCATCCAGAGAATAGAAATTGCCAATCAAGGGATGAGAGATCGTTGTTTATAAGATACTTGCCTTTTTTGAAGTTATAAATGGGGATTCCATCGTTGTGATGATTTTTGTGTGGACTTATGTTGATACAAAAGTCTTTCATGTTGTGGTCACTGTTGGAAAAGGGTTCTTTAATTTGTATTCCGTAAATTGAATTCAAACTATTGCAGAAGATGAGATCGAGGCAGTTGTTAAGTCTAGTGTTGTTGGTTACTCGTTGTTCTCATCCCAGATTTGTTACTGCATTGTAGAAGGTTGCATGTGGGTACAGCTGTACATTCGTTAAGGGCCCAGTTAATATGAGGTAGATTGAAGTCACCAAGAAAGATAAAAGCGTGTCGGCAGAATGTTGCCCATGTTAGTAGTGAATTTAGCTTGTTTTCATGTTCAATGTCATAATCAGGGGCTCTGTAACATAGTAAGAACCGAAATGTGATATTTAAGGACTGTTCACAGAAGATGGTCTCAGGAATAGTAAGCTCTTGGGTAACTTGGATGTTTTTGAAATGTAGGGACTTTTTATAGAAGATAGCAACACCACCTCCTCTACGGATTTCACGATCTGATCGGTAAACATGATAGTCTCTTACTGTAGTAATGGAGTCAGGGAGAGATGCATTGAGCCATGTTTCACAGACAAATATTATGTCAAATTTAGCTGTATTTCGTAAGAGGAGAAATTCAGGTACTTTATTTACAAGGCTTCTTGCATTGAGTAGCTTGCATTTAAGGCCAGATGTGGTTGGAATAGAGGTAGTTAAAGACAGTTTTCCTATTTTCTTTTAATGGAGAAAAATGGCCAATGATATTTCATTAGCCTGCTCTGCTATGATCATCGATAAAATCAAAATGTTTCAGAGGTAATTGCAAGCCAGCTCTCCAAATCTGCTTAAAGCCTGCATTGGTAGGCTAAGCTATAATTTAAAGTTTGGAAATTGCAAGCGGCTTAGCAGCACTGAAGCATCTATAGGATTAAATAGATAGGCAATAGGTTAGACCAAAGAATATTAGATTATCTTTCCTTTTAAAGTAGTGCTATCAATGTTTTTTCCCTGTTCCTCTGAATCAGCATATTATTCATAATATCTCATTTTTAGTATCGAGAAGAAAGGACCTTAGTTCAACTATCTTGTTAAAAAACCTGTTCTGCTTGAAGTGCTCCCAAATGAAAGCCCTCAGCAGCACTTAAGTGACCCTGTTCAAAAGTACAAGTATTTGGTGAATATTGGAAATATTTTGTGGGATCAGAAATGTCTAGCTTAATATCTTAACTGACAAAGTTGTTGATTCTTCTTATCTATCATCTTATAGCAGGGGTGTCAAACTCACATCATCATGGCGGCATCACATGGCGTATCGGGACTTCCCCCTCTTTGCTAAACTGGGCATGTGCATGGCCAGCGTGTGACGCATCTGGCCCATGGGCCAGGAGTTTGATAACCCTGCCTTATGGGAAGCACCAGTTCTGAGATTGTTCTCACTTTTAATTATCATATCCTCACTCTTAGGAGCTGATTATGGTAGCTTTGAGCAGTGTGATCCAAGATGCTCCTTACTTTATGTTGATGAGGTCCACACGAGGCGTCTAATTTTACCAGTGCTGCAAGGCCAGATCTCCTATTTACTGCCACAGCCACTGCCAGAAAGGTTCTGGGAATGTCTGGTCTCTTGCTATTTAGAAGATTTTGTAGGTGCAAACAAGTTGTGCGTCTTCTAACCAATCAGATATTCTGCAGCCTGCCTCACCAGTTGTATCATTGGCAGTATCTGCAGCCTAACCTTTACAACATTTGGCATTGATTTGAGGTTTCAGAACCAAAGTTCTGGTTGCATCTGCTTTCTGCATTAGCTAAAATGGATCTGTTAAGATGACCATCTGCATTTCACTTCTATAGTATTGGATTACTCATCAGTTTTCTCATTAGAGGACACCAGTCACACGCTGAACAATTGCTTTGCATAATGAAGGCATTTGGAATTAAAGATACAAATGGTCAATTGTCCCTTTTTACAGTTCATCCATTATGTTACTTCCCATTCCCATTTATGGGCTCTGAATTTGGTTGAAGAAATTTGGCAGTGACAGCGCTAATTTCTCTCAAAAAATAGAGTTTATGTTAATCTGCCAATTATATCGACAGCTTTCTTTTCTAAGCCAGCCATCAGTATTGAGTGCTTTCTCCAGTTCCTGCAGGGAATTAGGCTGTTTGGGCTCCTGTCTCTTTGCTATTGGAATAGGCTTTCATTAATACATAATAATACAATAATAATGGATGAGCACAGAGATGAAGATGATGATGATGATGATGATGATATCATCTGAATATCTTATCTGACCCTGATCCATGGTGGTGCAGTGGTTAGAATGCAGTACTTCAAGCTACTTCTGCTGTCTGCCGGCTGCCTGCAGTTTGGCAGTTCAGATCTCACTGGGCTCAAGGTTGACTCAGCCTTCTATTCTTCTGAGGCAGGTAAAATGAGGATCCAGATTGTTGGGGGCAATAGGCTGTCTCTGTAGAACGTTTAGAGAGGGCTGTAAAGCACTATAAAGTGGCATATATGTCTCAGTGCTGTTGCTATTATCTGTAACTGCGGGTAACTGAGTAACATACAATAAGAGACTATAGCCTATGGCTTTCTGTCATCCTCTCATGTGAGTTTCTAAGCACACATAATATTATTTTAGTGTAGAAGTTAGGAATAGAAGACAAAGCATGTTTTATAAGCACAAGAACATTCTCATGAGAAATGAGGTCACTTGCTGTGCTGATGAAGTGGGAGGAGATAGCTTGGTGTATTAAAAGAGAAATCACTAGGAAAGTGAGGAAAAGAGATCATTGGTAATTCTAAACTGATTAGACAGTTTTGAACTGTTGAAAACTTGCTAGTTCCATGGAAGACAGGGGCAAGATGTCTGAAGTGCAGCTATTTGGGATCTGGAGGCCTGCTGAAGAAGAGACAGGGACAACAAGGGACACATATCCTTGCTACGGGTTTCTTTTATGGAGAGCTGGAGTGAAAGATCACATCCTGACACACTAAGAATAAATTTATTTATTTATACAGTATTTCATATTCCTTAATCATCCATCTCCCTCTGAGAGGGGCTCTTGGTGGTTGCTTGCCAGCTAGCATAATTACCCTTTTATTTTTCACAATTAAGAAGAACATTCTATATATACTAAGGCACACGTATTGTTAATGTTGTAAACTACATATTCTGTAGAGAGGTGGCTAACCTCTAACCTTTAAAACTTAAAATTCATTGGAGACTATTATATTCTAATTTATCCTATCCTATCCTAAATCCAGGCTTTGGTTTATTGCTCTATTGCTGCTTCATTACTGCTTATCAGAAAAGTAAGAAAGTGGGAGAAAGTGAAGATGTTTTGATGTAAGGCTTCCTGTATTCATTTACATGCCTGAAAACCGGAATAAGAACTTGCATTGTTTTGCTAATGAAAGATATCAAAATTCCTAGGAAAGGCCATCAGGGCCTTCACACAATCTTCTGCACATTCCCTTCTAATGAAGTTCAGGATCTTGCACTTTGAGGAGGGTGATTTCTACAAAAGGTCCTCTGTAATTCTACAAAGTTGCATTGTTGGCTGACTCTTTATGGGCACATTATAGTGTACATGTCTCTGAATATGTACTTAATCCCTTAAGGCAGGGGTGTCAGACTCATGTCATCATGGTGGCGTCATGTGATGAATTGGGACATTCCCCCCTTCGCTAAATGGGCATGGTCATGGCCAGTGTGTGATGCATCTGGCCTGCGGGCTGGGAGTTTGACAGCCCTGCATTAAGGGGCATACATAAACAACTTGCTTTAATAAAACTTGGTATTTAATTAAAACAGAGAAGTAAATATATGAAAAAATAGATAATCCTGGAATTTTTACCAAAATTCTAAATGAGAGAGCTGCACTTAACGCTGTGCTTTCATAAATCATGCTGATGATTTTGTGATGCTTCAGTTTCTCACCCATTGTGGCTTATTACAACTGCATCTCTTTGTTCTTCTTAACAGTATTGACGTTTTGTTGTCTTTTTCCCCTCCATACATAAATAAAATAGAGTTTCCAAATCGCTTGGATGAATCCACTGTCATCAACTTGTTCTAAACCTAGGAACAAAAGTATCCCTTTGTCATGTTTAAAGATGCAGCACAGTTTGATGCCATGATATATTTCTTAAAAGCAGATTTTGTACTAATACGCTGTAGGCATTTGGGATAAATTATTCCAATTATCTCTTATTTTTTGTCAGAGGTTTTTATCTTTAGGGTGTCATTTAGATTTGTCATGGCTGAAATAAAGAAGGCTATAACTAGGAGATCTGTAGGATTTCTGCTCCAGAGATGAATCAGCAGAGATCAATAATGGCTCTTTATTATCCATAAAGCCTGGGAAACATAATCCTTTTTGACAATGGAAGTAGTTTAACTTATGCCCTGTAGCTAATGAGAAAGGAAACAAGGTGTGTGTAATATATGAAATTACTTTTATGGACTGTTTTCATCTAGTTTCATATTTCTGTGGTTTATTACATTGGTCCTCCTGTTAAGAGTGTTCATCATTGGACCCAGCTATAACAGCATGATTTTCAACTAGTCTCCAACATTCCCTTTTTAGGAAAGGTTCTTGAGAAGGTGGTAGGCCTGTAGCTCCAAAGGGCTCTAAGGGATGCAATGTATATGGACCTATGGCAGGTGGGGTTGAGACCAGGGTATAGCACTGAGATGGCTTTGGTCAGGCCTGTACATGACCTATGGCAGGCACAGGGTGGGGATAATTGTTTCTATCTTGGCTCTCCTTTCTCTTTCTGTGGCTTTCAGTGCTATCAGTTGTAGGATCCAATCTGGGTTGGTCACTGGGACCAAAGCTCTTCTAAGCTTTTGGACTTGTACCCATCATATTTCTCACATTTTTCTGTGACAAATTTCCTGAGGATGACTCCAGCACGAATCTGAAAGCTTGGAAGACTTAACTTCTGGTCCCTGTGACCAATCCACATTGGGTCCTACAGTAATATCCTAGGACAATGTATTTGCTTTCATTCATGACTGTCAGTCATGGTAGCCATCCAGAATGAGAGGTACTATAAAAAACATTAAAAACTAACCCAAACAACAAAAGAGAGGAAGAAAAAGGAACAAAAGTACAGAAAGAAAGGTTAGAAAGATACAAGTATTATTACAAAGTTTCCTATTCTTGATTATAAAAAAGCTCACTTTTTCTATTGTCCAATTGTTTTGGTAATCATCAAAACCACAAGCCATAAGTGCATTTTTCTGTTTCATGCAGAATATCTTTAATGGGTTTCTATGAGCCATTTATATAAAGGTACTTTGAATCTTTGGTGGAAATGTGAACAACACAAAAGGGATATTTTATCATGTTTGGTAGACCTCTTAAAAATTGGACACAAATATATATATTAATTCAGAGTTTTTTAAAGATTCTGGTACAATTGAAATCAAAGTTTTTATTTTGGAGCTTATGGTCAGCTGGAAAAAAAGTCATAGAACTTTTTTTTTATATATGGTAATTGTAGCAATATTGTATATAACAATATTGTATACTAGTAATGGATAGAAAAGACTACGAAACAAAATTGACAGACCTACTCCAAGACTCCACATACAAACCTATAAACACAGACCCAACCACATATCTGGAAAAATTAACCAAGAAGAAAATTACAACCAGCCACATAAGCAAAGAAATCCAACAGACGATCATCCTAAGAGAAAAATCTTCCAGATGCCCCAAACTATACGGCCTCCCAAAAATACACAAAGAAGGCATACCTCTCAGACCCATAGTCAGCTCCAAAGGAGCACCACTACAAAACCTAGCTAAACACTTAGCAAAACAACTACAGCCCCATGCTGAAACCGCAGCTTCATATGTACAAAATTCACACCACTTCTTAGAAATGATCAAAGATCTACACGTGGAACAAGAAAATCTGCTTGTAAGTTTCGACGTGGTTTCACTATTCACTCAAGTCCTGATAAAAGAGACTCTTGAAATCATCAAAAATAAATACCAACCAGCTAAAGACCTCATGGAACTAACAGAACACTGCTTAACCAACACATATTTCATATACAAAGGATAAAGATACAAACAAATTGAAGGAGCCCCTATGAGATCACCACTGTCACCCGTCATTGCAAACCTGTTCATGGAAGAATTTGAATCCAGAGCCCTGGCTAATGCCACCCACAAACCCAAACTATGGCTAAGATGACACATTTGTGATTTGGCCTCATGGAAAAGAAAACCTAAACAATTTCCTAACACACTTAAACAGCACACACCCCAAAATCAAGTTCACCATGGAAACAGAAATAAACAACCAACTGCCATTCCAAGATGTACTAATATACAAAGGAACAGATGACACACTAGGACACACCGTATACCAGAAGCAAATACACACCAACCGCGACCTCAACGCCCAATCCCACCACCCAGCACAGATAAATTCTGTAGCCAAAACATGAATCACCAGAACCAAACACCTGGCAGACAAGACACATATAAAGACTGAACTACGCACCCTGACTAAAGTCCTGACAGCCAACGGCTTCCACAAAAACAAAATCGCCAGCTTGATCCACAAAAACACATTAAGACATAATAGAGACCTAGAAGATCAACAGACCTATGGAACAGCTGTCCTGCCCTACATAAGAGGTACTACAGACAAAATCAGTAAGATACTACACAGGCATCACATCAAGACTGCCTTCAAAACAGACCAAAAAATAGCAGCCATCCTTAGAAATCCCAAAGATAAAATTGACCTGGAAAACCAAGGCATATAAGAAGTTCCCTGTGCATCATGCCTGGCCACATACATTGGACAGACCAATAGAAGAATAAGTACCCTCCTGGATGAACACAAAAATTCAGTAAATTTCACATATGCATCCAGACATACAGGAGGAGGGAGAAGGTTAGTCCTAAATGGAGCAATTAGGCACAGTATCAGTTCCAGATAGTGAAGTCTCCTTGGAGGAGGAAGCCCTAGAAAGAGGTATGTCTGAGGATGAGGCAGATCAAGCCAGATCAACCCACCTTTACGGGGCTATTTCATCCACAGCTTTTCAAATCTCTTCAAGGCCAAAACCACAGCTCACCTTGAGAAGTCTCCTTCCGATCTTCAACCAGAACCTCAGGAGGAATCGGAGGATTTTATTTTCTCACAACCCATTAACGAGGTTGAAGTTATTCCAGTTCTGCAAATGTTTTCAGATCTGATCCAGAAACAGTGAACCTCAGCAGCAGTGTATCCAGCCCCTCCTAGCTTTGATAAGAAATTCTTTAATTTAGCTTGAATACTCCTGAAATAGATGAGCCAGTGGTGGCCTTAGCATCCTCGTCCGCCATTCCCACAGAAGCGGAGGAGGCCCTCAAATTGGAGGAGAAGAAAGCCAAGGTAGCACTACGAAAGGTGTGTCCTTCTTCACCAGAAGCTCACTCAGATGGCTACGTCACCTGAGGGACACCATACTAAATTCTAATGTTAGGGCACACCAGTACATCACCAAATTAATTGTAGCCGCAGTTTTCTGCAGATGCTACATTTAATTCGGTCAAGTTTTCAGCTTGAGCCATGGCATTGCAGGTGCCTGCTGATTGCTATGGCTTAGACATTAGCAAGCTGATATCAAACACAACTGGAAACTTGCCTCTTCCCCAATTTTGGGTGATAAATTGTTTAGCGCTGCCCTGGATCTGCTTCTAATTGATACCAGATGCAAGAAGAAGATTCTCCCCTCCATTCTTCATCGCTCTGACAGCAGAGTTTTTCAGCCCTTTCGGAGAGGTTCTTTTTGGCCCTATTATAAGGCCCATTCTCCCCCAGATTCCAGAGACCTCTGACTTATAGGGGAGCCCAGCAGTCAGATAGATCAGAATTCTCCGACAGACCTTGCAGGGGTGGACAAATGAAGTGATTTTTCAGGGGAACTGGAATCAGAGGTTTTTGCAGTCCAACATAAATACAAGGATCTTGCTCCCATTGGAGGATGATTAAGATTCTTTTCAGACTGATGGGACTCTTCCATATTGGATGCCTGGGTTTGCAACACCATCAGATTTGGCCTGGTTCTAGAGTTCTCCTCCACACACCTGAACTTTTTCATGAATAGACCTATCTCCCAAAATCTGGTTAAAAGGAAACTGATGGAGACAGCGATCAATCACTTACTAGAAATTAAGGCCATCCAACCAGTAACCCGGGATCAACATGGACAAGGATTCTATTCCCTTCTTTTTGTACTTTCCAAAAGTTCAGGGGGATGGAGGGCAATCCTAGATTTAAAACATCTCAACCATGCTCTAGTCTACTGCAAATTCAAGATGAGTACGTTGCAATCCATTCTCCTTAGCATAAGAAAAGATGATTTTTTTGACTTCTATTGATTTAACAGAGGCTTATCTTCACATACCAATTAGACTTTCTCATTCCAAATTTCTCAGATTCTGCTATAACAGCCAACATTTCGAATCTATTGCCCTTCCCCTTTGGGTTGTCATCGGCCCCTAGGACTTTTACAAAGGTTCTGGCAGCTCTGGCTGCACATCGTAGGAGCATTCCAGTGAGACTGTAGTGCTACCTGGATGACATTTTGTTTTTGTCATCTTCATCCAGGCAGGCAGAATTGGATACCCAAATTAGATTGCGAACCCTTCAGCAACATGGGTTTTCCATTAATTTGGCAAAGAGCCATTTGTCTCCTTCAACCCGTTTCTATCACCTGGGCTTGATAATAGACACAGTAGAAGGAAGAGTGTTTCTATCCTCTGAGAGACAGGAGAGCATTAAAAACTTAGCTCAGTCTATCAGAACCATCAAAAGGGTTCCTCTAACCGATTTGTCTAAACTACTGGGAAAAATGATCTCCTGTATTTCTATTGTTGCTTGGGCTCACTAGATCACTAGATCACTAGATCACTCCAATGGTATCTGCTTCCATTCCAAAGATCGAGACTAAGCAATTCCAGGACCAGAGTGTTAGTTCCTAAAAAGTGTGGCTATCTCTACACTGGTGGACGGCTCCAGCCATTAACAAGGGATGCCCGCTGAAAGAACCCCAGAGACTCACCATAACCACGGATGCCAGTCTTTTCGGATGGGAAGCTCATTTCCAGTCCCTCTCGGCTCAAGGACATTGGTCAACTGCAATCGAACAGCATAAATTGGTTGGAGCTCAGGGCAGTCCACCTGGCCCTTCACGGTTTCCTCCCACATATTCAAATGAGACATATACTGACAGACAATGTCACGACAAAAGCACATATCAACAGACAAGGGGGATCCACTCAAAACATCTCATGTAGGAAGCAGAGAGACTGTGCCATTGGGTGGAAAGGAACTTAGCCTCTATCAGAGCGGAGCATATTTCTGGCCTGACAAACACACAGGCTGACTGGCTAAGCAGGGTCATGATCAATCAATCAGAGCAGCGTCTGCATCCAGACCTGTTTCAGGAGGCAGTCTGGAGATTTGGTCTGCCAGTTATAGTTCTGTTCACTTCTCCCCTGAACTCGCAGCTCCTGAGATTTTTTTCAAGATGCCCATCCCAGGGGGCGGAGGACATCAATGCACTCTGGAGCCAGTGGCCCCGAGGCCTCCGATATGCCTTCCTCCCTCTCCCATTGATACCCAAAGTTGTACAAAAACTACTGGATGAGAAAGCGGAACTGATTTTGGCACCCTATGGGCCCAGGAGACCGTGGTTTGTGGATCTCAGGGGCCTGTCCATAGAAGAACCGTGGAAAATTCCATTGCAAAGAAATCAGCTCACCCAAGGACCGATCCAGCACTCGGACCCTCAATGGCTCCACCTAGCCGTTTTGGAGGTTGAGTGGTGACATCTAAGAAAGGAGAATTTTTCGGCCAGAGTGATTAATACCATTCAAGTGGCTCAGCACCCTTCTATGAGTCACATATATAATGCCACATTAACTATCTTCTTCAAATGGTGCACCAATTCCAGGGTGGACCCATTTTTGCCATCAATTGCATAAGTTTTAGAGTTTCTCCAAGATGGTCTTGGCAGCCATTGCCTCAGTGTTGACTTAGGAAGGGCTACCAACCATCTCCCATCACCCACGGATAAAGAGTTTTCTTAGGGGCGCTACAAATTTATGTCCGCCAGTGGTGCATTGTTACCCGACCTGGGACCTTAACAAGGTATTCATACTACTCACGAAGGGTCCATTTGAACCTCTGAAAACCATTAGCCTCCATTTTCTCACATACAAGGTTGTTTTTCTCGTGGCTATAACATCATCTCGTCATATATCAGAAATCGGACCCCTATCTGCCTGAAAGGACCTCTGTATATTCCATGCTGATAGAATGGTGCTTTCACCAGACCCCATGTTCATACCTAAAGTCAATTCTGCCTTCCACAGGTCACAAGAACTAGTTCTCCCTAACTTTTGCCCTAGACCTTCTCAGGGTCTAGAGCATCAATGGCACCGACTGGATGTCTGCAGAGCTCTCGGTACTTACTTAAGGCGAGGTCACATTGGCCGACGGATGCAAAACGTATGCAAAAAGGACACAGCAGACGAGCAAAATTTCTGGGGTGGCTCCATCCGTTGTTATCCGCTTTCAAAAGTGCCCCAAATTTGCATAAATAGAACGGAAAAGAACGGAAAGGAACGGATGTGGGGAGGATGTAGCGGGGATGTAAAGTGGATGTTTGTAGGAAGCCTAGTGGATGAAAGCAGATGGAAACAGATGACACATCCGCAGGGGTTCCGGGGGAGAATAGCGAAGCGGACGCATAGCGGAAAGGGCGGATGCATAGCGGATGACACAGATGCATCACGGACGCCTATAGGAAGCAAAGCGGATGCATAGCGGATGTATATCGGATGCAAAGCATTCACTGTGCATGCGGTGAGGATGAATTGCGTCAGCTCCGCGGATATAAAAGGATGCAGCTTGCAAGCAGTCAGCATTCAGAGGAAAGACCTGCTGCCAGAGACATCTTGAGAGAACACCATGGGGAAGAAGAGGAAGCCTGTGCCTACTCATTCCAGCCCTGGCAAGAAGGATAGAACCACCATCCCACCCCCTGGCGCTGACTCTGAAGCTGCTGGTGCTTCTGCTGCTGCTGGGGTTGGTGGTGATGCTTCTCCTGCTGGTGCTTCTCCTGCTGCTGCTTCTGCTGCTTCTGCTGGTGCTGCTGGTGCTTCTCCTGCTGGTGGTGCTGGTGCTTCTCCTGCTCTGCTGGTGCTTCTCCTGTTGCTGCTGCTGTGGTGGACCAGCCCCAAGGCCCTCAAAGCCCTGCTGCTGAAGGCCCTGAAGGCCCTGCCAGAGGGAGGAAGAGGCAAGGGAAGGAGAAGGGAGAGAGGAAACAGTACTCCATTTCCGAGGACCATGAGTAGGAGGTGCTGGAATGGCTGAGGGAGAACGAGTATCTGTGGAGGAAGGGCCACAAGCTCTATCGCAACACCAAGAGTAAGCAGGAAGCTTGGAGAGAGAAGGCGGACAGCCTGGGCTACACTGCTGATGCCCTCCTGGGGTGGAGGAAGCACATGCACACCTGGAATGGTAAGCTGCACCTGAAGAAATCCGGGCAGGCCGCTGTCAAACTCACTGACCGGGAGACCTATGTCATGGCCAAGTGCAGCTTCCTGGAGGGTGAGGTCCGCCACCGAGGAGCAGCCCCTCTGTCAACCCTCTCCCTCAGACAGCCCACAGAGAGCCACTCCTCTTCCAGCCAGGAGACAGCTACTGTTTCCAGGCAGGTGTCTTTGGAGGGCCCCACGGCAGAGACCACCCTGACAGCTGCACTCCCCGTGCCGGAGGACATGGAGGATCCCATGTCTCAGATGGAGCAAGAAGAAGCAGCCACCAGAGACCAACCCACCCCCACCCCCAGCTCCACCTCCACAGAAAGCAGGCAGAGAGGCAGACCGGAGAGACAGAGCCACACTGTCTTCTTGGAGATCAGGGACACAATCAAAGCCAGCACAGATCTTCTCTCCCAGCTGGTCCACTTCGACATACCATCCTCGAACCACAAACCCTTCCTCACCTACGTGAGCCAGACCCTCATGAACATGCCTGAGGCCCAGTACCAGGTGATGAAGGAGAGGATCACAGCTCTTCTGCACCACCCTCCAGGCCCAGCTGAACCTGCTCCTACCCACTCCAGGTCTGCTCCTCCACCCCAGGCCATGTCACAGCCCTTCCATGGCTTTCAACAGCCCCTCACCTACCAAGGCTACCACTACCAGGACTTCCCACAGCAGAGGCAGCCCTTCCCAGTCCAGGCCCAGGTTCCTCGGATGCCACGGACGCCACAGACACCTCACCTCGCCCAGCTGCAGACCAGACCGCCCCACTACACTCCTCCTTCTGCCACCCCACAGCCAAGCCCATTGTCAGAACATCTGTCATCAGTCTTGGGCCTCACATCCCAGGTCCTTGAGGAAGTGCCTCTCAACCTCATGGGACTGAGTCAGCTCTCTGAGAGCTTCCTGCACATACCATCTCCGGTTGTACACTCGGGGTCAGGCACCCCAATGGTGCCTCAGACCAACACTCCAGCCACAGCCACCTCCACAGTCCCTGGCCCCTTTACATCTGAGACCATGGGCATGCCTCAGAGTGACTGAGAACAGTGCCAGAGACTGAGTTGTTACCTGTTTAGTTTATCTTTGCTTAAGACACTTTACTTGGTTCATTTTGCTTTTTAATAAAGTAATACAGTTTGTTATTAATAAAGGTTATCTTTTCTTAACACACTTGGTTCATTTTTTTTACTTAATAAAGCGTTGGTGAAAACTTTGAAAAAATGGTTAAGCCTTTGCATGCTTGTGGGATAGGTAAGGATAGTTGTGGGACGGGTAAGGATAGCTGTGGGATAGATAAACCTCCAGTGCAAGCATAGTGGGACTGTATGGTCCACCCTCCCAGCTGCCACACATATGGCCCTTTTTTATCAATAACAATTTAATCATTGATCAACACGTTTCAACATAAACAAGCTCTTTATTAACATCCTGTTCATTGTAGGGCCACTCAACATACATGGCACGATCTCATCAGTGTTATGAGACAGACTAAAGGAAGCATCCATTAACCATCTATCATCCTGTCTTGCCACTCCACTGCTCCAGCTGGGGAGTTGCACCAGTGTTTCAGGAGGTTGCGCTGCTTCTTCGCTTCACATGAAGCTCTGTTGGGGCCTTGCACATCCACAGTGTCTATCAGGTTTTGTCCTTGCCTCCATTCACTAGGCTCCATGTCCCCATTCCCTTGTTGGTGATCCACAAGCCTGTTCTGCAACACTGGGTAATGGGTGTGCATGAGATTGTGCAGGATGCAGCAAGCTTCCACGATGCTCCTCATAGTCCCTGGGTGATGCTGCATGGTGGTAAGAAGTACCTGGAACCTGTTGGCCAGGATGCCAAAGGCGTTCTCCACCACCCGCCTTGCCCTGGACAGCCTGTAGTTGAAGATCCTCTCTTCACGGATGAGGTATCTTGAAGGGTAGGGCTTCATGAGGTAGGTTCTGAGGGAGAGGGCATCATCACCCACGATGAACTCGGGCACATCTTGTGTGTCGTTGGGTAGGGCATCTGGATCTGGAAAACCCATGATGAGGTTGCATTCCAGCCCATCCTTGAGGTCACTGGCGTTGTATATCTGGGCATCTGAATCTGACCCCTTGCCTGAAGCATCAATGTACATGATTGTAGTCAGCATCAACCATGGCGAAGAGGATGATGCTGAAGAAGCCCTTGTAGTTGTGATAAGAGGACCCTGAGTTCGCTGGAGCTTTGCAGGCCACGTGCTTTCCATCTATGGCTCCAATGGTGTGGGGAAAGTTCCACCTCTGATACCACTGCTCTGCAACTTTCCTCCAGCCTTCTTCAGTGGAGGGGCACTGGAGGAGCTCCTCCAGGTATTCTTCGATGATGGTCTGCACCACTTCTCTGACCACAATGCTGATGGTGTTGTGTGGCACCCTCCAGGCATACTGCATGTTTCTGTACGTGGTCCCAGAGGCCAGGTGGTGCAGAGTCAGTGCCACCTTCAGTCCAGGGTCTAGGCTGGGCCGGAAGTTGGTGTTTGCCTTGGTCAACCTGGGTCTCAATCGCTCCACAACTTCGTCAAACATGGCTGGCGGCATCCTCATGAAGTGCTTGAATGCACGAGTGTCTTCATTCCTCAGCTCCATCATCAGCTTGTCATACAGTCCAAACTCCGCTCTTCTCCCGATCCATCGTCAGACCCACACAGTTCTTGGGCGTCTCCTTCTCTTTGCGTAGAAAAGGTGAAACAGTCTGAAGAGGACTTGGTTCTGTTGTTGAATGATCGCGGCTATCAAAAGGAGTGGTGCGATGATCTATGGTGGAGATCAATGAATGATGTGGAAGAGCAAGAGCAAAGCTGAAGAGGTCTGCACACCAGGGCTGCTGGACTGAAAGTGAGATCCGGGTGATTTCCTCCCCCTTTTTATAGGAAATATCGGTTTTCCGTTAGGTGTCCTTCCACATCCTCCAGACATCCTAAATATCCGAGATACATCCCATATACAAATGTTTTGTCCATTTTAATGCTTTATATCTGAGCTGCATCCGCTTTCATGCTTTCTATGTTTATGCTACTAACGCTGTATGGACGTTCCGCGTACCTTTCGCTTCCTCCCTCTTTCCGTTTTCCGCTGGAGCGGATGTGAGTTGCGCGGATGCCCAGAGGATGCCGAGAGGATACAGCAGACGTTTTACGGATGACAACAGACATAGAACGTTTGTTGCCCGTATGTATCGCGGATGTAGATTGTACGCGGTGGAAAGTTCATCTGCTCAAAAAGTTTTGTGCAGCTCAAAACTTTTTGAGCGGATGAAATAGCAGTAGACGGATGCTCGATGGATAGAGCGTATGAAAAACATATGCAGTGAGTACACAACGGATGCATCGCGTTTTCCAATGGATGGCAAGCGTTTTTCTCTGTTTTATATCCTCTTTGCATCTGTTGGTGCAGTGTGACATGGGCTTTACATAGAACAGCTTCTTTCAGAAAGACTGAAGCTCTTTTTGTATCCTTTCAGCCAACCTCCCGGGGCAGAAAGTTTGTCCTTCGACTATAGGCAGGTGGCTGAAGGCCACAATAGCCAAGGCATACGAGACTCAATCACTGCCTGTGCCTAGGAGCATAACGGCCCATTCAACAAGGAGTGCGGCAACTTCAGCAGCCTGGGCCACACAAACTCCTATTGCAGAAATATGTAGAGCGGCAACATGGGTCTTCTCATCGCCTTTCATTAGGCATTACAAAATTGATGTATTTGCTTCTGCTGAAGCCTCCTTTGGTAGGAAGGTGTTACAGTGAGTCCACTCAGACAGTGGGGCAGCTCCAACCCAGACAGAGACCCTTCCGTAGGACAAGCCAAGCATTGGTATGTCCCCCTCTCTGGATGCTTAGAGCAGCTCAGTGGAGAAGGGGTGTTGGTACTTGCCTGATATGCCCATTCTCTGTGAGCTGCGACAAGCATCCAGCCCCACCCAATATCCATCTGGTGGGGTCCTGTTCCGGTTAATGACTAATCTGGATATAAGTTTTAAAAAAAATGCAAACAGACCAATATAGAGGATGGGGGTTGCATCACCTCGTCTTTGCCAAAACTGGGGGACGTTAGGGAGGAGCCAAGGAGGAGTAACAGCATCCAATTCAGATAAGCCCAGCCTATCCAAGCATAGACAAAGCACTTCCCCACTTTCTGGAGGCTTGCCAGCTCATCGAGAATGGACGTATCAGGTAAGTACCAATGCCCCTTTTCATCACCATCCTAAAGAAACTCTAGGGGACACTGTTGAGCTACATCCAAATGTATGGCTTTTTCACATGTATATAAAAACTGGATGAACATTGAGAGATCCAAAGAGAAGGAAATGGATTAGTTGCACTCAATAACTATTGAGATCATCAAAGAAGTTGAGAAAAATGCTGGTGGTCAAACCCATTGCAAAACCTTTGCTCTCCTAAATAAGATGCTTTCTCTAGAATTGCAGTCCTAGTTTCTTTTAGTTTAAAGGGCAATCTTTCATTTTTAATTCTTCCTTCATGTCATCTCATTCTTCAGGGGTTCATTTGGAAGAAAAAGTAGATTTGCCAAATGCTTCTGGCCACAGTTCCTTCATTTAATAGGTATGAGCAAAGGCAGATAAATATATTGAAATATATTGAAAAGGACAGAAAATGAATGGAAAAGAGTAGCAGACATACGGAATAAAAATGCATGTGTGAGGAGTAATGGAGTAATTCCATGATCACTTGCACTGACTTCATGGTGTTCCTGTCTTACTGTAATAATTTGCATTATAGGAAGTGAAGCTGGAGCTAATATCATTTGAAAATTAAGTGGTTTGGACAGCTGTGTAGGTCTCTGTTCAGAGTACAGGTATTGTAATTTTCAATAATTGAGAAGTCTTTTATGCTTTCTTCCCACTTGATTGCTGTTCAGTTCCAGTAAGCAATTTCTGAGGCATATAATTTTCTAACTTCCTTTTTTTGTATGAGGGTAGATAGCAGCTATGTCTGAATTGAGCAGCTGAGCTAAATTCCATGGACTGCCTCTTCATTTTATTAAAAAGACATAAAATGGTATATAGATCATAGTGCAGCTGATTTATAATTAGAAAGCATGCTCCATCATGCTTCTTATCTCTAAGCATTAAGACAGTCTCTGTCTCATTTGAATTACTTTTATACTTGTGAGTTGGAAATGGAAAGCTGACAGAAGTGATAGGAAAACAGTTATGTTTTATTTTTCCATTGCATTTGAGATATTGGCAATAAATGGAGGTGGGGAGAGAGTGGAGCATTTTAGAAAGCCTGAATATTTCAGAGGAATGGAGAATAAATTACTTTTCATTGATCTTCACCTGAACTGACAAGGTAAGAATTTTCATTCTGGAAGCCTGCGGAGGAATATTGCTTGCTTGTGGAAAACATGGGAAAACAATGTTAAGAGGGCTTGTCTTCTGCCATGAACTATGAATTCAACAGTGATTGCTTCTATAGCTAGAGTCATAGAGCATGTTCATGGTGGGAAGACTGGCATGAAGATATATATGTGTGTAAATGGTGAGAAGGTTGTTCTGAATCAGTAATTAAAGGGCCACAATGCAATAGCAGGGAAAAGATTTGAAACTGAACTGGAAGATAAAAACTAATTACGTGTTTTCATCGACTTAGCATATATTTATGATTTACTGTATTTACATTCCTTTTGGTATGCAACTTTCAGTAGCAACAGAAACAGAGAAGGCAATAACATGTAACCAAGAAATACATTAATTGATATTAAATGGTTAAGCAGTCTGAGAAATACAAAAAAAATGTAATCTGGTATTAGGAAATTTATAAAATGGATACTAACAGAACATTCCATCGCTTAATTGTTGGATCAGTTATCCAGAGTCCTTAGCTGGCAGAGATATTAAAGGGTAGGCTTCTGAAAGCAGTCTTGAAATCCATCTGTCATGCCAATGCAGCTAAAGTTCCTATCTTTCCTCCCTCTTCCCACCACTGATTCCACCTTTATTGAACAGAATGAAAGAGTTGAAGAATTAGCACAGCTGAAAGAAAATAGTAGCTCTTTATATGGAATTTTGCTACCAAAAGATATAGTAGATGGAAGCCAGGATGAGTATATAATTAGTTGTTAACTCCAGTAAGAAGAAAAGAGGAGGGTAACATTGAATACCTGTTCTGCCCTAGGACAAAATGGATCACATCCGCTTCACTGTATTGATCAATCTAATCTAGATTAAATTGTCTTTTGTTTGATCTGTCAATGGTATTCTTAGGTTCAAAGCAAATGTTGGAAGAACAGTTCCCCAATAAGGCATAGGAATGCTAGCTGCATTAGATTCTTTTTTGTGGTCATTTTTGCTGCATTTCTTTGTATGCCATACAACGGCACGTGCATGGTACTATTTTTTTACATTTAAGTTTTTTTTCCTACATAGCAGATGGTCTGAATATTGATAAATGTCCTCATGTAGTATGTTGGAAGGTGGGAAAATGGACAGGAACTTTGCATACATAAAGACTCTGTTCTCCTTTATGTTATGGTGATTGCTGTGTGTATGTATCTATATATTTATCTATGTATTTATCTATCTCCTGTTCAGTGCATTTCTTCATATGCCATACACATATATACAGCATAGATTCCAAACAGTATATATTTTTCCCATCTTATATCTTTCGCACCCTATCTGATCCAAGCAACTTTTTTCAGTACTTTCACTTTGGACTTGCTTTTATCCTAGGGATACAAGTGGAAAGAGGGAAACATAATTCTTTCCCAAGCTTTTTACATTTCAGCACCTTTGTCAATCTGATCTGACCTCCAAAAGTTGCCATCTTTTTTATCAGCCAATCTCCTTAGCTGCACTTTTCTTTGAATCCTGTTTTCTCCTTTCAGCTGCAGATTCCTCTTCCATCTCTCCCTTGATATAGTTGGTATCAAAAGTCCATGCTGTACAAATGCAACTCCAACAAGCCGTTTGTATTATTTAACACTTCTGTCCTTTTATATATTTTCACTTAAAAAGCAGGTGTGCCGATATCCAGATGTTTTAAATAGGTACTAAGCTCCTCTTTTTGTATAACGCTGAGACTGATTTGGGCACACCCAAAGGAAAAACAAAATAAAACACTTTAGCCTTGATGCCAATACATTATCCCATGTCTGTCAACATGGAATTCCTCCTGTTACACAATAAAATGTATTGTTTCCTTCCCACTTGAATCTGGGACATATTAACTATTATATTTGTTAAAACATAATAATTGTGGGGCTACAGCTTTTTCAATCCCAAGACTCCCATCCCTCTCAATTTGCTCCAAGATGCTTTTACATTTAATCCAATCCTTAAACTAGTCTGAATTGATTCCTCCCTATAGCTCGGAGCGCACTAAAAATATTAGAGTGTGATTTTATTGTAGGCTTCTTAGCTTTATTATACATGCTGGGTGCATAAAAAACCAGGCCCCAAAGGAAATTTATTGCATAGATTGCATTGCATGTTTAAACTGGTTGCCACTTTCTTCTCTACTTTTCCTTATTTGTTTGATGCAAGACCTTTGGACATTGCTAAGCACAGTAACATTCTCTCTGATGTTTGCAAATTCTGATATGATGGTCTCCTTTAGATCATGTGTTGGCCTATGGGACTTTATTTTTTGGTACACCCTGTATTTATTTGAGTTTTATTTTTTCCTTATGTGTGGGTTTGATTAGGACACTCCCTTCATCTGTGTAATCCTGTGGCTTTAAAAATTTAGAAAAAAGTTGTATCCCTTCAATTTCTATTCCATCACTATTAAGTGCATCTTTGACATTCTAGGACTAAGTCACGGTTTATTAGATAAGCTTTTCTAGTCCAGCACTGGATGCTGACATCTACCACCTAGTAATCTTTAAATTTCCTTTAAAGAAGAAATAGAGTATGTCAGGGAAAGTTTTGTCTAGATCTGCAGATAGGGAAACTTTGTCAGACTGTAGAGGGTAAACAGGATGACCTTGACAGAGAGGGGAGAACTGTTATGAAGCAATGAGTAGACCGATATTGCTAAAGCCGAAACAAGGGGAGAGAATAAGATTCTGTTACTATTGCCTGCCTATCTATGAATGCCCATATTTCTATCAGTAAAAGTAGTTTTAGCCTATGTGGCATCTATTTTTTGGTCTACCCTTCAGATTGAGACTCTGAGGCATAACTACCAAGGGTTTGTACAATATCTGAAACCCTTGAATGAATCATCTGGATGAGAGATGCTGTCTTTCAATACTCCTTAAATCCAAACCAGAAAAAGTTATCTGCAAGGATAACATGGATAATGGAAATCATTATAAGAACTAGAAGAATCAGGAGCATCAGATTTTGTTGCCTTTAACCTCCCAAGATGATCAGGGCAGTATCTATTTCAGACCAGGCCTGAAACATGATGGAAATGCAGCTGTAGCTGGTTGTTATTCATTAGGTTGCAGATGAGAACATTCTACCTTGATCTGAGTAATTTTCATCCTCTAACTTTTGAGATTTTAGCTTCATCATTTTTACAGCCCAGTTTTAATGGTGAAGAATTTTCTTCTCCAATAGTTCCATCACACATATATAAATAAAACAGAGGAGAATAAACCCCCAAAGATTTAGCATTTTAAAAATTTGTGTTAGAAAATATGGCTGTAATTTTGCTTCTTCATTGCTGAATAGCTGAAGATTCATTTTATGGCTCTATTTTGGACCTATTTATTATTAATAAAAATTGGAATCTGATAGGAACAGGCAACATTTAAATATAGCACTAAAAAGCTCTTGAGTAACTATCATAATCCAGGTGGTTAATTTCACAGACATAGACGAGTACTCATTTGCTCAGTTGTGGCCAGCTATTATTTCTCAGACATTTGGTCAGTGCATCATTTCTGCTTTCATTAATGCTACATATTTATGCACTTGAGAAATAAACTTACCAAGTAATGCTTGTGAGTTTTGGATATTGTAGAACAAACTGCAGTTGTATATTTTAAAGTTCTGTTCTGCAAACTGAACCTACCTCTTTCCTTTTTGTTATTTTCCTCTCACCTTTGCCTTACATGGGAAAACAGGTTTGGTAATTCAGAGCTTTTGTTGTAAATGATCTCCAGATGAGTATCTGAAGCTCAACATGCAGCTGCTATAGACAAATCCAACAGGGAGCAATATTTGCAATGCATTTTCAACTTGGAAATTACTGATCTTAGGAGTAAATGGACTGTGTATTCTTCTGGACACTTGGAAAGACTTTAAGATCAGCTAGGATACAGAGGACAAATGTAACTAGTTTCACATACTGTATCTTAGGTGGTCTTACAGATCTTATAGATAATTGGAGTTGGAAGGGACCTTGTAGATCATCTAGTCCAATCCCCCCCCCCGCCTAAGCAGGAGACCCTACACCATTTCTGACAAATGGCAGTCCAATCTCTTATTGAAAGTCTCAACTGATGGCACTCCCACAAGGGAGAGGGCAAGCTGTTCCATTGCTTCCAAGGGCAAGCTGTTCCATTGGTTGATTGTTCTCACTGTCAGAAAGTTTCTCCTTATTTCTAGTTTAAATCTCTCCTTGTTCAATTTTCATTCATTATTCCTTGTCTGGCCTACAGGTCTCTTAAGTTTGTTTTCTCAAATTGTAGGAATTGCTCCCACCCGCCAATGCTATACTGCAAGCTGTTTTTGGAACCAAGTAAATTTAAAGGCAAACTATGGTACTTTGATGGAAAACAGACCTGGAAAGAAATTTATTTATGCATGTGTACGTGCACACAAGACAAACACACACTCTTAATGTTACACTACATTTAAGTTATTATTAAATTGTCATTGATTATATACCATCATATAATTTTCAACTCCAAATAACAACATCAATAGATATCCTCCATCATGATCTAATCTGTTCTTTCAGGTCTCCCAGTAGGGTACTCATTGCTACTATAAGTCCATCCTCCTTGGGGCTTCTCATCCTCTTCTCTTTCTTTCCATCTTTCACAGCCTTAAGAGCCTTTTCCAGATATCAGGTTTCTCATAAAATGTATCCAATTTGATCCGAGTCCTTTGTGCTATCAGTGAGAACTCTGGGTTGATTTGTTTGATAATCCATCATTGTGATTTCTGGATTGGTCATGTCCCCAAAGGTGCTTTTCTAAAGGCAATTGGATTTCCTTGATTTTTTTTCCTTGAAAATGCTTTGCTTCTTAACCAAGAAGCTTCTTCAGCTCTGGTTGAATCATGGGCAATGGAAGGATTTATTTTTTCTTAGCAGTCATCTGGTTGTAAGCATTCTGAAGTTTGGTTGTTGGCTGACTGAGAGTTGTTGAAGCCACTGTGGGGTTTATTTGTAGGCTCAAAGTCACCTGAATCAGAGTGCAAATGGATGTGGAACCTTCTTGGGACTGCTGAAATGACTGTGTTGTAGACAAGAGATAGATGATGTGAAGTGGTGGTTTTGTTTCACCAATGTACAGATCTGTGCATGTCTCATTGCATTGTATAGCGTACCACATTGCTCAGTTTATGTCTGGGTGTTTTGTCCTTGGAGGCCCCTCGTCAGTCAACAGGATTTACTTGATAAAGCTGGTTTACCACCAGCTTTATCAAGTACTTAGGAGGCAAGGGCTTGGGCAGCACAAGGAATCAACAGCCAACGACTTAATATCTGGCCATCAACACCCCAATCACAACCAAAAACCCACATACAACCAGGCACTATATACAGTAAATACCATCCACAGAATAATCCAAAGCATACACTCTGCTAGAGAGAACAGGCTCCAGCACGAGTCTGAAAGCTCAGAATGTTAAACCTCTGGTCCTGGTAACCAACCCAGATTGTATCCTGTACACATAATATACTTTCCTACTCTTATTTTGCCCACAACAACAACCCTGTGAGGTGAGTTGGGTTGAAAGAGAGTGACTAACCCAGAGTTACCCAACTGACTTTCATGTGTAAGACAGGATTAGAACTCAGAGTCTCCTAGTTTCTAGACCAGCACCTTAACCACTATACCATACTGGCTTTCTGGTTTGCTCTTTAAAACCACTGCTTCCAAAATGGCCAATTTCTCATGTCTGTTTCTGATAATTCTGATCAACCAAATGAAAAACTGGCACTTTGAGGTTGTTCAAACATGGAACAGAATATATATTTCAGAGTTTTTTGTTCCTGACAGAATCAGAAATTCAGCTATTTTCATGTAGAAAAAATTTATTTCTAAAGTAGCTGCTGCTGTTAAGTGGTCTTTGTGATTGTCTCTTACAACTGAAGTCTTGGATTCTCCTGTTTGAGGCAAGTTGCTATTCCATTCTTATGGGGAACTGAACCTGATGTGATGGGAGAACACCAAATATCCTTCTATATACACATTTAATGTTGAGGGAAGGGCATCAAATTTAGTTCTCTCCTTGTCGTTTTAGTTGTCTATATCAAATATGTAAGGAATCAGCAGCTCCTCTATGGCAGTTGCAGACACAGATCCATTTTTCATAGTCCCTTGAATTCTCAAGTTCATATTATTGTAAATTGGTGACAAGCCACTGAATAATGGTGTAAGGAACACACATTTCTATTCCATCACTTTATAAGCAATTCCTTATTGCTTTGGACGTAAATATCATTCAAACATAAAACAAGAATGTATTTACACTTTCAAACTTCTCAAGAGTATAAGTGAATGTATCTTGTAGATTTTCATATGAAATACATACTTTTCTTTTAAAAGAAATTTCAGAATAACATATGAAGTCACGTGAATGCCTAGAACACATGGAATATGAGCAGAAATAGAGCACACTAAAAAAATCTGTGATAGTCAAGTTAATTCCTTATCTAGCAACGACTGACTGACTGACTGACTGAATGAAATAAAAAGAAAAGAACAAAAGAAGTAAAATTCCAAAAAGTAACTCCTCTTATATCTTCCTTACACTGTACTGATCTTTTTGCTGGGTTTGTCCCAGCACATCTATTTTATGAGGCCAAAATATCATCACTTAACAATGTATTTAAAATTTTTCCAGCGAATGATTTTTCATGATTTGGGTTTTGCACAAACTGTGAAATTAGCTAAGAAGGGGATGAGAAAATGGATATGTTCCAGGTCAGATGTCATCCATTTTTCCATAACAGAACTGCAGACAGATGTCTCCAATTACACATATATGATGTTAAAGTTCATTGGACATTATATTTCATATCTACTTGTCCTTTACTAATAATTTATACTTATGACATGAAACACTTACCATTTATCATTATGGTATTATGATTATTCAAGCCATTTCTGTTCAAAAATCAAATGGTAAAATGGAAGCTTGAGCCAAATAGTGAATAAATAAGATACAGATATCATAATGACTGAGCGATACACTCTGATATTCAGATGGTTTTCAACCCGGGAATATGAATAGGCAAAGCCTTACTTTTTATAGAACTTAAATTCTTTAAAAAGCAATCCTTTATCATTAAGTACATGTTCATTAAGCTGACTAGACAAATGACATCAGAAATATAGAGGCTGTTATAACATTGGGGAAACCATTAGTTGGTTTGTACAAAGAAGGTAGTTTCACTGATCTCAGATGCCCATGCATTTGTGATTTTGGACTCCCTTAGGATTTTTCAGGGGCATTTTCTGCTCAGGAGACCAAGATGCCTCAGAATCATTTCTTTGTAAATAACTTTCCATATGATTTAAACTCAGCATGCTACTTGGTGAGATAGTCTGCAGGTAAGTTGGACTGATTATTGGTTTTATTTGAAATGCTACGCATATCCTTCCAGATTATAACTTTTCTTGGATACATTCTTTTTTGTAGATAGATAACTAAACTGCACTATTTTAAAAGAGAATTATTTCCTTAAAATATTTCCCAACAGTGAAGTTTCGAGTATAGGACCTCACTGTTGCAAAGCCCACTTTTGTTTCTTAAGATATTACACAGCTATTAATAATATATTTTCCTATTTTTGAGTTACAGCATGCTCCAATCACGTTTTGAGTTTGTATGAATTTGACTGTCTCCATTGCTGATTCTTATGGTGCTTCTCTTACCTCTATTCCCATGTACTGCAAATCTATTGATTTATCTGCTGGGAAATGGGGGATAAACTGTAACAGATTTTACACTTTCCTTGGACAATAGATGAAGATAGAGATAAAGATGAGGAGTTAGGCATTTTTTTTGCTTATGTATGTTTAAACAGTATAATGAGTATTACTTAAATTCTACAAATGTGATATACTAATATTGTTATGATGAATTGGATTAATATGAATGATACTCAGAACCATCTCTGTTTACATACAATATGGATGTTTATTGAAAACAATAATAATAAAAATGCATATTTAAAAAAATAAGAGAAAAGAACTCTTACTTAAACCAATACAACTGTAGACAATTTAATTTCACATATAAGATGGGAACAAAACCAAAGCCACACCCTGGGATCATGGCAGAAAAAACAATCTTGCTATGGCATGTTGGTATAATTGTTAGATGTAAGTGGAGAAAGGCCCTTACTATGTAATTGTTTACTTAGCTTTGGGCAGCACCTTCTACTTTTCTTCTAAACAGTGGACTGAAGAAAGAAGTCTCAGAATTATATAGAATTAACCATTGGAAGAGACCTTGAAGATCATCTAGTCTGGCCCAGTATAGGAGTCAGAGGTGGTATTCAGCAGGTTCTGACCTGTTCTGGAGAACCGGTAGTGGACATTTTGAGTAGTTCAGAGAACCAGCAAATACCACCTCTCCCTGGAGATTTTACAGTATCCTTCCCCTGTCACACCCACTGAGCCACGCCCGCAAAACCAGTAGTAAAAAAAATTGAATCCCACCACTGATAGGAATCTGCCATGATGTCCATATGGGAGGTGGTTATCCCATATCTGTTTAAGTATGTCTAGCGAAAAGACTCACTTGACCCATTTCCAGAGACAATCCATTAGCATTTTTCCCTGATTGTCTCTTCTGAAGAATTGTCTTATATTATAGCCTTACCAAAAGCCAAACATGGCTATATTTTTTCCCCTGTTATCTTCTTTTCCCCAGGCTAAACAGGCTTGCTGTTTTTTGCTCCAGGGCACTTAAATCCCACATCCCACTGGGATGTTTAAGGAAGAATCAATATAAAGTAGCAAATATTTTTTTTAAAATTAGGCAGTGAAGATGAATGAATATAACCAATATTATATGTTGTGAATTCAGTATCTCCTCAGCTGTTAGATGCCATATTCAGACTAGTGTTTATTGTGTAAAGATATTATATTCATGTGACTCTTGTACCTGAGATTACAAAGCACATTTCTCTGACAGCACCTGTTCCCTGTATGCCCATAGTACATTAAAGAAAGTAGGATATAATTTTGACAACAGCAAAGCTAGTTGAAACATCAGATATAAAAATGTATTAAGGTTCACTGTGCTTGAATATAAACACATATGTCAGATTGATTCTTCTGGAAGAATATAGCATACAATTGGTCTGTATTGCACTAAAAAAAAGAAACAAAATAAAATGTGCATTTTGATTTGTTTTCTGTCTTTCAGGGTATCAATGTGTCTCCTCAAACATCACTGGCTTTAAATTATGATTCAAGAGTGATTAAGGAGAAATACGAACAACAGGCCACGGATCATCAGGAGTACGAAAATGAACTGTCCATCCGGATAGGTAGAACAGCTTTACATTCAGGCAAGCATCCTGTCATATACCATCAAGTTAATACAATAGTAGTGTGCATAAGTATATGTATGTGCATATGCACATCCTACATGAGTGTATGTCACCGAAAAAAAGAAAATGGATAGAGGCAGGGCAGCTTCTTTCTTTGGTATTTTTCATCCTCTAAATTTCTACCTTGGATCCTAATACTTGCATGTCATATAAACTGTTTAGGATGCTCTTTGCTTTGGAAGATGGTTATCCTATTTGGAATGATGAATTCTGTTTCTTTGATATTCATGTAAGCTCTCTATGAATTCATTGAGTTCCTTGTTTATTTCCTCTATAACTTCCTTCACTTGGCCTGGTTGGGGGTTACTTACCAGCTGGTGGAATAGTAAAGTAGTATGCTAACTGTCCACTGCTAAGCACGGTCGAAGCCCTCTTCCTTAGTAATTCTTATTAAGATAATAGTTTCCCTGTTGCTGAGAGATTTAGGGAGAATTATCCCTAATTGTAATCCTAATCAATAAAAAAAGGCTTGCGTTCACTGCCCCTAGCACTTTCTTGCCCACTCTGTTGCTTTTACCTGTCAATTAAACAGCTCTTTGGCAAGCTGGGAAGGGCATAGTAGCCCCAATTGGCATAAAGGTGGAAGGCAGAATGGATGTCCTTAGATTCTTTCCTGGAATTCAAGCTGTTGAAAACTGGGATATATTATTACTTTGTAGGTCTGGTTTGGAACCTGCGTTGGGACCACTCCATTAGATAAAAAAGCAAGGGACACAAAAATAAGGATGGAAATTATTATTTGGAGTCTTGCTGTAAACACAGAAAAATAAATTGAAATGATTTTTAAAATGCCCATTAACTATCTACAGATATTTAGTGTTTATGGAATGTTGATAAAACTTGAGTTACAAATTTGAAGAATATACATTTGAAAGTGCAAAAAAAAATGAAACACTTTTTAAAATAAATCTAAAGTTGTTCAGTAAACACATATGAGTACCCAATGTTTGTAGAGTGGATTTTCTTTATATCACAAAAGATATTACAAGTTAGATAGTACACAATCTTTTGTGTCACAAAAGATGTTATAAGTTAGATTCCATTGTATAGTCCTGTATTTCCACTTTATGTAAAACTTTCACATAGAATTCTAATATTCCACAATATTTTCATTCTCTATTTGTTGGAAATTATAGAGATACAAATATATTGACTTATTTGTTTGCTAAGGTTGACAGCAAGAACCAATTACATACAGTCGTGGTAGATCTAAACCCAGAAACCATCTTTTAAAATAATTGCTTCAGTACTCAGTATTTCATGAGCCACATAAGAACCCTTGGTTGTTGTTTTTTCAATGAGGAATCTCTTTTAGGCAGTTTAAATTGATTTAAGGGAGTGGTTATCCCTTCACATAGAATGATGAAAATAAATTAAAAGTTGATTGAACTGCAAATTGTGATTCAGAAGGCAGTTCAATCAACTTCCTTGGGTTTGCAGGAATTGAAGAGCATTTATTTTCCAAAAATGAAACAAATAAATCAAAACCCATCTTCTTTCCTAACATCTTTAGCATATTGATATTCACATCAGAATTTTTTTTGTTAATATACAGTATGAAAACTATTGGGGGAACTTTTCCCCCCTGCTATGGATTGTTTACTTTTCTCTCTGTTAGAGAAAAAAAGATTGCTTTTTTCCTGTCTCACATTTTAATATATGAAAAAAACACAAATTGGGACTGGTATACTTTCTTTCTTCAGAGACATGTTATGTTCTGGCCTGTAGGGATGAATACTGTATATAAATGCAGTGAATCATGACTATCGAGGAGGGCAAAGACAGAATACTAACCATAAGCTTAATAAGTTTATTTTATATTTCTAAAAGTTGCAATATGTTTTTGTCTACTTTCTTTGAGCACTCTTGGAATTCTAATAGCCTATAGCAGTCTGCAAATATTTGTCACAACATGGAGATGCAAATGAGTAAACAATCCAATCCTTATGTACTTGCATGTGACATCAGAATGAAACCGTATGCAATTACTCTCAAGGTAATTTGTCAAGGCTTCCAGGAATTCTCTAGTGTTTTTTGGACTTGACTTGTCTAGAATGGTCATGGTTTCCCAGTTGAAACTATGGTTAAGTATGTCCAACTGTTGTAAAATTAAGGAGCTTTCATCATGTCTTCTGACTGCTAGTTGATGTTCATGGATGCATTCTGCTAGTCTTTTCCTGTTTGTCTTATGTGGTAGCCGTTGCGGTCTTTACACTGTAAACCTTTCATGGCAATCCAACAAATCAGCCATCAATTGATTCACAGACATAAACAATATTGACATACTATGTAAAAGAGACAACAAACAAGCCAAAATAGGATAAAAAAGACCAAAACATTTTCCCACCAACAATCAACACCCAGTTGAGCATAGATTGATACCAAGTTTAACATCAGATCAACAATCAAGAAATAAACAATACCCTAGTTAAGCTAACAGCAATCCATCAAACCAAATAACTTCTAAGACCATTCCCACCAACACTGACAGGGAAGCCACTCGAATAGAAATTGAGAGCAAACCCCATTCTTTACTAGTATTGATAATATTACCTATTTTGGATAATGAAACATATGTAAGAAAACAGCCAAGGTCAGAGAGCATCAAGAAGTCTATATCAATTCAGAGCTACAAAATTCTCCTTTATCAGTAATATATGAAAGAACTAAATTATCAGTTTATAAGTCAATCTCCCACAAAATTCTGCTCAGCCACTTTGCAGCCCTTGACTGCTAAGGTTATACATCTCTTTATCTTCATATGAACTAAGGAGGGGCTTGAGTGAGAACTTTACTCGAGTCAATTTCTTGGTTGACTACCTTTGCCTTGGTGGTGGCTTTTTCTTGTATCCCTCAAGGCCATTCCTTATGTCTTCCCCATCTTTGGCTGTTTTTTTTTTTTTAATACATTCCTTTCAACTGTGGGGGATGTGAGGAAATCCATCTGTAGGTATCTAGCATTTTGTCCCCATGGTGATACAGAAATCTATCATTGTGTACCATAAAATCTAGAAAAGCATTTTACTCTAAAGCCAACAATGAAAGGAAATCATAGATTGGATCCCTGCCTCATCTCAAAATTTAAAATATGTTGCTCAGGGTAGACTAAAAAAACAAACAAACTGAGAAATGGCAAGGATGAATTGAACAAACATATTAAATTCTTAGGTTTAGACCACAGGTGTCAAACTTGTGGCATCATGGCGGCATCACATCACATATCGAGACTTTTCCCTCTTCACTAAACCAAGCATGGGTGTCTCCAGCGCATTATGCATCCGGCCCACAGCTGGATTAGACTGTCAGATATTTCTTCACAAGGATGCTTGTGAAACAGCATCCAATCAGACCAGTAAAAATATAAATAAATAAAGTAGTTCACCTTATGATGGGTTCTGGTACATCCTGTAGAAGTACTGGTGCAAAGTTAGATATTCCTATTTTGTTCTTATCAAAGGTTGGCAGGTAATCTTGCTTGGTGCTTGCTGAGGTAATTCCCTGTTAGGAGAATGAGTGCACACAGGGAGACGTAGTGAGAGTGGTGAGGAATAACATACAACGAGCACACAGATACACTGTATAGTAAAATATAGGTTTTTACTTCCAGTAAATGGTTAAACAAAGTCCAACAAGCAGTCCAAGTCATACACGGTTATAGCAGTCAGTTTTCAGTCCAGGGATAACCCAATAACAAAATCCAGTATCAAAAACAGTTCAATAAAAGACTCACATCAAATCCAAGAATAACGATGATCAGCAACAGTCAATAGGGAAATGCAGGAACAGCAACACTCTCTGGGGAACCAGGTTTCTGGCTCCATCTTATGGCCATTTGAGGAACCACACCCAATTACCATTTTAGCATTTCCTTAAAGAGACAGTATTAAAATGTCTATCCTGGTTTATATATTTCCAACTGAACTTTTAAGTGACTTACATTCCTAACAGTGCTGGAGCATAAAAAGCCACTGGGGGAATATTTCAGAGTTTGAAAATATTCTTCAGCCCTATAGAAGGCAGAGTAATTTCAACATGATAGGAAGTGCAAAGGGAGAAGATGTTTGTTTTGGAAAAATCCCTCTGGAATCTATTCTTTTATTTACAGAAATGGTTAAAGTATATACACCAAGTATATATACTTTGCCAAATTCTCTTCCACAACCTCCCTACAGTCTTTGAATTGACAGCTAGGAGATAAAACAGGACTTCTGTTTAAAAAATGCACAATCCATCAGGCTTTAATGACAAAAAGTAGTTGCAAATTAAGATGCGCACACAGTATTTCCAAACTTTAGAGATATCTGTAGCACAGGTTTGGGGGTACAATGGTTTCTCCTGCAAGATTGATTAGAGTATAACAAAATGTAATTACTTTATATTCACTGAGATATTTCCCTAATGAAAAAGACACCCTAGAATGGAATATATGAATTTATATATCTTTGACTAACTTGGGCTTTATCAGAATATGCTCTTACAACAATGTGGGGTTGTGATTTGTGGAGTTAACACTTGAGGTTAACGAGCGTTTCCCTCTGTGATTAGGTGTATAGCTTTCTTGATTTAAGACTGTACCTTAAATGATGTAGTATAATAACTGAAAGCCTAAAAATGGCAACTTGTCACCCGAACTGCAAGTCAAATAGAAACTCCACATGTTGCCTTGGCTACCTAGTTGCCACATCAGGAGAAATCTTTTTGGGGGATCAGAGGCTTCTGCCTGGTGAAATGTGACATTTTCTCTGTGTTAAGTTTTACAAAACAAAGGAAGTATTTATAGAGGATGATATTTCAAGATAGTTCAGAATGTTGTGTGAATAGTGCTCTGCCATCAAGGAGGACTAAGATGAAGTCAGGAGCTCATACAAAATGAGATGCTAGTCAGTACTGAATACTGAAAATGGTTTGTTTGTATTGGATATTCTCCCCCCATTGTCTCTGGGTGGATCACAATTTTTTTTCTGTTTGATTTATGGGCAGAATCTTCTATTGTATTATACATATAAATTAATGATGGGTCCACTGATAAATACTCACTAAGACAAAAACAGAATTCACAGTTCAGTCAGGTGTGTCAACAGGTAACAGATTTCACCTCCATGTAGCCATCTATTGTTGAGGTAATCTTTGGAGCTCCAAAACTCAGGATCATCTAGCTCTGGAAATTCTTATATTTATGAGCTGAGTGATTCCTATTACTAATTAAAATAAACAACAAATTGACAGCAAAGTGCTGGAGATGATGATGGAGGACTGGATTTGATGACAAGATAGAAGGTACTCAACTGTAAGTATTGTAGGCATGAGGAAGTTATGTAAGACAGAGGTGCTGAAATATTTAAATGTCATAAATCACCTAAACAGCTGGTTTCAGTGTGAAAACTTTGGGACAGTAAAAGTGCCTGGGCTGCTTTTTGTAAGTATTTAATGCTACCCTTGAGCGCTGTATATCCATGAATGACTAGTTTAATGAGGCATTTAAACACTCAGTCTTGACACATCTTGCAGGGTATGTATATCTGGGATATAGCTTTATTGAAAAATATATATTATCTGTGGCTATACTCTATGTTAAATAGATGAGGTTGTCTACTTTTACATTTTGATAGAATGCTGGTATTCTTTTTCAGGGCTTGAATCCTTCTATGTATAAGGTCCGTTCTCTCCCCCACCCCCAAAGTCTGGATCTATTTGGCAATATAGTAGAAGCAACAATTCTCTCTGAGCTGGAGTCTGATCGGGCAAATCTTATGGAGTTGACTGAGGCATGAACTTGTGGTATTAAATGGAATGAGTTTGATCCTGTTAATTGTAAGGAAGTATGTATACAGGGTTCTAAACCTTGGAGATATGGCTATTTGTGTCTTACATCCATTTATTTTTTTTATATCCCTCCATATTATTTTTTACAAATAACTCAATGTGGCAAACATATCCAACACATCTTTTTGTTCCTATTTCTCTCCCTTCCCCAACAGTAACACTGTAAGGTGAGTTAGGTTGACAGAGTGACTAGCTAAGATTAGTTAGCTGGCTTTCATGGCTAAAGTAGGACTTGAACTCATGGTCTCCTTTTTTCTAGCCTGGTGCCTTAAGCACTACTGTATACCAAACTGGCTTTCAACCAGCCTTCCTTGGATGGTTAATATTCCAGGGAGGATATATATGTATGGGTGGATTTGTGCAATAATCAGTTCTTCCTTGAGACAAGTTTAGTCTTGATTTAGTCATCTGAAGTCACAGAATTTGAGTTGGGTAGCCATATAACTGGATAAATAAATAAAAAATAAATGTAAAACTACTGGGTTGTGATTACATGGGATGACATTACTGATATGCCATGGTTTGCAGTAGAAGCTACAGTATACAGTAGTTCAGTACAGCTGAGCTACATTTTTTTTCCTGGACTTAGGTGTGCTAAATAGTAGCAATTTCACTCTGTTGGTTCCAGACCTCCTATGAACATAAAATTAATAATCAGAACTCCTGGCATGTCTCTTCTACATTATGTTGTCATTACCTCTTGGTGATGCAACTATGTGTAAACCCCTGGGATGTATAAATGAATATCCTGAAGATTCATAAACGTAAATTAATTTGTTTGCATTTAAGGCTCTTGGCTGCTATGGGTTGGCAAGCAGTTAGAAAGAGACATGAGGGAAATAATTGTGGGGACAAAACTAGCATGCATAAAATATTTCAGAAACAGGATTCAT
This sequence comes from Laticauda colubrina, assembly GCA_015471245.1. NCBI lineage: Eukaryota > Metazoa > Chordata > Lepidosauria > Squamata > Elapidae > Laticauda > Laticauda colubrina. Next base: position 18,654,833 of record BLBF01000033.1, read on the forward strand.
TATCAAGGTTATTTAATGATACCCAGGGCTTGAGGGCTTCATAATATCACTTATTAGGCCTTAAATCTCTACAGTTTAAGAATGCAAGATGACTACCAACATAAAATCAATAGCAGGTCTAAATTAGACGCTTTCATCCTTTATAGTACAAAGAAGCTAAAGGGTTAAATGTGTTCCCTTGGAATTGCTCAAGCACTGAAGATTAAATCTGATGATTTATAACCTGTGATGTGGTGAAGGATGTCTTGGTGGATAACAAATTGCACATGAGTTTATTATTACTTCTAGGTCCAGTTCTTAACTATGATTGAGACTCTGTAATCCACAGGCATCTAGATCATTATCTGGATCTATCAGTTTTTTTGATGTTTGGTTGACATGTCCAATAAAGCTGGGGTTTTAGCAGGCAGATTTATTTCAACTTTAGTATGTTTAACTTTTAGTATTTATTACAATCACTTGAGTTCCGACCATAGTGTTGTATAGGGTCTATTATTCTAAGAAGATGAAACAGAATATTTATTAATATTTTTCTCAATTTTAGTTGAGCTCAACCTTGAATTTGCTTCTCAATTGTAGTTACAATCTCAGGACTAAAATTAGAAGAATTACTGTTAGTATAGTGTGATATTTATATTGAGCATCCCCCCCCCCCCCATATTTTAAACCTTTGATGTATAATTAGAGGAAAGCTTTTAGTATACTTATAAAATAGCATTGCAAATACCAGCTTTCCATATTTGTTATGAATCTGAAAATCCCAAATGAACTACAAGGCATCAGGTCAGGGAATGGCTTATACTATTAATACTGTATGTTTCATCTTTATTTTAACGGAGTTGCTGACCTTTAAGAAAGATATTGATTTGATCTTTATTCTAGTAAATTGTTTTGGTAATTCTATCGTACTTAAATATATATGAGAAATAGTTCTTAGTTTTTTTCTAACAAAATAATATGATTAAATAAATCATGGGATTTAAGATTTAGTCGCTGATTATAAGTGGAAGTACACTTATTGTTATAAGATATTTAAAGGACCATACAATATATCTAAACAAAATAATACTGAATATCAACAGGGGAAAAATAGAGAAAACTGAAGAAATCAAGATGTTCTATGGAAATAACATCAAAAATGAAGATTATCACTACAAATATCTGGGCATCCTTCAGTCTGACAACAATACTGAAGTCAAATAAAAAGTTAGAAGTGAATATTTCATGAGAGTGATAAAGATCTTAAGGTCCAAACTCGGTGCAAAGAATACCATCAAGGCAATTCCAGACATTAGATGTACAGCTGGAATAATAAACTAGACTCAAGAAGAACTAAAAGAGCTGGATAGGAAGACCAGAAAAAATAATGATAATGAATCAGGCCCTTCATCCATGCAGCGGTTCACAGACTCTACTTATCAAGGAAAATACTGTAGGTATTTGTGGAAAGTTGCAATTTTACTAAACTAAAAAAAGGGGCATTGGAAGAAAATCTGAAGAATAATGACGAAGATTTACTGAAATTAGTATACTGTGAAAGCTTACTGAATTCTGGAGAAGTCACACAGGCCTCCAAGGAAGTCCAAAAGAAGATAAGAAAATAGACATGGAAGGCAAGGTTAAAGTAATACATGGCCAGTTTGTTTAAAAAAATGCAGGCCAAGCAAATAATAAGGCCTGGCAGTGGCTAAGAGCAGGAAGGTTGAAGAACAAGGCAGAAAGGCCAGTTCTGGCTGCACAAGACCAGGTCTTAAGAACAAATCCATACAAACCCAGAATTGAGAAGACAGCAACAAACAGCAAATGCTCTCCTGTACAAAGAAGTTGAAAAAACAGTGAACCACTAATTAGCTGCTGCAAGAAGATTTTACAGGGTGACTACAAACAACACTGTCACAAAGTAGCAATAATCTGGTGTTGGAATAGTTGCAAGAAATACTGTTTGCCTACAAGCAAGAATTAGCAACAAAATGCTAGAAAATGAAGAAGCTAAAAGTAGTCTGCAACTTTAGAATTCAAACAGCTGCATAACACCTTTCTTATTGACATAAAAAAAAAACAAAAATGGTTGGGTAGTGGACATTGCAGTATCTGAAGACAGTATAAGAGAAACAATTGGAGAAAATAATGAAATACAAAGATCTGCAAATAAAACAACTGTGTCAAAAGAAAGCAAAGATGGGACCAATAGAAATGTGCCCTTTGGGCACAGTCCCAAAACTTCTGGAGCACCACTTGAACGCCATTGACAAAATCACCAATGAATTGCAAAAGGCAGCTTGATGTGGAACAGCTTACATCCTATGATGATATTTTTAACACTATCAAACAACACTTGCTTATCTTAGGTCCTTGGATAGGACTAGATAGATGGATGAAAATGCCAAATCCAGTTCTGAACATCTGGCTGACTGTGTGAAGAATCAGAATATTAATCATTATAATAAAAGAGCAGCAACATTGCACAAAATAGCTCCATTGAAGCAGTGTAGTGTCACAGTTTTCTAAGATTCTGACTTTTTCTTTCTTTCATTGGGAATGAAAAACAAGCTGTCAAAAGTAATCATAATATTTTTCCATGGACTGGGATAGGTTTGAGAATATTGTACTGCTGCCCTGAGATCAGATTCTTTGGACTAAAGCAACTGTGTACTCATGTGATCTTTCATATCTTTAATCTATTTTATCTGTCTTAATAAGACTAAGATTGGACTTGGAGCCACCTTTGTGATACAAATTCACATAGTATATTATTTCTAGAACAAGTATGTGCAATTGATGTTTCTTGTCACCTTGGGCAACCTGATTACTGATGCCCAGATTTCAGAATCTAGTAATCTTCTCATGTAAATGCATATCATTTGTATTCTTGGAAACGCAATGTAATGATTGTATCTTTCTCATATTACCGTCTATAATCAGAAGGAAGTTGTAGAAGATACCAATCTATCTCATTTAAAGTTATCTGATGGAATCAGAAGAGTTTGTCTAGCATCTAATAACTCTTTTTCCACTTTCTTGCAGCTGGTGAATATATTATAAAGTGTGATTGTAGTCGTGATTTTCATTAATCAGTAAACTGACAAATACTTTGGAGGTTTTTGTCTAGACTGATCATTCAGGGAACATGTTTGAATGAGTGAGCGTGGTTATGTTATACAATAAAATTAATAGTAATTTGTAGAAAAATAAAGTTGTGAAAAAATACACAATTTCAAAGATACTTTTAGTAACTAAGAGATTGGACTTGAAAATATTGCTTGTAGTTTTAAGAAGTCATGAAAGGACAAAGCCTTTGATAAAGGGCTATGAAATCTGTGGCATTTCAGGTATTTGCTCTGCTACAACTCTCAGCAGCTTTAGTTAGCATAGCCAACACTTGCTAAGAATTGTAGTTCAGCAACTTTTGAAAGTGTAAAAATTACCTACCTTATTCCAGTGCAGTCTTTTGAAGGGGTAGCTGGAATCTGCCAGGATTTTTTTGTAGTGGTGGTGGGTTGTGTGCAAATATTATTTGGCTAGAAGGACGTGGTGGCTCAGTGGTTAAGCCGCTGAACTTGTCTATCAGAAAGGTCGACAGTTTGAATCCTTAGCGCCGTGTAATGGAATTAGTTCCCATTACTTGTCCCAGCTTCTGCCAACCTAGCAGTTCGAAAGCATGTAAAAATGCCAGTAGAAAAATAGGGGCCACTTTGGTTGGAAGGTAACAGCGTTCCATGCACCTTCGGTATTTAGTTATGCTGGCCACATGACCAAGGAGACGTCTTCGAACAGCACTGGCTCTTCGGCTTTGTAATGGAGATGAGCACTGCCCCCTAGAACTAGAAACAACTATCATGTATGTGTGAGGGGAACCTTTACCTTTACCTTTGTTCCTGCTTTCTCCTCCATCTCTGATACTGAACTACCTGAAGAAATAGTTTTCTTGGAATGGAGCAAATACAGATTGGTATTAAGGTAGAATATGACTTTTGCACAGCTTAGTTTCAGATCCTTTGGCTTCGATCGAAATCAGAATCTTCAGTGCTCAAAGTAGCATAGGAGCCTTCAGAAGCAACTGGATTTCTTTGCAATTCACATTACTCAAGGGGTTGTTTTTTGTATAATTTTTATCCTTTTTTTAAAAAAAGGATAAAAATTAATGCAAATTAAAAATAAGAAAAAAAATGAAAGAAATCAATGAGAAAACTAAGTGCAAGAAAGGGAACAAAAAACAAAAGAAAAATAGGAAAAAAAGGAGAAAAAGAAAGATACAAAGAAGTAGCTTCCAATTTTGTTTAAAGCAGTTATAAATGCAATTATAAATTTATCTCTTACTCTATGCTTACACATATTCTCTTCTCTCCATAATCTAGCCCAGAGGTGTCAAACTCAAGGCCTGTGGACCGGATCTGGCCTGCCGGTGGTTAGGTCTGGCCTGCGGGACTCCCCTGGAAACAGCGAAGGCCTGGCCCATGGTGCTTCTGCCAATAAAAATGAAATTGTGCAGCCCTATCAAGCTCCCTTTTTGCTGGCAGAGGGTTGCAAGAGGCCATTGTAGCCGAAAATGGAGTTTACAATGGCCATGCGCAGCCCTACCAAGCTCCATTTTTGCTGGCTGAGTATTGCAGGAGGCCGTTGCAGCCGAAAATGGAGCTCAGGAGGGGGCAGAGGGTTGCAGGAAGCCGTTGTAGCTGAAAACAGCTTGCAATGGCCACATGCGGCCCTCCTGTGCTCTGTTTTCACTGGCTGAGTGTTGTAGGAGGCCATTGTAGCAGAAAATGGAGCTTGGGAGCCCATTTTTGCTGCCTACACCCCCTGGCCACACCCCCAAAGTCAAACACAACCCAGATGTGGTCTTCAATGAAATTGAGTTTGATACCCCTGATCTAGCCTCTCTAATCATCAAAACCATAAATCATACATTCACTTTTTTCCTGTTTCATGGAAAAAGTCTATAAGAGTTTTCCAGTTAACAATAAGCGTACATATTGTCTTTTTTCTGGCTTTTTCTGACTTGATCAAAGAAGTCATGTTAGCTATCTCTTCAAGTTCCATCATCTTCACCAAACATTCCTCCATTATAAATAATGATAATTCTTTCCATCCTTGTACGTGCAATAATCTCACTGCAGTTATCATGTACAAAAATGAAATCCCATGATTTTTTTCCAAATGTTTATTCATCAGTTTCCAAAGAAAAGCCTCTGGTCTCAGTTGTCTATTAATCTTTAAATCAGCATGTATAGTTGAATCCAACATTTTCTAGCTTTTTTATACATCCACAAATATGATAAAATGTCCCTTCATATTGTTGTCATTTAGAATAGAATAGAATTAGAATAGAATAGAATTAGAATAGAATAGAATAGAATAGAATAGAATAGAATAGAATAGAATAGAATAG
>BLBF01000033.1:18660228-18739033 GCA_015471245.1 Laticauda colubrina
AGAATAGAATAGAATAGAATAGAATAGAATAGAATAGAATAGAATAGTTTATTGGTCAAGTGTGATTGGACACATAAGAAATATACATAAAGAAAAAATAAAATACATTCATCAAGAATCATAAGATACAACACTTAGTGATAGTCATAGGTTACTAATATGCAATCAAATCATACTAGGAAACAAATAAAACAATATAAATTGTAAAGATACATTTCCAGCAAAGATTTGAAGTGCCTTTATACTTTCTAGGCAATTTCTCTGGTGACATATGTCAACAGTACATTAGTTTATAAAAATTCTCTTTAAGAATATAGTGTAAATTCCAATCCTTTAAACCACATATTTCCTCCTCATTTCATCTGTATATTTTAATCTGTTTTACCCACTTTATCATAGATTCTTTTACTTGTTCTTCTGTTTCAAATTTCAATAAAAATTTAGACATTTTAGCAATTACATGTTCATCATTTGTACATAATTCCATTTCAAACTCAATTTTACATAGTTCATAACCATACATTATTTTGCATACTTTCAGTCTTTCTAATAACCGTAAATAAGGGAACCATTGGCAGCTATATCCTTCTGCCATCAATTCTTCTATTCATATTATTTTACATTCCCCTTGACAAAATACTAGCATCTATCTCACAGTAAGTTAGCCATTTTTGTTTGCCTATTATTTATTGTCTGTTCACTGATTTTAATATTTCTGTCAAGTTCTGAGAGGTTCTGGGGAGAAGATATTGCCTAGATTTCAGTGGGCCCTTTAAATATAATTTCTATTCGATTGACAGTACATTTCAAGAGTCCATTTTATCAGTATTATGAAAGAAATTCTAAGTATACCTGACAATAATAGTAACAAACTGTTACTTTATGAAGTGAAGTGGTCCTTATTTCAGTTCCACATTCCCAACATTATGATAAAAGAATTCATTGCAAAAATGTGTTAATGTTAAGGTACTCTGTATGTATGTGTAGTATCAGTGGTGAGATTCAAAAATTTTTACTACCGGTTCTGTGGGCATGGCTTGGTGGGCATTGCAGGGGAAGGATACTATAAAATCTCCAGTCAGAGGTGATATTTGCCGGTTCTCCGAACTACTCAAAATTTCTGCTACTGATTCTTCAGAAATGGTCAGAACCTGCTGAATACCACCTCTGATATGTATGCATTTATACATTATAAAAGTAGTGCTGTTTTATGCATTGGCAACTGTTACAGGCTCTAAGTATACAGTCATATGATGCTCTGTTCTTGATTTTTTAAATTAATTTTCTGATTTCTTTTTTCTTCTCCTTTGCTGTATGGCTATTTCTATGTGATGATACTGTCTCATTCTGCAGCTTTGATGCTTGTTGTGTTTTGCCAGCCCAGTTCTTCTGCCAGCTCCCAAATGGACATCCTACAACTGGCCATGTGCCTGGTAGGGCTTCTATCCAGTGATATGACTTGCTTTAAATGTAAGCATTCAGTTCCTGTCCTTTGCCAAATTCACTTCCCCTCTTCCTGCCATCATGTCCAGTTGTATTATCTTCTGCCAAGCTAAATGATCATTTGGAAAGCAAGTGGAACCATTTCTTCCCCACTTCTAAACAAAATGAAGTTTCATTTTTCCTGTGCATTCTATTTCTACTCTATTTTCCTTCTACAAAAAGTAGAATAATCACTTTTTCCCCCCTGAACTCTTAATCTTTCTTGGATAGCAAACAGCCCAGCTTAAAGCTGACCCAGTGGCAACTTATACATTAATCTAGTTTAAAAATTAGATAGATTCTTTTCCACCCCATCAGTGTCACTTTTGTTCATTGAAAATGTAGCTGCAGAAGCTTTGATTCCTTGCTTCTACTCTATTGCCCAGTAAGGATATTATCAATATTGCTAACAAATCAGAGATGTTTTTTTTTAAATTATATATTTCATTCTATTTTCTTCTCCTTCCATTGATTGGAAAACTTAGTCTCTCCCTTCAACCAGCTTCCTGCAGCAACAACAGAATGCTGTTTTGTCTTTTCTCCCACCACGAAGATGAAAGGCAAAGATGCAGATTTTTTAAATGGAATATGCAAGTTTTTTAGGACATGTCCATGAAAAAAATATTTAGATACTCTTATTGGGCTTGGTTCTATCCATGCATTCCTGCTCTGCTGAATAGAGAACCCTGTCAATAAATTAGAGCAGTGGTCTCCAACCTTTCTGCCTGTGAACCGTGAGGGGCGGGGAAGAGGAGCTGATTCCATCTGATCGGCAGGCGCACATGCTTGTGTTCACAGCTCCATTTGTATGAGTGGTGGGCACTTGCACAAATGGAGCTTCACACATGTTTGCATGAGTGCCTGCTATTCATGCAAATAGAGCTGCATGCATGTGCTATTGTGCATGTTCGCTTGCTGTTTGTGTGGCCTGGTTCCAAACGGGCCACAACCCAGTACCAGATCACAGCCTGGGGCTTGGGGACCTCTGAATTAGAGATTTCTAACAAGGATTGCTTCAATATTTCACATCTGTCACTCTAGCAAAAATGTTAAACTGTTATAACCATGAAGTGCAGTACGCTAATGTTTTTGAGTAACTTATGTGATATAATTGTATTGGTGGCAATTCTGTTAGTGAGATTTGTCACTTAATAGAACATGATGTTACAATTTTGTATTATGAAGACATTGAATTCACTTTCTGTTTCCATAAAGCCTTAAGTATGAAAATCCTTCATTCTGAAATGTTTATAATCTATATTAGGTAGACTATAGGGTGAGGAATTTTCAGTCGTCTTTGATAGATTTAATGTATCGAGGCTGCAAAGATTTGGATAATCACTAGATGTCAGATACACTGAGTTTTATACTAGAGTCAATGTAATAATATCACACAGAGATTTTCTGACTAGTTGAAAAATGTTAGGCTCTCAGATTGTGTTAAGAGTTCAATAAAGCACTTTATGGTTTTCCAGGCCTAAGTTTTGCAGACTTCAAATTATTATGCATTACAAATTGGAATATCATTTCTGAAATCTAAGAAGCTGAACTCTCATAATTAAAGTGTGACATTTTTTGCGACAATATGTTTTATTTATCGGAAAAGAAGACGACCATACATTTGATAATCTTCTACTACCAAAACATTGAGAAAAGATTCTTTAAGTCCTGTTGCTATATTTTTGGTGAATTTTGGAAGTCTTTTCATTTCAGAAGTAAATCATCTGAGGAGAAAAGTGTTTTCTCCCCCGGTAAATAAGTTGTAACCTTTTAGGACTTTCCAACATTTAAAAAAAAGTTACATAGCAGATTGTGTTCCCAATATGTCATTAAAATATGTAGCAGATTTAGCATCCTGCTGTTGAATTCTTTCCAATCTATTATGGAATGAAAAATTACAGACATAAAATAAAGAAAATGTAGCTTTGTTCTTCTAGGATTTGGATAGCTTTCACAATTTAGCTTGTTTAATGTTAATATTTTTTACATTGCTGACATCTTAACAATCATCTCTTGTGTTTTATTTTGTGGGTGGTAACTTTTGTAGGTGGTGCTAGTAGCAAAGAAATCAATGGATTCAGAACATTTCTGTCCCCAGCAACCTAAATCTAATAAGGACACCAGTGCGTGCAAAATAGATGTTTGTGCAGGTAATATTACCAACCTTGATGCCAACCAAAACCAAGCATTTAATAGTGAGTGCCATACCATGTGCACTAATCAAACAGATGGCAAGAAAGTAGGGGTAGGCAGGTACAACAGAGGTTATGCAGACAGTAAACACAGTGTCAGACATAAGTGCCTATATACAAATGCACAAAGTCTGGGGAACAAACAGGGTGAACTCGAGCTACGAATACATGAAGGTAAATATGATATAATTGGAATAACAGAAACTTGGTGGGATGAAACCCATGACTGGAACATACTGGTAGAAGGATACAAACTATTAAAAAAAACAGACTCAATAAAAGAGGAGGTGGAATTGCACTGTATGTAAAGGACCGCTATATTGCTATAGATATGCATGAAACCAAAGATGAAAACCTCCTAGAATGCATTTGGGTCAATATAAAAGAAAAAAAGAATAGCATGGTCATAGGTGTATATTATAGGCTACCCAATCAAGCAGAAAATATAGATGTCCTTTTTGCCAGCCAACTAACAAACATATGCAGGAAACACACATCAATAGTAATGGGAGACTTCAATTATCCTGATATCAATTGGAAAACTAATTCTGCACCAAGTGAGAAATCAAATAAGTTCCTAACCAACCTAGCTGACAACTTTGTTGTCCAAAAGGTAGAGGGTGAAACTAGAGAGACAGCCATACTGGACTTAATTCTTACAAACAGAGAAGATAGAGGTAGTTGAAACTGCAGGAACCTTGGGTTAGAATGACCATGTCATACTAGAATTCAACATAACACATAAGCAACAGAACAAAATGACACCAGAGTCTTGGATTTTAAAAGAGCTGATTTCAATAACTTAGGAAAAATTCCATGGATGAAAATCCTAAAGGGGAAAACAACTCAAGAATCTTGGGAAAGTATTATCTAAAAAGTATTATCATAGAAGCCCAGACCAGCACAATACCACTGAGAAAGAAAAACAAGAAATCCAAGAAGAAACCAGCATGGCTGCACAAAGATCTCTCTGGCAAATTGAATGAAAAAAAGGACAAGTTCAAATAATTGAAAGAAGGACATACATCTAAGGCAGAATATCAGCAGATAGCAGAATCTGCAAAGATGAAGTCAGGAGAGCAAAGGCTCAGAACGAACAAAGATTTGCAACAAAAGTCAAAGATAATAAAATAAAAGTTTCTTCCAATATATAAATAACAAGAAAAAAATCAAGGAAACAGTCGGTCCACTAAAGAGAGAATATGGCAAGGAAGTAATAGGCAACAGAGAGAAAGCAGAACTGCTTAACTCATTCTTTTCACCCATCTTCATGCAAAAAGAAATAAAAGCTCAACCCACCAAAAACATAACCGTAAAAGACAGATCAGAAATAAAAGTTAAAATAAGCAAAAAAAATAGTAAAAGAACACTTGTCTGATCTTGATGAAAGCAAATCGCTGGGGCCTGATGGATTACATCCCAGAGTTTTAAAGGATCTGGCAGATCCTTTAAAAGTGATTCTGGCATCTCAGAATCACTGCACGATATCTTTCAAAAATCCTGGAGCATCGGGGAATTACCAGAGGACTGGAAAAGAGCTGATGTGGTTCCCATCCTCAAAAAAGAAAAAAAGAAAAACAGACCCAGGAAACTATAGACCAATCAGCCTAACATCAATACCCGGGAAGATACTGGAAAAGATAATAAAAAAACAGACCTGCCAACATCGAGAAACAAGTAAAGTAATAACTAGCAGTCAGCACGGGTTTGTTAAAAACAGATCATGCCAAATCTTATTTCATTCTTCAACACAGTGACTAAATTAGTAGACCAGCAAAATATTGTGGACATAATATATTTAGATTTCAGCAAGGCATTCGACAAAGCAGACCACAACCTACTTCTTAGTAAGCTAGAAAAAAGTGGAATAGATAGCACCACCACTAAATGAACTGGCAACTGGCTGGCAAACCGTACTCAATGAGTAGTCCTTAATGGGTGTAAGTCTACATGGAGGGAAGTAAGAAGTGGGGTGCCACAAGGTTCCATCTTAGGCCCAGTACTCTTCAATATCTTCATTAACGACTTAAATGAGGGAATAGAAGGGGAACTTACCAAATTTGGAGATGATACTAAGCTGGCAGGAATAGCTAATACCCAAGAAGATAGGCTCAAGATCCAGATGGATCTTGACAGACTAGAACACTGAGCCATATCCAACAAAATGAAATTCAATGTAGAGAAAAGTAAAGTCTTACACTTAGGTAAGAAAAAACAAAGGTATATATAGAGACTGGGTGAAACCAGGCTCAATAGCAGTAACTGTGAGAGGGATCTTGGAGTCTTAGTGGACAACCAGCTAAATATGAGCCACCAGTGTGCAGCAGCAGCCAAAAAAGCTAATGCAATCCTAAGTTGTATTAACAGAGGGATACAATCAAGATCAAGGAAGTACTAATACCACTCTATAAAGCCTTAATAAGACCACACCTAGAGTACTGCATCCAGTTTTGGTCACCACATTATAAAAAAGATGTTGAGACTCTAGAAATAGTACAGAGAAGAGCAACCAGGATGATTAGGGGACTGGAGGCTAAAACATACAACGAATGGTTGCAGGAACTGGGCTTGGCTAGTCTTATGAAGAGAAGAACCAGGGGAGACATGATAGCAGTCTTCCAATATTTGAGGGGCTACCACAGGGAGGAAGGGGTCAAGCTATTTTCTAAAACTCCTGTAGGCCAGACAAGGAATAATGGATGGAAACTGAACAAGGAGAGATTTAACCTGGAAATAAGGATAAACTTTCTGATAGTGAGAACAATCAACCAATGGAACAGGTTGCCCTTAGAAGTTGTGGGAGCGCCATCACTTGAGACTTTCAAGAAGAGATTGGACTGCCATTTGTCAGAAATGATGTAGGGTCTCCTGCTTGGGCAGGGGGTTGGACCAGATGACCTACAAGGTCATCCAACTCTGATTATCTGTTTTATCTGTTTGACCATCTTCTTTTTCTCTTCAGGGTATTTGTGTGTGTATGTGCATGTAAAGAATGAAAAATAAATACCCCATTGTCCAGAGCTAGATTTCCTATTTCAGAAATGTGAATCAAATGCTTAAAAGAGGAATAAACAGAGTCAGGTTAAAGTTGGCATAGATCTTTAGCCTCTCTCAATTCTGTAATTGTGCTTCTGTGTCCTTGCTAATACTGCAGACCCAAAAGCGACATTGTTCACAACAACTTAACATTTCTATTTTCTAAATTTCCTATCAAAAATTCAAAATTTTGTGCTATAAAAGTGCCATATCTGGAATATCTCCTGCAATATCTCTTGTCTAAGAACTGAGCTGGGATAGCAAACAGCCCTGCTGGACACAGAATAACTGTGATGACCACTCACGAAACACTGTCTTTATAAAAAAAAAAAAAAGCCTGTTATAAAGTAGTTTTGCTTGTGCTATGGTAGTTACTGCAGCTACTGTTCTCACTGCTTGTCTTACATATAAGACTTTCAAGAATCAGTTGCTTACAGATTTGCAAATCAATACCAATAATTACTTCAAAGGGTAATGTTTGCATTGCACTAACAATGGTTTTTCTAATGTGGTACTGGGTTCTCTAGCCAGGTATGTTTAGCTTTAAGAAGATAAGCTAAAGGGAGATGTACAGTAATAGCACTATTCTAAGAGGGGGTGTGGATTTATTCTGTTTAGTGCTTAAGGAAAGTCAAGAACCATACTGTGGAAACTTTACAGATATACTCAAGATAAGGAGTAATTTCCTGACTACAAGAACTATTAAGCAGTGGGACAGCTTTGTCCTAGTTTCTTATGATTTTCATATAAAAGTTGGACAGTCTTTTATCTAGGGTGATTTTATCTGGGAATTTCTGCTCCTATAAATAACCTATAAATTCTTCCGTCTTGAGTTAGGACAGATTTTTGTGCCCAAAATTGAATTGAAACTTCAAGAACTTACAAGAACTGTTCAAGAACCATTTCCTCCAGCATTTGCTCATGAATTTGAACCTCAGGTTGTAGCTATTTAACACACAAGCCCAACAATCTGGCCCACAATCCAATAATGCCTTCCTCAAAATTATAGGTATAGCCTATTGATCTATGCTGAGAGATAATGGAAGTATATCATATTGCATAGATCTTTCGCAGAATTACTTGTTTTACAGTATCATAATGTTCTGCATCTCTTGCTGAAAGTTTGCTTTGTTCACGTAAAGCTAAAATTTTCCAAGTCAGCGGAGGAGTGTACATGGCTGATTTTATGATTTACAAGCTTGTATGTTTCTTCCAAACCTCATAAATTTATTCTTTAAAGTGTGGTTTTTAATTCAGAAAGGAACATTAACTGGACCCCATAATTCATAGTTTAAAGCAAAATCTCTCTGTTTTCATGTTGGTCCTTAAGCAGCTTCCATACCAGCTGTCTCCAAAATTATCCCCCTTCAGAAAGAGAAAAGTATGAGGAGCACCTAGATAAAAATCTGAGCCCCAGTTCTTTTAGGATGTAGCATAACCTCTTTGAATATGGCACCAGGTTTTCTTTCTTGGGACACTTAGTTCTTCCTCCTCAGCATCAAAGTTATAAGGAGGGGCACATCTCCCTCAAATATGGGATTTTCTTCCTCAGACTTGATCTGGATCATAATTGTAGGAGAATTACTCAGGCTTCTGCCAGTTTCTTAGTATGGGTGTGAGTAAGTGGTCTCTCACTAATTACAAAATCAGTGTAACATTGCATTACTCTTTATTCTAACTTTATGTGCCATTAATGTCTGAGTGTGTTTGTATACACATCCCCCACTGCCTGCCTATAAGGTATCTAGATTGAGGGAGCAAATAAATCCAGGTAGACCTCAATTTGTAACCATTAGCCGAGGTGGCCCAATGATTACAATGTAGCAGTTCGGCAGTTCGAATCTCACCAGATTTAAGGTTGACTCAGCTTTCCATCCTTCCCAGGTGGGTAAAATGAGGACCCAGATTGTTGGAGGAAATATGCTGACTCTGAAAACTGCTTAAGCCCATGTCACACTGCACCAACGGATGGAAAGAGGATGGAAAACGGAGAGAAACACTTGCCATCTGTTGGTTAACGCGATGCTTCCGTTCTGTACTCACTGCCTCCGTTTTTCATCCTCTCTAACCATCCAGCATCTGTCGACTGAGATTCTATCCGCTCAAAAAGTTTTGAGCTGCTCAAAACTTTTTGAGCAGAAAATGTATACAATGTGTCCGTTCTGCATCCGCAACGCATACGGGGAACAACCGTTCTACATCCGTCGTCATCCGTTATGCGTCCGCTATGTCTGCTAGGCATCCGTTGCGCATCTTTGCAACTCGCATCCGCTCCAGCGGAAAACAGACACAGGGAGGAAGTGAAACGGACGTGGAATGGACACAAAGCGTTAGTAGCACGGACGGAGAAAGGATGAAAGGGATGCAGCTCGCATACAAAGCATTAAAATGGAAAAAACGTTCGCAGAGGGGACCTATCTCGGATATTTAGGATGTCTGCAGGATGCCTAGAGGATGCAAAGGGACACCGAGCGGAAAACCTATCTTTCCTATAAAAAGGGGGAGGAACTCACCTGGATCTCTCAGTCCAGTAGCCCTGCTGTGCAGACCTTTTCATCCTTCATCTGGCTCTTGCTCTTCCACAGCATCCAGTCATCTCCACCATGGATCGTAACACACTCCTTTTGGTAGCCACCATCCTTCTGCAACAGTGCGAAGCCATCTACAGGCTCTTTCACCTGTTCTATGGGAAGAAAAGGAGGCAGCCAAGAAGTGTCTGAGTCTGAAGATGGATCAGGAGAAGAGCAGAGGACGGACTGTACAACAAGCTGATGGTGGAGCTGAGGAACGAAGACACTCATGCATTCCAGAACTTCATGAGGATGCCTCCAACCATGTTTGACGAAGTTGTGCAGCGGCTGAGACCCAGGTTGACCAAGCAGAGCACCAACTTCCAACCCAGCCTGGAACCTGGGCTCAAGGTGGCACTCACTCTGCGCCACCTGGCCTCAGGGACCACCAATAGGAGCATGCAGTACGGCTGGAGGGTGCCACACAACACCATCAGCATTGTGGTCAGAGAAGTGGTGCAGGCCATCATCGAAGAATACCTGGAGGAGCTCCTCCAGTGCCCCTCCACTGAAGAAGGCTGGAAGAAAGTTGCAGAGCAGTGGTATCAGAAGTGGAACCTCCGCCACACCGTTGGAGCCATAGATGGCAAGCACGTGGCCTGCAAAGCTCCAGCCAAATCGGGGTCCACTTATTTCAACTACAAGGGCTTCTTCAGCATCATCCTCTTCGCTATGGTCGATGCTGACTACAGGTTCTTGTACATCGATGCTTCAGGCAACGGCTCATGTTCAGATGCCCAGGTATACAACGCCAGTCACCTCAAGGGTAGGCTGGAACGCAACCTCATCATGGGCTTCCCAGATCCAGACCCCCTGCCCAACGACACACAAGATGTGCCCTACTTCATCGTGAGGGATGACGCCTTCTCCCTCAGAACCTACCTCATGAAGCTTTACACTTCCAGATGCCTCACCCGTGAAGAGAGGATTTTCAACTACAGGCTGTCCAGGGCAAGGCAGGTGGTGGAGAGCGCCTTTGGCATCCTGGCCAACAGGTTCCAGGAACTTCTCACCACCATGCAGCATCGCCCGGAGACCGTGAGGAGGATCGTGGAAGCTTGCTGCATCCTGCACAATCTCATGCGCACCCGCTACCCAGTCTTGCAGAACAGGCTCGTGGACCTCCAACAAGGCAATGGGGACATAGAGCCTGGGGAATGGAGGCAAGGGCGAAACCTGATCGACACTGAGGATGTGCAAGGCCCCAACAGAGCCTCACATGAAGCAAAGAAGCAGCGCAACCTCCTGAAACACTGGTGCAACTCCCCAGCTGGAGCGGTGGAGTGGCAAGACAGGATGATAGATGCTTAATGGATGCTTCCTTCAGCCTGTCTCATCACACTGATGAGATTGGGCCATGTATGTTGGGTGGGCCTACAATGAACAGGGCATTTAATAAAGAGTTGTGTTTATGTTCAAATGTGTGGATCAATGAATAAATTGTTATTGATAATAAAGGGCCAAAGGTGTGGCACCTTGGAGGGTGAACCATACAGTCCCACTATGCTTGCACTGGAGGTTTATCTATCCCACAGCTATCCTTACCTATCCCAAAAGTATCCCTGCCCATCCCACAGCTATTACCCATCCCAAATGTATCCCTGCCCATCCCACAGCTATTACCCACCCCAAAGGTATCCCCGCCCATCCCACAGCTATTGCCCATCCCAAAAGTATCCCTGCCCATCCCACAGCTATTACCCATCCCAAAGGTATCCCTGCCCATCCCACTGCTGTCTTAACCCATCCCACAAGCATGCAAAGGCTTAAACCATTTCTAAAAGTTTCCACCAAGACTTTATTGACTAAAATAAATGAAGCAAGTGTGTGAAGCAAAGATAATCTTTATTAATAACAAGCTGTAAAAGAAAAATGACCCAAGTCAAGTGTCCAAAGCAAAAATAAAGTCAACAGGTAGCCACCCAGTCTCTGGCACTCTTCTTGGTCACTCTGAGGTTGTGCCCAGTCTCAGGGGTGACGGGTCCAGGTGCTGTGGAGGTGGGTGCTGCTGGAGTGCTGGTCTGAGGTGTCATTGAGGTGCCTGGCCCCGAGAGGACAACAGGGGACGGTGTGTGGAGGAAGCTCTCAGAGAGCTGGCTCAGCCTCATGATGTTGAGAGCCCCTTCCTCCATGACATGGGGTGTCAGCCCCAATACTGATGACAGATGTTCTGAGCCGGGGTTGGCTGTGGGGTGGAGGAAGGAGCAGTGTAGTTTGGATGTCTGGTCTGCAGCTGAGCGAGGTGAGGCGTCGGTGGCATCTGTGGTGTGGGTGGCATCTGGCGGTGGCATTGGTGGCATGGGTGGCATCAGTGGCATTGGTGGCACCGGTGGCACCGGTGGCGTTCGATGTACCTGTGCCTGGACTGGGAAGGGCTGCCTGTGCTGCTGGAGCTCCTGGTAGCCAAAGCCTTGGTAGGTGAGGGCCTATGGAAAGCCTTGGAAGGGCAGTGACATCACCTGGGGTGGAGGAGCAGGCCTGGACTGGGTGGGAGCAGGTTCAGCAGGGTCTGAAGGGTTGTGAAGAAGACCGGTGATCCTGTCCTTCGCCACCTGGTACTGTGGTTCCGACATGTTCATGAGGGTCTGGTTGACGTAGGTGAAGAAGGGCTTGCGGTTGGAGGATGGGACATTGGTGTGTACCACCTGAGAGAGGAGATCTACGCTGCTTCTGATGGTGTCCCTGATCTCCAGCAGGACAGTGTGGCTCTGCCCCTCTGTTCTGCCTCTCTGCCTTTCTGTGGAGGTGGAGCTGGGGGTGGATGCGGGTTGGCCTGTGGTGGAAGTGCCCTCTCCTTGCTCCCACTGCATCAGGGGGTCCTCCACTTGCTCCGCCACGGGTAGTACAGCTGTTGGGGGGGTCTCCATCATGGCACACTCCACAGATACCTGCCTGGACACAGGAGCTGACTCTTGGCCAGAAGAGGACTGGCTCTCAGCTGGCTGCCTGAGAGAGACGGTTGTGAGAGGGACTGCTCCTCGGTGGCGGATCTCACCCTCCAAGAAGCTGCACTTGGCCATCACATAGGTCTCTCGGTCCGTCAGCTTGACCGCGGCCTGGCCAGATTTCTTGAGGTGCAGCTTTCCGTACCAGGTGTGCATGTGCTTCCAGCAGCCGAGGAGCACCTCCAAAGTGTAGCCCAGGCTCTCCGCCTTCTCTCTCCAAGCAGCCTGCTTCCTTTTGGTGTCTCAATAGAGCCTGTGTCCCTTCCACCATAGATACTCATTCTTCCTCAGCATTCCAGGACCTCATCCTCATGTTCCTCTTCGATTGAGTATTGCCTCCTCTCCCGTTCACGCGTCTGCCTCTTCCTCCCTCTGGCAGGGCCATATGGGCCCTCATCAGAGGGGCTTCGAGGTTGTAGGGGCTGCTCCTCCACACCAACACCACCAGCAGCAGCAGCAACAACAACAGTAGCAGCAAAAGCCGGACCAGCAGCACCACCAGCAGCACCAGCACCAGCAGCACCAGCAGCACCAGGATCAGCAGCAGCACCAGCAACACCAGCAGGACCAGGAGCAGCACCAGCAAAGTAAGCAGCAGCGCCAGCAGGACCCGCAGGACCAGGATCAGCAGCAACAGAGTAAGCACCAGCAGTGCCAGCAACACCAGCAGGACCAGGAGCACCAGCAGAAGCACCAGCACCAGGAGCAGTGCCAGCAGAGTAAGCACCAGCAAAAGCACCAGCACCAGGAGCAGTGCCAGCAGAGTAAGCGCCAGCAGAAGCTCCAGCACCAGAAGAGTGAGCTCGAGCAGCAGAAGCCCCAGCAGAAGCAGAGTCAGGGCCAGGGGGTGGGATGGTGGCGCTGTCCCTCTTGCCAGGGCTGGCAGCAAATGGCTGAGGCTTTCTCTTCTTCCCCATGGTTGTTGGGTTGTTGGCTTGCTGGCTGGCTGGCTGGCTGGAGCTGTGTCTGGCAGCAGGTCTTTCCTCTGAATGGTGACCTGCTTGCAAGCTGCTTCCCTTTATATCCGCGGGGCTGACGCAATGCATCCTCCCCGCATGCACAGTGAACGCTGTGCATCCGCTAGGCATCCGCTAGGCTTCCGCTCTGCATCCGTTTCATCCGCTCGGCATCCGCTCTGCATCCGCTCTTTCCACTGCGCGTCCGCTTCGCTGTGCTCCCCCGGAAGCCCTGCGGATGTGCCATCTGCTTCCATCCGCTAGGCTTCCGTGGAGCATCCGCTTTCCATCCCCTCTACATCCTCCTCCCGTCCGTTCCTTTCCGTTGTTGTCCGCTCTGCTTATGCAAATTTGGAGCACTTTTGAGAACAGATAACAATGGATGGAACATTTTCTCGTCCGCTGTGTCCTTTTTACAAACGTTTTGCATCCGTCGGCCAATGTAACAGGGCCTTTAGATAGGGCTGTAAAGTAATGTAAACTGAAGTGCTATTGGCATTAGTTTAGGGACAATTTGAAAGTACAATGGCACTGAAAAATGTGGCCAATTTTCACTTAAAACTGATGCAGCATCCCTGTTGTCACATGATCAAAATTTGGGTGCTTGGCCACTGGCATGTATTTTTGAGTTTCACTTTCTTGGGGTCATGTTATCACCATATATAATTTCCTAACTTTGATTCCGACAATCAGAGTCAATGTGGGGAGTCAGGTTAGCTTATCAACTACATCATTCACTTAACAATTGTGGCAAGAAAAATATAAAATGCAGCACAACTCATCAAATAACTATTGTGCTTAGCAATGGAAGTTTTGGGCTCAGTTGCGATCGTAAGTCGAGGACTACCCATAAATAACAGGAGGCATGAATGATATTCTAAAACCAGCACCCTCTTCCAATTGTGTTGCAACAACTTTACATCAGATTACCTATGTAAGAGAGATACAGGCCGATTCATATTTCAAAATCGATTCCATCAAAGACATTTCTTTAAAATGATATTAGAAGGAATATTGCATTATCTTTCTCCTGTCAGTTTGAATCTAAAATATTCCATCCGTATCCACATAAAGTTAATGTTTTACTGTATATTCCTTTCTCAGTCAAGCTTTCCTCCCTCCCTCCCTTCTTCCTTCCTTCCTTCCTTCCTTCCTTCCTTCCTTCCTTCCTTCCTTCCTTCTTTTCTTCCGCTGTCCCAGAAAGAAAGATTGCTTTGAAGCCTTCTACAGTTTCCCCCATGAGCTTTCCTTTTGCTCCGTACAGTTCTTGCCAGCCATTCTTCATCTGTCCTGGAGTCCTCTGTACTTTTTCCATTAATTCTGAGATTTGCCTGCAACCATCTCATCAGCTCATAAAGCAAGATGCAGTAACTGAGCCTGTCTACTTCTGCACCATTTAAAGTTAGTGGATGGTGCAATTCAAAGCAAACTTTCTTTTTTTTTCTGAGAATAATCCTGAATCTTTATTTTTTATTTGGCATCCTAGCTTTATGATAACACAAAAAAAGATGATAAAGTTTTGGCACATTGTAGTTATTACCAACATTTTATTCCAACGATGCTCCCACTGTGACCCAAGTTAGTACCTTTAATTGAGAGACTTTCTTTCAAGCTAACAGTATTTTACCCTCATTCCAGCCACTTAGAAATTATGCATAGTATATTGTCCCACATTTAAGATACTGGTATGTTGTTGTTATTAATAAGGAATACCGTATTAGGCATACGGGTGTCTAAAATCTGTAACCTTACATCTTATCTATCTTGAAAAAAACATGTGAAAACCTCAACTGACCAAAGCACAATAGATAGTAAAGATAAATATATATAGCATGATGCCAAATAGCCATGAAAAACATAACTTGGAATGTAAGAGAACTTCATGGTAAAGAGCATTTTTACTTAATTTAACTAGTGAAATGAAGAAAAACAGATATTTTTTGTGCTGCAAGTAAAGGAAAGGGGAAGGATATATTAGAACTGAATGTAGGTGGCTTGATCTTGCACCATGGAGTTGGTGAATATATGCAGGGAAGTGAAGTTGGTGAACGACAGGGCTAAAATGTATATAAAAATATGAATTGATGTCATTTAGGTCATTTTGAATATACATGGATGTAGCTATTCATAGGTCAAAGTTGATGATAGTTATATGTTACATTTCAGTAAATTGTGATATGAAAGAATCAAAAACTAATCTTCTGGACATTTACATGAATTCTGTATTTGTGACTAATTTTCTCAATCTTTCATGATGACCAATCAAAATAATTGTGCTTTCTATTCACACCTTTCAATGCAAATAATTGTCTGCTTAAACCCTATATTAGAAACATTTTTAAGCAGATGTTATACAAGGGGTACCATTCCTGGATCTTCAAATAGCCCAATTATTTTTATTTATTTGCTTATTTCATTCTGACCCATCCATTCATGTTACCAATCAAAATAATATTTTTTACCTCACTTCATTCAGAATATTGCATAACGTTGTATAAATTCCCACTATTTCCTCATTATTCTATATCACTACTCTTGGAATATAACTTGCAGCTATCATTATTATCTGAATGAGTGAGATTGAGATCATGTGACTTCAGGGACCTATAACAGACCTAAGTACAAGTGACACCCTTCAAAGAAACTGAAGAAAGAGGTTTCTTCTCCCAACCCCCAAAACCTTAGACCAGTGGTTCCCAAACTTTTTCAGTCCACCCCTCCCCTTGGTGCAACAAACTCATCCTTGGTGCCCCCCACCCAGGGGTGGGATTCAAATTTTTATGGGTGTGGCCTAATTTGAGGGTGTGTCTTGGAAGTCACAGGACTGTGGGTATGGCTTGTTGGTCACATGACTGTGTGGGCGTAGCTTGGTGGTCACGTGACCGGCTGGGCATGGCTTGTTGGTTATGTGACTGGGTGGACGTAACTCCCTGGCTCAGCATGGCGGCCACATGACCGGGTAGGCGTGGTTTGGTGGGTCATGTGACTGAATGGGCGTGGCCAGGTGACTGGCAAAAAAAATACAAGTGGTCCTCACTTAATAGCTAGTTGCTTAGCAATTTATGACTGGCATCCCCAGAGCTACTTGACCTGTTTTTGGAGTTTTGACAGCCATGCACACACACACACCCTTCTAACCCTGCTGAAGCAGGACATGGGATGAGAATCGGCAAAGCACCTCTGATTAGATTCTAGTAGTGACTAGAATCTAATCAGAGATCCTTTGCTGATTCTTGTTGAATTGTTTTATTTCAGGGGTGGGATACAACAAGATTAACTACAGGTTTGGGATTTACTGGCTTCCCTGCATGCTGGGAGCTGTGCACCTGTAAATCGTCATTAGCATGCTGTGTGCAGAGAAGCAGCCTTTGAAACAGCCCTCTTTTCCTGCTTTTTAAACTGCAGCTGTGCCTCGTTCAGCAGCTGAAGTTGAAAAATCAGGAAATAAAGATCAGGTAAGATCGGGTGGGTGGGTAGGCAAAAACATCAGCAGAAATAGAACTGGTTCTATGTCTGCTGTTCTTCAGAGCTACCGGTTCTACAGAGGTGGACAGAACCAGTAGAAACCCACCCCTGTTTTATTTGTAGTACTTTATTTTATGTTGCTGCATTGCATTGACGTGGGTCCCTTCTTGTGAACAGTCCAGAAGCTTTTGTGATTCTTTGCAGTGAAAATTACCAACCTCTGGCTTTGCTCTACTTTTCAAACTTGCTGCCACTGCCGCGTTCTAGGTGCCAGCCCCACAAGTCCACCCCATTGAACCCACTGCACTGGAGGGACCTGCCCAAGCAAGTCCGAGTGTAGTGGTGCATCAAGTCAATGGGGTGAGCCTGAGAGAGGGAAAGAGAGAGAGAGAAAAGAAAGAGAGAGAGAGAGAGAGAGAAATGGAAGAAAAGAAAGAGAAAAGGAAATAAAGAAAAAGGGAGAGACAAAGAAAGAGGGGGATGGAAGGAAGGGACAGAAAGAAAGAAAAAGAAAGAAAGGAGGGAGGGAGATGTTTCAGTGTGCTGGCAAAGATGCTTGCAAAGATGTTTCAATGTGGAAAAGGGCCTCTAAACTAGGCCTCATTTCAATCTCTCTCTCTCTTTCTCCCCATCAAGATCTCATTATTTGGCTTCTGTTAAAGGTTTTGTGGATGAAACATGGCCAAAACTATCAGGAATCTCTCACATTTTGTTGAGGCTTTAAACAGGATCCATTGGACCAGATCTCCACCCTAAAAATTACTTTTCCACAATGTATTACAGTGCCAATTCTGAAGAAGGCAAAACCAAAATGTACTGGTACATTATAAGGAGAAAACACATACACCCACACCCACCCACCCACCCTCCTAACCTTGCTGAAGCAGGTGATTGGACTAGAATAGATATCTTATTCACTTTCCCCTCCTTTCATTTCTTTCTAGGCCGGCCTGGAAGGTGGGACTTGGGGCTTGTGATGGTGGTGGCGGCAAGGATGAGGGTGGTGGTGGTGATGGCCTAGGCCAGCCCATGAGTCAGGACTCAACTGGGGCTGGCAGCAGCAATGCTATGTAGGCAACCGGGACTTGCAGAGTGTCACTCACCGAAGGAGATCAGATGGTAGAAGGCAGACAGTGATGGCTGGCTGGCTGGCTGGTGCTGGAAGTGATGGTGACAGGCGGGAAAACGTGGAAAGCGAGCGCACATGCACCATATAAGGGCTGTGTCACACTGCCCAACGGATACAAAGAGGACACAACGGAAGAGAAAAATGTTACATCCGTTGTATCCGCGCTAAAAAGGGGTGAAAATTTGCATAATTGGAGCGGACAACATGGACGCGGGGAGGACGCAGGGCGGATGCAAAGCGGATGCAAAGCGGATGCGGAACGGAAGCCCAGCGGATGCAGAACGGATGGCGCATTTGCAGAGCTTCCGGGGGGTCTCAGAAGAGCGGACGCAGAACGGAAAAAACAGATACAGAACGGATGCACAGTGGATGAAGTGGATGCACAGCGGAAGTGGAACGGATGCTGCGCATTAATTGCGCATGCGGGGGGGATGCATTGCGCAAGTCCCCCGGATATAAAGGGAAGCAGCTCGCACGTGGCCAGCATTCCGAGGAAAGACCTGCTGCTGGACACTTTGAGTTCCTTGCCTGCCCTGCCTGCATGCCTGCCTCCAAGCCTGCCTCCCAGCCTGCCTCCCAGCCTCCTGGGCAGCCTCCCTGCCAGCCTGCCTTCCAGCCTCCATTCCAGCCTTGCTGGCAGCCTGCCTTCCAGCCTCCCTGCCAGCATTGCTGCCAGCCTGCCTTCCAGCCTCCCTGCCAGCCAGTCTGCCTGCCAGCCTTGGTGCCTGCTTTCCTGCCAGGCTTCCTGCCAGGCTTCCTGCCAGCCTTGGTGCCAGCCTTCCTGCCAGCCTTCCTGCCAGCCTTGGTGCCTGCCAGCCTTACTGCCAGCCTCCCTGCCAGCCAGCAACCCCACAACCATGGGGAAGAAGCGAAAGGCTCAGCAACCTGCCGCCATCCCTGGCAAGAGGGACAGGGCCACCCTTCCGCCCCATGTCCATGACTCTGCTTCTGCTGGGGCTTCTGCTGCTTGGGCTCGCTCTTCTCTTGCTGGAGCTTCTGCTGTGGCTGCTCGTGGCAGTGGTGCTTCTGCTGCGCACTCTGCTGAAGCTGCTCCTGGTCCTGCTGGTCCTGCTCGTTCTGCTCGTGCTCCTGGTCTTGCTGGTCCTGCTGCTGGTGCTTACTCTGCTGCTGCTCATCCTGGTCTTGCTGCTGCTGCTGCTGCTGATTCTGATTCTGATCCTGCTGGTGATTCTGCTGCTGCTGCTGATGATGATGATGATTATGATCCTGCTGGTGATGTTTCTGATGATGATGATTCTTCTTCTGCTGCTGCTGCTGCTGCTGCTGTTGGTGTGGAGGAGCAGCCCCTACAACCTCGAAGTCCCTCTGATGAGGGCCCATATGGCCCTGCCAGAGGGAGGAAGAGTCGTTCGCGTCAATGGGAGAGGAGGCAGTACTTTATTGAGGAGGCGCACAAGGATGAGGTGCTGGAGTGGCTGAGAGAGAAGGACTATCTGTGGCGGAAGGACACCGGCTGTACAGGGACACTAAGCGGAAGCAGGCTGCTTGGAGAGAGAGGGCGGAGAGTCTGGGCTACACTTCGGAGGTGCTACTTGGCTGGTGGAAACATATGCACACCTGGTACGGGAAGCTGCACCGCAAAAAATCTGGCCAAGCCGCAGTCAAGCTGACGGACAGAGAGAACTACGTCATGGCCAGGTGCAGCTTCCTGGAGGGTGAGATCGGCCACCGAGCAGCACCAGGAGCCCATCTGTCTACCCTCACTCTCAGGCAGCCTGCTGTGACCCAGTCCTCTTCCAGCCGAGAGTCAGTCCCTGTCTCCAGGCAGGTTTCGGTGGAGCGTGCCACAGCGGAGAACCCCCAGGTAGGTGTTGAAAGCTTGGTGGAGAGCGAGGAGGCCTCCCTGGTGTGGTGGGAGAAAGGAAACATCGAGTCCACCGCTGCCGAAGTTCCATCCACCCACACCGCCGCCTCCACAGGAAGGCAGAGAGCCAGACCGCAGGAGGGTGAGAGCCACAAGGTCCTGGTGGAGATCAGGGACACCATCCGCACCAGCATAGGTCTCCTCTCTCAGCTGGTCCCCATCGAATCCTCCTCCTCCAACCGCAAGCCCTTCCTCAATTATTTGAACCAGACCCTCAAGGAGATGCCGGATCCCCAGTACCAGCTGGTGAAGGAGAGGATCTCCACGCTGATTAACAACCCTCCAGACCCAGAGGCACCTGCTCCCACCCAGTCCAGGTCTGCTCCTCCACCCCAGGTGATGTCCCTCCCATACCAAGGCTTCCAACAGCCCCTCACCTACCAGGGCTACAGCTACCCGGAGGTCCAGCAACACAGGCAGCAGCCCTTCCCAGTCCAGGCACAGAGTCATCGGGCGGCACCGTTGCCAGCTGTTCCACTGATGCCACCGATGCCAGCCACGCCAATGATGCCACCGATGACATCGATGCCAGCCACGCCACAGATGCCACCCACGACACTCCTCAGCTCGCTGCACAGCAGGCAGTCCCACTACACTACTCCTTCCTCCATCCCACAGCCAAGCCCGGCCTCAGTACATCTGTCCTCAGTACTGGGGCTGACACCCCATGGAATGGAGGAAGGACCTCTCAGCATCACGGGGATGAGCCAGCTGTCTGACACCTGTCTGAGAGCTTCCTCAACACACCGTCACCTGTTGTCCTCTCGGGGCCAGGCACTCCATCAGCATCTCAGACCAGCACTGCAGCAGCACCCACCTCCACAGCACCTGCTCCCTAACACCTTAGACTGGGCACACACCTACGAGTGACCAAGCGGAGTACCAGAGACTGGCTGCCTGGATATTTTTGGACTTTATTTGGACACTTGACTTGGTTCATGTTTACATTTCAGGTTGTTATTAATAAAGTTTATCTTTGTTTCACACGCTTGCTTCATTTATTTTGTTCAATAAAGTCTGGGTGGAAACTTTTAGAAATGGTTTAGCCTTTGCATGCTTGTGGGATGGGTAAGGATAGCTGTGGGATGGGCAGGGATACCTTTGGGATGGGTTAAGATAGCTGTGGGATGGGCAGGGATACCTTTGGGATGGGTTAAGATAGCTATGGGATGGGCAGGGATACCTTTGGGATGGGTTAAGACAGCTATGGGATGGGCAGGGATACCTTTGGGTTAAGATATCTGTGGGATGGGCAGGGATACCTGTGGGATAGGTTAAGATAGCTGTGGGATGGAAAGGGATACCTGTGGGATAGGTTAAGATAGCTGTGGGATGGGCAGGGATACCTTTGGGTTAAGATAGCTGTGGGATGGGAAGGGATACCTGTGGGATGGGTTAAGATAGCTGTGGGATAGATAAATCTCCAGTGCAAGCATAGTGGGACTGTATGGTCCACCCTCCCAGGTGCTACCCCTATAGCCCTTATCAATTACAATGTAAGCATTGATCCACACATGTCAAAATAAACACAACTCTTTATTAAACGCCCTGTTCATTGTAGGCCAACCCAACATACATGGCCCAATCTCATCCGTGTGATGAGACAGGCTGAAGGAAGCATCCATTAAGCATCTACCATCCTGTCTTGCCACTCCAACGCTCCAGCTGGGGAGTTGCACCAGTCTTTCAGAAGGTTGCGCTGCTTCTTCGCCTCACGTGAGGCTCTGTTGGGCCCTTGCACATCCTCAGTGTCGATCAGGTTTCGCCCTTGCCTCCATTCCCCAGGCTCCATGTCCCCATTGCCTTGCTGGAGGTCCACGAGCCTGTTCTGCAAGACTGGGTAGCGGGTGCGCATGAGATTGTGCAGGATGCAGCAAACTTCCACGATCCTCCTCATGCTCTGTGGGCGATGCTGCATGGTGTTGAGAAGTACCTGGAACCTGTTGGCCAGGATGCCAAAGGCGTTCTCCACCACCCGCCTTACCCTGGACAACCTGTAGTTGAGGATTCTCTCTTCACGGGTGAGGAGTCTGGAAGTGTAGGGCTTCATGAGGTAGGTTCTGAGGGAGAAGGCATCATCCCCCACGATGAAGTAGGGCACATCTTGTGTGTCATTGGGCAGCGGGTCTGGATCTGGGAAGCCCACCATGAGGTTGCGTTCCAGCCCCTCCTTGAGGTGACTGGCGCTGTATACCTGGGCATCTGAACATGAGCCGTTGCCTGAAGCATCGATGTACATGAACTTGTAATCAGCATCGACCATGGCGAAGAGGATGATGCTGAAGAAGCCCTTGTAGTTGTGATAAGTGGACCCCGACTTGGCTGGCGCTTTGCAGGCCACGTGCTTGCCATCTATGGCTCCAACGGTGTGGGGGAAGTTCCACTTCTGATACCACTGCTCTGCAACTTTCTTCCAGCCTTCTTCAGTGGAGGGGCACTGAAGGAGCTCCTCCTTGTATTCTTCGAGGATGGCCCACACCACTTCTCTGACAACAAAGCTGATGGTGCTTGGTGGCACCCTCCAGCCGTAGGTGGTCCCTGTAGGTGGTCCCTGAGGCCAGGTGGCGCAGAGTGAGTGCCACCCTGAGCCCAGGTTCCAGGCTGGGCGGGAAGTTGGTTTTTGTCTTGCTCAACCTGGGTGTCAGGCACTGCAGAAGTTCATCAAACATGGCTGGAGGCATATTCATGAAGTTCTGGAACGCACGAGTGTCTTCGCTCCTGAGCTCCACCATCAGCTTGTCGTAAAGTTGGTCCTGTGCTCTTCTGGCTAACCATCTTTGGACCCAGACTTTTTTTGGGTGCCTCCTTTTCTTGCCGTAGTAGAGTTCACAGAGACTGTTGATGGTTTCGCAGTGATGCAGAAGGATGTTGGCTGCCAAAAGGATTTTGTCGCAATCCATGGTGGAGATGACTGGATGCTGTGGAAGAGGAAGAGGCAGATGAAGGCTGCAGAGGTCTGCACCGCTGGGCTGCTGTTCTGAAAGTGCGATGCAGACGAGTTGCTCCGCCTTTTTATAGGCAGTATAGGTGTCCCTTTGCATCCTCTAGGCATCCTCTAGGCATCCTCTAGGCATCCTTAATATCTGAGATAGGTCCCCTCTACGAACGTTTTTTTCTGTTTTAAACGCTTTGTTTCAGTTCTGCATCCGTTCCACTTCCTCCCTGCATCCGTTTACCGCTGGAGCGGATGGAGTTGCGCGGATGTGCAGCAGATGCCTAGCGGATATAGCGGATGCGTAACGGATGCGTAATGGATGCGTAGCGGATGCGTAGCGGATGCAGAACGGACGAACTAGATACATTTTCCGCGCAAAAGTTTTAGGCAGCCTAAAACTTTTGGAGCGGATGAAACGTCAATAAATGGATGCTGGACGGATTGAGAGGAAGCCAAACGGAGGCAGTGAGTACATCGCGTTTTAGAACGGATGGCAAGATTTTTTTTCCGTTTTGCTTCCTCTTTGCATCCGTTTTTGCAGTGTTACAGGGCCTTAAGGAGTGACTGGGCGGGGCAGGTGGGGGGGAGAATGCTGGAAGTGATTGTTGCACATGTGTGTGATGTCACGCATGCGCAATAAGGACTGATAGCATGGAACAGAGGAGCGGGCGGAGAGAGGCAGGGTCAGCCAGGGTGCCGTTTTACCAGTTCTCCAAACTACTGGGAACTGTAACAATCGGTTCTTGCGAACTGGTAGAATCACACCCCTGAATTGCGCCCTGCGAGCGGCCCACATCCAGTGCCCCACTGCTACCTCTTAGTGCCCCCCTGCCAGCCCCCTTGCCTCTCAGCGCACCCCTAAGGCATCCCACCGTCTCCCAGGGGAACCACTGCCTTAGACTGTCTACTATTGACCTCACCCCTTTCTTAAGAGGTCTGTAGGGGGCATGCATAAGCGCACCAACGTGCCTACCGTCCCTGTCCTATTGTTTCTTTTTATTTTTCTTATATGTATCCATTTCATGTACTCAAAAGTATGATTATACTTATACCTATTATCTTGTAAGTGATTGACAAATCAAATAAATAAATAAAAGAGTGGGCCACCTAAACAACTGCTGGAATAAGTTTGCATCAAATGACTATATAGAATGGCATGACAAAGGAGCAACAAGGGTATATTGGAATACCTGCCAGAAATATCTCTTGCACACAAGCAGGAATTGGTGGGACCACAAAATACAAAACATTATAGAAAATGAAGACGCTAAAATGCTTTGAGACTAGTGTGGCAGAAGAGAGTATCGGTAGTAAAAGGTTCCTTGGGTGCAATCCCAAAATATACAAAGCACTACTTGAACATTATTGGTATTGATAAAGTTGTCATCACTCAATTGCAAAAGGCAGCTTTATTTGGAACAGGTCAAACCCTGGAATGACACGTCTAAAACCGTGAAACCACATAATCTGTCTCTCAGGTCCTTGGGAAGGACTCAGTAGGTGGACAAAAATACAACCCAGTCTAAACATCTGGCTGTGCAGCTAATCATAGGAATTTATTAAACTTGTATGCTGCCCAACTCTTAACGATTTTGGGTAGCCCATTCAAAGAAATTACAATAAAATCAATAAACAAACACACAAGATTAAACGATGTTCAACATTTCTAGTTTTTAATCTGCTGTTTTAAATGGCTTTTTGCTTCCAAAATATGTATTCGATTATGGTTAAGACACCCAACTCACAAGCACTCAGTCCCAAACAAAAAATAACAATCTCAAGAAAAAGAGGCAAGAATCAGTAAGAAGATGAGGAATTAGGGCAAAACTTGGTTCATCCCAAATCTTTCCCATCTTAGCAAAAGTAGATAAGGGATTTGCCTTGTATCTCCCTTGGAAACAGATCTGATACAAAATCAGGGCTCTGTATCATAGTATCCGGCATTCTAATGATGTGATCGGTTTTTTTTCTGCAACTAGATTCAGAGGGGAAATCCACAGGTGGCTTGTACTGAGGAAGATAATTTTTGAATAGCAGTGGGAGAATGAATGAAAACAGTACTGTGCTGATTTCCAGAGTTGATAGATAAACTTTCAAAGTCTTTAAATTTGTTCTAGTTTATAGATTTATGGATCTATGTGTAATGTGAGTAGCTATTGAACAACTCAGCCATAATGGGTACCCACAAGCACTTATTACAAGATGTCTGTAAGGGGCATGCATAAGTAAACCATCGTGCCGACCATCCCTGTCCTATTGTCCCCATTTATTCGTACCTATTTCCTATATTCTTACTCATGTTTATACTTATACCTATTATCTTGTAAGCAATTGTCAAATAAATAAATAATAATAATAATAAAGCTAACCACTAGATTGCAAGAACACAAGTGAGCAATCAGAGGAGGAGACCCGAACACATTGTAGCCTCACATTGCAGTGAACAAGGACACACAATTCTGCAGCAATGAAGATCATGGGCCATGCAAGTACAAAGATAGCCAGGGAAATTAATTGAAGTCTGGGAAATGAGTCCCTTGTCAGTTTAATAAGGAGTGCTGAATTATCACCAGCTTATCAAATACTTAGGAGCCGAGGGCTTGGCAGCACAAGGAAACAACAGCTATCAATACACCAATCAGCTCAGTAGGAAGGCACCACATAAATACGACTTGCAGAATTGCCCAAACCATGTATTCCAATAGAGAGAAATTCTCTGAAGATGGGCTCCATCACGAGTCTGAAAGCTCGGAAGACTACATCTTTGGTTCTGGTGACCAACTCAAATTTGATCTTGCATCAGTATCCTGGGACACATACAGTATAATTGCCTTCATTTGTGAGACATTTTTCTGTTTGATATAGACTTGTATTAACATGTCCTATACCTCAAACCTGATGAACATTCTGTTGCAATGTAGTAATTTTGTAAAAAGGGAAGTATGCTAAATGCCTTAAATTCAGAATATAGATGAAAACATTTTCATGCTAGACTGAGTTTTCAACAAGGGACTAATAATAATTCTGTGCTCTGCTAATAACACAGATAGAGTTTAAGAAAAATGAATTTTCTCCCCCAATAACATTCTGGTCCAAACTATGTGATTTATTACTCTCTACCACTAGCTCTTGCTTAATGGCTTTATTTATTTTCAGTCTTAGCTGAAGGCAGAAATGATCTGTGAATTAAAATTAAAGCAATTGTGGAAAATTAGATATTCTTTTTCCAGGCATGCTTCAAATAAAGAAACATCAGGAAACTCAGTATTCTGATGTTTTGAGCAGCTGTATTTGTTTAAGCCCATGTCACACTGAACCAATGGATGCAAAGAGGATGTAAAACGGACAAAAAACCTTGCCATCCATTTGAAAACGCGATGTACTCACTGCCTCCGTTTGGCTTCCTCTCTATCTGTCCAGCTGCCGTTTATTGACGTTTCATCCGCTCCGAAAGTTTTGGGCTGCCTAAAACTTTTGCGTGGAAAATGTATCCAGTTCGTCCGTTCTGCATCCGCTACGCATCCGCTATATCCGCTAGGCATCTGCTGCGCATCCGCGCAACTCGCATCCGCCCGGATGCAAGGAGGAAGCGGAATGGACGCGGAACGGATGCAGAACGGATGCCTGGCGGATGCAGAACGGAAACAAAGTGTTTAAAACGGAAAAAACCTTCGCAGAGGGGACCTATCTCGGATATTAAGGATGTCTAGAGGATGCCTAGAGGATGCCTTGCAGAAAACCTATACTGCCTATAAAAAGGGGGAGCAACTTGCCTGCATCTCACTTTCAGAACAGCAGCCCAGCGGTGCAGACCTCTGCAGCCTTCATCTGGCTCTTCCTCTTCCACAGCATCCAGTCATGTCCACTGTGGATTGTGACAAAGTCCTTTCGGCAGCCACCATCCTTCTTCAACAGTGCGAAACCATCTACAGCCTCTGTGAACTCTACTACGGGAAGAAAAGGAGGCACCCAAAAAAAGTCTGGGTCCAAAGATGGTTCACCAGAAGAGCAGAGGACGGACTGTACAACAAGCTGATGGTGGAGCTCAGGAGCGAAGACACTCATGCATTCCAGAACTTCATGAGGATGCCTCCAGCCATGTTTGACAAAGTTGTACAGTGCCTGACACCCAGGTTGACCAAGGCAAACACCAGCTTCCGGCCCAGCCTGGAACCTGGGCTCAAGGTGGCACTCACTCTGCGCCACCTGGCCTCAGGGACCACCTACAGGAGCATGCAGTACGGCTGGAGGGTGCCACCAAGCACCATCAGCTTTGTTGTCAGAGAAGTGGTGCAGGCCATCATCGAAGAATACAAGGAGGAGCTCCTCCAGTGCCCCTCCACTGAAGAAGGCTGGAAGAAAGTTGCAGAGCAGTGGTATCAGAAGTGGAACTTCCCCCACACCGTTGGAGCCATAGATGGCAAGCACATGGCCTGCAAAGCGCCAGCCAAGTCGGGGTCCACTTATCACAACTACAAGGGCTTCTTCAGCATCATCCTCTTCGCCATGGTTGATGCTGACTACAAGTTCATGTACATCGATGCTTCAGGCAACGGCTCATGTTCAGATGCCCAGGTATACAGCGCCAGTCACCTCAAGGAGGGGCTGGAACGCAACCTCATGGTGGGCTTCCCAGATCCAGACCCGCTGCCCAGTGACACACAAGATGTGCCCTACTTCATTGTGGGAGATGACGCCTTCTCCCTCACAACCTACCTCATGAAGCCCTACACCTCCAAATACCTCACCCGTGAAGAGAGGATCTTCAACTACAGGCTGTTCAGGGCAAGACGGGTGGTGGAGAACGCCTTTGGCATCCTGGCCAAAAGGTTCCAGGTACTTCTCACCAACATGCAGCATAGCCCAGAGACCATGAGGAGGATCGTGGAAGCTTGCTGCATCCTGCACAATCTCATGCGCACCCGCTACCCAGTCTTGCAGAACAGGCTTGTGGACCGTCAACAAGGCAATGGGGACATGGAGGCTGGGGAATGGAGGCAAGGGCAAAACCTGATCGACACTGAGGATGTGCAAGGGCCCAACAGAGCCTCACGTGAGGCGAAGAAGCAGCGCAACCTCCAGAAACACTGGTGCAACTCCCCAGCTAGAGCGGTGGAGTGGCAAGACAGGATGGTAAATGATTAATGGATGCTTCCTTCAGCCTGTCTCATCACACGGATGAGATTGGGCCATGTATGTTGGGTTGGCCTACAATGAACAGGGCATTTAATAAAGAGTTGTGTTTATGTTGACATGTGTGGATAATTATTACATTATTATTGATAATAAAGGGCCATAGGTGTGGCACTTGGGAGGGTGGACCACTATGCTTGCACATATCTATCTAGCTGTGGGTTTATCTATCCCACAGCTATTACCCATTCCAAAGGTATCCCTGCCCATCCCACAGGTATCCCTGCCATCCCACAGCTATCTTAACCCATCCCACAAGCATGCAAAGGCTTAAACCATTTCTAAAAGTTTCCAGCAAGACTTTATTAAAAAAAAGAAATGAAGCAAGTGTGTGAATCATAAATAGACTTTATTAACAACGAGCTATAAGACAAAAATGAGTCTCTGGCACTCCTCTTGGTCGCTCAGTCCCAGGGGTGAAGGGTGCAGGTGCTGTGGAGGTGGCTGGTGCTGGAGTGCTTGTCATCAGCTCCTCCAGAAGCAGAAGCAGCAGAAGCGCCAGCCCCAGAAGAGCGAGCCTGTGCTGCAGAAGCCCCAGCAGAACCAGAGTGAGGGCCAGGGGGCGGGATCGTAGCCCTGTCCCTCTTGTAAGGGCTGGCAGCAGATGGCTGAGGCTTGCTGTGCTTCCGCATGGTTGTGGGGTTGCTGGCTGGCAGGGAGGCTGGCAGGAACCAAGGCTGGCAGCAAGGCTGGCAGGGAGGCAGGCACCAAGGCTGGCAGGCAGCCTGGCAGGCAGGCAGGCAGGCACCAAAGCTGGCAATTAGGCTGGCCCCAAGGCAGGCACCAAGGCTGGCAGGCAGACATGAACCAAGGCTGGCAGGAAGGCAGGCAGCAAGGCTGGCAGGCAGACCGGCTGGCAGCAAGGCTGGCAGGGAGGCTGGCATCAAGGCTGGCAGCAAGGCTGGCAGCAAGGCTGGCAGGCAGACATGCAGGCAGGGCAGGCAAGGCAGTCGATGTGTCCGGCAGCAGGTCTTTCCTCTGAATGGCGACCTGCTTCCGAGCTGCTTCTGTTATATCCGCGGGGCTGATGCAATGCATCCTCCCCACATGCGCAATTAATGCCAGACATCCATTAGGCTTCCGCTGTGCATCCGCTGTTCATCCGCTGTGCATCCGCTTCATCCGTTCAGCGTCCGCTCTGCATCCACTCTTTCCGTTCCGCGTCCGCTTTGCTGAGGTCCCCCGGAAGCCTAGCAGATGCGCCATCCGCTCCCATCTGCTTCCATCCGCTGGGCTTCCGTTCTGCATCCGCTTTGCATCTGCCCTGCATCCTCCCCGCGTCCGTGTTATCCGCTCCGGTTATGCAAATTTTTGCCCCTTTTGAGAGCGGATAACAACGGATGGAACATTTTGCTCGTCTGCTGTGTCCTTTTTGCATCCGTTGGCCAGTGTGACATGGGCTTTAATTCACAAGGTCTGCATATTTTCATAAAATTGATTGTGGTAAATTGGAACTCTGTTTCTTGCTTTCTCATGGTGATTGGCATTCCTTTTTTTCTATCTGCTTGGACCTTGCCTCCTTCATAGTTCTATAGAATCAAATGGAGTTTGCGTTTGTTGATTTTTCATGTTTACTATATTTCAGTATGGTTCTTTATATATTGCCAGGAAAAACAATTTTAGGTCAAAGTTTTTTTTCATGTGGTATATGGCACAGGATGATGGCCTTTTTAATAAATGTCTTTTATGTTATCAATTATTAGAATAATGATTGTTCATTTTTATAATTAGAATCAGCATTACTGTGATTTCTATAAAGCATTTCATAAAGTGTTTTGATTAGAATTCTAAATAATAATGCCATTTGAACATTGACACAGTCATTAACATTGACACAGTCATTTACCAGTAAATTGCAAAAGGCAGGTTGAGTTGAACCAGCTTACATCCTGATGAAAACATGATGTACATGATGATAGCTTTAACATCATAAATCCTAGGCCCCTGCGAAAGACTTGATAGGTGGTTAAAATGCCAAATCCAATTTAAATATCTGGCTGGCTGTGTGACCAGTCATAATCATATTTTTTTGCTAAACTTGTTGATTAATTGTTGTTCAAGGGTATGCCCATTGATGGGCAGTGTCCTATCTACTTGCCCAAGTGTATAATTTTCATATTTTACTGCTCTGGATATTTTTCCATAGCTTGAGTGAATAGATGACCTTATTCCAAGGTCTTAGGAAAAAAAGCCTTTTGAGTCTTTATCTTAGGCCTTTGATTACAGGTAAGTAATATGTGTAAGTAATATGTGAAAACTGTGCTAAAACTAGTTTTCAAAAATTTTCAGATCTTTTCATTTCCTTTAAATGACTCATAGGATAAGTGGCTACCTCCCCCAAATTTCCTTGGTTATTTAACATCTTTGGATTCTCCTTTGAAACCATATTTACTGCCCTAAGTATAATAATCTATATTCTACTTGTAAAATTTTGGTGATATCTATGCACTAAAGTGCTCCAAGCATTACTGATGGTAAATGATCAGTAAGAACACAAGAGAGAGCTGCATCCTGGATCTCATTTACCCGTCATGTATGGAGAGAGGTCTTCGTGCTGTTTCACATTGCATCAGATGTGAATCCAGAGTAAATTGCACAACTAGATAGAATTTCCATCTATATATCCTTTCCTGCACTGATACCTTCTAGTTGTGCAGTGTTAATAAACTCCAATCAGTACAACAAATGATGTCTGTGAATTATACGACCCGTAGTCTTATGCATTTGGAGGTCACTAGAATGAGGAAGGCAGGTTTGTACATTATTAGATTATATTTTATTTTCACTCTAACGGTACTGTTGTTGCATGGGTTATTTGCTTGCATGCAATGCAATCTCTTCAAGAATAATTATTTTGAGACTCACATTTACCAGAAAGGAATCAAACAGAATTTCTTAGAGTCTATATGAGGTCAGGAATTTTATCAGGAAGATGGCTATAATTCACCTCAAATACACTGAGTTAACACAGCATTCTGATATGTGATTCCTAGTGTAGTACTTTTGGTCTTGATATATACACGGCTGCATGACAGAGGTAGTGAAAAGATATTGCATGCTTTATAGAGGAATACTGTATGGATCTTTAAACATTGAGGAATGATTTAGGAATTTTAATTTTTAATTTTATTTGTTTATACACAAGATTTATATCTTACCTTTATTATTTTTACAAATAACTCAAGGTGGTGAACATACATAATACCACTTCCTCCTAGTTTTCCTATAATAACAACCTTGTGAAATAGAGAGTGACTGGTCCAGAATCATCCAACTGGCCTTTTCAATTTAACATTCAATGACTTTAATTTAACATTCCCAGTTTCTTGGCCAGCACAGTTTTTAGTCTAACCATATTTCACTTGATTTTGCCCACGCTAAATGCCAAACATACTATAGAGACCGATGCTGACTTGCATACGTGATTTATGAGGATTAATCTGACCTTTCTATCCTTTTTGTTTGATGAGGCTTTAACATAATGTTTCATTGTTTTTAATGTTAAGGAAATTTGCAGCATTTGCAGACAAAGCAAAAGGCAGTAATAGTTTATTTTACATTCCAGAATTGGGATAAATGTAGAACAGGCATTTTCCTCCCTTTCATTATTATATTCCCCTTCCCCATGGCATACCGATACAGGTTTTTACAGCCTTTTGTACATAGGTAGATTTTAAATCATCAGGACAGTGCAAACAATGAAAAGAAATTCATAGAAACATAGGGAACATCCTTTTGAGTTTTAATGAGCAAGAGCTTGGAACTGGTAAAAGTAATCAGGAACAGGGCTAGATACAATACTTCACAGTTTAGGTTGTCTTCGACTTATAACAGTTTGTTTAGTGATTGTTCAAAGTTACAACGGCACTGACAACAGGGACTTATGACCATTTTTCACAGTTACGACCTTTGCAGTATTACCATGATCATGTGATCGAAATTCAGAAGTTTGGCAATGGCTTCATATTTATGACCATTGCTGTGTCCCAGGGTCATGTGATCTCCTCTTGCAACCTTCTGACAAGCCAAGACAATGGGGAAGCCAGATTCACTAAACAATTGGGTTACTAATTTACCAACTGTAGTGATTTATTTAACAACTGGGGCAAGAAAGTTTGTAAAGTGGGGCAAAACTCACTTAACAAATGTCTTGCTTAATGACAAATGTTTGGCTCATTTGTGGTTGTAAATTGAGGCGTACCTGTACTTAATGTACTTACTAGGCATTTAACAAAGGTCTTGAGGGAAAAATGTGTAAAATGTTAAGCAACAATACTTGGGTCCAAGAAAAGGTCAGTAATTACAGGTAGTACTTGATGTATAACTTATAATTGAGCCCCAAAAGTTGCTAAGTGAGACAGTTGCTAAGTGAGCTTTCACCCATTTTACATTTTTTCTTGCCACTTTATTTTTAAATAAAAACATTATTTTTTTATTCTTTATTAAGGGAATTACACTCCTTCCCTTCCAGTTTTGGAAGATGGGGGAAAAGAATGAGAAGTAGAATGTATCTTAGATTTTAGATTCAGGAGATATTTTTGTAATATTTGAATACCCTTAATTGGAGAAGTTGTGAGAAAGTGGAGTAGATGTCCACACTTCATACTACGTACAGTAGTTGCATCTCAAATTCTCACGCAGATACTGTCTCAGTGACTTGTCATTACATCAATAGACAGTGAGCCTAGTACAAAGAAAACTACTTGCTACCTGATCCAATAGTGCAGTAACGGTTGATATGCAAGAAGAAGTAATGGGGGACTTTCTAGCTCTATCTGATTCTCCATGGCAAGACTTGCCCATTGACCATGGAAAGCTATTGGGAGCATTGAAAAGCACAATAGGGGAGAATGGGTTAGTAGCATTTCCCATAATGACTTGCCTGGGCCTTCTTCACACATGGGAGGAGAGATTGATTCTGATGGGTGAAGTGGTATATAGGAATATAAGAATAACCTTGAACAAGGCATACAGAAACTATTAAAGCAAAATAAAAGACAAGTTGGTCCTCTGAAAAGAGGAGGTGGGAGAAAGATATTAAAACTAATCCCCCACTTGATTCTGTTTGATATTAATGGAGGCAGAGGAAATTTTGGTAAGCTTTTAAAGCCCCTGTCACACTGAACCAACGGATGCAGAGAGGATGTAAAATGGACAAAAAACCTTGCCATCCATTGGAAAACACAATGCATCCGTTGTGTACTCACTGCGTACGTCTTTCATACGCTCTATCCATAAAACATCCATCTACTGCTATTTCATCTGCTCAAAAAGTTTTGAGCTGCACAAAACTTTTTGAGCGGATGAACTTTCCGCCGCGTAAGATCTACATCCGCGACACATACGGGCAACAAACGTTCTACGTCCGTTGTCATCCATTACACATCTGATGTATCCACTCGGCATCCTCTGGCCATCTGCGCAACTCACATCTGCTGCAGCGGAAAGTGGAAAGAGGGAGGAAGCGAAACATACGCGGAACGTCCACACAGCGTTAGTAGCACGGACATAGAAAGGATGAAAGCGGATGCATCTTGTATATAAAGCATTAAAACGGACAAAACATTTGTATATGGGATGTATCTCGGATATTTAGGATGTCTGGAGGATGTCTAGAGTATGTGGAAGGACACCTAACAGAAAACCGATATTTCCTATAAAAAGGGGGAGGAAATCACCCGGATCTCACTTTCAGTCCAGCAGTCCTGGTGTGCAGACCTCTTCAGCTTTGCTCTTGCTCTTCCACATCATCCATTGATCCCCACACTCCTTTGGGTAGCCGCCATCATTCAACACCAGAACCAAGCCCTTTTCAGACTGTTTCACCTTTTCTACGCAAAGAGAAGAAGGAGACGTCCAAGAACTGTCTGGGTCTGACGATGGATCGGGAGAAGAGCAGAGTTTGGACTGTATGACAAGCTGATGGTGGAGCTGAGGAACGAAGACACTCATGCATTACAGCACTTCATGAGGATGCCACCACCCATGTTTGATGAAGTTGTGGAGTGTCTGAGACCCAGGTTGACCAAGCAGAGCACCAACTTCCATCCCAGCCTGGACCCTGGACTGAAGGTGGCACTGACTCTGCGCCACCTGGCCTCTGGGACCACGTACAGAAGCATGTACTATGCCTGGAGGGTGCCACACAACACCATCAGCATTGTGGTCAGAGAAGTGATGCAGGCCATCATCGAAAAATACGTGGAGGAGCTCCTCCAGTGCCCCACCACTGAAGAAGGCTGTAGGAAAGTTGCAGAGCAGTGGTATCAGAGGTGGAACTTTCCCCACAGTGTTGGAGCCATAGATGGGAAGTACGTGGCCTGCAAAGCTCCACCCAACTCAGGGTCCAATTATTTCAAATACAAGGGCTTCTTCAGCATCATCCTCTTTGCCATGTACATTTGTTCATGTACATCGATGCTTCAGGCAACGAGTCAGCTTCAGATGCCCAGATATACAACACAGTGACCTCAAGGGTGGGCTGGAACGCAACCTCATCATGGGTTTCCCAGATCCAGACCTCCTACCCAACGACACACAAGATGTGCCCTACTTCATCGTGGGTGATGACGCCTTCTCCCTCAGAACCTACCTCATGAAGCTCTACACTTCCAGATACCTCACCTGTGAAGAGAGGATCTTCAACTACAGGCTGTCCAGGGCAAGACGGGTGGTGGAGAATGCCTTTGGCATCCTGGCCAACAGGTTCCAGGTACTTCTCACCACCATGCAGCATCGCCCACAGACCGTGAGGAGCATCATGGAAGCTTGCTGCATCCTGCACAATCTCATGTGCACCCGCTACCCAGTGTTGCAGAACAGGCTTGTGGACCACCAACAAGGCAATGGGGACATGGAGGCTGGGGAATGGAGGCAAGGGCAAAACCTGATAGACACTGTGGATGTGCAAGGCCCCAACAGAGCTTCACGTGGAGGGAAGAAGCAGCGCAACCTCCTGAAACACTGGTGCAACTCCCCAGCTGGAGCAGTGGAGTGTCAAGACAGGATGATAGATGCTTAATGGATGCTTCCTTCAGCCTGTCTCATCACACTGATGAGATTGTGCCATGTATGTTGAGTGGCCTTACAATTAATAGGGCATTAATAAAGAGTTTTGTTTATGTTGAAATGTGTGGATCAATGATTAAATTGTTATTGATTATAAAGGGCCATATGTGTGGCAGCTGGGAGGGTGGACCATACAGTCCCACGATGCTTGCACTGGAGGTTTATCTATCCCACAGCTATCCTTACCCATCCCACAACTATCCATCCCACAGCTATCCTTACCAATCCCACAGCTATCCTTACCCATCCCACAGCTATTCATCCCACAGCTATCATTACCCATCCCACAGCTATCCATCCCACAGCTATCCTTACCAATCCCACAGCTATCATTACCCATCCCCCAGCTATCCATCCCACAGCTATCCTCACCCATCCCACAAGCATGCAAAGGCTTAACCCTTTTTTCAAAGTTTTCCCCAACACTTTATTAAGTAAAAAAAATGAACCAAGTGTGTGAAACAAAGATAACCTTTATTAATAGCAAACTGTATGACTTTATTAAAAAGCAAAATGACCCAAGTAAAGTGTCTTAAAGCAAAGATAAGGTGAGCAGGTAACAACTCAGTCTCTGGCACTCTTCTCAGTCACTCTGAGGCGTGCCCATGGTCTCAGATGTAAAGGGGCCAGGGACTGTGGAGGTGGATGTTGATGGAGTGCTGGTCTGAGGTGCCATTGGGGTGCCTGGCCCCAAGAGTACAACAGGAGATGGTGTGTGCAGGAAGCTCTCAGAGAGCTGACTCAGTCCTGTGAGGTTGAGAGGCACTTCCTCAAGGACCTGGGATGTGAGGCCCAACACTGATGACAGATGTTCTGAGGAAGGCCTTGGGTGTGGGGTGGAGGAAGGAGGAGTGTAGTGGGGCTGTCTGGTCTGCAGCTGGGTCAGCTGAGGCGTCTGTGGTGTCCGAGGAACCTGGGTCTGGACTGGGAAGAGCTGCCTCTGCTGTGGGAAGTCCTGGTAGTGGTAGGCTTGGTAGGCGAGGGGCTGCTGAAATCCCTGGAAGGGCTGTGACATCGGCTGGGGTGGAGGAGCAGACCTGGAGTGGGTAGCAGCAGGTTCAGCTGGGCCTGGAGGGTGGTGCAGAAGAGCTGTGATCCTCTCCTTCATCACCTGGTACTGGGCCTCGGGCATGTCCATGAGGGTCTGGCCCATGTATGTGATGAAGGGCTTGCGGTTGGAGGATGGTATGTCAAAGTGGACCAGCTGGGAGAGGAGATCTGTACTTGCCTTGATTGTGTCCCTGATCTCCAAGAGGACAGTGTGGCTCTGTCCCTCCGGTCTGCCTCTCTGCCTGCTTTCTGTGTAGGTGGAGCTGGGTGTGGGTGTGGGTTGGTCTCTGGTGGTTGCCTCTTCTTGCTCCATCTGAGACAGGAGATCCTCCACGTCCTCTGGCACGAGGAGTGCAGCTGTGGGGGGAGGGTCTCTGCCGTGGGGCCCTCCAAAGACACCTGCCTGGACACAGTAGCTGTCTCCTGGCTGGAAGAGGAGTGGCTCTCTGTGGGCTGTCTGAGGGAGAGGGTTGACAGAGGGGCTGCTCCTCGGTGGTGGATCTCACCCTCCAGGAAGCTGCACTTGGCCATGACATAGGTCTCCCGGTCAGTGAGTTTGACAGCGGCCTGCCCGGATTTCTTCAGGTGCAGCTTACCATACCAGGTGTGCATATGTTTCCACCAACCCAGGAGGACATCTGAAGTGTAGCCCAGGCTCTCCACCTTCTGTCTCCATGCTGCCTGCTTCCGCTTGGTGTCGCGAAAGAGCCTGTGGCCCTTCCTCCACAGGTACTCGTTCTCCTTCAGCCATTCCAGCACCTCCTCCTCCTCATGGTCCTTGGAAATGGAGTACTGTTTTCTCTCCCCCTTCTCCTTGCCTTGCTTCTTCCTCCCTCTGGCAGGGGCTTCAGGGCCTTCAGCAGCAGGGCTTTGAGGGCCTTGGGGTTGGTCCATCACAGCAGCAGCAGGAGAAGCAGCAGCAGCAGCAGAAGAAGCAGCAGCAGAAGAAGCACCAGCAGCACCAGCAGCACCAGCAGGAGAAGCACCAGCAGCACCAGCAGCAGCAGCAGGAGAAGCACCAGCAACAGCAACACCAGGAGCAGCAGCACCAGCAGCTTCAGAGTCAGTGTCAGGGGGTGGGATGGTGGTTCTGTCCTTCTTGCCAGGGCTGGCAGGAGTAGGCACAGGCTTCCTCTTCTTCCCCATGGTTTTCTCTCAAGATGTCTCTGGCAGCAGGTCTTTCCTCTGAATGCTGACTGCTTGCGAGCTGCATCCTTTTATATCCGCGGAGCTTACGCAATTCATCCTTCCCGCATGCACAGTGAATGCTTTGCATCCGCTACGCATCCGGTATGCATCTTGTAGGCGTCCGTGATGCATCCGCGTCATCCACTACGCATCCGCTACGCATCCGTTCCGTCCGCTACGCGTCCGCTTCGCTGTTCTCCCCCGGAAGCCCTGCGGATGTGCAGGGCTTCCATCCGCTTCCATCTGCCTCCATCCGCTAGGCTTCCTATGAACATCCGCTCTGTTTATGCAAATTTGGGGCACTTTTGAGAGCGGATATCAACGGATGGAAAATTTTCTCATCCACTGTGTCCTTTTTACATATGTTTTGCATCCGTTGCCCGGTGTGACCTAGCCTTAAGGTAAAACTGTAGTAATTCTTACAGTGTTTCCTGATCTGACCTATTTTGGAGGGCTGACAGAACAACATAACAGAATGTTCAAATTATGTGGAAACCTAATTGTGTACAGTTGCTTTCAGGTACACATTTTTATTAATATAGTTTGTAAATCACATCAGGAAATGGTCCAACGCTGATAAATAGGACCAGGAACTGGTCTTTTATTTCATCATACAATAAGTTTGATACTTTCTTGCCACAAGTAGCAAGTCAATCAGGTGTTGTTGTTCCTTAAGGCCCTGTCACACTGCCCAACGGATGCAAAACGTTTGTAAAAAGGACACAGCGGACGAGAAAAATGTTCCATCCGTTGTTATCCGCTCTAAAAAGGGGCGAAAATTTGCATAACCAGAGCGGATAACACGGAAAGGAACGGATGGGGGGAGGACGCAGGGCGGATGGAAAACGGATGCAGAGCGGAAGCCTGGCGGATGGAAGCGGATGAGAGCGGATGACACATCCGCTGGGCTTCCGGGGGACCTTAGCAAAGCGGACACGGAACGGATACAGTGGATGCAGAACGGACGCCGAGCGGATGAAGCGGATGCACAGTGGATGCACTACGGATGAAGAGGATGCAGAGCAGAAACCTAGCGGATGCACAGCGGAAGTCTAGCGGATGCCTGTCGTTAATTGCACATGCGGGGGGGATTTATTGCATCAGCCCCGCGGATATAAAGGGAAGCAGCTCGGAAGCATGTCACCATTCAGAGGAAAGACCTGCTGCCAGATGCATTGAGTGCCTTGCCTGCCTGCCTTGCTGCCTGCCTTGCTGCCTGCCTTGCTGCCTGCCTCCCTGCCAGCCTTGGTGCCTGCCTTGGTGCCTGCCTGCCTGCCAGCCTTGCTGCCTGCCAGCCTTGCTGCCTTTCTGCCAGCCTTGCTGCCTGCCTGCCAGCCTTGGTGCCTGCCTTGGTGCCTGCCTCCCTGCCAGCCTTG
The DNA here is from genome assembly GCA_015471245.1 of Laticauda colubrina. NCBI lineage: Eukaryota > Metazoa > Chordata > Lepidosauria > Squamata > Elapidae > Laticauda > Laticauda colubrina. The sequence continues at coordinate 18,698,699 of BLBF01000033.1, forward strand.
GTGCCTGCCTCCCTGCCAGCCTTGGTGCCTGCCTGCCTGCCAGCCTTCCTGCCAGCCTCCCCGCCAGCCAGCAACCCCACAAACATGGGCAAAAAGAGGAAGCCTCAGCCATCTGCTGCCAGCCCTGGCAAGAGGGACAGGGCCACCCTCCCACCCCCTGGCCCTCACTCTGCTTCTGCTGGGGCTTCTGTAGCACGGGCTCGCTCTTCTGCGGCTGGGGCTTCTGCTGCTTCTGCTTCTGGAGGAGCTGATGATGATGCTTCTGGCGGTGGTGCTTCTGCTGGTGGTGCTTCTGCTGGTGCTTACTCTGCTGAGGCTGCTCCTTGAGGTGGTGCTTCTGCTGGTGCTTACTCTGCTGAAGCTGCTCTTCGTCCTGCTGGTCCTGCTGGTCCTGCTCGTGCTCCTGGACTTGCTCGTACTGCTCGTACTGCTCGTGCTCCTGGTCTTGCTCGTCCTGCTGGTCCTGCTTGTGCTCCTGGTCCTGCTCGTGCTCGTCCTCCTGGTCCTGCTCGTGCTGCTGCTGCTGCTGCTGCAGATGATCCTGCTGGGGCTGCTTCTGCTGCTGCTGCTGCTGCTGATTATGAACCTGCTGCTGCTGCTTGTGGTGGTGTGGAGGAGCAGCCCCTACAAACTGGAAGCCCCTCTGATGAGGGCCCATCTGGTCCTGGCAAAGGAAGGAAGACGCATATGCGGGAACGGGAGAGGAGGCAATACTCCATTGAGGAGGAACACGAGGATGAGGTGCTGGAGTGGTTGAGAGACAATGACTATCTGTGGCGGAAGGGACACCGGCTGTACAGGGATACCAAAAGGAAGCAGGCTCCTTGGAGAGAGAAGGCGGAGAGTCTGGGCTACACATCGGAGGTGCTCCTCGGGTGGTGGAAACATATGCACACCTGGTTTGGGATGCTGCACCTCAAGAAATCTGGCCAGGCCACGGTTAAGCTGATGGACAGAGAGACCTATGTCATGGCCAGGTACAGCTTCCTGGAGGGTGAGATCCACCACCGAGTACCAGCAGCAGCAGCAGCCCCTCTCACGACCCTCTCTCTCTGGCAGCCTGCTGAGAGTCAGTTCCTGTCTCCAGGCAGGTTTCTGTGGAGCGTCCTACGGCGGAGAATCCGCGGACAGGTGTTTTAACCGTGGTGGAGCGCGTGGAGGACTCCCTGATGCAGTGGGAGAAAGGAGACGGCACTTCCACCACAGCCCTACCCGCATCAGCCCACAACTCCACCTCCACAGAAAGGCAGAGAGCCAGACAGGAGGGGCAGAGCCAAACTGTCCTGCTGGAGATTAGGGACACCATCCGTAGCAGCATAGATCTCCTCTCTCAGCTGGTTCACACCGACTCCTCATCCTCCAACCACAAGCCCTTCCTCACCTATGTCAACCAGACCCTCATGGACATAGCGGAACCCCAGTACCAGGTGGTGAAGGACCGGATCACCGAGCTGCTTCACAACCCTCCAGATCCAGAGGCACCTGCTCCCACCCAATCTAGGTCTGCTCCTCCACCCCAGGTGATGTCCCTCCCATTCCAAGGCTTCCCACAGGCCCTCACCTACCAGGGCTACGGCCACCAGGAGGTTCAGCAGCACAGGCAGCAGCCCTTCCCAGTCCAGGCACAGAGTCATCGGGCGACACCGTTGCCACCGGTTCCACCGATGCCACCCATGCCAATGATGCCACCGATGACAGTGATGCCACCTACGCCACCGATGCCACCAACGCCAGTCCTCACCCAGCTGCAGACTAGACAGCCCCACTACACTGCTCCTTCCTCCACCCCACAGCCAAGCCCGGCCTCAGTACATCTGTCCTCGGTACTGTGGCTGAAACCACATGGCATGGAGGAAGGAGCTCTCAACATCACGGGGCTGAGCCAGCTTTCCGAGAGCTTCCTCAACACGCCGTCACCTGTTGTCCTCTCGGGGCCAGGCACCCCAGTGGTGCTTCAGACCAGCACTCCAGCACCAGCCACCTCCACAGCACCTGGACCCTTCACCCCTGAGACTGGGCACACCTCCGAGTGACCAAGAGGAGTGCCAGAGACTGGGTGGCTACCTTATTTGGACACTTGACTTGGGTCATTTTTCTTTTACAGCTTGTTATTAATAAAGTTTATCTTTGCTTCACACACTTGCCTCCTTTATTTTATTAAATAAAGTCTTGGTGGAAACTTTTAGAAATGGTTTAAGCCTTTGCATGCTTGTGGGATGGGGTAAGGATAGCAGTGGGGTGGGCAGGGATACCTTTGGGATGGGTAATAGCTGTGGGATAGATAAACCTCCAGTGCAAGCATAGTGGGACTGTATGGTCCACCCTCCCAAGTGCCACACCTACGGCCCTTTATTATCAATAATAATGTAATAATTATCCACACATGTCAACATAAACACAACTCTTTATTAAATGCCCTGTTCATTGTAGGCCCACCCAACATACATGGCCCAATCTCATCCGTATGATGAGACAGGCTGAAGGAAGCATCCATTAAGCATCTACCCTCCTGTCTTGCCACTCCACTGCTCCAGCTGGGGAGTTGCACCAGTGTTTCAGGAGGTTGCGCTGCTTCTTCCCTTCATGTGAGGCTCTGTTGGGGCCTTGCACATCCTCAGTGTCTATCAGGTTTCGCCCTTGCCTCCATTCCCCAGGCTCCATGTCCCCATTGCCTTGCTGGAGGTCCACGTTCTGTTCTGCAAGACTGGGTAGCGGGTGCGCATAGATTTTGCAGGATGCAGCAAGCTTCCATGATCCTCCTCACGGTCTGTGGGTGATGGTGGTGAGAAGTACCTGGAACCTTTTGGCCAGGATGCCAAAGGCGTTCTCCACCACCCGCCTTGCCCTGGACAGCCTGTAGTTGAAGATCCTCTCCTCACGGGTGAGAAGTCTGGAAGTTTAGGGCTTCATGAGGTAGGTTCTGAGGGATAAGACGTCATCCCCTACGATGAAGTAGGGCAGATCTTGCGTGTCGTTGGGCAGGGGGTCTGGATCTGGGAAGCCCATGATGAGGTTGCATTCCAGCCCCTCCTTGAGGTCACTGGCATTGTATACCTGGGCATCTGAACATGAGCTGTTGCCTGAAGCATCGATGTACATGAACTTGTAGTCAGTATCGACCATGGCGAAGAGGACAATGCTGAAGAAGCCCTTGTAGTTAAAATAAGTGGACCCCGACTTGGCTGGCGCTTTGCAGGCCACATGCTTGCCATCTATGGCCCCAACGGTGTGGGGGAAGTTCCACTTGTGATACCACTGCTCTGCAACTTTCTTCCATCCTTCTTCAGTGGAGGGGCACTGGAGGAGTTCCTCCAGGTATTCTTTGAGGATGGCCTGCACCACTTCTCTGACCACAATGCTGATGGTGTTGTGTGGCACCCTCCAGCCGTACTGCATGCTCCTGTAGGTGGTCCCTGAGGCCAGGTGGCGCAGAGTGAGTGCCACCTTGAGCCCAGGGTCTAGGCTGTGGCGGAATTTGGTGCTCTGCTTGGTCAATCTGGGTGTCAGCCACTGCACAACTTCGTCAAACATGGCTGGAGGCATCCTCATGAAGTTCTGGAATGCACAAGTGTCTTCGTTCCTGAGCTCCACCATCAGCTTGTTGTACAGTCCGTACTCTGCTCTTCTGGCGAACCATCTTCGGACCCCGACACTTCTTGGCCGCCTCCTTTTCTTCCCGTAATAGAATTCACAGAGCCTGTAGATGGCTTCGCACTTTTGCAGAAGGATGGTGGCTACCAAAAGGAGTTTGTTACTATCCATGGTGGGCATGACTGGATGCTGTGGAAGAGGAAGAGTCAGATGAAGGCTGTAGAGGTCTGCACAGCAGGGCTGCTGGTCTGAAAGTGAGATGCAGGTGAGTTGCTCCCCCTTTTTATAGGCAGTATAGGTTTTCTCCTATGTGTCCTTTTGCATCCTCTAGGCATCCTCTAGACATCCTTAATATCCGAGATAGGTCCCCTCTGCGAACGTTTTTTCCGTTTTAAATGCCTTGTTTCCGAGCTGCATCCACTTTCATCCTTTCTCCGTCCATGCTACTAACGTTGCGTGTTCATAAGGTGCCCAATTCCACTATTTTATCAATTTGCCATATTGATGTATGTGATGTTATTTTTTTTTAACCTTACACCCATTTCTTATGTTATATTTTTGAAGATAGTCCCAAAGGTTCATCAGACTCAATTTGCTATCTGAGTGTTGTCATTTTTTCAGGAAAGTAATGTTTGAAAAATATCTAACTCTGGTGCTTTGCTTTATAGACGTTCAAAGGTTATTTCTTAAATGCCGTTTTTAAAAAAAATGAATGTTCTTCTGTAGCATTTGATGCTAACCTATTGCAATGATGAGACAGCGTAATAGCAAGGTTGGAAAATGTAATTATGAGTTATTGCAAAGGGAAAAGTCCTCTTCCTATTGGCTTTAATCTAGGTGGAAGAAATAGGATTTCATCCCTATTGCCCAATCATTACAACTGGGCTTATTTCTGGTGATCACCACTCAAATCTTCCTTGGAAGCTGTATATTAGATAATTTGTTTTTGAGTAGCTGAGACATAATCAGAGCATGGAAAGCATTTCTACCATCTCTTTGTTCAGTTGTTCCCTGGTTTCTCTAGAGATAACCATGTCATGAATTTCCTCATGAAACAGACACAATTTTATCAGTCTTCACTGATCTTGTTGATTTCCAAAATCAAAAACTGCTTGTGAAGTCAGTTTTCAGTGTCCAGAACAACTACTTGATGGTCATGCTTGATAGAATTGCTCCTGAGCAGTTCTTGTCTTCTGATCCAAGTAAACAGCTTGGTTTCCTGTAGACCTCTGGGAGCTGAAGGAATAGAAGAGATACTTAGGTTGGCATAAAAAGAACAAATATCCATAGACATAGGTAATTAATGCCAATTAATGCCAATACCATGGCATTCATAAATTAATGCCAATACCATGGCAACAAAAATGGCACAGTGGGTTTCACATGGCATTCAACCTGAGTGTCCATCCTGTAATATTCTTTAAGGTGTCCCTGGATATGAACTGGAAGACAGGCTGCTAGGTGATTGGAAAAAATCCTCTCAACATTTCAAGTCCAATTTACCTGGACTTGAATGCCAGTTAGGCGAGTCCAATTGAGATGACCAGGTCTTCAATCTTTTTTGGAGCCAACAATCCTGATTTAGATCAAAACTATTTAGCCTATTTCAGGATCACCCACTAACATAGATTTTAACTAAAGCCCCAAATCTGCAATAGCTTAGATCAATCTTAGGTTGCCAGCTATCACATCACCATTATTGGAGTCGTTCTGCTTGTCCAGAGGTTTTTTTCCCCCAGGACTCTACCTGTCTTTGCCAATTCATCAGCCTTTCCTCTCTCCTATGAAAACAATTTGTGTATAGAATTAAGCTATCTGTAATTCTCAGGAAAGAATGATTCCCTCCACAACTTACTGTGTATGCCTGCATGGTAAATCTTGCTGGACCAGTTGTTGGATCCTCTTCTGTGGAAACCCATATCGACATTGCAACCAACATGGATAATGTCAAACAAGACCAGAAGTTAAAATTCTAACAAAAGGTGGGGTTTATCAAACTCAACATCGCCTGTTGTCTCTCACTATCATCTCACATCATAATATCATTAGGGAAACTGAAAGCAGTCAGCCAGCTAACTATTGCTGTCTGCTATAGAAAAACAGTTTTTCTTAGAAATCAAACAGACTATCTACTGATGGACCAACTACATGGGTAGTCATATCCACTCTATTTTAATTTTTTAGTTGCCAGACTAATTTAAACATCTAAAAGACTTCCATTATTTATCCAGTTTAAGAGGTATGAAGTACATATTTCTAACTTTTAATTGACCAATCTTCCCTGCCAGACTAATACAAATGAGCAGGTTCTTATGGGAGATTTGTGGCATCAAAATGGTCTGAGTCTGTAAAGATGAGATAGTTTTTGATCTTCTCTTTGGGAAAATGATTAATGGTCCAGGTAATGATTTGCAGGTAAGATCTTTAAAATGTTGTGCTCCAGTTGCAATAAACCTGCCAGCCAATCCAAGAACCAGCAACTTAAATCCTTACTGATTGAAGAAGCTAAACCCAATGAATCCATTAACTCAATTTAAATTTAATATAACCTATAAATAAAATAAAATGTTATATTAATTCCATGCTGGATAAGAGTTTTATCACCAAAACTTGCTTTGAGATGCATTCCTATCCAGCTATGTGCAGATAATGAATATAAAGGTTGGCAGCTTTTAAATTTTTGAAGCTGGGTCAGTAGCACAGTTCCTTTGTGGTACTCAATTAGATCCCTTTTTCAATTAGATCCCTTTTTCACTGGAGTTTGCACAATTATTATTATTTTTCTAAGAACAGCCTTTCAAATCCCTAACATTATATCCAGGGCTACAGTGTGACTAGAGGCAGGCTTCATGAATGTGGAGGGGAGATGTGGTGGAACATAATTAAGTATTGGCTTAAACTATCTTCCTCCTCCAATTAAACTATTTTTCCCCTTGATCTTTACCCATAATTATGAGCAGTGATTTCCAATTCAGTTGTAGACAGACAAGTTACAACTGGTTAAACCTTATCCTTTCCATTTTTCTGTGTCCCCTGTTTGATATGGGTTTTGATCAGGCCAAATCTGATCCATTTTCAAATCAGGAATGCTCTTATGACTCCGGTCATGTAGGAACAATGGAGCATGCTTCTTTCCAGGATAGATAGTCCCTTCATTTACAACCATTCATTTAGTGATTTTTCAAAGTTATACTGGCACTAAAAAAATGACTTCTGACTGGTCCTCACACTTATGACTGTTGCAACATTCCCATGGTTATGCAATCAAAATTTGGGTGCTTAGCAATCAGCATGTCTTTATGATAATTGCAGCATCCAGGGGTTCACATTATCACCATATACAACCTTTCTAACTGGCTTTTGACAATCAAATTCAACTAGATGAGCTGGATCCTCTTAGTAGTAATAGCACCAAAGGTGGTATTCAGCAGGTTCTGACCAGTTCTGGAGAACTGATAGCGGAAATTTTGAGTAGTGGAGAACCGATAATGGAGCTGGAAAGCAGGTTAGTGGGGTGGGGAGGGAATAGGATTTTGCAGTAACCTTCCCCTGCCATGCCCACCAAGCCACGCCCACAGAACTGGAAGGAAAAAAAATTGGAATCCCACCACTGAATAGCATGTAGACATATACTGCTTTACAGCCCTTGAAGCAGTTTACAGACTCAGCATATTCCCCCAAACAATTTGGGCTCTCATTTTACCCATCACAAAAGGATGGAAGCTGAGTCAACTTTGAGTCTGGTGAGATTTGAACTGCCAAATTGCAGTCAGCCGGCAGTCAGCAGAAGTACCCTGCAGTACTGCACTCATGGTGAGCCACCATGGCTTAATAATTGTGTAATTCACTTAAATTGCAACTGTTCAATTAACAACCATGGCAAACGGTCATGAAATTGGATACCATTCACTTAACCCTGCATATTCTATTCTCACTTGTGCTTGCATGTTGAGGACTATGGGCATATGAAGAACAGTTGCAGGAATTGATTTTGCTAGTCTAGAGAAAAGAAGGACTAGGAGTGACATGATAGCAATGTCCCCAATATTTGAGAGGCTGACTTAAAGAAGAGTGGGGTCAACTTATTTTCCAAAGTAGCAGAAGGCAAGACAAGAAACAATGAATGGAAACTAATCAAGGAGAGAAGCAATCTGGAATTAAGGAGAAACGGCCTAACAATTAACTAGCAAAATAGCTTGCCTTCAGAAGTTGTGGATGCTTCACAAATCTTATTGGAGATTTATTAAGAAGAAATTGGACAGCCACTTGTCTGAAATGGTGCAAGATATCCTGCTTGTGCAGGGGGTTGGATTGGAAGACCTCCAAGGTCCCTTCCAACACTATTCTGATTGGATACGACCTGTATGTGAATTATAGAGATTATACCTATCTTTTTCTAACTTTATTATTTAAGTATTCAGGGCAATGGGAAAATTTCTACTTCCCTGCTTGCTTTCAGACATTAGCCCATTTGTACAGAAGTACACTCAATATTTGTCAGACAACAACTTCTGGCATATGCTTGGTATCCAGTCTTATAGCTTTGTGTCGATGTGTCCCTAGTCTAACACCACATAGCATTTTAACAGATAGCAGCTTACAGTCTTACAGTTTATCTTATTTACACTCCACCTCATACATTTTATATGTCTTTCATACAACTTTTAATGCCCCCCTTATACCTTTGTATATCTTTTTATGTTTCTATGCTTTCTTTTTCTGAAAATATTTCTTCCCCATGCCTTATGCTGCTCTATGAACAAAATAAAGATTTATTTGATTCTACCAACAAGGTAGATCTCAAAATGTCCTGCACACTATTTTTGAAGAAGATCCTACACTTGTAAAATAGTGTGGTTTAGTTTTCTGATTAGTTAATAATAGAGCCTGATCCACTGCAGTCTCCCAATGTTATTTGCAACTGAGCTGATAGAAGAAGCCAACCCAATTGTCCTTTTTGAAATTCACATAACATCTCAAGCATTGTTTCAATGAAATGGAATTTGTTCAGTGGTGAGATTCAAAAATTTTTACTACCGGTTCTGTGGGCATAGTTTGGTGGGCATGGCATGGCTTGGGGGGTGTGGCTTGGTGGACGTGGCAGAGGAAGGATACTGCAAAATTTCCATTCCTTTTCCACTCCTGGGGGAAGGTTACTGCTAAATCCCATTCTCTCCCCACCCCACTAACCTGCTTTCCAGCTCCATTCTCCTGTGCAGGGCAACAAAAGAAGACCCAGACAATCAGCTGGGACTCGGGAGGCAGAGAATTGATGGGGATAGGGCCAGTCAGAGGTGGTATTTGCCGGTTCTCCAAACTATTCAAAGTTTCTACTACTGGTTCTCCAGAGCTGGTCAGAGCCTGCTGAATACCACCTCTGGATTTGTTTTGTTTTGTTTGTTCTTTTGAATGAAGATGATATGTTGAAGGCAAATGCAAACATACTCCAAATAGTTTGAATAAAGTTCAGCAGAATCACACTGTGAGACCAAGTATCTCAGCAAATTGTGTTCTGAAGTTTTGAGTTAGGAACAGTTAAGCAACCTTCTTTACTGAGAAGAGCATAGTTCACATGTAATTACTTAATTACATGTGCCATGCTCTTCATGGTCCATGATCACCAGAATAGTGTTGTGGCCTTGGACTCTTCGTAGAGTCACAATAAAGTCCAGATAAATGGTTTTTCAAAGACCTGAAGAAGTAAGGACCTACTGTATGTCAGTACAAAGATGCAGAATCCCACTTCTGTGGGTGACAATGAATAGGTATTTTTGGCCTTGGTGAATGTAATAAGCCATCACACATGACAAAGACATTGATCAGTCAACCTTTGCATCTGTTAGGATGTTTAGTATCTGCCTGATCTAAAAATGCTCCCCCCCAATAGATCATGAAGTTCTCTGTAAAAAAAAATATTAAGAAAAAAATAGTGATACAGGAATTCCATTTGGTGAACTATTTTCAGCTGAGAATATATCTATTAGGACAGGGATTTTTCTCAGTTTTTTTTCTCACAGCCTTATAACTTAATAGCAAGGAAACAGTCTATTCTCAAATAAGATAAGAAACAATGGATAGAAAGTAATTAAGGGGAGAAGCAACCTTGAACTGAGGAAAAGTTTCTTAATGGTGAGAACAATAGTGAGAAATTGTGGGTGCTACATCACTGGAGGTTTTTAAGAAAAGATTGGACAGCCACTTGTCTGAAATGGTATAAGGCCATGATGGCGGACCTATGGTACATGTGCCGGAAGTGGCACGCACAGATTCTCCTGCTGGCACGCGAGAGGTCACCTGGAAGAGCCCCACTATGCAGGTTTGTGCGCTGCCCGCCTGATAGCTGATTGTCAGATATCTGGCGTGCATGCGCGGGGGGTGGGGGGGTGGGGGGGATGTGCGTGCATGAGCAGAGACACATGCACAGAAATATGCGACGGGGGTCACGTGTGCATGCACAGGGGGTGTGGTCCCCCCATATGCATTGCCTTCTGGATGTTGGCATGCAAGCATACATGTGTGAACTTGCGTGCAATTTTCAGCATGGGAGCCCAAAAAGTTTAGCCACCACTAAACCTGGGTATAAGGTCTCCTGCTTGAGCAGGGAGTTGGACTAGAAGACCTCCAAGGTTCCTTCCAATTCTAATTCTGTTATCCTGTTTAAAGAGGAATCTTCAGATGTCAGTTGTTTATACTGTAATTGAGCTGCTTGAATTTTTGTCAGGTTAGGAACCAGCTGTTACACCATCTTAGCTAGAGTGGAATTATTGTGCTTCTGATGACCTGAAATCTTTCTTCATGGTTTTTGGACTCCGAGTGACCATGAAATTCCTCTGTTATTGTGACAGTATTTCCAACCTTGTTTAAACTGGCCATGAAATATTTGTTGAATATAAATGTTACAGTTTGCGTAATTCACCATCATGGATACACTCTGTGGAAAAACAAGGAAATCTTTTGGGGTTTTTTAATAATGAGTTTTGTTTCTATTTTCCGTGTGTATTGTAGTTCTCCTGTACTTGTTTCTTTGTTTACTTCTGTGCTCTGATTTGTGGGATATGGTATTGGTATACTGTTCTTCACTGAAGAAAAAAAAAATAGAAATTACAGAATTGGAAAATAATAACAACCAAGGACCTGTATATTTACTGTTGGTTCAACAACCATACTTCCAATATTCAAAGCTGTAATGAGAGTTTGGAGTTCTTGACTACATACAGTGTAGGTATTTTTCCTAGATGAACTGAGTCAATTCCCAAGGAGAAGTGTTGAAAGCTAAGAAGTCTAGAACAAGAATCCAAAGGTTTCATGTATTAGTGTTGAGGGCTGGGCAGGGATAGGGTGCTACCGGTTTGGCCCAGTTCTATGGAACCTGTAGCTGTGAAGAGCAGCTGACACCGAACTGGTTTGGCCACCTGCCTGCCCAGGCTCTAGGCTGTCCTTTTTCCCCTGCTTTTCCCTCCTCAGCTGCTTTGTGCAGCATAGCTGAGGTGGAAAAAGCAGGAAACAAGATAATTTTCAAATGCTGCACACCTGCGCGCAGCACATGTCAGCTGTCCAGGTGGCACAGCTGATGATTTCTTGCAAACAATGCACACACACATGTTATGATCGTCTGCAGTTCGGAGAACTGGCAAATTGCTCCCGCCCTCTCACTCCTTACCTGGCATGCAAGCCATCCAACTCGCCTGGTTTGGTAAGTTGCTATTTTTCCCTTTTTTTTTTTTCCCTCGACCATCAGCTGTTCTGCTCTGCTGGGATTAGCTAGAAAGCAGGAAATCCTTGGATTTCTTGCTTTCTAGCTAATCTAAAAGCAGAGCCGAACCTTCCTTAGGACTGAAGCATTTCAGTGCAGACTCAGATAGCCGATTGCAGATAGAGAGATCTCTAAGTGAATCTGTGATTCTGTGAGCAACTCAATCTGCCTGCCTGCTTTGCCTGCTTTTGGGTAAAAGTTACTCTTTTTTATGAAAAAATCAATATTTACATAAATATTTATAATATTTACACACACGCTGTGACCACCCAGTCACATGACCACCAAACCACACCCACAAATTAGGCCATACCCACAGGACAGGTTATTAAGAAATTCGAATCCCACCCCTGGGGCTGGGTGGAGCAGGCTCCCTATCTGGATCAGTGTGTGTTGGGTCCAGGACTGGAATGGTGGGATAGTTGCTGGCTCCCCATCGTTATGGTAGGGCCTGACAGCCATAAGCTATACTTCTTGGAATGTCTTCCCTCATTGTGTCTGAGAAAAAGTCTTGAAACCTGGCCATGGAATATTTTTTGAATATAAATGTAACATTTTTCATGATTCACCATCATGGATACACTCTGTGGAAAAACAAAGAAGTTTTTTGGGTTTTCTTTATAATGATTTTTGTTTCTGTTCTCCATGTGTATTGTAGTTCTCCTACATTTACTTGTTTCTTTGTTTACTTCTGCTTTTTGCTTTAGTATTTGCACTGCATTTGGATGTACATTTCCGCTGTGGCCCAATTTAATTATGTCTAATTGTGTTCAAATGAGTGCTTTAGCCCAATTCATTAGGAAAAAGAACATCTTCACTTTTTATTTCAATGCGTGCCTTTTGCAAACAATTAAACAAATACAAACAAGGATCACATATCAGAAATAATTTTAAAATATATGATAGATATAATGTCCTTCAATTTAGCACAATTTTCATCATCTATATTTCCTTCTTTTCTACTGCCTCTCCCAGAATTTTCTGTTTTATTTATTTATTTCAAGATTTATAACTCAAAGTGTAACTCTGGGTGCCATACAACATAAAAATATAATACTGAAAAAAAGGATAACAACAACTAATAAGATAAATATAAAAGCTAAAATATATTCTAAGCTTCATTCTTCCAATCTTTGAGAGAACTACTTTTCATAATTATATTGCCTGCTGAAAGAGGCAATATATGAGTAAGACTATGACTTAGAAAAATTAAATTATTATTTCAGAACTGATCCAAAAGATGGGATTTTGCAGGCATATCTTTAGAATAACTGTTCTCAGTAGATGGTGAACTATAATTTCCATGTATTTTCAGCCCCCAAAGAATGCTTGTAACTTTAGACTTTCTCTGAAAAAATAATATTAGCAGATGCAACAGTAATAAAACAGGGAATGTAAGATGCATGTGGGAAAATAATTTTAATACTTTATGGCAAATTTTACAAAAATCAATCTTAGATTTACAAAAATCATGAATATTAGTATTAAATCAAATGAAAACATTAAATTTTACTACTCATGTAAGTGCTCTTGAAGTGGTTAAAAATATTGTCTTCAAGCATAGTAACTTAACCTAAGTGGTTTGGCCACAATGATTTAAAAAATCAGGTTAAAAATTATGTCTTCAGGTGTAGTAAACTAGGTCATTTGGAAGATCATTATGAATGGAATATGGTCTGCCAACATCCACAGTGAATCTAATTGTGTGGTATATGTAATTGTGGTGCTGAACATACTGTATAAATAAAATCATGGATTGTATTTAAGATTATCCTGATGGAGAAAAAATCAAGTTTGTGTCTATCACTGTTAGATAAACTACACCATATGCATATGGTCATTTATAAAGAAAGTACTGTACATTATCTTTTGACAACCTGAATAATGGCTTAGACCATTTTATTATTTGTTGACCATGTTTATATAATGAATAAAATTAGGTCGATAAAATTAGCATTAGCATTCTTCTATTACTTCGTATGCAGGACATCTATGTCTGGCTCACATAATAAACACCATCAACTCAATCCTGTAAATAATATAACTCAGGAAATGGTGAGGTAAAAGAGGTTCATTCTGGTTTCAAACATCCCCAAGATTATTTTGGGCTAAATCATAGTGGTGCAGTGATTAGAATGCAGTATTCAGTTAGTAGAAGGCTAACTCTGCCGACAGCCAGGAGTTCGAACTTGACCAGCTCAAGGTTGACTCATCCTTTGTCCTTCCGAGATAGGTAAAATGAGGACCCAGATTGTTGGGGCAATATGCTGATATTTGTAAACTCCTCAGAGAGTGCTGTAAACCATCATGAAGCAGTATATATCTGAGTGCTATTGCTAAACTGGCTTCCCCTGATCAGTTTTGTCATCCTGAAAGCTCAGCCCTAAATATAACAAACTGGGACAAAACAACAATTTCATTTTGCTTGCTATTCCTGGTGCTTATAATTTTTTTTAAATCATAAAATTGTTGAAAGAAAAGAGGACATGGGTTAATTTAACTCCTTTAGTGATTTTAGTTTAAGGTTATAATGCTTATTTTTTTAAAAAAATAAATCCCTCCCCATGTAACTTGCTATGTCTCAATTGGCAGGTTTGGCTTTACATAATTGTACAGGCGTATTAAGCATGAAAGGTTATCAAACTGTTTGTAGACAATTGGATTTTTTTTCATTCTGATTTTGCCATGCTAGCATATCTACAGGGAGCCAATTGTACAGTCTTACCTGCAATTATGGCACTTCCAAACCTATCTCCTTTTTTGCAGATGTTTATACCTAATATGCACGAATAAGTAGTGCTAGCAGATGTAGCTCTGCTTCCCACCTGTACTGTTACAGATGACTAGTGTCATCAACAGACTTGAGCTGGTCCAGGGAATCTCAAAGTGCCATTTTGAGACTTACTGGAGGAAGCAGAAGATGCTTAAAGTCTCCCAGAATGTATTACAAGGAATTAGTTTTGGGGAAAGGAAGAAAATTCCATGTATGAAATAAATCCTTGAAGCAGGCTTCTGTGTTTTCTGTATGTTGTTGTTATCTCCATTTTGGGGATTAAAATGCAGCATTGAAAAATCATTTATCTTCCAAAATGACAAACTGTGTTCCTAAAGTAGTCCTCTCACACAGAGGAAAAATAATTAAAATTAGCCTGATAGGAAAGCACAAGCACGCCACATTTTGTTTAAATGCGCACTATTAGATCAACTTCAGAAGAAAACAATACTCAGTGTTGCCAACAACAGAAATGCTGTACACTGTAGTTTGACAAAACCTGCGTCATCAATCCACATCTCATTCCAGACACTTGTTTTTCAGTCTTAGAAAAAAATGTTGTCCTTTGGAAAAGTGTGTGAAGGCATTTTACATTGTGAAAGCAGAGCTATTCAATTTGAATTGATTGCATGATTTTGAAAGCTAGACCCCGCTTACACGAAACTCTTTTAACTTTTTAAAACTTTTATAGTTTACATGAGTCATACTGCTGAAGTTTATTTTCACTGGAATCTAAGCTGGAAGCAAAGAAGCAATTACTTCCTTGAAATGGCAGTCCTGAAAGTAAGTGTTCTTTGGAAAAATGGTCTCAATAAAAATGTACATGCAGTTAGGGAAAAACTACAGATACCAAACCAAATAGTAAGACATAATTTTCCTTTGTTTCTCAGAGGAGGTATCAGTTCCTGAAATATTCTGCATTGTAACAACATTTGGTTCAGTTCCAAATAAGTAGAATGGCTACCCACAATTTTGTATGGAAAGAAGAATCAAGAGAGCCTGCTTTCTAAGTAGTGTTTCCAAGTTCAGACAAAGCGAACTGACCAGTGATGGGATTCAAATTTTTTTACTACCAGTTCTGTGGGCGTGGCTTGGTGGGCGTGGAAGGGGAAGGATACTGTAAAATCTCCCTCCCCACCCCATTAACCTGCTTTCCGATTCCGTTCTTCTGTGCAGGGCAACAAAAGGAGACCCAGCTGGGACTCGGGAGGCAGAGAATAGATGGGGGCAGGGCCAGTCAGAGGTGGTGTTTGCCGGTTCTCTGAACTATTCAAAATTTCCTCTACTGGTTCTCCAGAACTGGTCAGAATCTGCTGAATACTACCTTTGATGCACTCTCCACGAAAGAGAAGATGCTCTAGCCTATTCCATTTCTGGTGATACAAACTTTGAAATACCTGTGATGGTGATTTGTCATTCCAAATATGCTGGGTACAAACAATGGAGGTTAAGTTGCTTTCCCTGCCAATGATTATAGTTGCTTTCCTTGCCAATGATTATAGTGCACAAAAAGAATCATTTAATCATCATTATCATAATTAATTTTGAAGCAGTAGGGTTAGTAGAATAGTGGAATAGTAGCTAAAATATTAGAGATCTGTTGATCTACAAACCAGGAAGGGCCCCATCAAAATGTCCTCCCCCAATTACTTACTTTGATTAGATCTTACATCTTCCTGCATGAACTGCCTGCTTTTATTGGTGGGGGGGATGTCTTATTAGCACAAGAATTAATTTATTAGATACCAAGTTCGAACCAAATAAAGAAGGCAAATTTATTCTTTTCTTTTAGAAAAGAACAAAAATTAATCAAATCATTCTCCTTGGATATTCTTATTTGCTGAATTTCCCACCTCGCCCTTATTTAAAATTGTTTTGTAGCAGAAGCAATAGCTCTCTACAGGAACCACAACTCCAGCACTGTTAAATCTATAGAGCAAATCGTATTAAAAATTTAGTCTAAGTATCTGTTCAGAGAACATGTGAAGGAACCTCAATGTATATAAATCAGAGTTTATAGATACTTGTCTAGTATTTCAGCTGCTGAGTCCAGCTGCCTTTGAGATAGTTCGACACTACTTTCCCAAATATATGAAGCATAAAGGGGAAAAGCCAGCTGAGCCCTTAGATGGGCTGAATCACCATCCTGGAAGCAACTCTCTCCCTTATGAGCCACCAAAAGTCCATGCCCACTCCTCTCTTAAAATGTTAGTATCTTCTTCTGTGGTTTGTGGCCAGACTGCACACATAAGGACTATAACACAACAGTTTTCAGCATTCTAAAATGAATTCTGTCTGGTGGATGAAAGTGTTGGAAGATGTACCCACAGGAAAAGTGACATTTCTGAGTTACTAGCCAACTAAGCTCTAGGTTATGTTAAAATGGCACCCGAACCTGTTAGGTTCAGCTCATCAGCACAACTGCATTTCCCATACATTCCTTCCTCCTTGGAGTCACAAGGGACTCTGGTCATCATAAATCTTGCTGTTCCTACAGTATGGCCTTTGTATACCATTACCCTTGGCACTGTAAAAGCAGTAATTGATTATCTCTCCAGGATAAAATTCAAAAATCATCAGGTGCAAGAAAAGTCACCACCAATTGCTTTTTGGAAGAGGTGCCATCAATTGCTTGTACAGTATAGATGCTTCAATTGTTTTTTCCTCTAGCTCCCCCCCTAAAGTTTGTCAACCTAATCATTATGGCATCAACCTAATCATTATGGCAGCAGAGAGAGAATCTCTCTTGGTTGCAATATAGTGGTGTCCAGATTTGTGCTGCCATGATGTAGGTGCTGTGTAAATATTCTTGGTGCTGTGGTGTATGTGAGAGACATACTAAGCTGCAGGGTGTTCTTGGGTATGTTTGTGATATTTTTTTTTCAAAATCAGTGTCGACGAGTTAACCTGTTGATTGACCTATCATTAAGGAACAGCAAAGAGGATGAGGAGTGGGGGATGTATCTCTTGGTGGCCGTCTAATGGTCTAGATTTATGCAACCAAGTTGCAGCTGCTGGTCTTCAAGGTGTTCTTGAAGAGATGGGTCTGACAAAGCAATTGTATTATATATTGTAAATAATTATTTACATATAGGAGAAAGAGGGACTGGCTCAAAGTCACACAGCTAGTTTTTATGCCTAAAATAGGCCTAGAACTCAGTTTCCTGGTTTCTAGCCTGGATGTCTTAACCATGATTAGACCAAATTGGCTGTCTAAATATGATACTGAACATTTTGAGCAGTGGCTGGATGAGCTACCAGCATGTTGAAAATGCATTGAGATTCTATGTACCAATCCATACATGTACCAATCCATACATGATGCAAAACTTGCTGGTATCAGTCGCGTGGAACTGCATTTTGCTTATTAGAGAGGTTTGACTAAGTGCTCCCTAGTCAAAGAGGGGAGTTTCAAATGGCACTTTTAGTGAGGAATTATATTTTTAAGCCATGCTTTTAAAGTCTAATTTTTCTGTTTCACTCCAGAAAGAAGTACATATGTATGAGATTTGTGCATGAGATTATGGCTAAAAGCCAGCTGGTAGAAATGCTAGTGGGTGACAACAATTGTGAAGAAGAAAGTTGTGTTTTGCCTGTATAATGAAAAGGCAATGTGATAATTTTTCATCGTTCCAGTTTCCTTCCAAAGCCTGCTTTTATATGTATGATTTTAAGGGAACTCATTAGCAAGTAAGCATAAATGCTAAAATATATTCATCACCATCTGCCTTTCTTTGAAGAGACATTGGCATCATATGTGAAGCTGTGATTCCCTCTCATTGCCATCAGATCAAAACAAAATGAAAATATTCTCAGAAACAAGTGTTACTATATAATAACATAAGACCTTCTGGGAATTGTAAGAAGTGTAATAAAGCTAGACTCCATATCTTCAAAGATGGAGAATGCTTTGTAACAACCAAGAGCTGCCTTAAATTAATATTTATAATATGAAATCAGGTGGATCGTTTCCATCCATAGATTTGAAGTGTGTGTTTAACTTATCAAGGGCTTCATTTCATTGTATATTAGTAGGATGGTCTTCCATTCTGTAAAGTGGAATTTTACAACCTAGCACCTCCCAAACGTACCACTTGCAAAAAGTTACATTTTATTGCCCATGCCTACTTCTAATTCAGAATAGAAGAGGGATTTCATGACCTTTGTAGATGTTTCTTTGGCAGCCAATCTCTGTTATAAAACTTGGTAAAAAGTCAGTGCAGTGCTTGCATACAACATTTTTCTCCATATACATCTGGATATAATGCCTTTTTAATTAGAAAATGAACTCTCCAAGAACAAATATAGCTTAGGGGAAAAATTAGTTTAATTTTGTGGACAACCATGCTTTTTCTGTGAAAATCCTGGCTCTCTTCTAATAGGTGGATAGGATAGGCTGCTGACAGCAATTGCCTGAACCAGAAACAATTGTTTTCCAAATGTGGTGCAATACAAAAGTCATTTTAAATCTGCTTGTCTAGATCAGGGCTGTCAAACTCACGGCCTGTGGCCTGGATGCATCACATCCTGGTTATGCCCAGTTTAGCAAAGGGGGAAAAAGTCCCAATATGTCACGTGATGCCGCCGTGACGACATGCATTTGACATGAAAGAGAAAGAGAATGAATAAGATTTTCTGAGAGGCATCAAAGAGGAAAACCACATTTTTTTCATGTTTAAAAAAATGTTATGGTTGTTTGCACAGTCAACCAGACATTTTGCCTGGGCGTGGCATTTTTATTCATTTATTGAGTCCTTCCGAGGGACCTAGCATAGGCAAATGCCATTGTTTGATGATTTTAAAGGTATCACAGCAGGAGTGGGATTCTACAGGTTCTCACCTATTCAGTAGAACCGGCTGTTAACATTCTAAGCAGTTTGGAGAACTGGTTGTTAGAAGAAATTACTGGCCTAATCCTGTAAGGAAGGCAGGAAGGAAACATGCTGGTGTTGCTTACAGAAACTGCCTCTCCGTTAACCCTTATTACATTCTTGGCAGGATTAGACTTCCTGTCTCAGGAACTTCTCTTGTGTTTTTTTTTCTCTCCTTTTCTGGTACTTTGCTTGTGTGGAGTGACCATTCAAAGTTACAATGGCACTGAAAAAAAGTGACTTATGACCATTTTTCATACTTACGACTGTTGCAGCATCCCCACAGTCATGAGAGGCCAGGCGAGGAGAAACATGCCTCAATGTGATATTGAGTTGGCCACACCCAGCCAATCACATGACCACCAAGCCACATCCCACTACCTAAGCCATGCCCACAGAACCGGTTGTTAAAAAAATTGAATCCCACCCCTGTATCACAGGATATGAGCTTTTCTAGGTAAAGCTGTCTTTTGCAATTGACTTCAGTGGTGATTTTGTGCTGATGGTGGTCAGGTGGTGCTGCAGTTGTTTTGAGGTTGCATCCAAGGTGCCTAATATCAATGTTTGCTTTCTTTTGCCACAAAGATTCTACTTCCATTTGCAAGTCTTTGTATTTTGTGATTTTTCTCCAGTTTTTCTTCTTCTATTCTGCTGTCTCCAGGTACTGCCACGTCCACTATCTGGAGTTTTTGTCTTTCTTGTCAGCTACTGTTAAATCAGGGCTGTTATGTGCAGATGCTTATCTGTTTGAATTCTAAAATCCCAGAGCACTTTTACTTTCTTTGTCTACTTTAGTCCCACCAATTTTTGCTTCTAGGCAAGTGGTATTTGTTGCAGATAGTCCAATGCATCATTGTTGCTACTTTGTCATTTTGTTCATTGCACAGTCAGCCAAATGTTCAGACTAGATTTGGCACTTTATCCACCTATTAAGTCCTTCCCAAAGACCTGATATTGTTTGAAAATAGTAAAAGTAAAGCCCCTGTCACACTGCACCAATGGATGGAAAGAGGATGTAAAACGGACAAAAAAGCTTGCCATCTGTTGGTTAACGTGATGTATCCGTTCTGTACTCACTGCCTCCGTTTTGCTTCCTCTCTATCCGTCCAGCTTCCGTTTATTGACGTTTCATCCGCTCAGAAAGCTTTGAGCTGCTCAAAACTTTTGAGCGGAAAATGTATGCAATGCGTCCGTTCTGCATCCGCTAGGCATCCGCTAGGCATCTGTTCTGCATCTGTTACGCATCCACTATATCCGCCAGGCATCCACTGCGCATCCGCACAACTCGCATCGGCTTGGACGCAGGGAGGAAGCGGAACGGACGCGGAACGGATGCCTAGCGGATGCAGCACGGAAACAAAGCATTTAAAACGGAAAAAACGTTCGCAGAGGGGACCTATCTCGGATATTAAGGATGTCTAGAGGATGCCTAGAGGATGCAAAGGGACACCTACGGGAAAACCTATACTGCCTATAAAAAGGGGGAGCAACTCATCTGGATCTCACTTTCAGCCCAGCAGCCCAGCTGTGCAGACCTCTGCAGCCTTCATCTGACTCTTGCTCTTCCACAGCATCCAGTCATGTCCACCGTGGATCGTAACACAGTCCTTTTGGCAGCCACCATCCTTCTGCAACAGTGCGAAGCCATCTACAGGCTCTGTGAACTCTACTACGAGTAGAAAAAGGGGTGGCCAAGAAGCGTCTGGGTACGAAGATGGTTCGCCAGAAGAGCAGAGGACGGACTGTACAACAAGCTAATGGTGGAGCTCAGGAGCGAAGACACTCGGGCATTCCAGAACTTCATGAGGATGCCTCCAGCCATGTTTGATGAACTTGTGCAGTGGCTGACACCCAGGTTGACCAAGGCAAACACCAACTTCCGGCCCAGCCTGGAACCTGGGCTCAAGGTGGCACTCACTCTGCGCCACCTGGCCTCAGGGACCACCTACAGGAGCATGCAGTACGGCTGGAGGGTGCAACACAACACCATCAGCATTGTGGTCAGAGAAGTGGTGCAGGCCATCATCGAAGAATACATGGAGGAGCTCCTCCAGTGCCCCTCCACTGAAGAAGGATGGAAGAAAGTTGCAGAGCAGTGGTATCAGAGGTGGAACTTCCCCCACACCGTTGGAGCCATAGATGGGAAGCACGTGGCCTGCAAAGCACCACTCAAGTCGGGGTCCACTTATTTCAATTACAAGGGCTTCTTCAGCATTGTCCTCTTCGCCATGGCCGATGCTGACTACAAGTTCATGTACATCGATGCTTCAGGCAACGGGTCATGTTCAGATGCCCAGGTATACAACGCCAGTGACCTCAAGGAGGGGCTAGAACGCAACCTCATCGTGGGCTTCCCAGATCCAGACCCCCTGCACAACGACACGCAAGATGTGCCCTACTTCATCATGGGGGATGACGCCTTCAGACCTCATGAAGCCCTACACCTCCAGACTCCTCACCCGTGAAGAGAGGATCTTCAACTACAGGCTGTCCAGGGCAAGGCGGGTGGTGGAGAACGCCTTTGGCATCCTGGCCAAAAGGTTCCAGGTACTTCTCACCACCATGCAGCATTGCCCAGAGACCGTGAGGAGGATTGTGGAAGCTTGCTGCATCCTGCACAAGCTCATGCGTACCCGCTACCCAGTCTTGCAAGAACAGGCTCGTGGACCTCCAACAAGGCAATGGGGACATGGAGCCTGGGGAATGGAGGCAAGGCCGAAACCTGATAGACACTGAGGATGTGCAAGGCCCCAACAGAGCTTCATGTGAAGGGAAGAAGCAGCGCAACCTCCTGAAACACTGGTGCAACTCCCCAGCTGGAGCGGTGGAGTGGCAAGACAGGATGATAGATGATTAATGGATGCTTCCTTCAGCCTGTCTCATCACAGGGATGAGATTGGGCCATGTATGTTGGGCGGGCCTACAATGAACAGGGCATTTAATAAAGAGTTGTGTTTATGTTGACATGTTTGGATCAATGCTTACATTAGTATTGATAATGAAGGGCCATAGGTGTGGAACCTGGGAGGGTGGACCATACAGTCCCACTATGCTTGCACTGGAGGTTTATCTATCCTTCAGCTATTACCCATCCCAAAGGTATCCCTGCTCATTCCACAGGTATCCCTGCCCACCCCACTGCTATCTTAACCCATTCCACAAGCATGCAAAGGCTTAAACCATTTCTAAAAGTTTCCATCAAGACTTTTTTCAAAAAAAAGAAATGAAGCAAGTGTGTGAATCAAAGATAGACTTTATTGAACAACAAGCTGTAAAATAAAAATGACCCAAGTCAAGTGTCCAAATAAAGTCCACAGGTAGCCAGCCAGCCAGTCTCTAGCACTCCTCTTGGTCACTCGGAGGTGTGCCCAGTCTCAGGGGTGAAGGGTCCATGTGCTGTGGAGGTGGCTGGTGCTGGAGTGCTGGTCTGAAGCACCACTGGGGTGCCTGGCCCCGAGAGGACAACAGGTGACGGTGTGTTGAGGAAGTTCTCAGACAGCTGGCTCAGCCCCGTGATGTTGAAAGGTCCTTCCTCCATGCCATGTGGTGTCAGCCCCAGTACCGAGGACAGATGTACTGAGGCCGGGTTTGGCTGTGGGGTGGAGGAAGGAGCAGTGTAGTGGGGCTGTCTGGTCTGCAGCTGGGTGAGGGCTGGCATTGGTGGCATCGGTGGCGTGGGTGGCATCGCTGTCGTCGTTGGCATCATTGGCGTGGGTGGCATCGGTGGCATCATTGGCATGGGTGGCATCGGTGGAACCGGTGGCAACAGTGTCGCCCGATGTCTCTGTGCCTGGACTGGGAAGGGCTGCTGCCTGTGCTGCTGAACCTCCTGGTAGCCGTAGCCCTGGTAGGTGAGGGGCTGTGGGAAGCCTTGGAATGGGAGGGACATCACCTGGGGTGGAGGAGCAGACCTGGACTAGGTGGGAGCAGGTTCCTCTGGATCTGGAGGGTTGTGAAGCAGCTTGGTGATCCGGTCCTTCACCACCTGGTACTGGGGTTCCGCCATGTACCTGAGGGTCTGGTTGACATAGGTGAGGAAGGACTTGCGTTTGGAGGATGAGCAGTCGGTCTGGACCAGCTGAGAGAGGATATCTATGCTGCTCCTTAATGGTGTCTGTTATCTCCAGCAGGACAGTGTGGCTCTGCCCCTCCTTTCTGGCTCTCTGCCTTTCTGTGGAGGTGGAGCTGGGGGTGTGTGTGGATGCGGGTACGGCTGTGGTGGACGCGCCGTCTCCTTTCTCCCACCGCACCAGGGAGTCCTCCATGCGCTCCACCATGCTTTCAACACCTGCCCGGGGGTTCTCCGCTGTGGCACGCTCCACAGATACCTGCATGGAGACAGGGGCTGACTCTTGGCCGCCAGAGGACTGGCTCCCAGCAGGCTGCCGGAGAGAGAGGGTCGAGATCTGGGCTCCTGGTGCTCCTCGGTGGCGGACCTCACCCTCCAGGAAGCTGCACTTGGCCATGACATAGTTCTCTCTGTCCATCAGCTTAACCGTGGCCTGGCCAGATTTTTTGCAGTGCAGCTTCCCGTACCAGGTGCGCATGTGCTTCCACCAGCCAAGGAGCACCTCCGAAGTGTAGCCCATACTCTCCGCCTTCTCTCTCCAAGCAGCATGCTTCTGCTTGGTGTCCCTGTACAGCCGGTGTCCCTTCTGCCACAGATAGTCATTCTCTCTCAGCCACTCCAGCACCTCATCCTCATGTTCCTCCTCAATGGAGTATTGCCTCCTCTCCCGTTGTCGCATACGCCTCTTCCTCCCTTTGGCAGGACCAGATGGGCCCTCATCAGAGGGGCTCCCAGGTAGTAGGGGCTGCTCCTCCACACCACCACCAGCAGCAGCACCAGCAGGATCATCATCATCATCATCATCATCATCATCATCATCAACAGCAGGATCATAATCATCATCAGCAGCAGCAGCAGCAGCAGGATCATGATCATCATGATCATCATCAGCAGCAGCAGTAGCAGCAGCACCAGCAGGATCATCATCATCAGCAGCAGCAGCACCAGCACCAGCAGGATCATCATCAGCAGCACCAGCACCAGCACCAGCACCAGCACCAGCAGGACCAGCAGGACCAGGATCAGCAGCAGCAGAGTAAGCACCAGCAGCGCCAGCAAGACAAGCAGGAGAAGCAAGACCAGGAGCACGAGCAGTACGAGCAGTACGAGCAAGTCCAGGAGCACGAGCAGGACCAGCAGGACCAGCAGGACGAGGAGCAGCTTCAGCAGAGTAAGCACCAGCAGAAGCACCACCGCCAGGAGCAGCTTCAGCAGAGTAAGCACCAGCAGAAGCACCACCGCCAGGAGCAGCTTCAGCAGAAGCTCCAGCCCCAGAAGAGCGTGCCCGAGCAGCAGAAGTCCCAGCAGAAGCAGAGTCAGAGACAGGGGGCGGGAGGGTGGCCCTGTCCCTTTTGCCAGGGATGGCGGCAGGTTGCTGAGGCTTTCGCTTCTTCCCCATGGTTGTGGGGTTGCTGGCTGGCAGGGAGGCTGGCAGGCACCAAGGCTGGCAGGAAGTCTGGCAGGAAGTCAGACAGTCAGTCAGTCAGGCAGGCAGGCAGGCACCAAGGCTGGCAGGCAGACTGGCTGGCAAGGAGGCTGGAAGGCAGGCTGGTAGCAAGGCTGGCAGGCAGGCAGAGAGCAAGGCTGGCAGGAAGGCTGGCCAGGAGGCTGGGAGGCAGGCTGGCAGAAAGGCTGGCAGCAAGGCTTGCAGCAAGGCATGCAGGCAGGGCAGGCAAGGCAGTCAATCCATCCGGCAGCAGGTCTTTCCTCCGAATGGTGACCTGCTTGGGAGCTGCTTCCTTTTATATCTGCGGGGCTTACGCAATGCATCCCCCCCGCATGCGCAATTAACCCTCGGCATCCGTTCGGCTTCCGCTGTGCATCCGCTAGGCTTCCGCTCTGCATCCGCTTCATCCACTGTGCATCCGCTAGGCTTCTGCTCTGCATCCGCTTCATCCGCTGTGCATCCGTTGTATCCGTTCCGCGTCCGCTTTGCTGAGGTCCCCCGGAAGCCTAGCGGATGTGCCATCTGCTCCCATCCGCTTCCATCCGCTGGGCTTCCGTTCCGCATCCGCTTTCCATCCGCTCTGCGTCCTCCCCGCGTCCGTTCCTTTCCGTTTTATCTGCTCTGGTTATGCAAATTTTTGCCCCTTTTGAGAGCGGATAACAACGGATGGAACATTTTGCTCGTCCGTTGTGTCCTTTTTACTAACGTTTTGCATCCGTTGGGCAGTGTGACAGGGCCTTAACATTGTAAGATATTTCAGTCTTTGAATATTGCAATAGATAAAGATCTTTTCTTCCAGTAGTCCTGCAGTTTGCTGGCTCTGGTTGCTTAGCCAACAGTCCTGCAGACAATTTATTATTGTTAGTATGGGTTATTGTACAGTTGGCCAGATGGTTAGACTTGATTTGGCAATTTTTCAGCCTATCGAGTCCTTCCCAACAACCTGGAATTGTTTTATGGTGTTTTTTTAATATTATATTTCTCCAAATGCAGAAGATTCTTAAAACTAACTTAAAAGTGAAACCTGAAGTTTTCCTTATATGATTACTGGATAAAGAATTGGAAAAAAAGATTTGGAACTTTGTTATTGTATGTTGAGAATTCTACATGCACAGAAATGGAAGGATATATCCATCCCCCCACCACAGAAGAATGGTTGGAAAAAGTGATGGAGTTAACAGAAGTGGCAAAATTGACTGCTTTAATTAGAGGAAAGAATATATTTAGCACTGTTTCTACTTGGAAACTGCTTCAAGATTCTGTACTTAAGACAGGAAAAAATGAATTTTTGATGTTAGGTTTTGCTAATTAATATAGTTTGTTTTTACAGACATGGCTAGTGTTTGTTCAATTGGTAAAGTAAAAAGTTGAGATTGTAATTTTATTTTGTATTTTACTACACTGAAAAAAGTTGGAAATCGATGCTTTTTCTCCACCTATATCTATATCTTTCTTTCCCTTTTCCTATCATCTTTATTTGCATTTGTAGTTTATATTATGATTAATAAAATTATAATTTCTACAAAAGATAGAACATAAAAAACCTTAAGAGGGAAAAAGGTAGGGGAAGGAAAGATGAAAGAATAAAGAAAAAAAATAAAGAATAACTTTTAATGTTCTTTGATGCATTTACAAATATAAAGTACATTAATATTTTGATCTAAAATTCAATAATATTAATACTTTTTCCATCATTATAAATATTTATAATAATCAAAGCCCAAAATTAATACAGTATTTCTTTCAATTTCTAGTAAAAATCTCAAAAGTTAAAACATGTTCTTTAATCAAGATAGTTAATCTGGCCATTTTAAGCAGTTCCATTAACTTCACCATCCATTCTTTCCTGTAAGTCTTTACATATCTGTGCATACAAAAATAATAAATTATCATAAATAGAAACAAAGTCACATGTTTTTTCCCAATTGTTGAGACTATAGAAAAGATATTGAGACTTTAGAAAAAGTACAGAGAAGAGCATCCAGGATGATTAGGGGACTGGAGACTAAAACATATAAAGAACGGTTACAGGAACTGGGCATTACCAGTCTAGTGAAGAGAAGGACCAGGGGAGACATGATAAAATTTAATTTACTTTTAATATTTGAGGGGCTGCCACAGAGAGGGGGTCAAGCTATTTTCTAAAGCGCCTGTAGGCCAGACAAGGAATAATCGATGGAAACTGAACAAGGAGAGATTTAACCTGGAAATAAGGAGAAACTTTCTGACAGTGAGAACAATCAACCATTGGAACAGCTTGCCCTTGGAAGTTGTGGGAGCTTCATCACTTGAGACTTTCAAGAAGAGATTGGACTGCCATTTGTCAGAAATGGTGTAGGGTCTCCTGCTTGGGCGGGGGGTTGGACCAGATAACCTATAAGGTCTCTTCCAACTCTTATTATCTGTTATCTGCTTAATTGCTTATCCATCAAACTTGATTAATGGAGTTAAATATATTTCCAGAGAATGTAAACTGTTCCAAGTAAAGCTGCCTTCTCAAGTTGACTTTATTGATTAATTCATTGATTATTAATTGATTTTATCAACAGCTTGTTCTAGTCCCACTTTGGATACAAAGCCAGCTGGATGACTTTGGGCCAGTCACATTCTCTCCACCTTGTAGCAAGGGAATCTACTTCTGAAAAACCTTGCCCATACAGTTTCAGGAACTAGTTCTGAAGTCTCCAGGAATCAAATACTGACTTGAATCCTATCTAAGTAACTTGTGGATCCAGAGGGAACTAGAAGATGTTCCTAAATGTTTGGTGCATGAGGCCAAGCCTTAGTTATTACTGATGTAGTGGAGAATGATGCTACTTAACCTTATTCCTTCGAATATTTTTTCACCTCCACATTTATGCCTCTAAACATTTTTTTTCCTTCCACAACAAGAAGTGATAAAGGTCCTCAAACCTGAGGTAATAAGCTAGGCAATCGTTTAAATGTAGTTTCATTTGAGATGTGTAAGCTTCAACTCTTAGCATTTCACCAGGTCATTGCTGAGAGCACTTCGAATTAAAGTCATCATATTTATTGTTCAGGTAGGGGAAGCCTGACCTAGAGTAATAATTTTAATGGGGCTGAGAAAGGAGGACTAACATTCCAAAGAGAGAGAGAGAGAGAACCCCACTCCAGATTCTTGCTGGTGGAAAAAGGAAAAAAAAATTGGAAAGTTCTCCACAACAACATGAAATGTATAGGTGAACCGTAAACCTAGCGAACTAAAATCACCCATGGTACTTCCAGATGATCTCCTGGCATTTCCTTTCAATGTATATTATGTTTACTGTGCCTTTCTCTTCTTAATGGATAGTCATAAGAAAAAAAAGATGTAACACAAAAATATTCCAGGGTTTTATTTATATGATATTATATGAAGGAGGAGTTACAGATGTACAGAAGAAAAGAGAAGAGAGCCAGTTTTGGCTGCCATTTGCCTTTTTTTTTCTGTAGAAAAATGATGGGCAAGCAAATGTTAGCATTTATTCCAGAGCATCTGGAAATGTTAGCATTTATTTCAGAGCTGCTTGAAATACCTGAAGTTGTAGCTCTTCATGAGTTAGCTTTGTTCTGTTCTTGTCGTTGTTCCCAGTATGCATATGGAGTTCTGGAAGGTACCTTTCAGGGTGCTTGGGATGCTTTAAAGTGATGAACTCGATGAACAGACTTTACTTTTCCATTGTCTTTGTCTTTTGGAAGAGTTGGGGGAATGGATGGAAGGACCTGTGCAAGGGTCTTCAAACTTGACAAGTTTAAGACTTGTGGATTTCAACCCCCAGAATTCCTGAGCTAACATGACTGGAAGAGGAATTATGGGAATTGAAGTCCACAAATCTTAAAGCTGTCAAGTTTGAAGATCCCTGGACTAGTGCCTTGAAATGACTGCTCTCTTGTGAGGAAGGGGCATAATTTCAGGGAATTAAGAAATTTAGGATAGGACTCTAGTATAGATCCTTGGGCCAGAAAGGATGCTGTTGTGGTTTTGTGAGAATCTTCATCACTGCCTTAGCTTCTGCATTCCAACTGATTTCTTCTCCTAGATTAACAGCTATCAGCTATTACATTTCATCATATTGCTTCCCTCTTCTTTCCTCTTTATATTTTATGGAAATAAAATCTGTAAAGCCCATGTCACACTGCACCAACGGATGGAAAGAGGATGTAAAACGGAGAGAAACACTTGCCATCCGTTGGTTAACGCTATGCTTCCATTTTGTACTCACTGCGTCCAGCATCCGTCGACTGACATTTCATCCGCTCAAAACGTTTTGAGCTGCTCAAAACTTTTTGAGCGGAAAATGTATCCAACGCGTCCGTTCTGCATCCGATAGGCATACGGGGAACATCCGTTCTGCATCTGTCATCATCCGTTACGCATCCGCTACATCCGTTAGGCATCCGCTGCGCATCCGCGCAACTCAAATCCGATCCAGCGGTAAACGGACAGAGGGAGGAAGCGGAACGGACGCGGAACGGACGCGCAGCGTTAGTAGTACGGACGGAGAAAGGATGAAAGCGGATGCAGCTCACAAAGAAAGCATTTTAAATGGAAAAAACGTTCGCAGAGGGGACCTGTCTCGAATATTAAGGATGTCTAGAGGATGCCTAGAGGATGCAAAAGGACACATAGTGGAAAACCTATATTGCCTATAAAAAGGGGGAGCAACTCACCTGGATCTCACTTTCAGCCCAGCAGCCCAGCTGTGCAGACCTCTGCAGCCTTCATCTGCCTCTTGCTCTTCCACAGCATCCAGTCATGTCCACCATGGATCGTAACAAACTCCTTTTGGTAGCCACCATCGTTCTGCAACAGTGCGAAGCCATCTACAGGCTCTTTCAACTCTACTATGGGAAGAAAAGGAGGTGGCCAAGAAGCGTCTGGGTCTGAAGATGGATCGGGAGAAGAGCAGAGTACGGACTGTACAACAAGCTGATGGTGGAGCTCAGGAACGAAGACCCTCGTGCATTCCAGAACTTCATGAGGATGCCTCCAGCCATGTTTGACGAAGTTGTGCAGCGGCTGACACCCAGGTTGACCAAGCAGAGCATCAACTTCCGGCCCAGCCTGAACCCTGGACTCTGCGCCACCTGGCCTCAGGGACCACCTACAGGAGCATGCAGTATGGCTGGAGGGTGCCACACAACACCATCAGCATTGTGGTCAGAGAAGTGGTGCAGGCTATCATCGAAGAATACCTGGAGGAGCTCCTCCAGTGCCCCTCCACTGAAGAATGCTGGAGGAAAGTTGCAGAGCAGTGGTATCAGAGGTGGAAATTCCCCCACACCGTTGGAGCCATAGATGGGAAGCATGTGGCCTGCAAAGCTCCAGCCAAGTCGGGGTCCACTTATTTCAACTACAAGGGCTTCTTCAGCATCGTCCTCTTCGCCATGGTCGATGCTGACTACAAGTTCATGGACATCGATGCTTCAGGCAACGGGTCATGTTCAGATGCCCAGGTATACAATGCCAGTCACTTCAAGGAGGGGCTGGAATGCAACCTCATCATGGGCTTCCCAGATCCAGACCCCCTGCCCAACGACACGCAAGATGTGCCCTACTTCATTGTGGGGGATGACGCCTTCTCCCTCAGAACCTACCTCATGAAGCCCTACACCTCCAGATGCCTCACCCATGAAGAGAGGATCTTCAACTACAGGCTGTCCAGGGCAAGGCCGGTGGTGGAGAACGCCTTTGGCATCCTGGCCAACAGGTTCCAGGTACTTCTCACCACCATGCAGCATCGCCCAGAGACCGTGAGGAGGAACGTGGAAGCTCGCTGCATCCTGCACAAGCTCATGCGTACCCAGTCTTGCAGAACAGGCTCGTGGACCTCCAACAAGGCAATGGGGACATGGAGCCGGGGGAATGGAGGCAAGGCCGAAACCTGATAGACACTGAGGATGTGCAAGGCCCCAACAGAGCTTCACGTGAAGGGAAGAAGCAGCGCAACCTCCTGAAACACTGGTGCAACTCCCCAGTTGGAGCAGTGGAGTGGCAAGACAGGATGATAGATGATTAATGGATGCTTCCTTCAGCCTGTCTCATCACACTGATGAGATTGGGCCATGTATGTTGGGTGGGCCTACAATGAACAGGGCATTTAATAAAGAGTTGTGTTTATGTTGACATGTGTGGATCAATGATTACATTAGTATTGATAATGAAGGGCCATAGGTGTGGCACCTGGGAGGGTGGACCATACAGTCCCACTATGCTTGCACTGGAGGTTTATCTATCCCCACAGTTATCTCAACCCAT
Organism: Laticauda colubrina; assembly: GCA_015471245.1. Classification (NCBI taxonomy): domain Eukaryota; kingdom Metazoa; phylum Chordata; class Lepidosauria; order Squamata; family Elapidae; genus Laticauda; species Laticauda colubrina. The sequence continues at coordinate 18,729,462 of BLBF01000033.1, forward strand.
CCCACAGCTATCTTAACCCATCCCAAAGGTATCCCTGCCCATCCCACATCTATCTTAACCCATCCCTCAGATATCCTAACCCATTCCACAGGTATCCCTGCCCATCCCATAGCTATCTTCACCCATCCCAAAGGTATCCCTGCCCACCCCACTGCTATCCTTACCCATCCCACAAGCATGCAAAGGCTTAAACACTTTCTAAAAGTATCCACCAAGACTTTATTTACAAAAATAAATGAAGCAAGTGTGTGAAGCAAAGATAATCTTTATTAATAACAAGCTGTAAAAGAAAAATGACCCAAGTCAAGTGTCCAAATAAAGTCTACAGGTAGCCAGCCAGTCTCTGGCACTCTTCTCTGTCACTCAGAGGTGTGCCCAATCTCAGGGGTGAAGGGTCCAGGTGCTGTGGAGGTGGGTGCTGCTGGAGTGCTGGTCTGAAGCACCACTGGGGTGCCTGGCTCCGAGGGGACAACAGGGGACGGTGTGTTGAGGAAGCTCTAAGACAGCTGGCTCAGCCCCATGATGTTGAGAGCTCCTTCCTCCATGCCGTGGGGTGTCAGTCCCAATACTGACGACAGATTTACTGAGGCCGGGCTTGGCTGTGGGGTGGAGGAAGGAGCATTGTAGTGGGGCTGTCTGGTCTGCAGCTGGGTGAGGACTGGCGTGGGTGGCATCGGTGGCGTCTGTGGCATCAGTGGCATGGGTGGCATCGGTGGCATCGGTGGCATCAGTGGAACCAGTGGCAACGGTGTTGCCCGATGACTCTGTGCCTGGACTGGGAAGGGCTGCTGCCTGTGCTGCTGGACCTCATGGTAGCCGTAGCCCTGGTAGGTGAGGGCCTGTGGAAAGCTTTGGAATGGGAGGGACATCACCTGGGGTGGAGGAGCAGACCTGGACTGGGTGGGAGCAGGTTCATCTGGATCTGGAGGGTTGTGAAGCAGCTCGGTGATCCGGTCCTTCACCACCTGGTACTGGGGTTCCGCCATGTCCGTGAGGGTCTGGTTCAGATAGGTGAGGAAGGGCTTGCGGTTGGAGGATGAGGAGTCGGTGTGGACTAGCTGAGAGAGGATATCCATGCTGCTCCTGATGGTGTCTCTTATCTCCAGCAGGACAGTGTGGCTCTGCCCCTCCTGTCTGGCTCTCTGCCTTTCTGTGGAGGTGGAGCTGGGGGTGGATGTGGGTAGGACTGTGGTGGAAGTGCCGTCTCCTTTCTCCCACTGCGCCAGGGAGTCCTCCACGTGCTCCGCCACGGTTAGAACAGCTGTCCGCGGGTTCTCCGCCGTGGCACGCTCCACAGAAACCTGCCTGGAGACAGGGACTGACTCTCAGCCAGAAGAGAACTGGCTCTCAGCAGGCTGCCTGAGAGAGAGGGTTGTGAGAGGGGTTGCTCCTCGGTGGCAGACCTCACCCTCCAGGAAGCTGCACTTGGCAATGACGTAGGTCTCTCTGTCCGTCAGCTTGACCGCGGCCTGGCCAGATTTCTTGAGGTGCAGCTTCCCGTACCAGGTGTGCATGTGCTTCCACCAGCCGAGGAGCACCTCTGAAGTGTAGCCCAGGCTCTCTGCCTTCTCTCTCCAAGCAGCCTGCTTCCTTTTGGTGTCCCTGTAGAGCCTGTGTCCCTTCCGCCATAGATAGTCATTCTCTCTCAGCCACCAGCACCTCATCCTCATGTTCCTCCTCGATGTTGTATTGCCTCCTCTCCCCTTCTTGCGTCTGCCTCTTCCTCCCTTTGGTAGTACCACATGGACCCTCATCAGAGGGGCTTCCAGGTTGTAGGGGCTGCTCCTCCACACCAGCAGCAGCACCAGCAGGATCATCATCATCAGCAGCAGCAGTAGCAGCAGCACCAGCAGGACCAGGATCATCAGCAACAGAGTAAGCACCAGCAGCGCCAGCAGCACCAGGGACACCAGCAGGACCAGGAGCACCAGCAGGACCAGGAGCACGAGGAGGACCAGCAGGACGAGCAAGACCAGGAGCACGAGGAGGACCAGCAGGATGAGCAAGACCAGGAGCACGAGTAGGACGAGCAGGACCAGCAGAACGAGCAGGACCAGCAGGACGAGGAGTAGCTTCAGCAGAGTAAGCACCAGCAGAAGCACCACCGCCATAAGCAGCATCAGCAGCTCCTCCAGAAGCAGCATCAGCAGAAGCACCACTGCCAGAAGCAGCATCAGCAGAGTAAGCACCAGCAGAAGCACCACCGCCATAAGCAGCATCATCAGCTCCTCCAGAAGCAGAAGCAGCAGAAGCCCCAGCCCCAGAAGAGCGAGCCCGTGCTACAGAAGCCCCAGCAGAAGCAGAGTGATGGCCAGGGGGTGGGAGGGTGGCCCTGTCCCTCTTGCCAGGGCTGGCAGCAGATGGCTGAGGCTTCCTCTTCTTCCCCATGGTTGTGGGGTTGCTGGCTGGCAGCAAGGCTGGCAGGCAGGCAGGCAGGCACCAAGGCTGGCAGGGAGGCTGAAAGGCAGGCTGGCAGGCAGGCAGACAGCAAGGCTGGCAGGGAGGTTGGCAGGCAGGCATGCAGGCAGGGCAGGCCAGCAAGGCAGTCGATGTGTTTGGAAGCAGGTCTTTCCTCTGAATGGTGACCTGCTTGGGAGCTGCCTCCCTTTATATCCGCGGGGCTGACGCAATGCATCCTCCCCGCATGCGCAGTGAACGCTAGGCATCCACTAGGCTTCTGCTCTGCATCCGCTTCATCCGCTTGGCATCCGCTGTGCATCCGCTTCATCCGCTCGGCCTCCGCTCTGCATCCGCTCTTTCCGTTCCGCGTCCACTTTGCTGCGCTCCCCCGGAAGCCTTGCGGATGTGCCATCTGCTCCCATCCGCTTCCATCCACTAGGCTTCCGTGGAGCATCCGCTTTCCATCCGCCCTGCGTCCTCCCCCCGTCCGTTCCTTTCCATGTTATCCGCTCTGGTTATGCAATTTTTTGCCCCTTTTGAGAGCGGATAACAACGGATGGAAGATTTTTCTCGTCCGCTGTGTCCTTTTTACAAACGTTTTGCATCCATTGGCCAGTGTGACAGGGCCTTAAGACTACAAGCATGAAAGCATAACCGTATATAAAGTAAACTCTGAATGAAGACAAACCACTATTATTTTTTGTCCAGGTGTTGCAGAGTAAGCAATCTTTTAATTTTTAAAAAATTTCCATTCATTGCATTGGCTCCCTAAAATTTTGGCCATGGGTTTTACAAGGCCACAAAGGATGAAAATTTATTGTCTTGAGACATGTTCTTGGAGCATCACTCCAGTGGCTGTTTGTGTTAAATTACTCCCTATTGTTTGGGGACTCCAGTTTAACTCTTGACAGCAACACAGAGCAGTAATTTTCCTTTGCCTCTTCAGAGTTTTGTCCTTCAGGAATTTTAATAATAAATCTAACAGCAGCATGAGTTTTCTCCTCCATGCTGCATCGAGAGCCCAGGATGGGTTGACTCCTTCCTATGAAGTCATAGCTGAGTCTGTACTAAGGTATAAAAGCCAGCCCCAGAAGAGACCCCAGCTTTTGACTCAGCTCCTTTCAGTCAGTAGCTGTGTCTCTGAAAGTGTTCTGTTAGATAGCAGTCACCAGCGATCTTCAGTACTTTTTTCCTGTCTTCAAGCATCTCCCAGGGATCTGGGCAGCTGCTCTTTCAGGAGAGCCCTGCAACGTTGGGAGCAGCGTCACAGAGCTCTGTGCAATCAAGCTGGGCAGCTGCAGACCTCCCCCATGCCTGCAGTTTGGAGCGATTGTAAACATGATCGGCAAACTGATAAGAGCTCCAGCCAGCTGATCGTGTAGCTGGTTGCTGTGTTTTTCCCTTGCTGACTTTGCTCATGGCTCTGTATAGCCTAAGGAGCGATTCTTTAATCTTGGAGCCTGTTTTCCTGTAGTCAGTGGCCATCTTGGATTCAAGCCTTCCACCATGGGGTGAATGGCCATTTTGTAAGCCCGGGGACCATTTATACCCTAAGGGGCTTAATAGAAAAATTTCTGAACAGCTTCTTTCCAACACAAGAGCCTTTGTTTTACAAATGGAGCAAGATAAGGCTCAGGCAGAGCTTTCCCCCCCAGTTGAGCAGTCTCTTAAGCCCAGTAGGAGAAAAAGACGTGGGCAACGCACCCAATTAGTCCAGAGGGAGGTGGCTGCTAAAAGCAAAGCTAAGGCTCTAGCCCCTAAGAAGGCAACTCAGGCTAAATTGAGGGTAGAGAAGCGCAGACATGCAGCTCTAGAGAGGCAGTTCAACAGAACTATTTAACAGAAGAGAGTGCAACTACAGCAGGTTCCAGGTGATACCCATGGGCCCCAGCCAAGCCCTCCCGGGGAGAAATTATCTATGAGCCTTTCCATCCTCCATCCTGGTCTCCTGAGGCTTTGGCCGTACAATCTGATATTCAGGATTTAAGCAGATCTGGGTCCTATTTCCAACAAGCTTCTGTGCCCTATGCTCCTCCCCTTCCCTCCAGGCCTCGAACCTCTCCTCAATCTAATCCTGAAGCCACCTTTACTTCCACAGCAGCGTGCCTTTGGCCTTCTGCCTCTACCTTTGAGCATTATACCAAGAGATATTCAAGAAGTAATCTCATCAGCCATTAGGTAGGGATTGGCTGAAGGCTTCAAGCAAATTCTTCAACCTCTGGAAAGGGTTCAGGTCCTTCTCCCTTCTCAATCTATAAGCTCCTTGCCTCATCATCCTGATTTACATAGGCCTCAGGGTCCATTCTTCTCTTCCAGAATGGGAGGAGGTTGATGAGGAAGGAAGGCCTTCACCATCTGAACACAGTTACTCTTCTCATTCAGAGTGTGAAGAGGGTGAGATTTTTGACCAAAAAAGGAAGGGGAAGAGGATTCTCGCCCAGAGCAGACATCTTCTGCATTGGTCTTCAAACCTACTCTCTTCAGACCATTTCTCAGCAAGGCCTTGGTCACTGCCAAGCTGTTGCCAAAGGAAGTAGCTCCCGGGCCACAAGGAAATCCCTCTAGCCAAGGGGATTCACTCTTCTCCAAGCCTGTCATGCAGAAGTTTTGCCTTCTCCCATTTTGTTCCTGGACATGGTCAAGGAACAGTGCACTTCTCCTTCTGCAAGTCCTTGCCCATCTTCTCTAGATAAGCGTTTCTACAATATCAGTGCAGCTCTGGACAATGTTCTGGCAGTGCCTTCTGTTGACATTCCAGTTCTGGCCTCATTCTCATCTTCTGGCATCCCCACGGAGCCAGAAGATATCCTGAAACCGGATGATAAATGTTACAAACAGACCCTCAAGCGCAATCACCAGGCTGCTGCTTGGGCTGTTCAGGCTTCAACAGCAGCATCCTTCTTCACCAGGGCATCCATATGGTGGCTGTGCCAACTCCAGAATAGATTGCCTGCCTCTGACCTTCGGTCTCACCAAGACTTAATAAGATTATTGCAGCGGCGGAATTCACTGCAGATGCCACTCTCAGTTCCGCCAAATTTGCCTCCAAGGCCATGGCATCTTCTGTAGCAGCAAGAAGACTTTTAAGGCTCCGAAATTGGCAGGTGGAGTCATGCCGAAAATGGAAGCTGGCTTCAGTTCCATTAGCAGGCAATAAGCTTTTTGGCGATACTCTGGAACCTTATCTCATCGAAACCAGAGATGAATGTAAAATTCTCTCTTCCTCTGGGAAGAAAGCCGACTATTGCCCTGCTCCTTATTGTCCTCCTGCTTTCCGAGCGGAGACCTCATCTTGCTTCCCCCACTCTCACAGGCCATACTCCCAACGCCAACACCAACAGGTGGAAACATCTGACAGGCAACAACTTTCTACTGGTAAATGGCCCTTTTTGGGGGGGGGAGGGGTTTGTTCCTTCCATCGCTCTAAGTAATCCCTCATTCTCCCCACCCATCGGAGGTCACAGCCTTCTTTGCCTCCAAATGGGAGGAGTCAACGACAGATGCCTAGGTGCTCAGCACTATTAGGTCAGGGTTACAATTGGAGTTCCTAACTCCACCCCCCAAAAATTTTTTTGATCTGTCCTGTGTCTCGGGAGATTTCCAGGCAAGCCCTCATGAATCAAGCCATTCAGCATCTTCTTGAAATCAGGGCTATTCAACCTGTTCCCCCGTCTCAACGGGGATTCTTGCCTTTTCATCGTTCCCAAAGCCTCAGGGGGGTGGCGAGCCATACTTGATCTAAAATTTCTCAACCAATTTGTAAAATACAGGCTATTTAAAATGCAGACTCTGCATTCTATTTTAGAGAGCATTTGGGAGGGTGACCTCCTCTCTTCCATTGATCTCACTGAGGCTTACCTCCACCTCCCAATTTGGCCTCATCATCGCCAGTTTCTCCATTTCTGTTATCAGAATACCCATTACCAGTATCGAGCACTTCCCTTTGGCCTCTCATCGACTCCAAGGGTCTTCACAAAGATTCTGGCAGCATGGATGGCATCTCTATGTTCTATTCCAGTGAGGATCCAATGCTACTTGGACGACATTTCATTCTTTCCTCTTCCATCCTTGTGACCCATTGGGATCTGCAAATTACCCTGTCATGTCTCCAGAGCCACGGATTTTCCATCAACACCAAAAAGATCCAGCTCTTTCCGACAACTAAATTGTAACACTTGTGAGCAGTCATCGATACCATGTTGTGCCAGCTCGTGGAAAGAGCCTTGCAGAGATCATCAGCCAGATCCAGCAACATTAAATTGTCCCTCTGTCGCTGCTGTCCAAACTTCTGGGGGAGATGATTTCCTGTATTGGCATCGTCCTGTGGGCTCGGCTCCACTCCCGACTCCTCCAATGGTTCCTGCTTCCCTACCAACAAGAAGGAAACAGCCACTCATCTGTCAACGTCTCACTCCCACCACAAATCCGGAGATCTCTCAATTGGTGGCATTCCCCATCTATCTGGAGGGGACTCTTGTTCAGGGACCCAGACAGGATAGTGATAACCACCAATGCCAGCCTCCTGGGTTGGGCTTCCCATATGCAGGGCCAGCTTCCTTCAGCATGGGCTGGAGAAAGGTTTGGCCCCCAACACCTTACGCAGGCAGGTTGCAGCCCTCTCCTCAGTCCTTTCATGGGGTTCGCTTCCTTCCTTATCCCATCATACTTCAGTCAGGAGGTTTTTGAAAGGGGCTTCCAACGCTACCCTCCACCCTCTGGTGGTTCACAGGTATCCTTCCTGGGACTTCATTTGGTCCTTAATGCCCTTACAAAGCCCCCCTTTGAACCCCTTATAACAGTGTCTCTCTGTTTCCTGATTTTGAAGGTAGTATTCCTTGTTGCCATCACTTCAGCCAGGAGGGTTTCTGAGCTTTCTGCTCTTTCTATCAGACAGGACCTTTGTTCCTTTCATGATGATAGGGTTGTTCTTCGTCTGGACTCCTCATTTGTTCCGAAGGTTAACACCTGGTTTCACAGGTTCAGGACATTGCTTTGCCTGACTTCTGTCCTCTCCCGCACCATGACTTAGAGCGGCAATGGCACACGCTAGATGTAAGAAGGGCTCTTAGAATACACATTAAGCGCACTTCCTCCTTCAGGAAGTCGGAAGCTGTTAGGAATATAAGTCACTTAATGGGTCTTTGGGTTAGAAATATATAAACCAGGATAAACATTTAAAAACTGTATCTTTAAGAAAATGCAAAACTGTAATTAGGTGTGGTTTCTCAAACAGCCATAAGATGGAGCCAGAAACCTGGGTTGTTTTGTCTTAGTCTTAGTCTCAGAAGAGAGTGTGAGTGTATCTTTGTTTCCTTCTGTTGGAAAGTATTGACGTTGCTCCATTTTCTTCTGATTTGACTGATATTACTGGATTTAATGTAAGTCTGATATTGAACAGCTTTTTGACACTGGACTTTGATATTTGGATTATCCCTGGATTGAAAACTGACTGATTTAACTTGTGAATGACTTTGGACTGCTTATTTTGGACTTTGCTTAACATTTCTGGAAGTAAAAACCTACATTTACTGTACAGTGTATCTGTGTGCTCTGTGTGTATTATTCCAACACTACTCTCTGTACGTCTCCCTGTATGCGCTCATTCTTCTAATGGGGAATTACCTCAACAGAAGCTACGTTTGTTTCCTTTTTTCCTTCTCACTTGGGGCACAAGGCCTCTTCTCCTACTATTAGCAGGTGGGTCAGGTCTTGCATTGAGCAGGCCTACAAAGCTGCGACCCTTCCGGTTCCCCGAGGTCTGAGTTGCACTGTACCAGAAGCCACTTCTGCTGCCTGGGCTACCCAAGCATCCTTGGAGGAGATTTGTCGTGTGGCCATGTGGACATCCCCATCTCTTTTCATCAGACACTACTGTCTGGATGCTTTTGCCTCGGCGACTGCAGCCTTCGGCAGACGGGTGCTTCAACGAGTGGTTCCACAGTCGGTGTGATGAGCCAGAAGAGGACCTGCCCTTGGACATGCAAGCTTGGCCCATCCTGGGCTCTCGATGCAGCATGGAGGAGAATGGGTGTTGGTAGAAGTTACTGTGAACACCCTTTCCATATATGCTGCAAGAGAGCCCAGCCTCTCCCTTGATTCGTCCGGAGAGGGTAAGACATATTACTGTATTTATTTTGGGCTTTCAGAGACACCTTTCAGTCTGTCAAGTATCTTCGCCAAAGCTGGGGTCTCTCCTGGGGGCTGGCTTTTATATCTTAGTACAGACTCAGCTATGACATCATAGGAAGGAGTCAACCCATCCTGGGCTCTCTCACAGCCCAGATAGAAAGAGCATTCACAGTAACTTCTACCAATGCCCATTTCCTATTTTTGCCTTTTGCATCGAGATGAAATGTTTCAGAAAATGGGCTTAAAATCAGCACACGCATACAAAGAAAGGCCAATCTAGCTCTGTAGGAAAATTACTTTAATATTTAAGGCTATTGCTCATATATGCTAAGTCCCATGTACAGGTCCTACTTTTAATGGCTTGGGGTTGTTGTTTTTTGCAAATGTCTTTTATGACCAAGATCAGCTTTCGTCAAGAGTATAATTTCAGACTAATGCAATCCATTTTACCAGCTTCATACAGAGTGCACATTAATAGGTCATACACAGAGTGCAATTTAACCTGCATACCTTTTATCCAACATTTTTTTCTTATTAAGCAAAAATGACAGGGGGCAAATATTTAATGTTATTTCCTGCTTTTGTGAGCGAGGCCATTGCAGAGTGTTTTGTGCTTGAAAGGTGTTGGCCGCATTTTTCATGTTATCACATGCATCCAATGATTCTTTGTAGTGCTGCAAAAAGAGAAGATAATCAAGTAGTAGACTTCTGATTTCTGTGCTGCTTCTCAGTTGATTTCATGTAGGTTTGCGTGGGAGGGAGCACTAATGCTATTTTCCAAGCTGAGTCATCCACCTCAAGCTAAGGGGGTAGAAAATAAATGATTAAAAAGAAGTGTCTCCAAACTACAAATATCACGCCTGTTTTGGTAATGTGTTTTTTAAATCAGATTTCTACCTCTTGCCGGCTGTGCTTTTTATTGCCCTTTTACTCATGTCTTGTCATTTGAAAATTAAAATGGTTGAAGCGCTATCTCTCGAGCATGCCTATGAAATCTGCAATTCAAGTACATAATGTGAAAAGAGAGAGAGAGAGAGAGAGAG